>CM043702.1:47320000-47957500 GCA_023935145.1 Bretschneidera sinensis
AGTTCAAGAAAAAGAAGACGAAGAGTTCCTCACCCCGATGTTGATGTTGTTGATCCATACATGTTGATGTTGTTAACCTGATCCAACATGTGTTGATGTTGTATCCTCCTAACTCAATAATTGCAACCCATTCAAGTCAAAGTTAACGTTAGTAAAAAAAACTAGACGAAAAAAGTAGCCTTGTTAATCCGAGCTAATTCTTTGACGTGGATGTATAGCCCCGGCTTGTTCTTATGGGTTATTGTAATTTATGAATTTGGATTTATTTGTTTCAGATTTGATGAGGATTGTTATTAGTATGGGTTTCTTTGTAACAAGTTAGTGCATGTGTATGCTCCAACTTGAGGGGGAGTGTTGAGAGTCCTAATTAAGTTTCGTATTATGTGTCCTAGTAGGTTGCTTAGTCTTACTTATGTCTATCTTATCTAGTTAATGTCTCCTAGTCCTATTAGGTTTGATATTCATAAGTCTATATATAGGACTGTTGAATTATATTCATATAACCAATCAATAATAAAAAAATTCTTTTCAATTCTTATTTTCAACAATAGTAAATAATAGTGTAGCCAAACTAAGGGTGTAATTGTAAACGAACCAATATGCTCACGAACAAGCTCGGTTAGAGCTCGTTTATGTTGGTTTACTTTTGTAAAAGAACAAGTTTGCATATGATTTTGAATCTAGTTTAATATACGAGCGGAGCTCGAACATAGATGAGTTCGGCTCGTTAAGCCTCATGAACAAGCTCTTTTATGGATGTTTTATGGTATTTATTATTTTAGTTCTTGTAATGATAGATTTAAGGTTTAGGCTTGTTTATGTTCATCTAGAAATTTGTTCGTTTATGTTAGTATAAGTGTTCCTTTTAAGTTCGTGAAGAAGCTCGAACTTGGCTCGTAAACGAGCTCGAACCGAACTCGTTTATATAACCGAGCTGAGCTTGGTTTCTTCAAAAGTTAAACAAGCCGAGTTCGAACAAGTCGTATGAAGCTGGGTTCAGGCTCGGCTCATTTACACCACTACTTGCTGCCAAACCCACATTAAAGGCGATAAAAGGAGTGACACCATCTGACCTAACATGTGTTTTTGATGATGAAAGTCATCTGAAAGATGCCACGAAAATATATTGCAGATCAGATAGTTGCCACGCAAAAACTATTAATCTGATGCAACTTTTGGGATGTATGTCGTGTAAAAGCTGGTATATAGCTTAATAAGATGCAAATCAATAATAATAATAATAATAATAATACCTGTATGCCTACCGACATTAAGGAGATGAATTTAATAATCCATTAAAATATGTGTAATATAGAGCTTATAATTAATTTGTACGTCACATAACTCCCAGATGTTAAAGCAGAAAGTAAATAGGTGTAGGAAGTTTAAGTACCCCAGCATCCAATCACAACAAAATATCGGTCAGATTCAGCAGGCAATAATGTGAGAGTGAGAGAGATTACCCAGCAAAATCTTTTAACTTCTTCCATGGGTCATTTTGTTCTTCCGATTCGTCAGTTTTCTCAGCAACTGTATCATTCTGACTTTCTGTACTTCTAGCTGCAGAAGCAAAACATCACATTCAAGTTACATAAACCTATAATAAATACTTCAATTTCATATAGCAGTTATCTCAGAAGCTTCACAGAAAGAAAAAAAAAAAAAAAAAAAAAAAAAAAAAAAGAACAACACCACCACTAATTCACATACAATTCCAATTCTTAGTCTAAAATTTTATCCAATGAACAAGCTTTCCATTATTCTTGGACAGAAAGAGAGAACACAACACATGCATGCTAAACCTAACTAAGATATGTTCATTAATTCAAGACATGAAAAACATCTCCAAATGACAAAACAATTGCTTACTTGCTGGCTGAACCCTAGTGCGAGTTCGTGAACGGCTGCCGGTAGTGTTATTTAGAGAAGCAAGTTCTTCAACCAATTCCCGCTCTTTGGAACTATAAATTTCAAGTTCAAAGAAACAGATTGATTATTTAAAGAGTCACAAAATTATAATAAAAGCAAACCAAAACCTAACTTATATGGTGACAAGGCTACACTTCAATATGTACGTGAGTTTAATTTAGTGGAGTATTAAAAAAATGCCAGGCAGACAAAGTTCTTAAATATCATGTAAACATCCTCACTTGAATACAATGTGACATGATAATCATGAGACTAGATTGAACATAATATTGGGTGGAGATAAGATGGTGTCACGCTAGATGTAGCAACAACCAAATAAACATACCAAACAAGGGAAAACAAATAGAACTCAGGTATAGAGCCTGACTACTTGAACTGCACCTGGCAAACTATATAATTTTTTTTATAAGTACTTTTAGCCATCAAGCCACTCGTTATTTTTTTCTCATATGCCTTATTTTTCCTGCAAATTCAGCTTGCCAAAAACTGTGGAAAATATATTGCGTCTATACAGATTAGAAAAAAGGAACCCATAAAAACATTGGCAGAATTTCAACACAAGTTTTTATTACTATTACACTTATGACTGCACAAATTGAAAACTTCTTCAAGCTTTGTCCAGCGTTCAAGCCTCTTGTATTGGATGCGGTTATTCTTATAAAGTCAGTGTGCCCAGGAGCAACTCAGTTCAAACTTGCAGCGAGCTCATGCTAAATTGAACCCATTAAGATAAAACTCCAGTATCCAATAAGAAAAATTGAGCCAGGTGAATTTAGGTTTTTGAAAAGATGTTCAAAGCACAACTTCGTCAGAAACGTGCACTGAGTTCAGGCCTGCATGCCAGATCATAACAAGCAGAAGTAGCTTAGATTAATAGCTCAAACATGTATTGATCTCATGGTATAACACATTCTGTTGAACTACGTCTCTACAACAAGTCTGGCAAGTTATCTGATTTGTCATCCAACATACATGTCAAGCGTCTTCAACAAGAGTTCAAAAAACAGCTCCAATGATGCTTTTCCGTCAGAAAGACACCCTTCACGTAACAGTCCTATAGAGCCCCATGTATTATGTGTAAATTCTGCAGAACCAGTATTTGCTTGCATCCATATGTCAAAATCGCAAGGACATACTTGACATTGACCATAATTATTTTGCTGATATGATGCTATGCACCATAAGCCAGGTGTACTTACAAGGTTAGCCACAGAAACAGATGAGATGGGTAGAATTTAACTTTCTCCTTTCTTGTTTCCAGAAATACTTTGGTGTATTCCTTTTATTAATTTCAGTTGAGGAATTTCAAAACCAGTCCGTGTGTTTTACTAAGCATTTGAACGCACATATTGGTAGTAAACACAAAGGAATGTAGCTTTTACCAAACAATAAATAGAACTAATGACAGCAACAGCAGCATACAATTATCAACAATTATATAGTTCCTTTCACATGTTCGAGCTATTTTATGACAATTATAAGAAGATAAATAAGAATTCAAGTTAATACCTTAATCGGTTTGGTATAGTAACTTTAATTGTAAATAAGTGGTCACCACGTATAGATGGTCTATTCAGTTTTGGTGCACCTTTCTTTGCTAGGACCAGCACATCCCGAGGTTGAGTACCGGGAGGAATCTGTAGTTCAGTGATTCCTTCAACTGTTTTAACCTGTTTAAATGCGGAGGAAACAATTATTTTTTTTATTTCAACCACGGAATCGGTTAAAGTGATAGTGTACTATACTAGGAATCAAAAAAGAAAATATGAATATAATTGCCTATGATCAAGGAGATGTGCATAGAAAATAATATAAAGCTAGAATGTCGTCTTCTGAAAGTACAGAAGACAATGATGCTGCATCTTCCTGTAGACCCATAATTTTAGGTCTACATGTCTCATGGTAGCTTGAGAAAATTATTTTTTGGGCAAGTAGAGTAGTAAATGAAATAGGCTTGGATGACTGTTAAAACCAAGCATGCAACTAAAAAAAGGGAGATGAAGAGATGAATGGAAATCATTCTTACTGAAAAGACAACCAAAAACAATCCAGAATGAAACAAGACCAATCCTTGCAAACAAGAAAGAATATCATGGAAAGTATACAGTTTTAGATGTGCTCAAAGGTGCTCCATAATGGGTGCAATTCAGTCTTTTTCTGTCTTATGTTTTGTTATTAACGCAAGCAACAAACATATGCGCAGAATAGATCTTCCAGATAAAACATCATTTGCTAACAATTAGTGTCACCAGCCTGAATCATGTTCTAACATTTTTGAGGTATAAAGCTCATCTTTTAGTTTTTCAACTCTTTCATATGGGTAAAAACCTAAGCTGCTCAGTACCATCTATCTAGGAATATCAAACTTGACTTAACTTGTATGATGCTCCCCACAAGGCTGGATTATAAGAAAAAGACTAGAGAACATCAATTAGTACCACCCATGCCAAACAGAGCATTAGTAAGTACGCAACGGGCGATCTAGTATGCCATGCAACAAGTATTGTTAGCAACAAAAATGCTAAGCAACATTAAATCACGTTTATTTGCTATTTATTTGACTGGCTGGAGCAGAAAGGTGAAAAGATTTTCAAGTTTTATATCCTTATAGTTTTATATCACTATAAGTGATAGGAAGGTAAAAAAACATTATTTCAACATTCTACACCAATTAACTTGGCCCAAGATTGCGATCTCCTTGTCCAATGGTGCAACTTCTTGGGATGTGGCTTTTCAACGCAATGTACATGATTGGGAACTTGAGAATGTTGCGAAGTTCTATGAGACCTTATATAGCACTACCCTTGATATGGCTAGTGAGAATGTGTTCAGTTGGAAGGTTAACCCGGAAAAGGGCTTTGAGGTGAAATTCTTTTACAAGATCCGTTTTGAAGAACTACCAGTTGAAGGCTCCCTCAACTTTCTGTGGAAAGCCATTTGGAATTCTTATGCCCCTAGAAAAGTTCGTTTCTTTGTGTGGGAAGCTTCTTGGGAGAAGATTCTGACTATCAACAATTTGCACAAAAAAGAAAGAAAATGTTGGTTAATAGATGCTACATTTGTAAAGAAAAGACCGAGTCCGTTTTTCATCTTTTATTGGAGTGTTAGTTGATTAGAAGTTTATGGGAAAAGGCTTTTAGTGTTGTGGTTATCTCTTGAATGGCACCAGCTCCGTGAAAGATGAACTTTGGGTTTATTTAGAATAAGAGAAATATGAGGGCTTTTGATAATGAAGAGAGGTAGAAGTGATTCGAAAAAGATGATTCATTACACAGTTATTGGTTTAGGGGATTTTTGCAAAATGGGGAAGCCCTCATAGATTTTATTGATCTACTAACTTGTAGATAGGTTTTTAATCAGGTTGCAACCCCTTGGTGACATTTAATAAAGATTGCTACCTCCTATGTTGTTCCAACCTTTCATTCTACTTTTTTTTTTTAATAAATGACTCCATTCTACTTGAAGCACCCATGTCAACAGGATATGACACTAAAGAGTATGACTACAGGAAACTCTAGTTTATGGATAATCTATGAAAATTAATGATTCCAATGCTTAGAAACATACCCACACTCGACAATGGTACCTGAGTCCGAGTAGCATACGCTATCTTGAAGCTTTGTGAATTTATTTGTCTACGAAATAAGACTAGATGAGGTCCCATAGAACTTCAACTCTCATTTCTAGCCATGCAAGTATATTCAAGGTACCTACTGATGTTTTCGGTTTTTATTTTCTTCTCAATTAATTATTTCTAATTTATGTGAAAACATAAAGCAAGGCGTTTTAACACTCTTGAAATGAGATATATGCTCCGAAGCGTTGGGGTGTATGATTTTCGAGTATTTTTCCATTTAAAAATAATAAATAACCATTTAAATCTGTAAAAACCTTTAAAAAAATTATCAAATACCAATATGTTTAAATGCACTAAAAGTATTATATGCTTAATTAAAAACAATAATCATTGCAAGCTAATTTTGTAACCCCAATTTAATATTGTGGATTATCCATTCTGTAACTATTATGTAACGCATTTTAATAGTTCAGGTAAATATTGGAGTTCTTTACTATAGTATTTCAACTATTTAACCCAATAAATAGACTACTTGCTGGCTTGTACTTTGTACTTCACTAAGTCAAATGGCATATCTAATTATTTAAATGGTTCATGTAAGCAAAAGACTTCAATAAAGCGTGGGACTTGAAAGATAACTCTTGCCAGTCCAATTACTCTAGTTCTAACCCACTTTTTAACTCAACTCACCAACAACTATTAACCTTTCTTAAGATTCAAGCATTATAGTGAAGAAAAATTCTTAAGAGGTGTATGCCACTATTTATTTATTTTTTATAAGTGAGGCATATGCCACTATTATTTGAGAGGAAAAGGCATAAGCCCTAATAAAAAAAGGTGTACGCCTCTGTGGTGTACCGCTCTTTTGAAAACGCTTCTAGGCATTTTTGAAATGCCTCACCTCAGAGTGCATCCCGAGGCATGCACCAAGGACGCTTCTGAAAACATTGGTCCCTACTACCTTCAAGATAAGATTGTTGTACTAATACCTTGTCCTAACCAAGTTAACAAATAGAATAGCCTCGGCATCTAGATACAATCATCACCACTAAAGGCCATATGTATATGTTAACAATTCACTTTCCTTATAACTATGTTTCCTATTTTTTAGTTTCCTTTATTGTAAGATAATACAATATAAATACCAAGGAGGGATGAGTGACATAAGTTTTTCTCTCATCACCCATTCTCCTAAAACTCTCTCCACTTCCTCCTTTATTTTCAACTTGGTATCAGAGCAGCTTTTTTTCCTTAGGGTTCAAAAGAAAAACTCACGTCATGCTGACATCATCATAACGTCAGCATCGTCGAATGGGGTTAAGATTCTACCAGCAGCAAGAGCGACTCTTTGGTTTACGTAGTTGTTTTTGATTGGGTGTTGTAATATGTTCTTTTTTTGGGCTGATCCCAATGTTGGAGGATAGTTCATTACCACAAAGTTTGGGTAATGGGGGTCTAAGCTTGGGTGTCGTCCCCAATGACACATCCACTTTATAGATTACTTCAATCAAGCTAAATGAAAAAAACTACCTTACTTGGTCGCGGTCAATTACTCTTTTCCTTAAAGAAAAAGGAAAATGAGATATCTTACTGTTAGCATTCAGAACAAGCCAAGGATGATCCACTGTATAGGAAATAGAAATTTGAAAATTCCATGATCATGTCTTAGTTGTTGAATGCCATGGAACCTAATATTAGTAGCAATCTCATGTTCTTAAACTCTGCTAAAGATATTTGGAATGTTGTTTCTTAAGACTTATTCTAAGGTTGAAAATTCTACCCAAATATTCGAGTTGAAGCAGCACATACATGGCAGGACTCAAAAGGAATTATCAATCTCTACTTATTTCTACCAGCTTCGTAAATTATGGCATGAATTAGATCTCCATATGGTGTGCACTATAGATCCACAAAAGGTCCAAATACGGGTAGATCGAGAGAGGGTGTTTGAATTTCTTGTTGGATTATGATCTGAGTTTGACCAAGTTCGAGTTCAGATTCTAGGTAAAAAACTTTTGTCATCCCTTTCAAAAATCTTTGCCTATGTTCAGAATGAGGAGAGTCGACAGAGTGTGATGCTTCCTCTTGTGTCTCTTCCTATATCCCATGCCTCTTCAACACTAGTTTCATCTTCCTGAGGGGACTGCACAAATGGATGGGAAAGAAAAGTTATTTTTTGATTACTGTAAAAAGCCTCGCCTCGTCACATGAGAGATACTTGTTGGCAGCTTCATGGTCGTCCAACTAATAGAGGCAGAGGTGGTGGTCGTGTTGGTGGTACTTCTCGACCAGCTAATAGTGGCTCTAGACCCTCTCGTGCTCACCATACTGCATCGGCAAATGAGACTCCTTTTAATGGTCTTTCTATGGAATTTAACTCTGAATCTTTGAGTCAAGATGAGATTCACACTATTAGGCGTATGGTGTCTAAACTGGATACGTCCTCTACAACCACTGCCTCTTATGCTCATTCGGGTAATTCTGCGGTGGCTCTCTAGGCATCCTCTGATTCCTCTCATTCTTGGGTCATTGACTCACGGGCCATTGATCATATTACTCGTGAGTCTACTAAATTTATTTCCTATACCACTTGTTCGGGTAAAGATAAAGTTAAATTTGTTGATGGTTCTTTATCCTCCATTTTGAGCAAAGGCTCATTTCTTGTTTCTTTTAAGATGATGTTATCTTTTGTTTTACATATGCTAAATCTTGCTACTAACCTTTATCTGTTAGTAGTACTACACAATCTCTTAATTGTAGTGTGACATTTTTTCCCTTCCTATTGCATCTTTGATTCGCAGTGGTAAAGAGAGGAATGGTCTTTATTATCCGGATTATACTATCTCCGAGTTTGTTAAAGCGATGCAAGCTCATCATTCTACCCGTCATGAGAAATCTTTTGATTTAGTGTGGTTATGGCATAGACGCTCTTTGTTGAAACGTTTATTTCCGTCTTTATTTTCTCATTTGGATTTATCTTCGTTTCAATGTGATACTTGTGAGTTTGCTAAACATCATCATGTTACATTTCCATAAACGTTTTAATAAAAAATTTATGCCATTTACTATTGTTCATAGTGATGTTTGGGGTCCCTCTCGTACTGTATCCATCTCTAGTTTTCGATGGTTTGTGACCTTTACTTATGACTGTTCTCGTACCACATGGGTATCTTATGAAAGCAAAAAGTGAGGTGTTTTCTATCTTTAAAATTTTTCATCATATGATTCGAACTCAGTTTAATACCTCCATTAAAATTGTTCGTTCTGAAAATGGCAGAGTAATATTTTAACGGTGGTCTTTCTTCGTACTTGGAGGAACATGGCATAGTTCATCAATCCATTTGTGTAAAAACTCTTCAACATAATGGTGTTGCCGAACATAAAAATCGTCATGTCCTAAAGATTGCAAGATCTCTTATGCTTCAAATGCATGTTCCTAAACCTTATTGGGTGATGTTGTGCTGACAACTACATATCTCAAAATTCATTTCCCTTATAGGGTACTTGATTTCAAAACACCACTTGAGACACTGTCCCCAACATCTATGTCTTCTCCTTTTATTGTTTCGATTGTACTTGTTTTGTTCATGTTCACAATCATCTTGTGATAAATTAGATTCTCGTTCTCTCATGTTTTTTTCTTGGTTATTCATCTACTCAAAAAGGCTATAAGTGTTTTCATCCTCCTTCTGGTCAACGTTTTGTTTCTATGGATGTAATAAATTTGAATCTCGTCCATCCTTTTTACCATATGAGACTCCTCTTCAGGGGGAGCATTTAGGTGAAGAGTAATCTTTGTTCCTGTTTTCGTCTCTCATCATCTCATCGTGCTTTTGCATCTCAGTTGCCTTCTGTTTCTATTCCTCATAATTGGCAGGATGCTTTGTGAGATTCTAGGTGGAGAGATGAAAGCTCTTCAAAAAAACAATACTTGGCATCTCATTGAATTACCTAATGGCAAGAAGACTGTTCGTTGCAAGTGCGTGTATACAGTGAAACATAAGGCTAACGGGTCTATAGAACCATGCAAGGCTAGATTGGTAGCTAAAGGGTTCACTCAAACCTATAAAATTGATCTAAAACTAGGAGACGACAGTGATGGTGTTCAAGGAAGGTATCAAAGGTTGGTTCGGAAGTTGATTTATCTTTCTCATACACATCCAGATATCGCTTATGCAGTTGGAGTGGTTTATGCATGCTCCAAGGGAATCCCACATGAAATATGTCTATCGCATTCTTTGATACGTAAAGAGTGCTC
Organism: Bretschneidera sinensis; assembly: GCA_023935145.1. NCBI lineage: Eukaryota > Viridiplantae > Streptophyta > Magnoliopsida > Brassicales > Akaniaceae > Bretschneidera > Bretschneidera sinensis. The sequence continues at coordinate 47,329,765 of CM043702.1, forward strand.
CTGGGAAGGGTCTTCTTGTCTCTAGACTTGATCACATGCGGGTGGAATGTTATGCAGATGAAGATTAGGCTAGTTCAGTGACTTATAAAAGATCAACCTCTGGGTATCTTACTTTTGTGGGTGGTAATATGGTGACGTTGAGGAGTAAAAAACAAGCGGTTGTGGCCTGATCTAGTACAGAGCCAAAATTTCAAGCTATGGCCCACGGTATTTGTGAGTTAATTTGGATTTGTATGCTACTACATGAACTTAAGATTCAATCTGATGGTCCTATGAGGTTGTATTGTGATAATAAGATAGCAATCAGCATTGCCCATAATCTAGTTCAGCATGACCAAACCAAGTATATTGAGGTGGATAGACATTTTATCACGGAGAAGCTTGATTCCGGCATGATTTTAACTAAAGGAGTAGCAAGCAAAATGTTTCATAGTGTCTTAGGCAAGATGGGCATGTGTGATATCTATGCACCATCTTGAGGGGGAGTGTTAACAATTCACTTTCCTTATAACTATGTTTCTTATTTTGTAGTTTTTTGGTTTCCTTTATTGTAAGATAATACAATACAAATACCAAGGGGGAGAGTAACAAATAAGTTTTTCTCTCATCACCCATTCACCTAAAACTTTTCTCTCCTCTTCCTCCTTTATTTTCAACATTTCAAAGAATGTAAATATATGGCCTACTCACCAAACTAGTCTTGGACTAACAAGTGCAATGAGCGCGATTTAAGTTTGAGAGCAGCCACTTATGTTGAAAATGCTGAAGGGTAATGCCTACCAAAACCACCACTTTTACCCTGCTTTTGCAGGACTTATACTGGAAATTGACCCTTTGCACTCCCTGAACTAGCTATGGACGATGCCTATAACTTCATTTTTAATTCTATTATACTAACCAACATATTACAAGAAAATAAGCATGCATGTATTCTTAAATAAGACAGCTAGGATGGTCAAACATTGCCACCGAGGTACAGTCAGTTTCAATTTTCAATGACAGACAACGGTTGCAACAAAGACTTGTTATCTTTCAAATTCAGGCAACAAGCCATACGTCATGTTGATACATTCAATATTTTGCAATGGTCTATTAAGCTGAAAACTTCTTACATTTCTTTAATTTGATAATTACCATTTGGTATTTTGTATGAAGACTAATAATCAAGATTGTGATGTGACACTAAATTTATAACAATACAGACCAAAACCCAGAAAAAAAATGAAAAAAATTCACCTCAACATTAGCCCCCAGTATGGCATCAAGATAACTGATTGATATAGTTGATGAGAGATTTATGCCATCTCTTTGGATTCCTGTCACCTCTTCAACATCAAGATATACATAAAGATCTCCTGGAGGGTCCCTATAGAAACCAGAAAACCAATTAACGATCCAGAACCATGAAAATCAGTATGATATCTTCTAAATGTATACATGTAATGAAATGGCTACACTCTAAAATAAAATACTACATATTTCTATAACCTGAAGACTAAATTCCTTTCCTTTCCCTTTTGGCAGAGAACAAAGAGTTGGTATCCAAAAGGAGGGGCATCAAGGAGAGGAGAAAGTTTGCATCTCATAATAATTAATTCCTTAGATAGCAAGAAAGCAATTCTTTATTTGCTGAAAAACCAAAGAGGGAGAAGGTATTCTATGAAGAAGATAGAAGTTGAAAAATGATAGAAGCAAGCCTTGATAACCATCGCATGATTCTCTGCTCTCCTTAAAAGAAAGAAGAATTCAACAAGAGAATCTAAAAGAACCTCGAGGCCTTCGTTACCTCCACATGTTATTGTGGCATCAACAGCACAGACATAAGAAGTCAATTTGATCCAACACAATCAATAAACTAGTGAAAAGGAATACTGTATATTGAAAGAAAGTTGATAGCCTCCTGGATTTCCAAGGAAAGATTGGAGAAAATTGATAGTGCCAAAATTACTCTCATTAAACCACCACAAGTCCTAGGAACTTCAACGTTTAACTTTTAAGATATTACATTCCTAGTTAAATCAATTAAATTCTGTAAAATCTGCACTACTTCGTGAAATTTATTGAAAAAAAATAAAGAAGGTGCACCTAAAGAAGGGTTGACGTTAAAAGTTTGCATAAACTAAGGGCCTCAGCTATGCTATAACCTAGCTAAACTAAAACGTAGACGAAAAGTTAGATATCATAAAAAAGCACCTATTGTTATCATCGTTAGGCTGCAAAGAAAAAACTGAACCCATTAAGAATACATGTAGATTATTAAATATCATTTAATTAGAGATATTCATCACAGATAGATATAAGAAAAATTAACAAAACTAAGGGCCTCAGCTATGCTATAACCTAGCTAAGCTAAAACCTAGACAAAAAGTTAGATATCATAAAAAAGCACCTATTGTTATCATCGTTAGGCTGCAAAGAAAAAATTGAACCCATTAAGAATACATGTAGATTATTAAATATCATTTAATTAGAGATATTCATCATAGATAAATATAAGAAAAATTAACAACAGAGCATAGCTCATTTCCAGACTGATTAACATTATAGAACTACTACCTCAATTCAACCAGACTTTACATCTCAGTGTATGCAAAACTTCCCTTATCACTGGATAGCCAGAATATATCATTCATGCATAGTAAAATACAGTGTTTAACTTGCAAATTTGATTTCCAAAAGGCAACAACCTCCTGCCCACTGGTTTATATTTACAGCCACTCCATAATTGTGGAATTCTTAACAATCAACACTAACGGCAATGTGAAGTTATTTGTGGGTAGAAACCAAGAGACGGCTATCATCAATTTAAAGTGAGCATGAAAGCAGACATTTTTATGGTCAATGAAAACATGTACATTTAGTAAATATAATCAACAAAAACTTCTACCTAGCACCAGTAGAAAATGCAACAACTCAAGAATTGTTTCAATAATATACCAAAGGGCCTTCTGAAGATTAAAGATGCAAATAGAAAAATTCATCACGTACCCTCTTGGTCCAGCATCACCTTCTCCAGCAACTCTAAGTATACTGCCTATGCCAACTCCAGGAGGAACTTTGACTTTGATATTTTTCGTAACACGTACGCAACCTTCACCGGAGCATTTCCGACAGTATTCAGAAATGACCTCACCATCCCCACCACACTTTGGACATACAGAAACCTGAAATTAATGGGAAGATCACTATATAAGGAAATTTTCATAAAAAAAGTAATTAGTTATGACTTCTGACCAAAAGATAGGCAATAATTGCAATTGATATCATCAAAGAAAAATAGTCTTAATAATAATTTCTTATGAACATATCCATCCAAACATTTTCATAGGATATATCAATATCTAAATCTTATAACTTTCATGAACATCATTGATGTTCAGTGCCTCTCTTGATCTGCAGTTCTGCCCTATGTTACAAGAAAGGAAATGAAAGTAAATGTGGCTACATTTAACTCTTCCCAGCTTCTTGACCAAAAGTCTTCATTAAAATGAAAAAAAGCATAACGAATAGCTAAACTATTGGTCTCTTCTTATGATTCCAGCTTTTGGGCTACAACTATGTAGAGAGACTGTAGCAGAACCTTTTGAGAAATGTGCTAAATGGTGAGAAGCAATTTCTTATGGTAGCACGGGCAGCAATATCGTCAACAGAAGAGATGGAACCAAAACCATTTCAAGTAATAAAAAGAGCTCCATGCAGGAAATGGCTATCAAAGTTCAAGGTAGGTACATTGACTTTTACAAAGAAACCATAAACTCTAACTTAGTAAAGACCACTTCTATTTATGAATGCAGTTCATGAATAGAACTACACTATTTATCTCATGAAAAGAAATTGGTTTGTGTTCACCTCTTGTTTGCCTATGCAATGGTTTTCATTAAAATCTTTTTTTATATTAGAAATGTTTTTCATTAATCCTAGCAATGAAACAATTTATAGTTTTTTTTTAACTATAAATTGGTTATATTGTTAGGTTATTATGGCCATATTGCATTAAGTAATAAAGTAGGAATATTTTCAGCAATTTGACATCGTAAAATCATGATACATGACAATCACTTTGAGGCAATAAATTATTGTTGTCGTTTATCATCCTTCAATTCTATCTAAAGTGAACACACCAATTTTTAGACCCTAGAGGCTTTACAATATTTTTTTTATTGGTAAAACACACAAACCACTTGACCCAGGGCCTCAGTTTAACCATTAAGCCAAAGGCAACAATATTATCAAACACCTATAGTGACACACAAAACCTAAATCTATCATTAAACAGGTCAAACTCAAACCAAACAATCTGTTTGTTTCCATTATACTATATGAAAAAAAATTATGTAAAGATACATTTAACGATAAAATATTTTCATTCTTTCATGCAAAATATTGCAATGGAGTAACACACCTTATAAATATGAAATTAATGTTGCTTAGGCTAATTAACATATGTTCTTATTTACATTATTTAATAAATCTCATTGTTAGTGCCTGTAAGGTCCGACTCCTTGAAGAACAGGTTGCAAAAGGCCAGCCTAAACCCAGCCAGCTTATATAAATGGTTCGCAAACACAAAACCATTTAAAGAAAAAAAAAAGGAAGTAAAAACGCAGGTGCATAAATGTAGGTATATGGGTTGGGTCACTAATCGCTACTTATCTAAAAGGGTAAAGTGCTTATTTGGTTCCTAATCTCTAATCAGTCTCAATGTTAACCCTGAACTTCGAAAAGTAACACAATGTGGTCCTTTCTTGGTAACGTTCTTAAATAGTTAACAGAAATATTTTAAAATTGATTAGTTAAATAAATTCATATTATGAACAGTGTCATCCCTCAAAAGTTTTACCAACAAACACAAATCTGGTTAGATTTTCTCAACTTCCGTTTGATTTTTCAAAATCAAAACCAATCAAAGCATAGATCAAAAACTCTCCAAATATCTCAATTAAATTTAGTTTACTATTTAGAAAAAGAAAAACTAAAAAACAATGTTTGCCACGGCAGCCTTGTTGGTGCGGCAGCATCACGCCACCACTAGCGCTGGCAGCCAGACTCATCTCTAGATCTGAACCAGATCTGGTTAATTTTTCATTTTTAATTTTTGCTTTTCTTTTTCATTAATATGGCTATTTTTTTGTTTTTTTTCAAGAAATAATTAATGGAAATGCAAAAAAAGACCACTTGTGTCATTTTACAAAGTCCATGGTTAACATCGAGACTATTTAGACAAAACACTCCCTAAGTTTAGGGACCAAATATGGACCTCAACCTATTTTAGATGCATGTCATCTTCATACACATACCAGGCAGCTTCCTATACTCCATACTTTAAAATTAGCTAAGATATCATCATTAAGTTCCCAAAGCTAATGCAATTAATCGGTCAAAATGTAGAGGAACTTCCATGCTTCTTTCTAATTTTAAACTCTGACAACATACAGGAAAGAAATGACAGAAACACGAGAAAGGTCATAAGGAACAAGTGCCAAATTACCTGTGAAAACAAGCCAAAGGGTGTTTGCTCAGTTCTCATAATTTGACCCCTGCCACCACAAGTTGAGCATATCCTCATCTTGGAGCCTATCTTTGCTCCAGTACCAGTACAAACTTGACATGTTTCCAAATGAGAAAGCTCAAATTCTTTCTCAGCTCCAAATATAGCCTCAGAAAATTCTAAAGTAATGTCATAACTGAAATGCATCGGAATTACAAGTCATTTTTTTTTATAAGTAATCACAAGTCAAAATTAAGTACTCCTTGAGTATTCAAAATCATTCCAGCATGAAACAAAAGAATTTATAACAAGGAAAAACGTGCATGCTTTCCCACCCATGTAAGACATGCATATACATCAGTCGAAATATATATTATTTTAACCTGCAATAAATGTTGATATAGGATTACATCAATCACTGCATCAACTTACATTTTTATAAAAGCCACTTTATGCAGGTATTTACAAAGATCTGCTAAGTTAGTTCGTATAATGAGATTACGTAGGCACTACATAAGTACATATATTAATCATCCAAACAATGAGATATAAGTTGATTATAGAAATTAAGTAAAGAACATTAAACAATCATGCTACAAACTTTTCTTGGCACAAACTACCCTGGAATACACCATTCGTTAAAGTGAAGTACTGATTCCAGACTTGAATATGCCAATCAATGAGAACATATCCGGATTGGTAAATTTCAAGAATGGATTAGACACATAACTTAAATTCAGCTATTAGAATAGAAAATATTGACACGCACATCAAATCAGTTAAAGAAAAAGACTTTACCTCCCTCATTAAATTTCAAACTATGCTATAAGTGAAGTAACAAGAGCAACCCAACTGCAACTAGAGTAAATTTTTAACAAATGGATCACTGCATTACTGGTAAAATAACATAAACCCAGGAGCTATACATATCCAGGCCAAATCAGATGAGACGAATATATACTTCTCAAGAAAATAGTAGATATTGCAGCACTTAGTATAACAAGAACTAATGACAAGAGGACCAGTGTCTGCTAATGAAAATATCAACTTACCGTATATCTTCACCCTTAGTAACAGTACTACGACGGCGAGTTCTGAAGCCAGCTTGGTCCATGCCAGAAAAACCACCCATACTTGGCCCAAAGAATGTCTCAAATAGATCAAATGGATTTGTCTGTTAGAAAAGAAAGAAAAAATTAATTGCGTGTGCCACTGCACAGTTGTTGCATACTAGTTAATAGAGTATCCGTTGAAGTAGATCGCACAAACGTGTGATAGTTTTAATCACTAAAACAAACACTATTCTGCCTTTTGTTCTCATGAAATCCAGTAATTATTTAGTGAACACCGAGGGAAACAATTCAAATCTGTTGTTTCCCAAGTTTAACTACTTTTTCATCTTGGCCAAGATCACTACTTCTCATCTTTAACAAGAAAAAGATTTTGTATAGGAAACTCTAACTACCCAAGAGCCCATATGATGCATAATAGGAAAAAAGACTTATTATTTTAGGATTTTTGTATTTATGGGTTTATTTTGTAATTATGCCTCTCTTGGGAATCAAATAGTAATATATTAGGAAATTTAGGTTTAGGCAATTAGATATTTATTAGGATTTGATTTACTTTTCTATTTAAACTATTATTTTTCTCCTCGATCCCCTTATTTCTTCTCTCTTGGTTACTTGTCCTACATTAAGTGGTATCAAAGCCGAAAGGTCCTCTATTCCTATTCATCATCAACATCACCTGCATCAATCCGTACAACCCCATCTGATTAGGAAAAAAAAAATTGTTACATGAACGGTGCCATTTTCAAGCTGTTGACCAGAGTTGACTTTTCCAGCAACTTTGATCAGGTTTTTCTGGGCCTTTTTCAGCCAATTTCTAGGTTTCTTTCTTACTTTCCAAGTTATTAAAAAGAATGAAATTTTGGTTGTTGCTTATATGAAAAATGGGTCCCGGAATTAAATCAAACCGAACTCTCTTAGTTACCATTCATCATGTGCTATATCCTATTACCGTGGATGTGGTTTTTGATCCTTTTGGATTTGTGGAAAAAATTATCATCACTCAAAACTCTTTATTTTATTTTCAAGCCCTTGTGTAATATCGCTTGCGTCAAGATGCTAATTCGGCTAAACAGATTTGCATGGTTGTCAGCATTATGAAATAGTTGAGTTATCAATGGAAAAAGGCCCAACTATTCTTTTATAATCTAACACACCTCTTCACGTGCAAGTCGGACGAAGGATTAATGGGCTTTGCACGTGAACCCGAATGTAAGTCCAAGTGTGGGCAAAGAAGAGGGCGAGATATTGATGGAAAATGGGCATTTCCAAGACTCGAAACCAAGACTTAGAGCTCTGATACCACATTAAGATAGTTGAGTTATCAATGATGGAAAAGGCCCAACTAACTTTTATAGTCTAACATACACATTTATGATAATTATTGTCAGTTGGGCACAAATGGTATCCTTGACGAGTAATTGATAACTCATATGATCGAACAACTACTTGATAGAGTTTCCCAAAGGTTAGAGAATCTCGTCAATATTTCTCACAAAAGTAGTACCATTCCAAAACAATCAAGGAATACGAAATTACTTTTTTATATAAGTAAATTGTATAAAAAGAAAAAGTGCACCAATGGGGTGCAAACCATGAACACGAACAAGGCTATTTATAGGAGAGAAACTCCACAAAATATACTATATCTACTTCATGTACAAAAGAATTCCTTGTGACCCAAAAAATAAGGGCATCAAATCACCTTTCCCTAATTATAACTAAGGGTCTCTCAATACCATCAAAAGCTCTACGATTCCTCTCATTCCAAACTAATCAAAAAATAGAAAGGGGAATCATAGAATAAGCTTTCTTAAGGTTCTTAGAAGTTCGAAACCCACTCCAAGCCCAAATTTCATCTTTCACGAAGCCGGCAAAAACCCAAGACACCCAAAACCTTATAAACCATTTTCCATAAAGCTCTAGCCAAAGAACAATCCAACAAAAGATGAAACACGGATTCTCCGCAACTTTTGCAAATGAAACAACGGTTCACCAATACCTTCCCCCTTCTTGTCTAAAGTAAGAAATTTCTCCTAAGCGGCTTCCCACCCAAAAAAAACATACTTTCTTTGGGACACCGGAACACAAAATTGTTTTCCAAGGGAGACTGGGGTAGTTGTTCGAGGAATCTCCATCTACAAGAATCTTATATAAAGATTTCACTTCAAAACCTTTACCCTGACTATCCCTCCATCTAACCACATCCTCTTTAGACAAAGGAATACGAAATTACTGATGTTCAAAGAATCCAAGACCATTGACTTTAAGACGTCCATGGATAAGCAAGAAATCTTCATAGAGCAAATTGAGATCACAGATTGCAAGCACGTCCATGACAAAGATGAGTACATGTGAGCGTGCGACATTTCTTCTACTGTTTTTATCCTCCCTATTTGGTTTAAAGCTCCTCAAGAACCCCTTTCAATATCATTCTTATTTTTTTATCAAGGGCACCACATCAAGATAGTTCCAAGACGTAGTCATGCACCTTCAACGATCAAAAGTTCTGATCCTTCATCACTTCAAAATTCGTGTTTTGCATGTGGGTAGAATGATGCATAATAGAAGAAAAAGAAAAGACATTTAATATTTTAGGATTTTTGTATTTGTGGGTTTATTTTGCAATTATGCTTCTCCCGGGAATCAAGTAGTAGTATATCAGGAAATTTAGGTTTAGGCAATTAGATATCTATTAGGATTTGATTTACTTTCCTATTTAAACTATGTTTGGTGCCTATATAAGAGCGCCTCGATTAGGGTTTTAATTAGACATTGATTATTGAATAAAGTTTGATCTCATGATTTCTCCTCTCTCCAATTCTTCACCTTTTGTCCCTTATTTCCTCACCTATTTCCTCTAATTTCTCCTCCTCTTGGTTATTCTTCTCTCCTATCTCTATTATTCTTCTCCTCGATTTCTTTATTTCTTCTCTCTTGGTTTCTTGTCCTACATCACCATATACTCTCCAACATATTCAACGAGAAAATAGAAACCAGGCATGAAATCTCATCAGAGATATATGTTCACATTCTTAAATAGCTAACACAGGCGTAATGGAAAAACAGATAAGTAAATTTTATAGAACACGGTAGTAAGTATCAAACAATTCATTGCAAGTAACAGAATTAAACCAATGCTCATAATGCATAGATCAATCTTAGATTCAGTAAGGGATGACCAAGTGCAGGCTGCCTTCACTCATATAAACTCCATTATTTTATTTTTTATTTTTTTGATAAGGCATACGAGCTCCATTATTGACAAGCAATCATGTCTATTCTTCAAATGTTTCTCCTCCAGAATGAGAAAATTAACAAAAAGAATATGCAACTAAATGCATTACCGTGTAAGTATTTGACGCTCCCCCTACTGTACTCTTGACTCCAGCTTCGCCATATTGATCATACAAAGCCCTTTTTTGATCATCTGATAGCACCTGACAGTGTTGTACTTCAGTAATCAAAAGACAATTAGATAAATGCAAAAAAAATTGAATAAGATAATATATTTCAAACCTATGTTGATAATGAAAAAGTGAACATTCACTTGTAAAAAAGAAGGCAAACATTCATGAACATATCCATGAAACATAGTTTAAAAAGAAAAGAAAACAGAGGAAAGGGAAAAGAAGAAAAATGATGGATGCAAACCAGAAAGAATACTTGTTTAATTATTGAGAGTACAAGACAGTGAAGAAAGGTTAAGAATGATATTACCTAATGCAACAAACCGTTGTAATTTTGCTATATAAATTATTCTATAAAACACAAGATTAAGAAGAATGTTGGGCAAAAATTCAGAGGGGTGATACTATGCTTAGGAGTTAGGATGGAAAAGAGGTATAATTCTTTTCTCAACTTATATTCATTACACTATGCTTCGTGGTACAGAAAACTAGAAGCATGGGATTTACCAAAAGAAACTAGGAGCATGGAAGAGAGAGGAGAGATAATAGATAAGAGAAAAGACTTCTCATTTGCTTGGAAGGAGAGAAAAGGGAGAGGATGGAACTTGGAAGACAGGAAGTACAATTGTTACTCCTAGCATTTTCTATCCTCCTGATTTAGGAAAAAGAGGATTTGACTTAACTAACTTTTTTGTCTTTCTCTTTTCCATCCACCTTTCAACCTCCCTAGTGCATACCAAGCATGTGGATGATAAGGATAACCATTTTCTTTCTTCACTTCTTTATCCTTCCAAGTTTTCCATCCTCTATTCATCCTCCCTACCAAGCAAAGTCATACGGACATGCATAATTAGGGCTACCTCACAAACTCAATGAGACTTATAGCTTTTCCTCATTTTTGAAAAAATATGAGATTTCTCTTTGTACAAACTTTCCAATTTATTTTCTTTTCAAGTGTTTTAAATTATGTAGGTCGCAGAAATACTATAGTTTATACTTGGTAAACCTTTTATGGATATTAGCTGGCAACACATAAGTTAAGCTCATATCAAAACTCTCAAAACCACATATTCAACCTTCTTTACATAATATTGATGTTCATTTTTGCATGTTTAATGCAGTGTAACATATGCTGTCCATATTCATAAAATTAAAAATAGGTTATCAGATGCCTTATTCTTGCAACGCAAATGTGCTTTGCATATATTTACCAAAATTTTTTCTCTCTTATCCCATAACATATGAGCAAAATTAATCCTTCAAAAATTTTGCAATACGAAACGCCCAAAGAATTCAAGATTGACACAAAGTTAATAACTGTGTCCACAGTATACATACAAGACAAGAAATGGCTGAATGAAACACCCAAAGAAATATCCAGTGGGAAGTATTGCGTTCTGACAAAACACTAATTGAGGTTTGCATTAGGACATGCAGTTTGGAATTTGACAACAAAATTAGTTGCGTTTGCACTCAATTGTTCCAATAGACATCTGCAGATTATGTTTTAAAATAACTAAAAATTAATTTTTTTTGATAAGACATTAACTATAAAATAATTGCTATGTCTATGCAGGATGAGGCAAAGATGTGCATTTGACTGTCCAACACAGAGCAATGGAACCTACCTAAAATTTCCAAAAGATTCAAATAAATCAGGGTGAGAAGCGTCAGCAGCACCAAAAAACAAAAATAAATAAATAAATATATAAAAGACACCGAGCATACTGCCAAAGTCATTTCCAGGAGAAATCAAGATACATAATAGAAAAACATGGTCTATGTATGACAATCAATGATATAAAGTTACCTTTACACATAAATGAATGGAAAAGGAACACTTAAACCCTAAAGTTCATCACTCAGCTCAAATATGTACTTAACCATGAGAAGAAACAAAATGAAAAACTATTGATTTGAAATTCTTATGCATACCTCATATGCAGCACTAATCTCCTTAAATTTTTCCGTAGCTCCAGGTTCCTTGTTGACATCAGGGTGATACTTGATAGAAAGTAAAAAGTCAGTAATACAACGGGGAAAAAGAAGAAAAACAGAGTTCACAGTTACAGCAAAAATTTGCTAGCTTCAATCTTAAAACAGAATGCATTCAAAAAAAATTATCAGTGTAATTCATTCAAAATTATTAATACATTAAATCAACTTCACAAAAATCAACAGACGAGCACTGATCTACTTCTAACAGAGTTACGTCGTGTGGTAGAAACATGTCAATTCATTATCAGGCATTCAGGCAAGGTAAGATCGGTCAAAAAGGCCTTGGAATAAAATACTTATCGGTGCTCAATAAGGTCCTACTTGGTAAGTGGCTTTAGAGGTTTATTGTTGAGAAAAACCATTTGTGGAGGAAAGCGGTGGCGGCCAAGTTTGGGATAGACCTTAATGGTTGGATGTCCAAAGAACCTCGAGGAGCATATAGAGTGGGAGTATGGAAATGGATTAAAAAGGGATGGGAGGAGCTTCGTCTTTATGTTGAGATTTTAGTGGGTATTGGAGTTAAGACTCGCTTTGGTATGATGCTTGGTGGGGGAATACCCCTTTGAAGAATAAATTTTCGCGTATCTTTAATTTGGTAGTAGATAAAGATTCTTTGGTTAGCTCTTGTTTTTCCTTGACTACTGAAGGGATCTCGTGGGTTGTGCTTTTTATCCGCAATGTTCATGATTGGGAAGTTAAAGAGGTCGAAATGTTTATGGATTCCATATTTTCCACCAAGATTGAGGTGGGGAGGGAAGACGTTATGATATGGAGGCCTAAATCAAATAAAGGCTTTATGGTGAAAGATTATTATAACATTCTTGTTGATAAAGGCCTTTCTAATGATCTCTTTCATTTCCTTTGGGAAGCTATTTGGCGTGCACGGGTTTCCAAGAAAGTTAGATTTTTTTGTGGGAGGCGTAGTGGGATAGAATTCTTATTATTGACAATCTTCAAAAGAGAGGAATGGTGTTGATCAATAGGTGTTATATTTGCAAGGAGAAAGTCGAATCCGTCTTTCATCTATTGGTGGATTGCTCATTAGCTAGAAGCTTGTGGGAATTGATTATAGAAGTGTGGAGTTTCTTGGGCTGTAACGGGTTCCGTGAGAGATGAAATTGGGACGTGGAGTGGTTTGAATGCTTCTAAGTAGGTTAAAAAGGCTTTAGAGCTCATTCCGCATTCTATTTGGTGGTTAGTGTGGAAAGGGCTTTCTAAGGTGTAGAAAATCCTTTTGCAACCATTATAATTAGTTGGGTCAATACTCTTAATTTTTGGGCTAATGGGAATTCTTTGTAATTATTGAAGATCGTTTAGCTTTGTAAATTTCTATCTTTTTATTTTGACTTTAGATTTGGTGCACCTTCTTGGTGCTTTTTAATAAAAAATTTACTTATGAAAAAAAAATAGGTCAAAAGCACTACATAAATTATGCTACCACTCAAATATTTTCTATAGATGCAAGTGTTGTGTACATTTATCTGATTGCTGATAATGGGAATATACAGCAGGCAACAGGTGAGGTACAAGTGGACCCAGAACTATCCAACAAACAATTGAACCAATTCATAGGGAGGTCAACCAGAACCATTTAAACAACCCATTTTAGCTCAAAATATGCTTAAACAGTAAGAAAAGAATCTAAGACTCTTAAAAAATTTTAAATTATTCACAACTGATAGGTTCGATGGCTCCAGGAGCCAAATCTGAATCATCCAACTGGTGTGTCATGTGCCATAAGACTGATTGTCTATATACTATATAATAATTAGCGTAGAATGAGATATGGCAGTGAAAACAATACCTGTACATGTATTCATGAAAAAGAACATGGTATCACCGTGAGATGTACTTTAAAATTCTTTAAGAAGGAGTTCAATTTTCCACTACTCATAAATGTGACTTAACATGTAATGTTCATTTCCATGAAAATTACATGATTAATTATCAAAATTGGAAAATACTAAAATATAAGTTAGCTCAATTCAATGAAGTATCGATCCCAACATAAAAGCATGCTACATGAATATCCACTATACCCTTCATCTCTAACTAGCCTTAACTCATAACTTCTTGGATATTTTTAAGTTTTTCTTTTCCTTTTTGTTTATGACATTTCTGCAAACACCAAATTGTCTAACCCAATAAAACCAATCCAGCGCCCACTGCTACCTGAACTGGTACATATGCATAATACCAGGAGCTTTGCAGTTTAGACTCTACTCCCAGTAACACCGCAGGCCACACTGAAGCCATGGTAAATAAAGGCCAACGAAGCTTTTTTGACAAGTAACAAAATCACATAAACAAACATACCACATTCAAACAAGTAACCTTCTACCAACCTGCAACCTTCACTCCCTTTTGTTTACTACCTAGCTCAACTCTCCCAAAGCCTCAAAGCTTCAAGACTCAAGGGAACAACCCAAAGGAAAACCCAAGTAAGTTATTAGCAATGGTGAATGAAAGACGCAGAGCATTGACTTGTTATTTTGATCCTTACTTGTTTAAGATTGCCGAATACAACCTGAATTATGTTGTTATACCATGTGAGTCAATTCAATTTTGCAACTAGTTAGCCCGGCTGGAATTGTTATCAGTAATTGTATTGTAACCTTTGATTAGGTTGTGTTTGTAATTTATTCTGTTTTCTTTATTTTAAATTCATAAACCTCTTTCTCGTCTTATTTCCATTTCCCTGTCTTTTTGTGTTCTTGGCATCTTTATTGATTGGAAATCTGATGTCAAGAAGACTGTATATGAGCAAAATAAGCAGTGGTCACATCAATGGGACCGAATGGGAAATGAAGTATGTTATGGCGTTTTGAATGTAGTTCTAATCAAGAAGACAGCATGTACCTAATCCGAGTGGACGTTCTCAATTCTTGAGAAAAAATTTCATTTTGCTTAGTTGATATGATTAAATAATTCATTGGCCCCTTCAAGAGGCCAACACCTTCCTAGAATATTGCATTTAGCATTATCTTTGTCTTCTCCGAAAACCACTTAGAATCTTTTTTTTCTTTCCTTTCCCATTTCTCAAAATTTTCTCAAGAACCAAACAGAAAAGTAACAAATTAAAAAAATAAAAATAATTGAGAACCCAATTAAATTCAGTACCTGGCGGGCTAACCTTCGATATGCAGCTTTAATTTCTTTACTACTGGCAGATTTAGGTATCCCGAGAGTAGCATAGTAGTCACCAGAAGCAGCAAACACTGATCCCGAACGGTGGGCAGAGACCCTTGTATTGAAATTTGAAGAAGAATAAAAACAAGAAGAAGATGTAACATAAGCAAAGCTTTTGTGAGACCTGAGATGGGTCCCCCCATTGAAGAAAGCCGAAGAAGAAAAAGAACCAGTTGAAGTGGATGGGCGCTCAGCAGGGAAGCCGAGAGAAGATGGGAGGAGAGAAAGTGTGGTGGCCATTGAAGGGAATAAATTCTACGTGTGTGTCAAATTGTTGAGTATTTCATAAATGATCTAAGAGAATAAGAAGAAGAGTCTGGCTTTGTTCATTGTTAGCAGTAGAGGGAGAGAGAGAAGAGAAATTGCAAAAAAGGCTTCCGTTTTATGCAGCAAAAAGATGGGATATGTGGTGTGAATTTCACAAATGTTTTTATATGGTAACCGCGTTTTTTATTTTTCAGTTTTTTTTTTCTTTTTTTATATTTCTTTTTTCTTTTTTTATTCCTTCTATACAAGGTGAAAAGACGCAAATTTTTAGATACTTTTTCACCTATTTTTTATTATTTTAATCGAACTTTTTCAAATTTTTATTTAATTTCATGTAAAATTATGAAATTTCAATTAGATGTTTTTTATTTGATTGAATTTTGAAAGTAAATATAGGAAAATGTATAAAATAAACAAAGAAAGATATTTAGTAGTGAGAGAATGAAAAATGAATGTTTAGGTAAAACACTTTACATTTACACTTTATTTAAAATCAAATAAAAATATATTTTATTTTATTTTTAAATTAATTAAAATAAATTGAATTGAATTTTTATATTTGGTTTTCTTTTGTTAATATTTAAAATTTAATTAAATTTTTATATTTAAAATGTTTGGAATAAATGAAGAATTTAAAAGAGAAAGAAGAGTGAGAAAATAAGAGAATCAAAAGATGAGAAAAATGGAGAAAATAAGAGGATGAGGAAGCGATGAGAGAGTAATTCAGTCAATATAACTTTTTACATTTCATTTTATAGAATTCATTGTAAATTCTATCAATTTTGTTAAAATTTGTAACAATAAATCAATTCCATAATGAATTCATTTCAAAATAAATTTCATAATTTTCGTTTTGTTCCAAACATAACAAATGTAGAATTACAAATACATTCCACAAAATTTATAAAATTCATTTGTTTCAAATGTACTATTAACCAAACACAATAAAAATATCATTTTACAATGATTTCATTTTCTATAATGATTTTATGGAATAATTCAATTTTTCATTAAAAACTATTTTTATGATGGATTCTTTTATAAAAAAAAATTAAAAAAAACTTGAAAAGAAAAGAATTTATTATGTCATGACATTCATACTGGTGATAGCTTTCTGTACAGCCTCGGCAATCAAGCTATATAATTCCAATATTTATGCACAAAATGGTTATCCTGATTCTTTTTATTGTTTATTAAAATCGATCATTGAAATAAAAAGAATATGAATTTGAGTTTTCTTTTAAGAAAAAAATATGTAATTACATAATGAGATATGCTCTGATTACCATTAATTTTAACAATGCATTCATGCATAATCCTGCTATAAAATTGTTAAAAAAAATCTTGTTTTAAAACTTTGCAAAATATAAAAGAAAATTTTGTTGCCGACTCTAAAGTTTGCAAAATGTATCAATTAACCTCTGAGGTTTCAATTTGCACCGATTAACACTTGACATCTTCAAAACTACTTCAATCAGAGCTTCTATCACTTTCCATCCAAATTTGTAAGCTTTCTCTCGTTAATTGTGCACGTGTGTGGCACACGTATGGTCAAACCAACTTAACCAGGGGCAAATTCATCTTGTCCATTTTAAAGGCAATTTTGTCAAATCCAAAAACCTTAATCCCCTCAAAACCCTCATATTTGTGATTATAACTCGATTTTGTCCAAATTTCGTCAACTCTCTCTCCTTCGACAGACGGCCAATCTCTGAATCATCAATTTATGTTACACCCATTCAAATTCGTGGAAACCAAAGTGGATTTTGTCATTTTTGCACTCAAATAGAGTTAAGATTACTGTTAGTTTATATGATTAATGTTTGTTAATGCGAATGTTGTTAGTTAAGGGGTTTTCAAATGTGTAAAATACGCATTGTTGATGCCAAAAATCTATCAAGAATTCGAACGGTTGGAATGTGATACCTACACACACGAAACGAGGAGAAACCCTAAAGTCGTTAGAGGACCGGAGTGGTTGTGCCTCCGGGGGGACTCTACGATGTCTAAGTTAGAATAGGTCTTTTGAGTGAAAGGAAAGCTAGAGAAAATTATAGAGCGGTGATTAAAAGTTGAATGTACCTTTTGATGTTGAAAGCCCTTTTATATAGTGTTTTGGAGCAGAGTCCGATTCGGAGATTGATTGATTACCAAGAATCATGATAGGAATAAGATTCCCCTTAGTTTATCCATAAGCTGCATGATATTTTATCCATAAGCTAAAGTGTCATAATAGTATTAGGATATTGGTACGAAATTATTATTATACCCTTTACCAAGTATAACCATTTGATTGGTTGTTATGTCTAAGTCATGAAATTACCTTTTAGCCCTTGACGGGCGTCACGTATCGTTATGTCATTGGATGGGGAATTTTCACTTACATCATCCTGAGTCGTGAAATCATATTAAAGGATTCTTCATTGTTGGCTTCGTTAAAGCTCTGTACCAATAGAGATGGTGCCCTTATTTCGAGCAGGATAGCGACCTCAAAGCCATACACTAAGAAAAATAGAGTCTCCCCAGTAGGAGTCCGTGTACTTGTCCAATATGCCCAAAGGAAATTTGGAAGGTTTTTACCCATTTTCTCTCAGCATATTTGAGTCTCTTCTTGATGCCTTGTAGGATAGCTCTATTAGTCACTTCGACTTTCCAATTAGCCTGGGGTAGCCTATTGAGGAGAATTGGTGCTCGATATCAAGGTCCTGGCAGAAGGATTTAAACAATAAACTATCAAACTACTTACCATTGTTGATGATGAGTATCCTCAGTATACCGAATCGACACACAATCGACTTCTAGACGAACTCTCGAGCCTGGTAATCGGTGATGCTAGCAAGAGGCTCGACCTTTGTCCACTTGGTGAAGTAGTCAATGGCTACTATCAAGTGTTTCTTCTACCCTAGAGCTTCTTGGAAAGGACCGAGAATGTTCATTCCTTGTATAGCAAAGGAAAATAAAGTGGTGATTGACATCAATGGTTTGGCGGGTCGTTTAGACACGGAGGCATACTACTTACATGTCATACGCTTTTTGACCATTTTTATGGCGTCGTGAAACATTTTCGGCCAGTAGTATCCATTTCAGAGTATCTTGTAGGTCAAGGCTCGGCCTTCCAAGTGGTTACCATATATGCCCTCGTGAACCTCTCAGAGGATCAGAACCATCCAGACTTGTTCTTTGGTCACAGGCATGACCGGTACTTCATCGATGCTGAGCGCATCGAGGGTCTCGAGGTAAGCTGCTTGGGTGAGATCGGATTTCCTAGAAGAGGTGAGTCGTGCCAAGGTATCTACCTTTGAATCTATGCTCGGGGAACTTGTATTATTTGAAACCTCTTGAAGGTTGCAACGAGTTCGCAGGCTTCTTTGAGATACCTAATGATTTTCATGCCTTTAGCTTTATACTCGTTGATCATTTGATTGACCACTAGTTATAAGTCATTGTATGCTTTTAAGGCTTCAGTAGCCAATGTCTTCGCCAGTCAATATCTTTGCCAATTTCATCCCTGTGAGCAATGCCTCATACTCGGCCTCGTTGAGGTCTTGAATCCGAACCTTAGGGTATATTCTATAGTAAAACCTTCAGGACTACTGAGGATAAGTCCGGCTCCGTTATAGGTGTTGTTAGAAAATCCATCAACATACAATGTCCAACTTGGTGTATGTTCATCTTCATCGAATTCTTGCCTCTCGGTGAGCATTTCAGCGAATATAGTTTCCACTAATAAATTCGTTAAGGTATGGGCTTTAATAGCCGTTTAGGGTTTATACCGAATGTCGAACTCTCTAAGCTCTATAGACCACTTTACTAATCCAGAGATATCTGGCTTGTGGAGTACTTGCCTCAAAGGCTGGTTGGTTAGCAGAATGATGGTATGAGCCTGAAAATACAGTCAGAGTTTTTGAGTTGTGACCAAGAGAGCATATGCCATTTTTTCGATGGGGAGATACCTTACCTCAGCATCATACAGAACCCAACAAATATAGTAGATGGGTTTCTGGATCCCACTTTCCTTTCAGATCAAAATTGAAGTCATTACGTCTTGGCCTATTGATATTTAAAGAAAGAGCTCCCCCTCCCCCCCCCCCCCCCCCACAAAATGATGGGCTTAGTCAAGAGCAATGGCGAGCTCAAGTATTCCTTCAGTTCTTCAAAGCTTTTTGGTAGTCCTTGGTCCAAGTGAAATCTTTAGCTTTCCTAATAGCCTTCAAGAAAGGTAGGCAACTTTCGACTAATTTGGACATGAATCAGCTGAGTATGGTTATACACCCAGATAACTTATGCACCTCTTTGATATTCCGGGGAGGAGTTATGTCTAAAATTGCCTTTATCTTCTCAGGATTAGCCTCAATCCTCGATATGTAACCATGAATCCTAGGAATTTTTTGAAGGTGACTCTGAAAGCACACTTTCCTAGGTTTAGCCTTATTTAATGGTGTCAGAGTATTCCGAATGCTTCTTCCAAGTCAGACTCATTGTCCACGACCTTAATACTCTTGACCAGCATATCATCAACGTACACTTCCATGTTTTCCTGATCTATTCTTTAAAAATTTTGTTGACCAATCTCTAACAGGTTGCCCCTGTATTTTTCAACCCGAAGGGCATTATCTTGTAACAGTATAAGCCTCAATCGGTGATAAAGGTGATCTTGGGCTGGTTGTAGCCTGAATATGCATCTATAAAACTGAGTAGCTCATGTCCGGAGGTGGCATTGACCAGCTGATCTATCTGTGGTAGAGGGAAGTTGTCTTTCGAACAGCCTTTGTTTAGGTCGGTAAAGTCAATACAGATCTTCTATTTTCCATTAGCTTTCTTCACCATCACTACACAAGCGACCCATTCCAGGTAATTGACCTCTCGGATAAAGTCAATCACAAGGAGTTTGTCTACTTCTTATTCTATGGTGTCTTGCCACTCTAGAGCAAACGAACTCTTCTTTTGAATGACAGGCTTGTAGTCTAGATCCATGTTCAGTCTGTGGACGATAACCAGGGGATTAATCTCGAGCTTGTCTGAGGCCAACTATGCAAATCAGTCATGATTCATTTGGAGGAAAGAGATCAATGATTCCTTGAAGTTCTCGGGGAGGCTAAACCCAATATGTACAGTCCTCGAGTCCCCCTCTTTCAAAGGAATGAAGTTTAGTTCTTCCATAGGTTGGACCAATGGTGTCCTGAGCTCATCTCGTAAACTTTCGATCTCTAAAGGTAGGGCTTCAGCTTTTTTCTACCCCTTAATGGAATTCAACTAACAAGATCGGGAAGCTTGTTGGTTCCCTCAGACTTCTCCCATACCTTGCTTTGTGGGGAATTTCAGCTTTAAATGATAAATGGAGACTACTGCCTTCATTTCATTAAGTTTCGGGTCTTCTGAGGATCACGCTGTACGAGGACGGATGCTTGACCATTAGGAATGTGGTCATTATGGTAGTGTGAAGTTGTTCGTGTGGTGATCAGAAGGTCTATACTACCTTTGGAAAACACTAGCATCCTTGAGAAGCCATATAGAGGGGAAGACACTGGGTTGAACTGGTCATCTTTAAACTTCATCCTCTTGAAGGCATCATAATAGAGAATGTCTATCGAGCTTCCGTTATCCACCAAGATTTTCTTGATACTATTTGCAATGAGGAGTGTGACAACTATTGCATTATCATAGGGGGTCTGTAACCCTTCTAAATTGTCGTCCGTAAAGGATATTACCTGATCTATCTTGACCCGCTTGTGAGATCCGCTGGCTTATGCCATTGATCGGGTATAGACTCTCCTTGTGTGGGAGGACTGCCCCTTATCGTTGGTCCCCTAAAGATCATTTTAATGGTTCCTATAACTGTGGTTGTGTGACCTTAGTCACACTGGGGTGTTTATCATTTCGGCCATGTCTAATCGGACTCGGCCTAAGGCTTCATCTAAGACTATGCTTAAGGCTTCAGCGATTGTTTTGACCATAACTTGACTGTTTGGTGGCTTGTCTATACAGATATCTCGAGCTTTTTCGTAGGAGATCTCCATCATCATGGGATTAATGAGGCCCAGTGTATTCCTTTAGATACCCTCTGCGGATGAGAGATTCAATATGGTTTTTAAGAGCATGACACTCCTCGGTGTCATGCCCATGATCTCTGTAGAAGAGGCACCTCCTAGTTTGATTTTTGCACTTGCTAGGGCAGAGTAGCTTCGAAGGCCAATGGAGGATGTTTCGATCTTGAACATGCCTGATTATGTTTATCTTGAAGGCATTAAGTGGGGTAAAGCTTTCAAAAAGATAGGTGGTCTTTGCCTTGCCCTCTTAACGGGGCTTTTTTTCGTACTATCCTTATGCTTATTGGCGTTCCTTTTTTTCTTTTCTCTGTTCCTTCTTCTCATTTCCTTTGAAAATTATGATCGTCCTCTGCAATCATGATCTCTTCAGTCGGAGCAAGGATGTCATTCATATCATTTGGCAGACGCTTATTAAGCTTGGAGCTAAAGAACCCAAACCTGAGTCTGTTCTTGAATGCCAAGGTTTGTACTATCGGATCAAGGTCCAGAATCTCCCAGGAAGTGGCGTTAAACCATGAAATTTACTCTCATAGCTTCTCTCCCTTCCGCTGAATAATACTGAAGAGACTTTTCAAAGTCTTTCAATGTCTCTTGATGCTGAGGAAATGTGATACAAAGGCATGACTGAGCTCCTTGAAAGAGCTAATGCTCTTGAGCTTTAGGTGTGAGTACCAAGTGTATGCGGCCTTCTCGAGCATTAAAGGCAGGGCTTGGCACATGACAGCATTAGGATGGCAATGCAACATCATGGTGGCTTTATAGAGCTGGAGATAGTCTATGGGATCTGTGGAGCCATTGTAGGCCTTTATAATTGAAATTCAAAAATATCGAGGGAGATGAGCTTCGAGGATCTCTTTTGTAAAAAGCGAAGCTTGAGAGTTAAATTCGTCCAGGATGTTTGTGTTTCTTCCTTTAAACACTTCTCACATGCTATTAACTATTTCTTACAATTTTTTGTCTAGGTGGGTGTAGTTTTTGGAGATAGATAAACCTCAAGACTTAGTCCCAAAGGAGGGCGTAAAGGTGGAGAAACCTTGAGACTTAGTCCCAAGATGAGGAGAAAACTCAGTGGTAGAGTGACTGCTAGTTGATTTATTGAGATCAATTCGCCTCATTGGCCGATGACTTCACTGAGGTGGAGGTGGAGGTGGAGGTGGAGGTAGAGGTAGAGGTGGAGGTATAGGAGGACGAGCTTGCCCCTTGAGTTTGGAAACTAGATTCGTGACAAGCTTGATAAGTTCCAAGAATTGCTTTGGAGTTACTGGAGCAGTTGGGTTTGGTCCAAAAGGTGCCTCTAGGTTCTCTTGGACACTAGGGTCTACTGGGTCGAGCTGAAGAGGTTGTTCATGTCTGGTTCATCTATCAGATGGTTTGTTATGGTTCTGATAGGAGGTGGCATGTTCTGAAATGACAAGGAGTCATGAACCAGACTACTGGTGGCAAGTGGACGCTCGTATGGCTACTAAGCTAATACCAGTGGTATTCTTGGCAAGGTTCTTAGGCGTCATTATAACAGATGAGTTCTTTATACCTCTCAAAGTTAATAAGGTTCCCACGGATGACGCCAATGTGTTAATGCAAAAAATCCGCCAAGAATTTAAACGGTTGGAATGCGATACGTCACATAGAATGAGGAGAAAACCTAAAAGTCGCCTGAAGACCCGAGGGGTTGTGCATCCGAGGGAACTCTCTGATGCCTAAGTTATAGTAGGGATTATGAGTGAAATGAAAGCTGAAGAAAATTGTAGAGTTGTGATTAAGAGCTGAAGGTACCTTTTGATGTTGAGAACCCCCTTTATAAAGTGTTTCGGAGTAGAGTCCGATTAGAAGAGTGATTGATTATCGAGAATCATGATAAGAATATGATTCCCCTTGGTTTATCCATAAGTTGGATGATATTTTATTCATAAGCTGGAGTGGCATGATACTATTAGGACATTGGTACGAAATTATTATTATGCCCTTTGAAAATGTAACCATTTGATTGGTTGTTTTGTCTGAGTCATGAAATTACCTTTTTACCCTTGGCGGGTGCCATGTGTAGCTGTGTCATTGGATGGAGAATTTTACCCTACATCATGCATGTGGGTTTGAATATTATTTGTGTGAAATTGTTTAATGGGTGAAATGTTACATCGATTGGTACCATAGGTCACATAATGGCAAACATAGACTATTTTTTTCTTTGTTTCTTGTTATCCTCCAACGATAACATTGATTTATTTTGTTCTTAATTAACAATGGCATTGTGGTCCATGCTTGTCTGTGGTTGAAAAGAGTTAACATTACTTTATTTCTTTACTTTTATGCTTTAGTACATTAAATTAAGAAATTGCGTTGTTTATATATCTAGTTGTCCATGCTTTTGTGCTTGGTAATTAACAAGTTTTCTATTTCTATTTATATTTCCATAAATGTTTGGTTACAATACTTATGTGGTGTATCATCGTGGGCATTTTACCTACACACCTATGAGGAAATATGCATATATAGATAATTGTAACAAGGATAAGGTTTTACTTCCTGAGATAAATGGCATCTTGAGTGAATTTTTAGAGATTAAGTCAGAATTTGTGAAGAAACTTCACTACATGTTTACAGGGGATGACTTAGACATGGATTCGAAGGTGTTAATGGTGATAAATGTTCATTAAAAATACTAAAGAGACTCAATAAATGGAAAGAGTTACAAGTATATGTTGAATATGACTGGGATGCAATTGATGCTTATGATAGCAAGATTCCTTAAGAGGTACCACTGCTTGAAGATGTTTGATAACGCTCAAACTAACACGCGATTATTGTGTATAGCTGAGGTGTCGATCCCACGAAAAAAGTGAACTACAAGAGAAAGTGTAAATCTTAACACTAAACAATAAAGTTCAAATAAGAAAATCTGACTTTGACGAACGAAATTATATAAGAGAGTTGTGAAAATTTGATGAAGAATTCAATAAAGAAATAACAAGGTTCCAAGAATCCTTCCTAAGTTCGTTGCCTTATTCCTATCTTGACTCAAATGTTTTATCTCAATTACTAGTTTCACATCCCAAACAAGCAATTGGTAAATATTAAATCAAAGTACATAAATACCCTAATGTAATTGCCATAAATTACTCTTTAATTCCAATTCAAACACACAAGATCTATCTTGTAAATTATCAAGAAGCAACAATATATTCAAATAATAATACTGCAGTAATGGACAAACCTATAAGATAGATCTATCGAAATCAATTGTATCTAACAACTTTGACATAAGAAAAGCTTGACTAGACTTATATGGAGAAGAAGAATGCGATCACCGGATTAAGAAAATCTAAGAGAAGAAGAACATAAATTGCAGCTGTCACATGAATTCAAATCCTTCTTATTTAATCAAAGAGTAAATCATAAACAATGTTTAACAATAAATCCACACAACTGAATCAAAGATAGAAATAAGAACAACTACACCTAGAAACTCATCATTTCGCCTTGCTTAGAGTTTGGTTGGACATGGAGTTCATTCTTGATCACCATGAGGAAGAAGAAGATGGAACCTCTCTTAAAAGACACTTCTCCCCTGTTCTTTGAGTCTAAATTCCTATATATAGCTGTATGGAGATGGCTTTGTAGACATAAATGTCGCCTTAGGGTTTCTGTTCAGGCCGTATGCTTCTGCTGCTATCCAAGCTCAGTTCTGCCTGACCTTTGTCTACAAAAACTTCCATAACTTTCTCTAGAAAAATTATATTTATGAGCTGTAAAATTATCCAAGAAATAGATATCCAGATCTTTCTAAACATATATGGCTCATCTCCTGGTTCTTCCTGAATCAATATAGTTTAATCCGTAAAAATGACTGATTTGTCACGCTGAAATCACGCACAGCCTGACCTTTGTCTACTAAAACTACCATAAATTTCTATAGAAAAATCATATTTATGAGCCATAAAATTCTTTAGAAAATAGACATCCAGATCTTTCCAAGAATATATAGATCATCTCCTGGTTCTTTCTGAATCAATACAGTTTAATCCGCAAAAATGATTGATCTGTACGGGCAATTCTGGTAATTTAGTGAAACTCCTTTCCAAATGCTTGTGAACATGCATAGAATCTTCGTGCTTCAATCAACGTTAGCTTTTCCATCTCTTTTAAACCCAAAATACCTGAAAATGCATCGAAATGAATCAATATACCAAGAATGACACTTAAGAATTATTAAGGCATAAATGTGTAATCCAGCCCTAAATCAATCCTAAATGCTAACAAATAAACACAATTAAGATGCCTTTTCTGACTCTCATCATAACTGTTGAGCATTTATCTACCTAATTTATTAAGCAAATAATCGAACTTGTTTTACTTGCAAGTGCACAAGATCAATAGTAGCATAGTGTGCAAGTGCGAGATCATCTCCACAGGGATTGGTGAATTTCGTTTTAGAATCAGTTTCACATTGTAAAAATTAATATTGAGTCTAGATTAATAAAGATAAGAATATAAGGATTTGATATCCACCACTAATCATACTTTCTCAATAAGTAATATGCCAATGCTCTAGCCCTACCATGAATACCTAATGGTTGTCAACCTAAGGGCTTGGTCCGTTCCTTAAGCTATTGATCTCCTTAAGCAACGAGTTAGGCATGGTGTATACTCTAACTCTTTTCTCTCTTAAAGGATTCAGCACGGTGTATACTGAGTTGTTCTTTAAGAGAGCATGAGGTTTGTGGAAATCGACAACCACACGAGACCTAGGGTATGTTGTATACTCCCGGTTTTCCATGTTGATTAACCCAAGAATCTGGCGTGGATTTCTTTTATTACTATTGTCAAACCTAGGACTCGGTCATCCAAACTGATCTAACTAACTACTCTATACCATATGCATACGTTGATCAGACACACACATATGGGGAATTCAATAAAACAGGCATTAATCAATTAAAGTATCATAACATAGCTATTTGCAAACGCAATCAATGATTATATATATGGAAAAGCATAATTAAGGCTTTAATCTAGCCCTATTAAAAATTTAGTTACACATGGTGATTAAACTAAACATCATAACTAAATTAAGTAGAAAGATGAAACCCGAGGAATACTGTGGAGAAGGGTCGTCACTTCCTCTCTAAAGCTTACAATGCAAAGCAAAAATCAAAAGTGGTGTTTCTGTGTTTTACAAGCCTATATATAGGGTTCTAAGGACGCCTCGAAACCCTAATTTCCAAAATAAGTCCGGAAGAAATCTTTTCAAAACTGGCTCTACCATCTCTCTGTGCATGTGCGCTCGATCGCGCTCTTTTGCACTCAATCACATGGTTGCGCTCGAGCCTTCTAGGTGTGCCCATGAGTACTTGTGCGCTCGATCGTGGAATTGTTGCGCTCGATCGCACTAGCTGGTTCCAAATCTTTAGTTTTCTTCCTTTAAAGCTTCAAAATGTTTTCTTTTCTTCACAAGCCTATAAGAAACGCAGAGAACACAAAAATGAAGTAGAATATACTAAAATACATAAACAAATAGCCTAACAACTGTAAATTAAGGGGCTTAAATATGAATATTTAAGCATTTATCACACCCCCAAACTTACATATTGCTAGTCCCTTAGCAATACAAAACCGAAAAACTAAATGAAAAACAAAATCAAAGATAAATTCATCATTCATGTTATCTAAAAATTTGGGTTGCAAATAAAACCATGATATTTGTTCATGAGTAGGCTTAAAAATATAAACACATCTTCGTAATGAAAAAGGTTTTTAAATTCTAATTACTTACACAAGGTTGGTTTAAGGCATCATAAGTTTGACTTAATGTGTGGTGGATTAGCATATAAAAGATGAAGCTTCTGAATAATTCCCATGTATAGTGTTTCAGTGTCTTAACATTCATCGAATTACCTATCAAAATGAACAATAATGGCATAGTTTTATTTCTTTTCGCTTTCTTTTATTATGAGCTCTTTGTCATGTTGAGTTCCATTAAGCTTTTTGATTAACCCATGTGGTGAGTGTTTAGCCAATGACTTCTAAACCAGATGGTTTTAGGGCATTAGGTGTAAAGACACCCCTAAGTACTTACTAACTCGAGTAAAAAAGTCTTCGAAACTAACTGGTCTTAATGCTTACAAGCAAAATCCTCACCTTTGACGTGAACACTCACTGCTTACTGAGGCAAGAGGTCCAGTTACTCAGTGGAAATTTTATTGAATGATCAGTATATGCATCATTCCCACCTTTTTATGTGAACACTCACTGCTTACTGAGACAAGAGGTCCAGTTTCTCAGTGGAAACTTTATTTAATGATCATTAAGAGCATTTTATTTTTTCTTTTTGCATAATAACATTCTTCTTTATTTTTCAATGCCAAAGTATTATTCTAACAAATTATCCGATTACAGTTAGGTCATGGAAACATATACATAGAAATTATACGTCATACCTCACACCATTATGTGCTAATGTGTTCGTGTCAGATTTAGATCAAACTTTGTGAATTCTTAGATGCCTTGAAGTAAATCATTAAAACTTTATCATTAGACTACGTGTTCTAGATTTTTAGGCTTACTGATGAAGTTTTATCATAATATTTGTTTTAAATCAACCAAAATTTTTAAAACAATATGAACATGCATTTATCTTTTCAAGAATACTAAAAAAAACTGGGATATAGTGTGTGAATGTGTCTCCTATACCCCCAAACTTAATGTACACATTGTCCCCATTGTGTGAGTGACATGAAAAGATCTAACCTGAGAGATGGAGAACTAAATGGCTAGCATGGTGTGTGGCACGCCCCCAAAATTGAATTGGATGCACTCACTATGTCCTCGAAAAAGAAAAACAAACATAAAACCGAAAAACAAGGAATACTAATAAAAAACAGTTATATAAAAGGAAATACTAACTATAAATAAAAGATAATACTAAAATATAAAGGATATGCTGTGGGGTGCCTCCCATGAGTGCTAAGTTTTATGTCTTCAGCCAGACAGGGTACCCTCTCACTGCTGGTCTCCAGGTAGTGCAGTCGAAGAGGTACCAGGTGCGAGAGGTAAGTGATCAAGGATGGCCTGGAGCATCGCCTCCTGTCGTACAAACTGTGTCTCCAAACCATCTATCCGCTGATGGATCAATAGGGTTGCCTCATTGTCCTCTCGATGGATATTGGAGAGCTCACAGCGGAAGAGGGACAACTCCTCTAGAAGGTGCTGGTACTCTGTGGACCCTATGTCTGGCTGGTCTTCCTCCCAAATAGGGCTCTCTGTGGGGTGCTCGGTGTCCATAGGATCATCTGTTATAGGCTCATCAGCAGGAATATGCTCTCAGGGTCCTCAGGGCATATGAAACTGGCTCAAGCTCCACTAGCTCCTCCCAAAGAAAGGGTGGTTGCTCACTAGTCTATCTAGAGATGAGCCCTTGATCCCCTTCTTCTTGAAGATGTGGCTGAGTAGGAAGGGGAATGGAAGCCCCTATGCATTAGTCGTGGTGATCTGAAGATCGTGCACGTAGTCTCAAAACTTGTGTATTTGGCTCCATATGACTGAAGGAATGGAGTACCAGTGTCCCTGATGGAATGCGTACAGGGCCTATATGAACTGGTCCCTCATCTGAGTCTTGTGCCCCAAGGAGCACACATTACACCGAAAGATGGAGTCTACTAGTTATAGTCGGGGATGCAACTTTGACCAGCTCCCCGCGTTGTTGTGTCGGTCAGCGTACTGGCCCACACACACATCCTCGATGATGTGGGGCAGGGGAAACGTGTCTGGCTGCTCCTCCATATAGGTATCCTCCAGAGGGGACTCATTGCAGCAGCGATGTCAGCAGTGGTCAGCTCGATGAATTCGCCCTGGATTGAAGAAGATAGGAACTCTGGTCTGGTGCAGTTATAGGACAGGTTCTCATAGAAGCTGACCACAAATCGAGTGTAGGCCGTCGAGCAAACAGGCTTAAACAGCTGCTTTAGTCCCTAGGCCTTGAATTCTTGGACCGCCTATCGAGTGGCGTCCAAGCTCTTGAAGTCCACATTGATATTTAATGTTGTCTCGAACAAGATTTCTCGTTGTTCGAAACTAGGCTGGGAGGATTGGGAATGGTTGCTGGAGGCTCGGGAACTGGAAGTAACTTGTTTCGGCATTGTAGTGTAGTTACTATCAAATTTACGCTCGATTATAGGTTTAGGTGCGCTCGATCGCACTGATTGATTTATGCTCGAGGACAGGGGAGGTGCGCTCAAGTGTAGTGGTTCAGACAATAGGTCGAATAGGTTGTTGGTGACAGAAGCTGGAAGCTGTGGGAATCACACAAACTCGATCTCAACCTCTTGTAAATATGAAATACAACACAAAGTAGATGCATAGGATTAGTAAAATGTAAATCAAAACCGTGTGTGATTATGTGCAACTAAGTAGAAAAAGAAACGAGTACTTGCAAACTGTGTGTGCTCGTGAAAGTGAGTGGGTGTGTGATGGGGAATGAGAGTGAGTAGTGCATAAATGGAATGGGGGAGGGTTGGGTGATGTTAAATGATATTGGAGTGAGGGCGAGAGTGTTTGAGCTTGCTGGAGAGTTATGTACGAGATGGAGAGGGTGAGAGTGCGAGAGAGATAGATAGATTGCGATTGAGCGTAGGGGGTACTTAGAGCCCACCTCATGTGGTTCAAGTGCCCTTGGATCAGCTGCATATTGAATAGTTTGAAGTGCCAAGTCCTCGTCTCTAGGAGGCATGTTGAGATCAAGGTATGGTTTGACTCTATGTCCATTGACTGTGAATGTCCTATTGCCATTGGAACCATGAATCTTCAAAGCACCATGAGGAAAGATCTTGGTGACCACGTAAGGACCAGACCATCGGGACTTTAGTTTGCCTGGGAACAGTCTTAATCTTGAGTTACCCCCTTTGTCCTATATGAAACTCTTTCCTTACTAGTTGTTTGTTATGATAGGCTTTTGTCCTTTCTTTGTAGAGCTTGGCATTCTTATACGCATCATACCTTAATTCTTCTAGCTCATTTAAGTGAAGCTTCCTCTTCTCACCCGCTTGTTTCATATCAAAATTGAACTGTTTAATGGCCCAATATGCTCGATGTTCTAACTCCACTAGTAAATGGCATGCTTTACCAAAGACTAAGTGGTATGGGGACATCCCAATTGGTGTCTTGTAAGCTGTCCTATATGCCCATCGAGCATCATTTAGTCGCAAAGACCAATTCTTCCGATTAGGATTCACGGTCCTCTCCAGGATGCTTTTAATTTCTCGGTTACTTATCTCCACTTGGCCACTAGTCTAAGGGTGATATGGAGTGCCAACCTTATGGGTGATCCTATATTTTCTGATGAGTGTGGCAAAAGAATGATGATGAAAGTGGCTGCCACCATCACTGATGATCGCTCTTGGGGTCCCAAACCGGGTAAAGATGTTATCCTATAGAAACTTCACAACCACTTTATGATCATTAGTTCTTGAGGGGGACAACCTCGACTTATTTGGACACATAATCAACACCCACAATAATATACAAGTAACCAAAGGAATTAAGGAATGGACCCATGAAATCGATGCCCTATACATCAAAAAGTTCTACTATATGAATATTTTGTAGGGGCATGTGATTTCGGGATGAGATGTTACCTGTTCACTGGCATCTATCATATAAGCTGCAAAAGGAGAAGGCATCTTTAAAGAGATCAGGCCAATAAAAATTGGATTGTGATACCTTAAGTGCTATTCGCTTGGCCCCAAAGTGTCCTCCACAAGCAAACTGATGGCAATGTTATAATAAGCTCAAATGCTCTTCTTCTGAGACACACCGTCTGATGATTTGATCGGGATAGAGCTTGAATAGGTAAGGATCATCCCAATGGTAGTGTCTAGACATAGATATCAGCCGTTTCTTTCCTTGACTGGTCATACCTGGAGGAAAAACCTTAGCAGTTAGGTAATTAACAATAACAACATACCATAGAAGTGTTACCTCTAGTGCGAATAATTGTTCATAAGGGAAGTTCTCATTCAAAGGCAACTCATTTTTGTCATCCTCATAGGGTAGCCTTGATAAATGATCTGCAACCATATTCTCACTGTCCTTCTTGTCTTTGATCTCCAAATCAAATTCTTGCAATAGGAGTACCCATCTGATTAACCTAGGCTTTGCATCTTTCTTAGAAAACAGATATCCCAAAGCAGCATGATTAGTAAATATAATAACCTTAGAGCCAATCAGGTATGATCTAAACTTCTCTAAAGCAAAAATAACAGTTAACAAATCCTTTTCAGTGCTAGAATAATTAAGCTGAGCATCATTTAAGGTTCTAGAAGCATAGTAACTAGCATGAGGTACCTTATTGATTCTCTGACCTAAGACAGCTCCCAAGGCGAAGTCACTGGCATCGCACATCAGCTCAAATTGAAGATTCCAATCTGGTGCCATCATTATTGGTGCGGAGGTGAGCACATCTTTCAATGTGTTGAAAGCTTTCATACAGTCATTAGTCCACTCATACTTAGTATCTTTAGCTAACAATTCACATAGAGGTCTAGAGATCTTGGAGAAATCCTTGATGAATCGTCTATAGAATCCAACATGTCCAAGGAAACTTCTGACTCCCATAACTGTTAAAGGAGGGGGCAACTTTGAAATGATGTCTATTTTGGCTTTGTCTACCTCAATACCTTTGTTGGAGATGGAATGACCCAACACAATGCCTTGTTGAACCATATTCTCCTAATTCAGTACTAAGTTGCTATCTTCACATCTCTTTAGGACACTCTTTAGATGATTTAGACATTCATCAAAATTGGAACCAAAAACACTTAAATCATCCATGAATACTTCAATGAATTTCTCCACCATGTCGGAAAATATACTCTTCATACATCTTTGAAAGGTGGCTGGTGCGTTGTATAAACCGAATGGCATCATTCAATAAGCAAATATACCGAAAGAACATGTGAAGGTAGTCTTTTCTTGATCCTCAGGTGCTATGGCAATCTAGTTGTACCTATTATACCCATCCAAGAAGCAATAATAGCTATGACCAGCCAATCTCTCTAGCATCTGATCAATGAATGGCAAGGCGAAGTGATCTTTTCTGGTCACCATGTTTAATCTTCGGTAATCAATAAATACCCTCCAACCAATTGTTGTTCTTGTAGGTATAAGCTCCTCATCTTCATTCTTCACCACTGTGATCCCACCCTTTTTAGGAACAACTTGGACCGAACTTACCCATTTACTGTATGAGATGGGGTAGATAATGCCAACATCTAATAGTTTTAATACCTCAGCCTTTACTACCTCTTTCATGTGTGGATTAAGTCTTCTTTGAGCATCTCGAGTGGGCTTTGCTTCATCCTCAAGGTAGATATGATGCATGCATTTAGCTGGACTTATCCCTTTTATGTCAGCAGTGGTCCATCCAATGGCAGATCTATGCTCCCTAAGAACTCTTAATAGTTTTTCTTCTTCTCCAACACTCAAATTAGCAGCCACAATCTCAGATAATGTCTTTTTTTCTCCCAAATAGGCAAAAGTTAAATGCTCTGGCAGCTTTTTCAATTCCAAGGTTGTTGCCTGGACAATAGAAGGAAGAAGAGTAGTATTAGTTGGTATGAGAGTTTCAAATGGAGGAGCATACTTACTTGGATGTTTTGGAGAAGCCTCAAGGAGATGCACAGCTTTGATGATGTCATTAGTAACATCTTCGGGTTCTTACTCAATATAAACTTTTGTGAAGCTATGGGTAATAGTGGTCTCCAATGGATCAATGTACTGGACCTGAAAAGCTTGCTCAACAAAACTTTGCATCATACATATATTAAAGCATTCCATGTCATCTTGAGGTAGTTTTAATGTATCAAATATTTTAAACTCTATTTTCTCACCATTTACCTTCATACTTACTATACCCTTTTTTTTCACACAAATCTTCGTATCGGTAGTTCTCATAAATGGTCTTCTTAATATGATGGGCAGAGGTAATGGCATAGGGAATTCTTCTATATCTAACACAATAAAGTCAGCAAGTAAAATAAACTCACCTACCTTTACCAGGACATCCTCAAGAATACCTCTAGATCTTTTGATGCTTCTATATGCCAACTGCAAAGTGATGGAGGTCGGTTGAAGCTCCCCCAAACCTAGGGTTTCGAATACTGTGTATGGTAGTAGATTGACACCCGTTCCTAAATCCAATAATGCTCCCTCAAATAGCTGACCACTTATCCTGCAGAGAATAGTAAAACTACCCGAATCGTTTAGCTTTGGTGGTAGTTTTCTTAATAGCACAACATTTACCTCTTCAGTCAAGGCTATTGTCTCATGTTCCTGAAACTTTCTCTTATGAGTGCAACAATCTTTTAAAAATTTAGCATAAGCAGGTGTTTGTTGAATTGCATCTAATAAAGGAATGCTTATTTCAACTTTCTGCAAAGTTTCAAAGATATCAAGTAGTTTATTTTCTCTTTTTTGTTTTACTAACCTTTGCGGGAAGGGTGGTGCATTCACCTTCTCCGTTTCACTTACCTTTGATGCCGATGGTTTCTCTAGAGATGCTTTTGCAGACTCATCGGTTCCTATGACCTTTCCATTTCTGAGGGTTGTGACAGCCTTCAGTTGCTGGTGCCCCCCGAGGTTAGGTAATGTTTGAGTCGAAAGCTCACCTTGCTTTCTGCCACTTAGTTCTTTAGCCAGTTGCCCTATTTGTACCTCTAGCCTTTGAATGACTTATTCATGTTTTGTAGTGGTCTATCTTAACTCAGTCTAAAATTGCCTTTCATCTGCTATGAATTGATTTTGAGAAGTCATCAACCGTTGTTGTTGGGTTACCAACTGTTGTTGTTGAGTTGCCAATTGCCTCATAAGACTCTTTAGGTCATTTTTCTTTGTTTCAAGAACTGAGTAGGCTGCTGGTTAAGATTTCCTTTGCTGCCCTTAATTGTTATGATTGTTGCTCCAAGAGAAGTTGGGGTGATTTCGCCATCTAGGGTTGTAAGTGTTTACATAGGGATTGTTCTTTGGTGGATAGTTGTTTGGCCCTACATAATTTGCTTACTCTGGGTCTACAGATGAATACAAAGGACACATCTCAGTACTGTGATCAAATTGTGAACATATAGCACATACCTAGAGTGGTGTAACTGGTTGACTAGTTGAGGCATTTTGGGTAGTCATGGCTTTCATAAGTATATCTAGCTTTCTCTCTACAATAGCTATTTGGGTAGAGGATCCTCCATTTAGGGTCACCTCGTACATACCTTTGCTCTTGGATCCATGTCTACCTCGAGAAGAGAATTGCTAGGTGTGCTCACTTAATGTCTCGAATAGCTACATTGCTTCTTCGCTGTTTTTCTCCATCAGCACTCCTCCACAACCTGAGTCCACAATACTTTTATTAGTATCACTTAAACCATCATAGAAAGCTTGTACCAGTTCATTCTGAGGTAGATTATGATATGGGCATTTGAGTAGTAGCTCGTTGAAGTGTCCCCATGCCTCAAAGAATAGGTCTCCATCCTTTTGTTGGAATGACTGAATCTCCTTCCTCATTTGCCTCATCTTTTAGGCTGGGAAAAACTTTTTTAGGAACTTGCAGGCCAACTCCTCCCAAGTATGGATAGAAATTACAGGCAATGAATTGTACCACAGTTTAGCATTATCTTTTAAGGAAAAAAGGAAAAGAATTAATCTGATTCCTTCTCGATCTAGGCCCCGGATGTGCTGGAACTTGCAGAGATCGAAAAATTCCCGAAGGTGCAAGTGTGGATCCTCATTAGGTGTACCCCTAAAGTGAGTCAATGCACTGAGTATCTGCGGAGATATGTAATAATTGCATTCCACCTCAGGTTGACACGCAATGCATGATGGCTGGTCGATGTTCCTTGGGATGAAGGATTGCTTCATTGGTCTTCTCTCAAGTGGTTGTTGGTTTTCTAGCTGTTCCGCCATTGATGCTTCTTCCTCGAATTCTTCTTCTACCTCCTCGGAGTTGTCTCTAAGCCTTCGTCGAATGGTTCGCTCAAGCTTTATATCGAGGGGAAAGAAAGTTGGATGCCTGGATCAAAGCCCTTACACGAATAAGTGAAAACCGCTTCAGTGCAGCAGTTCAGTACTGCTGCTTAGTAGCCTCTACCTCAAATGCGTTCGATCACAAAGGAGATGCACTCGATCTCACAGTATTGCACTAAATCGGACAAGGTGTTGCACTCGAGCGCAGTGTCACAGAGAGCTTCTGCTGTAGTGCCTGAAACAGAAACAAAAAGAAAATATATTAGGTTTTTGATGAAGCAAAATAAAAGTGAAAAAAAAAACATAAACTTAAAATATTTAGATTGTTGACCCTCGCCCGTATTTTAATGATGGCAAAACACAACTGTTATTTAACTAACATGTTTAAACTAAGTTATATTAAGGATCAAACACATTCAACCAAGGAACAAAGTGCAAAAACTCGAACCAAATCAAGTGTCAAGTGAAGACTGAAGATCTAGAATAGGTCTTAAGGTTTAGAACCAATGTAAGTCTCACTCATACATTGTATTAGCTTGTTCAATGGCTCAAACACAAAAGGTTTTTCTAAAACCATTATTTTTAAAATGTTTTTGATGAAAAACAGAAGATAAACTGGGTTGGAAGACAACCCGGTCGACTGGGTACATATACCAGTCGACTGGTATATAGGTCAGAAGGTACCCAGTCGACTGGTACTTTGACTAGTAAGTTTCTAGTCGACTGGATGAATCAACCCAGTCGACTGGTAAAATGGACAGAAAGTCCCCAGTTGACTGGATGATATATACCAGTCGACTGGATACCCAGAAGGTCTGAAAACGAGTATTTTTCAAGTGAACCCAGTCGACTGGTATCTCGACCCAGTCGACTGGTAATTCAAAAATATGACCGTTGGACTCCAAATCTGAACGTTTTAAAGTAAATCTTTCTCAAATTAAAGTCCTAAATGGCCATATTAATTGATTGCTATATAAACCCATTCAGTTAAGCATTCAAAAACAAGCAGCAAATATTCAAAAAGAGTTAATCTCACATAATCAAGTTTTTATACTCTTGAAACACAAAAAGCTTTGAAATAATCTTGTTGAGCCATTTCTTCAAGCTTTACTTTGAAAGAGAGACATTTCTGTTTAATAAGCTTTCATTTACTGTCTCTCTACCTTTTACTTTACACCATCTTTGTAAAGGGATTACTGCCAAGAGGAAGGGGAAACTTCCGAAAGGAAGGGATTTTTCGGTTTAAGCAATTCCTGTAATTTGCTTGTGTATGGTATGTGCAACACCCGGCTAAGTTGTGCGACTAAGTTTTCTTAGTGGATTACTTCAAGGAGTTCCTTAAAGAGAGTGGACGTAGGGTCGGAACGAATCCGATATTGCCGAACTACTATAACTGTGTTTGCATCATCTTTCCTTAAACTCTTTATTTACAGCTCATTACTTGTATTTATTATTTGTTGCTTATCAGTTTTTATAAACTTGTATTAATTCCGCAAAAAGTTTTTAAAAACCCAATTCACCCCCTCTCTTGGGTTGAAACCTCGAGCTACAATTGGTATCAGAGCCTTGTTCTCTTTATTAGGCTTAAAATCCTAGAGTTGATCCAATGGCAGCAAATAGCTACTCTGAGGGACATTCTTATACTAGACCACCATTGTTCAATGGCTCAAATTATAACTATTGGAAAAATAGAATGAAAATCTTTGTCGAAGGACAAGATTACAATCTATGGAGAATTATAGAAGAAGGACCTAAAATTCCTTCAAAAGAAATAGTTATTGGAGAGACTCTTCATACAATGCCTAAACTCAAAACTGAGTTTACTGACGAGGATTGTAGAACGATGTCTCTCAATAGTAGAGCAACAAGCATGCTACATTGTGCATTAGATATTTCTGAATATAACAAAATATCTGCATGCGTTTCTGCTAAAGAAATATGAGACAAATTGCAAGTCACATATGAAGGAACAAGTGAAGTAAAAAAAGTCTAAAATTTACATGCTAATTTCTGAGTATGAATCTTTTAAGATGTCTCCTAACGAAACCATTTCCGAAATGCACTCACGATTCACTACTATTATAAATGGTTTAAAATTGCATGGCAAGAATATTGAGAAAGTTGAACTAACCAGAAAAATCTTAAGATCTCTGCCACCAGAATGGAAACCAAAGAGGACAGCCATTCAGGAGGCCAAAAATCTTGACAAGCTTGATGTTGAGACGCTGCTTGGGTCATTATTGACATACAAGATAGAAGAAATGACTTCCATCATTAATGATGATGAGTAGAAGAAAAAGCAAATTGCTCTCAAAGCTTCTACGAGCAACAAAGAAAAGGAATTAGAACAAGAAGCAGAGAGCAGTGAAGAGGATGGTGAAATGGCTTTAATCGCCAAACGATTCCATAGGTTCTTGAAGAAAAGCAAGAAACCTTACTCAAAGGATCCCACCTCAAAAAGGGAACCACTTATGTGTTATGGCTGCAAGAAGCCAGGACATATAAAAGCTGATTGTCCAGTTTCAAACAAACCATACAAGGGCTTCAAGAAGAAAGCTATGGTAGCAACTACGTGGAGCGATGACGAAGAAGATGAGTCATCAGACAAAGAAATCGGATACCAGGAAATTGCCAACCTTTGTTTGATGGCAATCGATGATGATGAAAGTGAGGTAACATCTTCTCCCTCTTCAAAAAATAATATTGTTACTAGTAGTGAAGAACTGCTAGAAGTCATAAATGAAATGCATGAAGAATTAAAGAAATTTGATTCTAGAAATTCTGTTCTTAAGAAAGAAGTATCATCTCATTCTAAAGAAATGATAATTCTTAGAGAAGAAAAAGAAAAATTATCACCTTTACTGTATGATTCGTCTCAAGATTTTCTTAAAGATGAAAATAAGAATTTGAAAAATAAAATTTCTGAATTAAACAGCACTATATCTAGACTTATGCTTGGTAAAGAAAACTTGATGAAGTGCTTTCTTCCCAAAGATTAAGTGGAGGAAAATCTGGTGTAAGATATTCTCCATTGGGAAAATAAAAAACAAAAGAGAGCTTATTCATGAAAGCCTCTTGTGTAGATGGAGCTTCTACTTCAAAAGCTCCTAGCATTGTTAAAAGCACTCCCTCGATAAATGCTAGGAAGTCTAGAAACTTAAATGATCATACTAAATTGAAGCATTCTAAAAATACTCATGCTTATATGTATGCTCATTCTAGGAACAATGTGTATAATCAAAGAATGCATTCTGCTCGTGCTCATCCTAGGAATTATCATAATGGGTATCCTAGAATACATCATCATACTCTTTATAGAAATGACATGAATTTTCATACTCCTTATCATAGAAACATATATCCTAGGAACTATTATCCTAAGGTTTATAGGAATTCACATGTAAGACATCCTAGAAATTTCTATGACTATCATGCTAGAACTGTGCATCATCAACTTGTTCATAGAGCACCTCATATTAAGAAAGTATGGGTCCCAAAATGAACCGTATTTTCCAGGACTAACCCCAAAGGACCCAAGAAATTTTGGGTACCTAAAAGTGCTATCGTATATCCTTGTGTGATGTAGATTTGTCCTCACACCAAGGAGAAAGGTAACTGTTGGTACCTTGATAGCGGTTGCTCAAAGCATATGACTGGTGATAAAAGCGTATTCAAGGAGCTAACTCTAAGAGATGGTGGACTTGTGACCATTGGAGACAATACTAAAATAAAGATCATCGGGCATGGAAAAGTCGGTAATGATTTCTCAACCTTAGATAATGTATTACTAGTACAAGGCCTTAAGCCAAATTTACTTAGCATTAGTCAATTATGTGACAAAGGATATAAAGTCACATTTGAGACCTCTCATTGTCTAGTTATAGACATCAAGAGCAACAAGATCAAATTCATTGGCCATAGACATGAAAATGTCTATATAGTTGATTTAAAATCCTTGCATTCCGATAATGAAAAATGTTTTCCTGCTTTTAGTGAAAATCAATGGCTATGGCATAGAAGGCTTGGTCATGTAAACATGAATTTGCTAAAAAT
Organism: Bretschneidera sinensis; assembly: GCA_023935145.1. Classification (NCBI taxonomy): domain Eukaryota; kingdom Viridiplantae; phylum Streptophyta; class Magnoliopsida; order Brassicales; family Akaniaceae; genus Bretschneidera; species Bretschneidera sinensis. The sequence goes on from CM043702.1 coordinate 47,369,288, forward strand.
TGTTTCAAGAAAAGATTTAGTTATTGGACTTCCTAAAATCAATTTTGAGAAAGACAAAATTTGCAATGCTTGTCAAATGGGAAAACAATCTAGGATATCTTTTAAAGCAAAAAATGTAGTCTAAACTACTAGACCTTTGGAACTTTTGCATATGGACTTATTTGGTCCAATTAGTACCATTAGTCTAGGTGGCCATCAATATGCTCTTGTTATTGTTGATGACTATTCAAGATATACCTTTGTTATTTTTATTGCTTATAAGGATGAAGCTTTCAAAGGATTTGAAAAGTTTTGCAAAAAGGTACAAAATGAAAAAGGAATTTGTATTTCAAGCATAAGAAGTGATCATGGCAAAGAATTTGGAAATCAAAGCTTTTCAAAATTTTGTGATGAAAATGAAATTAATCACAACTTTTCAGCTCCTAGAACTCCTCAACAAAATGGAGTTGTTGAGAGGAAAAATAGAGTTCTAGAAGAATTTTCAAGAACAATGCTTTGTGAAAATAATTTACCAAAATATTTTTGGGCTGAAGCCGTGAATACTTCTTGCTATATTTTAAATAGAATTTTGATAAGGTCTTTGCTTGATAAAACACCATATGAACTATGGAAAGGGAGAAAGCCCAATATTTCCTATTTCCGTGCATTTGGTAGTAAGTGCTTCATCTTAAATAACAATAAAACTAACTTGGGTAAATTTGATTCCAAGACTGATGAAGGGATATTTTTAGGATATTCAACTACTAGTAAGGCTTATAGAGTTTTCAATAAGAGAACTCTAGTAGTAGAAGAATCTGTGCATGTAACTATTGATGAATCTAACCCAATGAGTAGTGGAGAAGTTTCCTTTAAAGATGATGCAGATTTTATTCCAAGAATGGAAACTCCTACTCCCATTGTTGACCCAAAAGTGAGTTCTTCTCAAACAAATGAAGGGATGGCAACTCCCAATTTGGACCAACCATCCTCAAGTCAACAAGAGGAAAATCTACCCAAGGATTGGAGGTATGTAAATCATCATCCAATTGATCAAGTAATTGGTGATCCTTCACAAGGGGTAAGAACTCGCTCTTCCATTAGAAATATTTGCAATTTTGTAGCTTATTTATCTCAAGTAGAACCTAAGACATTTATAGAAGCTAAAAAAGATAATGATTGGATAATTGCAATGCAGGAAGAGATAAATCAATTTGAGAGAAACAATGTTTGGAAACTAGTTCCGAGACCTAAAGATCATTCAATTATTGGAACTAAATGGGTATATAGAAATAAAATGGATGAAAATGGTATAGTAACTAGAAATAAGGCTAGACTAGTTGCTAAGGGATATAACCAAGAGGAAGGAATAGATTTTGATGAAATCTATGCTCCTGTAGCTAGATTAGAAGCTATTCGAATGTTATTAGCCTTTGCATGCTTTAATAAATTCAAGCTATTTCAAATGGATGTGAAAAGTTCCTTTTTAAATGGCTTTATAGAAGAAGAGGTTTATGTTGAACAACCTCTTGGATTTGAAAATCCTAGTCTTCCAAATCATGTCCATAAACTTTCTAAAGCTCTATATGGGTTGAAGCAAGCTCCAAGAGCATGGTATGAAAGATTAAGTAAATTTTTGATTGACAATGATTTTGTAAGAGGTAAAATAAACACAACTCTCTTCACAAAAACTCACAAGAATGACACTTTGATAGTTCAAATATATGTTGATGATATTATATTTAATGCTACTAATGAATCTATGTGTCAAGAGTTTGCAAAGTGCATGCAAGGTGAATTTGAAATGAGCATGATGGGAGAACTTACCTACTTCCTTGGACTGCAAATCAAGCAACTAAAAAGAGGTATCTTCATCAATCAACAAAAGTACATCAAAGATCTACTAAAAAGGTTCGGGATGGAAAGCTCAAAGCCAATTGGAACGCCTATGAGCACAACCACCAAACTTGATCTTGATGAAGGAGGTAAAACTGTAGATTCTAAATATTATAGAAGCATGATAGGTGCTTTACTATATTTGACTGCAAGTAGACCTGATATAATGTTCAGTGTATGCATGTGTGCTAGATTTCAATCTAATCCTAAGGAATCACACGTAGTTGCAGTAAAAAGAATCCTTAGATATCTACAAGGGACCCAGACCATAGGATTATGGTACTCTAGAGAATCATCTTTTGAGCTAGTAGGATATTCGGATGCTGATTTTTCTAGATGTAGGTTAGATAGAAAAAGTACAAGTGGAACATGCCAATTCTTAGGTGCTATGTTAACTTCTTGGTTCTCCAAGAAACAGAATTCAGTTGCACTATCAACCGCTGAGGCGGAATATGTAGCAGCTAACAATTGTTGTGCCCAAGTACTATGGATGAAACAACAACTAGAAGACTATGGCATGAGTCTAAAAAATATTCCTATATTTTGTGATAATACTAGTGCCATCAACCTAACCAAAAATCCTATTCAGCACTCTAGAACCAAGCATATAGAGATTAGACATCATTTCCTAAGAGATCATGCTAAAAAAGGTGATATAAGATTAGAATTCATACCTTCAGAAGATCAAATTGTTGATATTCTTACGAAACCCTTAAATGAAGCTAGTTTTTGTAAGATTAGAATGTTGATGGGATTGCTTGATTTTGATAAACTGAATGTTTGATTGCATCTCATTTCATCATTTGCATGTTTGACATTGAGTGATAGAGTATTAATCCATGTTTAATTATACCCCTCACTCAAAAATGTCATACATAAACAAAATCGTGCTAAAAAATTCAGGACTGGAAATTTTACTCAGGACCCAGTCGAATGGTAAATGTGCTCCAGTCGACTGGTAAGTCCCAGTCGACTGGTAATTTTGACCCAGTCGACTGGTAATTCTCTACCAAATATTCCAGATGACTAGTAAGTCTTCTCCAGTCGTCTATAAGATCAAATCCTATTTGGAGCCAATTTTTTGAAAAACCCTTGTCCTCTAGTCGACTGGTAAAGATAGCCCAGTCGACTGGTAACTCACTGCCAGGTTACCCAGTCGACTGGTACGTTTACCCAGTCGACTGGTAAAGAAACTGTTCATCTTTTCAAAGGGAACCAGTCGATTGGTATATCGACCCTAGTTGACTGGTATCGTGATTCTATAAAAGGGACTGTTTATTTTCGCCATTTTTACGCCATTTTCAAAGAGCCCAAGCTTTCTCTCTCTAGAAAAATTCATCATTTTGATCCAAAAACCATCCAAATCCCTTCTAAACACACCAATCTACACATTCCTAAAGAGATTTTTAACTTTCTACGGTTAAAATCTCTCATTTTTACCAAAATCACTTTTTTCCAAAAACTCCAGATTTCTCCAAAATGAGTGACAAAATCTGTATTAAACTCACAACAAGTGGACCTAATGCGCCTAAAAAGCCAAGGTCTTCAAAACCTTCGGCTTCGGAGTCGAAAGGGAAGGGAGTAGCAGGGTTATCCAGCAAGGAGCCCAGAACAGAGTTGGAGCAGACTCTGTTTTACAGCCCAGCGGCTCATAAGAGGTATAATTCTATAATTTGTCACAAGAAAATCATGACGGGTAGAGTCGTTGATTTTGACTCTATTCGCCATGGTAATTTCGATATTCTACCAGCCTTTGAGGCAATAAATCTGACCCCATTGGTCAGAATTCATGAAAAATATTACCCGCGACTGATTCACCAGTTCTATGCGAACTTGGTGAAACCCAGTCCTATAGCTTTAAGATTCAGAACCAGAGTTAGCGGTATGGAGTTTGAGGTCAACACTGACCTCTTGATGAGCATTATTAGAATCCCTATAAGGGGGGTTCAATGGAGTCTGGATGGATGGCCAGACAACTTTGAAGTTGAGGAGGCCTGTCGGATAGTCAGGGGTGACCCTAACTATGTGTGCAGACCCACTACATTTCACACATGTAGTGACTTTGCCCCTCGACTCAAAGATGTTTTAGTTGATTGTCAGTTGGACCATCCACCCGAGACTCGGGAGTCGAGGGTATCTATCTAAAATAGATACGGTATTGATTTGGTGCCTAAAATCTGGGCACCACTTCAATATATATCCTCTACTGCTTGCCAACATGATAAACAGTGAAGCAAATGACTCTGGATGTCTTCCTTATGGGATGCCCATTACGCTCATCCTCCAGCACTTCCGGGTACCCTTGCCTGCCTCCGAGGCTCAGGATATCGGATTGATGGACATCATCAACATCTCATCTCTGAAGAAGATGGGATGTACTGTTCGTGAAGGGTTCCTCTATCTGAAGGTCGGAAAGCGCCTAAGGATCCGAAAGGATGCGAGCGACAGTGATGAGGATGCTGATACGGCTGCTGAGATGGAGACGGATACCCGAGCACCTCCCATTGGTGACTTGAGTATTGGTCAGACTGGTTATGGTGACATCCTACGAGCTATCACGAGTCTCCAGATGACGATGGAGTCTGGTTTTCAGTCCATGCAGTCTGATTACCAGAGACTGAGCTCCTCCATAGACCACCTACGGGACGACTTTGAGTTACATTGAGAGCACACCGAGGGTTCCTTAGCTGAGATTAGGAAAATTTTTCGTGATAGCTCAGACTCTCCCGCACCTTGAGTCTCTATCTTTTATTTGTACTTAGCGGTTTTTCAGTTCTTATCACATAGCACGGACATCTCATATACTATTTTTTTTTTTGTTATGGCTCTGTGAAGCCCTGAGTGTATTGACTTTTTCTCTTTGATGATATATTACTATTAGCCATAATTCTTGCATTCATTTACGCTATTTGTGATATGTTTGCACTGCTTTAAAACTCTGTTTGGTCACTAAAACTGCTATAAAATGTTTATACGCTTGAAAAACTTCCGGTTCTTCCCGGGAAGGCTTCTGAAATTCGAATGAAGCCAAATCTTCGCGTACAACTTTGTTTTCTTATACTCTATTTGACTATATTGGTTAAGTAGCTTATTTTTTCTGTTATATCCCATTTAGTTGCTGTTGTCAAAACAGGGTAGAAATATGAGAAAAACGAGAAAATCTAAGTAAAACGCAACCAGAAAATCTAAGTAAAACGCAACCAATGCATAGATTTAGGGGGAGCATTGCTCCATAACTTTGTTAAAATGTTTATTGATTGGTTGAGTTTGATTCTGGATTGGTTGAAAGAAATATAAACTGTATTTGCTTGTTTACAGGGTGGTTTTACTCGAAAAACAGAGGAGACTCTGTCCAAATTTTTGTAAAATCCTATCACTTAGTTTTTAAAACTGTTTTTACATTATTAGTTTTGTCATCATCAAAAATGGGGAGATTGTTGACCCTCGCCCGTATTTTAATGATGGCAAAACACAACTGTTATTTAACTAACATGTTTAAACTAAGTTGTATTAAGGATCAAACACATTCAACCCAGGAACAAAGTGCAAAAACTCGAACCAAATCAAGTGTCAAGTGAAGACTGAAGATCTAGAATAGGTTTTAAGGTTTAGAACCAATGTAAGTCTCACTCATACATTGTATTAGCTTGTTCAATGGCTCAAACACAAAAGGTTTTTCTAAAACCATTATTTTTAAAATGTTTTTGATGAAAAACAGAAGATAAACTGGGTTGGAAGACAACCCAGTCGACTGGGTACATATACCAATCGACTGGTATATAGGTCAGAAGGTACCCAGTTGACTGGATGAATTAACCCAGTCGACTGGTACTTTGACCAGTAAGTTTCTAGTCGACTGGATGAATCAACCCAGTCGACTGGTGAAATGGACAGAAAGTCCCCAGTCGACTGGATGATATATACCAGTCGACTGGATACCCAGAAGGTATGAAAACGAGTATTTTTCAAGTGAACCCAGTCGACTGGTATCTCGACCCAGTCGACTGATAATTCAAAAATATGACCGTTGGACTCCAAATCTGAACGTTTTAAAGTAAATCTTTCTCAAATTAAAGTCCTAAACGGCCATATTAATTGATTGCTATATAAACCCATTCAGTTAAGCATTCAAAAACAAGCAGCACATATTCAAGAAGAGTTGATCTCACATAATCAAGATTTTATACTCTTGAAACACAAAAAGCTTTGAAATAATCTTGTTGAGCCATTTCTTCAAGCTTTACTTTGAAAGAGAGACATTTCTGTTGTAATAAGCTTTCATTTGCTGTCTCTCTACCTTTTACTTTACACCATCTTTGTAAAGGGATTACTTCCGAGAGGAAGGGGAAACTTCCGAAAGGAAAGGGATTTTTCGGTTTAAGCAATTCCTATAATTTGCTTGTGTACGGTTTATGTAACACCCGGCTAAGTTGTGCGACTAAGTTTTCTTAGTGGATTACTTCAAGGAGTTCCTTGAAGAGAGTGGACGTAGGGTCGGAACGAATCCGATATTGCCGAACCACTATAACTGTGTTTGCATCATCTTTCCTTAAACTCTTTATTTACAGCTCATTACTTGTATTTATTATTTGTTGCTTATCAGTTTTTATAAACTTGTATTAATTCCGCCAAAAGTTTTTAAAAACCCAGTTCACTCCCCCTCTTAGGTTGAAACCTCGAGCTACATAGATGTTTGATAAAATAAAGCAGAATAAAATAAACTAACAATGATTAATTTAGACAAAAATAATTCTAAAAATAAATTTAGCACAATCCCCAGTAACGGCACCAAAAACTTGTTGAGTGTTTATCTACCTAATTTATTAAGCAAATAATCGAACTTGTTTTACTTGCAAGTGCACAAGGTCAATAGTAGCATAGTGCAAGTGCGAGATCATCTCTACAGGGATTGGTAAATTTCGTTTTAGAATCAGTTTCACAGTGCAAAAATTAATATTGAGTCTAGATTGATAATGGTAAGAACATAGGGCTTTAACATCCACCACTAATCATACCTTCCCAATAAGTAATATGCCAATGCTCTAGCCCTACCATGAATACCTAATGGTTGTTAACCTAAGAGCTTGGTCCGCTCCTTAAGCTATTGATCTCCCTAAGCAACGAGTTAGGCATGGTGTATACTCTAACTCTTTTCTCTCTTAAGGGATTTAACATGGTGTATATTGAGTTGTTCCTTAAGAGAGCATGATGTTTGTGGAAATCGACAACCACACGAGACCTAGGGTATGTTGTATACTCCCGGTTTCCCATATTGATTAACTCAAGAATCCGGCATGGATTTCTTTTGTTACTATTGTCAGACCCAGGACTTGGTCATCCAAATTGATCTAACTAACTAATCCATACCACATGCATACGTTGATCAGACATACACATATGAGGAATTCAATAAAACAGACATTAATCAATTAAAGCATCATAACATGGCTATTTGCAAAGGCAATCAATGATTATATATATGGAAAAGCATAATTAGGGCTTCAATCGAGCCCTATTAAAAAGTTAGTTACACATACTGATTAAACTAAACTAAGTAGAAAGATAATACCCGAAGAATACTGTGGAGAAAGGTCGTCACTTCCTTTCCAAAGCTTATAATGCAAAGAAAAAATCAAAAGTTGTGTTTCTATGTTTTACAAGCCTATATATAGGGTTCTAAAGATGCCTCGAAACCCTAATTTCCAAAATAAGTCCGGAAGAAATCTTTCCAAAACTGGCTCTGCCATCTCTCTGTGCATGTGCGCTCGATCGTGCTCTTTTGCACTTGAGCGCATGGTTGCGCTCGAGCCTTTTAGGTGTGTGCATGAGTACTTGTGCCCTCGATCACGACATTGTTGCGCTCGATCGCACTAGCTGGTTCCAGATCTTTAGTTTTCTTCCTTTAAAGCTTCAAAATGCTTTCTTTTCTTCACAAGCCTATAGAAAACATAAAGAACACAAAAATGAAGTAGAATATACTAAAATACATAAACAAAGAGCCTAACAACTGTAAATTAAGGAGCTTAAATATGAATATTTAAGCACTTATCAATAACCCCCAACTAGCTTATTGTTAGTCCCTATCAATTCAAGCGAAAGAAAAATGAAATGAATTCTACACTAGAAATCAAAACAAAACCTAAAATCCTAAAAACAAAACAAAGCAATGTTAGCGTTAATCCAAGAGTAATTCAACTTTTTGTCTCAAAAATTGCATGAAACACACAACATATAGAATCATTAAATACCACCCAAGTCCAAAAACAATCCAAACATCAACTTCATATTCGTTATCGACTCTTAAGCATCCACCAATGTAGAAAAATCACACTACATCGGATCACTAGGTCTTTTATAGGCTTGTAATGTTAGGCTATGGTAAAGGTCAGGTAAGAACGGGAAGGATTAAACAAGTAAAAGAACTCAGTCTCTTAATTTTAAACACAACCTTTTTAAGCACTAAATAACCTTATTTCAGCATCCAACTCATTCAACCATTTTTCGAGCATTTCTCTCAATAATTCAACACTTTTTTTTTTCTTCTTTCTTTGTCATAATTCAATTTTTTTATTATTCTTTTCTAGCACATAACCATTCACCTCCGTTTTCATTCTTTACTATTTTCCACAACCCCTAACCTATCTCCTTTAATGTGCTTGGGTTATGGTAGTAATATTTTTTTATATTTGTACCCTTACTCCTCTTAAGTGCTTCTCAACAAATGTGTATAAACTAAGTTCTCTTAAAAGAAAGGTAAGGATAAAATATTTTGAGGCTCATAAAGGTAAGTAAATGGGCTATTGAAAGAAACAAGGCTAAATTTTTTTTTAAAAAAAGGCTCAAACAGGTAACTAGTGATAAATATAAGAAAGGTAAGCTTGAAAGGCTCAAAGGGTCCAAAGTTGGCCTACATCATATCCTAACTAGTGTACATTCTAGGATTTCGCCTCAAGTGATTATCAAATAAGTTCTAGAGCTTATCGAGACCGCAAAAATATTCACAAAACATTCGCACATAAAATTTCTCTAAATGTTTTAGACTAATCATACAATCTTACCGCAAACCAGAGTTTCAAACTAAATGAAGATCGATACTTAAAAATTATTCTCAAACCGAAGCAATATTTAAATTCTTCTAAAAGCTATATGCTATCTCAATTATAATCATATCATTGACATGTAAATTAACTCCAAAACTAACACAAAACATACTAAAAACAAACAAAATTAAACTTAATTTTTTTTAAATTTTTAAAATTTTCAAGAAATAATTTTTTTTCTAACAATTTATCCTAACAAACGAATTAAAACAAAAAATGGAAAGTGACACCAAACAATTTAATGGTATGAAATAGGAAATGTGTTTCCTCCATCCCCCAACCTAAGACTTGCATCGTCCCCAATGTGAAAGAAAAAAGTCGAGAGAAAGAAAGAAAAAAAAAAGAGTAAAGAAAACTAAATAAATAAATAAAAATGAAAAAAAAAGCTAATGTACAATGGAACGAAAGTACCCGATTAAGAAGGATAAACCGGGGGCACCAAAATGATCTCTTCGGGCCTATTTTCAATACGTTCATGTTCCAAGTAGAGTTTCAACCTTTGGCCATTAACTCGAAATGCACGACCATCGGAGGGATCTTCAACTTCTACCACTCTATTTGGAAAAAAACTCTTCACAATATAAGGTCCCTTCCATCGTGATCGCAATTTTCTCGGATGGAAGTGTGACCGAGAATCATAAAGAAAAACTCATTACCTTGTTCAAAAAATTTTCGGAGTATTTTCTGATCATTTACCGCTTTCATTCTTCACTTTAAGTCCTTAGCATTATCATATGCATCATCCCTCAACTCCACAAGTTCATAAAGTTGCATTTTCCTCTCCTCACTGGATATCTTCAAGTCATAATTAAAATTTCGAATAGCCCAATACGCTCTATGCTCAAGTTCTACCGGTAAGTGACATGCTTTGCCGAATACCAACCGATAAGAAGATACTCCAAGAACCGTCTTGTATGCTATCTTGTATGCCCAAAGCGCATCCGATAGGCGCAAAGACCAATCTTTTTGATTTGGATTTACTGTTTTTCAAGTATTCACTTAATCTCCCTATTTGCTAGTTCTGCTTGGCCATTGGTTTGTGGATGGTAAGCAGTAGAAACCTTATAGGTGACTCCATACCTGCGCATCAAAGCCTCAAAAGAACGGTTACAAAAATGTGACCCTTGATCACTAATTATAACATGTGGAGTACCGTGCTACATAAAATATGATCTTTAAGAAATTTAATAATAACTTTATTATCATTAGTACGGCAAGGTATAACTTTAAACCATTTAGAAACATAATCAAGTAAAATGTAAAGATACCCAAAAGAAGGTGGGAATGGTCCCATAAAATCAATCCCCCAACAATCAAAGATTTCCACCACTAAGATCGGGTTGAGAGGCATCATATGACGACGGGACAATGAACCTAGCTTTTGACATCTTTCACATGAACGACAAAACTCATTAGTATCATTGAATAAAGTAGGCCAATCAAAACCACATTGTAAAATTTTTGCGGCTATCTTTTTAATAGAAACATGACCACCACAAGCATAGGTATGACAAAAAGTTAACACACTATCAATTTCCATATCCGGAATGCATCTTCTTATTATTTGATCGAAGAATATTTAAAAAGATAAGGATCATTCCAATAATTTTTTTTACCTCATCCAAAAACTTACGCTTATCTTGTGCACTCCATGTAGATGGAACTTGACAGGAAACCAAGTAATTTGTAATGTCGGCATACCATGGTGTGTGACGAAGGACATCAAATAAATTCTCATCCGGAAAGGCTTCATGAATGGCAAAATGTCGGTATCATTCTTAAATTCCAAACGAGATAGATGGTTCGCCACAACATTTTCTACCTCCTTTTTGTCTTTGATGGTCAAGTCAAATTCCTGCAAAAGCAAAATCCAACGTATCAAACGGGCCTTAGCATCCATTTTTTAGAAAAGAAATTTAAGAGTGGAGTGATCCGTGAATATAGTGATAGATGAACCAATTAAATAAGAGCAAAATTTATCCAATGAAAATATTACGGCTAGTAATTCTTTCTCGGTTGTGGTGTACATCATTTGAGAATGATTCAAGGTTCTACTAGTATAATAAACAACAAATGGTTTTCCCTCCCTTCTTTGTCCTAAAACAGCCCCTAAAGTATAGTCACTAGCATCACACATAATCTCAAAAGGCAAGGTAAAATCAGGTGATTGCATAATAGGGGCAGTTGTAAGCTTAAAGACAAGTGTCCTTAAGGCTTTCTCACATTCGGGGTTCCACTTAAACTTGGTATCCTTTAACAAAAGGTTACATAAGGGTCTAAAGATAGCACTAAAATTTTGAATAAACCTTCTATAACACCCGGCATGCCCAAGAAAAGACCTAACATATTTAATATTCTTAGGAATGGGTAGTTTAGATATTAATTTAATTTTTGATTTATCCACTTCTATCCACTTTTCGGACACTATATGGCCCAAAACTATTCCAGAAGACACCATAAAATGACACTTCTCCCAATTAAGCACAAGTCCCTTCTCTTCACACCTACACAAAACATTTTTCAAGTTAGATAAACATGAATCAAAAGAAGTTCCAAACACAGTTAAATCATCCATAAACACTTCCATACATTTTTCAACCATGTCACTAAAAATACTCATCATGCATCTTTGAAAAATAGTCGGTGCATTACACAAACCAAAGGGCATTCTACGAAAAGCAAAAGTACCAAAAGGACAAGTAAAGGTGGTCTTCTCTGTATCCTCTAAGGCAATTCCTATTTGGTAGTATCTCGAATACCCATCTAAAAAGCAATAGAATGGATGACCAGCTACACGTTCTAAGATTTGATCTATGAATGGAAGGGGAAAATGGTCTTTTCGAGTAGCTGAATTAAGTTTCCTATAATCAATGCATATACGCCACCCGGTCACTACCTTAGTTGGTACTAACACCCCTTCTTCATTTTCTACCACGGTCATCCCGGCTTTCTTAGGAACTACTTGAGTTGGACTAATCCACTTACTATCGGATATTGGATATATAATTCTCGCATCTAATAGCTTTAAGATTTCTTTCTTAACTACTTCTTTCATAGTTGGATTTAGCCTTCTTTGTGGGTCTCTACGAGGGTTAGCTCATTCTTCTAGATAAATCCTATGGGTACAAATTAAAAGGTTAATACCTTTTATGTCGGCTATAGTCCAACCTAATGTAGATTTATGCTCTTTTAACAAATTCAACAATTTATCACATTGCACATCACTAAGTTTGAAAGAAATAATAACCAAAAAGGTATCACCTAGGCCTAAGAAGACATGTTTGAGTCCTTTGGGAAGCGAAGCTAAATTAAGCTTTGGTGTCTCCTTGGAAAATGGTTTGGGTGCCTCCCTCTCTTTAGGCAACTCCTCAAAGTATGGTTGCCATGATTTCTCAATAAATCCCTGCAACTTATAAAAAACATCAAAAACATCAATGGCATGGGGATAAATTGAAGAATCATCAAAATCAAAATTATTAAAAAGGAATTCCAAAGAATTAAAATTATCTTTAATGTACTAATCCTCCAAAATAAGCTCATCGATCATGTAAGTGTCGAAACACTCATCCTCTTCATGTGGTTGCCTTGAGACTCGGAAAACATTCACCTTTAGAGTCATATTTCCAAATGATAATGTCATTAGACCGTTCCTACAATTAATGAGGGCATTGGCAGTGGCCAAGAATCGTCTTCCAAGTATCAAAGGAATTTTTGACTCCGTGTTCACAATAAAAATGGTATCTAACACAAAAAAGTCAACGGGATAATAGAATTTGTCAATTTGCACTAAAACATCTTCCACAATACCTCTTGGTTTTCTTACCAATCGATCCGCTAGTTGAAGTACCGCAGAAGTCAGTTTGATCTTACCTAGACCGAGTTGCAAGTAAACGGAGTAGGGCATGAGATTCACACTAGCCCCCAAATCTAGCAATGCTTGGCCACAAGCTTTGTTTCCAATTTGGCAAGCCACCATTGGACAACCCAGATCTTTATACTTGGGCGGTGTCTTGTTATCAATTACCGCACTTGCTCGCTCCATTAAGAATACCGCCTTCTTCACATTGTGCCTCCTCTTGAGTGTGCATAGATCCTTAATGACTTTAGCATAGTTGGGAACCTGTTTTATGACACGAAGAAAAGGAAGGTTAATTTTAACTTGCTTAAGTTGTTCAAGAATCTCACATTTTAATGTCGAATTTCTCTCTTTAGGTTTAAGGAGTGCTTGAAGGAAAGGCACCGGTATAGAATCACTATGGGCATCTTGTTCCTTGGGGGCTTTATCCTTGTTACTCATGGTGTTAGGAATCAAGTTTGATGGTAGAATGGATCCATCAATTTCCTTACCACTGCGAGTAGTCATGTCATTAACCTCTTTAACATTTTGATTATCGGGATTGGAAGTTTATGCCATATGTTATCCCCTTGGATTAGGTTGTTACTGCGAAGGAAAATGACTTTGCTCTTGAACCATAAATAAATTAGTCAACTTGGTGAATTGGCTATTTATCACCTTTTGTTCCTCTTTGTCCTCTTGTTGCTCCTCTAGCAACCGTTGATTTATCTTACCTTGCTCTTCCACACCCTGGGCATGTACCTGCATAAATGAATTAAAAGCATCTTCCAAAGATAAATTTTTTTGTGGTGCATTAGATGAAGTTGCTTTCGGTCTCCATTGGGTACTAGATTGGGTAGAAGGTTGTGTATCGGATCTCCAACTAAAATTATGGTGATTCTTCCAACCAGGATTGAAGGTGTTAGAGTAGGGTGAGTATGTTTTCCTAAAGGGTATACCTAAAGCATTACACTCTTCCTTCATCTCAAAATAGGTTGGACAATCCCTAGGTACATGATCTACCCTATTACACATAAAACAAAGTTCGTGGGACTCTACCCTAGCAACCGGTTCGGGGGCTCTAGCATCATTAGTTTTTAAAACCTCAATTTTCTTAGTTAGGACCTCTAAATGGGCTTTAAGGCTATCCTCTTCTTTAAGTTGATAAATTCTAGTGGTTTGGTTTCTCTTAGTACTTTTTATGGCATTGGGTCCCGTCCAAGTATAGGCTTTTTCCGATAAGTCATCTAGAAAATCTATGGCTTCATCGGGATCTTTTTGAAAAAAAATCTACATTACACATCATTTCTATAAATTGCCTTTCCCTATTTAGAAGTCCATCATAAAAATAGCTAACTACCTACCAACTCTCATACCTGTGGTGTGGACAAGAATTCAAAAGGTCTTTGAAATGTTCACAAACTTGATATAAGGTTCCACTCTCTTTTTGTGCAAAGTTTGAGATTTGTCTCTTGAGATTATTGGTCTTATGGGTTGGGAAATACTTTTGGAAGAAGGCTTGAGTCATCTCATCCCAACTACCTATAGACCTAGGCTTTAACGAGTACAACCAAACCTTGGCCTTATCCTTAAGTGAAAAGGGAAAAAACCTAAGTTTGACAGTGTCTAACATATCGGCCCTACTTTGAAAGGTTGCTACTACTTCCTCAAATTCCCTAATATGGACATAGGGGTTTGTATTCTCTAATCCATGGAAAGTTGGTAGCAATTGGATTATGCCCGGCTTAAACTCAGGTTATTAAACATTCGGGAGGAACATGATACAAGATGGTGTGGCCGTTCAGCTAGGGTACAAGTAGTCCTTAAGTGTCCTAGCAACATTCTCATTGTTATTGTTGGCCATGTTAACAAAATTCTCTAAATTCTTGTTTGGGTATGCACTATTATTTGATCTAGGCGAGCTTTCACTATCGGACAAAGAAGGAGAGAGTAACTCTATTTTGGATCTTTTAATGAATCTACCTCGCTTATCTCTAAGTCTACGTATACACCAAAGGAATTAAAGGGGAGACAAATAAAGAAAACAAAATAAAATCAAAATCAAAAATCAAAACAAAGAGCAAAGAACAATGTTACCATCTTGTCTCAAAGTTAACAATCTTCCTTATAATTAAGCGCAGTTCCCCGGCAACGGCGCCAAAATTTGATAACACTTAAACTAACATGCGATTATTGTGTACAACTGAGGTGTCAATCCCACGAGGAAAACGAACTACAAGAGAAAGTTTAAACCTTAACACTAAACGATAAAGTTCAAATAAGAAAATATGAGTTTTACGAATGAAATTATATAAGAGAGTTGTGAAAATATGATGAAGAATTCAAAAAAGAAATAACAAGGTTCCAGGAATTCTTCCTAAGTTCGTTGTCTTATTCCTATCTTGACTCATATGTTTTATCTCATTTACTAGTTTCATATCCCAAACAAGCAATTGGTAAATATTTAATCAAAACACATAAATACCCTAATGTAATTGCCATAAATCACTCCTTAGTTCCAATTCAAACACACAAGATCTATCTTATAAATTATCAAGAAGCGACAATATATTTCAATAATAATACTGCAGTAATGGACAAACCTATAAGATAGATCTACCAAAATCAATAGCATCTAATAACTTTGAAATAAGAAAAGCTTGACTAGACTTATATGGAGAAGAAGAATGCGATCACCGGATCTAAGAGAAGAAGAACAAAAATTGCAGCTGTCACATGAATTCAAATCCTTCTTATTTAATCAAAGAGTAAATCATAAATGATGTTTAAAAATAAATCCTTATAACTGAATCAAAGATAGAAATAAGAACAACTACACCTAGAAACTCATCCTTTCACCTTGCTTGGAGTTTAGTTGGACGTGGAGTTCATCCTTGATCACCGTGAGGAAGAAGAAGATGGAAACTCTCTGCAAAAACTCTCATCCCTTGTTCTCTGAGTCTAAATTCTTATATATAGCTGCATGGAGATGGCTTTGTAGACAAAAAAGTCACCATAGGGTTTCTGTTCAGGCTATGTGCTTATGCTACTGTCCAGGCTCGGTTCTGCTGCTATCCAGGCCCGGTTCTGCCTGATCTTTGTCTACTAAAACTGTCATAAATTTCTCTAGAAAAATCATATTTATGTTCCATAAAATTATCCTCAAAATAAACATCTAGATCTTTCCAAGCATATATGGCTCATCTCCTGGTTCTTCTTGAATCAATACAGTTTAATCTGCAAAAATGACTGATCTGTCACGCTGAAATCACGCACAGCCTGACCTTTGTCTACTAAAACTGTCATAAATTTCTCTAGAAAAATCATATTTATGAGCCATAAAATTCTCTAGAAAATAGACATCCAGATCTTTCTATGCATATATGGTTCATCTTCTGGTTCTTCCTGAATCAATACAGTTTAATTCACAAAAAATGATTGATCTGTAAGGACAATTATGATAATTTAGTGAAACTCCTTTCCAAATGCTTGTAAACATGCATAGAATCTTTATACTTTAATCAACGTTAGCTTTTCCATCTCTTTTAAACCCAAAATACCTGAAAATGCATCGAAATAAATCAATATAGCAAGAATGATACTTAAGAATTATTAAGGCATAAATGTGTAATCTAGCCCTAAATCAACCCTAAATGCTAACAAATAAACACTATTAAGATGCATTTTTTGACTCTCATAAATGTTCTTATTAGAGAGAGTGGGTAGATGAGCGCTTGAATGATGATGTTGTACATCAAGCTTTGATAATGATGAAGAATTTATTGATGTGGACATACAAGCAAATAAAGAGGGACAAAGGATACAAAGGAGAGGTAATTTTGCATATACAAATGGTGTGTCTGGTAGAATGGGTAGATACAATATTTATGTGGATAGTAACTATGAGAATAAGCATGAGTATGCAAGAGCTAAAGATTGGGGAGAGATTTGAAGAATGGTTTGCATAGCATGTTACAATTTTTTCCCCTCGAAATGTAGATGACTTTGAGGAACCCAAATTGGATGAGCTACATGCTCTAGTAGATTCTAATGGTGTAACTGAGGATGATGATGGTTCTAGTCTTTGCTTTAACCCTACAAGAGACATGAAAAAAATGGAATTTAAACTGAAGTAGTGGTTTGCTACTGCTGAGAGAGTATCATATTCAAAATGGGTATGATCTAAACTTCATAAAATCTAATTTAGTGAACATTATGGACCCTTTCTTTCTATATGGTGCCAAAATTTATGAAGATCAGACTTTCTTAGTAAATACTTTGATAAATGATCACTAGTGTACAGAGACAAATAAGAGCAGGCTTATCGCCTCCAATTTTTACTCTAAGAGATTTATTGATATATTTAGAATGGAACCTAAAGCGAAGCAATGGGATATACAAGCCCATGTGATGGAGGATACTGTATTGATATATCTAGAAGTCAGGCTCATAAGATAAGGTGCAAGGAAAATAAAAGATACATGAGGCACATAGTGAGTAGTGCAAGAGACTATGACACTATGCATTTGCGTTAAGAAAAACAAACCCTAAGTGTACTACTTGAGGTCTAACCTCAATTTAAATCATTCTATGTATTTCTACATACATGCAAGGAGGCTTTCTTGAATTACTGTAAACTTGTGATTGGGCTTGATACAATTCATTTGAAGGGGCATACTCTAGGGTAGTTGATGGCAGCAGTTGGCATTGATGCCAAAAATGGTTTATATCTACTGGCCTATACAATGGTTGAAGTTGAAACTAGGGAGAGTTTGACATTTTTCTTAGAGTACCTTCTAAATTACATTGAATCCATTAATGAAAAAAGATAGATCTTTATATCTAACTAACATAAGATACTTTTTTAGTTTGTACATTGCTTAATTAACATTTATTGTTTCTTCAAAATATTTAACGTTTGCACATATAATGAATTGCATTTTACTTTGTGTAGGGTTTAGTCTGAATTTTGAAGCACTAAGACCAGGTTCCAAGATAAGATTTTGTCTCATACATCTTTATAGTAACCTGAAAAGGTTGTATAAAGGTCAAGCCATTAGAGACTGTTTGTAGTCAGCATCAACAGCTACCACTTTTGAAAAGTAGGAACAATGGATGAATGAAATCAAGAAGATAGAGGTTGGGGCATACAATTAATTGATGGAGAAGTCAATTCAACACTAGGATAGGCATTCCTTTAGCTCTAGGTCTAAGTATGATTTACTGCTCAATAATTTAAATGTCATTTAATTCCTTCATCTTAGAGACTAGAGATAAATCTATCTTGACCCTCCTAGAAATGATTAAAACCAAGTTAATAGTTAGGATTGTTGAGAATAGAGATAGAATGATTGGATGGAATGGGTTTATCTGTCCAAAGATACAAATGATTCTAGATAAACACACATGCATGTGTTATCAACTGGTTTTGGTGAGAATAAAATTCAATTAGCTATTAAAGGGAAGTAGTATGTCTCTGATCTAGATAAGCACACATACATTTGTTATAAATAAAACTTGACTCGCATACCATGCTCACACGCCATAAGTGTAATCTATTTTATAAGGTTAAACCTATAGGACTTTGTGAACAAGTGTTATAGTAAGGAGACATACATCAAGTGTTACTTGCATGTTATCAACACAACTAGTGAGCCAGATTTGTAGCCTAAAATTGGGTTAGATAAGCCACTGTTTTTTCCATTAGGAGGCCACCTAGCAAACCAAAGAGAAGTAGAATAAAAGACCCTGATAAGCCAGGTAATCTTAATAAGGTGAAGAGAAGCAGTGAGGTGAGGTGCACAAAATGTGGTATTAAAGGGCCATAATTGTAATACCTATATTCGTAAAGTAAGGATAAAGAAGTAATTTAATAAATATAACATGGAATTAAAATAATATATATACATGAAAGAATTATTATTGAATAAAATAATTCTCTAAAAAAAAACGGACGCATGGTGGTGTAAAGAAAAAGAATAAGGAAAAAGAAAAAGAAAAAAATAGATGTGGAGGATAAGAAGAAAAGAAAAAAATAAAAACAAAAAGGAAAAAAAAGCCAACACATGTTGGCTGTCTAACATGCATGTTTGCACGTTAGACAACACACTGCATTGGTGGCAGTGTGATTTCGAGGGAGGGGCAGTTAACTGGCATATATATATATATATATATATATATATATGTGTGTGTGTGTGTGTGTGTGTGTGTGTGTTAGAGTTTTGTTTTATTTATTTTTTAAATATTACCAAATCCTGTTTGGTTTTCTCCCTTCTTCAATACAAATGACTCATTTTCTTTAAACACTTGGGGACTGAAAGAAAAGTTGAAAGAGTAAAATTTTGAAGGGGTTTACGGGAGAATTTTACAGAGAGTCACAGAAAACTCTCAGAAAAACAAAAGGTAATAACATGAATTTTATTTTTTAAATTTAGCATACATTAAATTTCCTAAAATTCAATGTGGGAATTTTCAAAGGGCATGAATTATGGAAGAATTGAAGAATAAATTAGAAATTTTAATATAAATATTATGTCAGGTGTTGACAATCAGCAATTAGGTGAAATTGCTTAAAGGAGCAGGAAAGGCAAGGAGGTGATCAACAGGTGGCTCTAAGTTCTATGTGGTGAGTTAGATTTACTTTAAGTAATCAAGATAAATATGAAATATATAGTGATAGTATTTGAATAAATCATTAACTTATGATTTGATAATAGATGAAAGTTGGTTGATAGGTATGATAAGAATAATGGATGTGTAGAGAATTATTTTATAAGAAATAATATTATTGGAATAATGAGTCAATTTAATAATAAAGGCGATAAGTGAAATTCTTGATGAGCTATAGTTGATGATTCGATATGATTTATGAGGAGATGAATTTAGTAGATCTTGACGAGCTATGGTTGATGATTGGTAGGATTTATGAGGAGAGGAATTTACTGAAATTTTTTCAAATAATAATTTGAGAATAATCAGGATAGCTAATTTGAATGTTTGAAGACATGCTTGTTTCTATATTATTGTTCATATGCATATTTCATATCATTATTCATATGCATATGCATGAAATAAAAGAACCAGGAAGGCAGTCGGTCTAAATAAAAATAAAAGAACCGAGAATGCATCTGGTCTAAATGAAAATAAAAGAACTGGGAGGGCAACCAGTCTAAATGAAAACCGTAACAACCAGTATATGCTGGAAATAAAAGAAAGGGGAGGGCAACCGGTCTAAATGAGAATAAAAGAACCGGAAAGGCAGCCGGTCTAAGATAAAAACATGTCAACATGTGGGAAGATGTTTCCAATAATAATAATGCATTGCATTTGCTTAAATATTGATTGTTATTACTCGAGATGCTAAAGTACTATTCATGACTGTAAATTTATTGATAAATGAATGAGTCACACAGAGAGACAATTATGCTGAGAAGAAATATGGAAATATAAAATGATGAGAATTATCTAGGTGATTGATTATATGCTGTGAACCTCATAATGAGGTAATTATGAGATAGAATTGATAGTTTCAAAATGATGATTAATTATATGAAAATAAGATATTTATAACGGATGAGGAATTTATATGAGTAGTGATAATAGAATGTTATTATCAAAATATAAAATATATAGATGAATGAATATTAGATGATTACTTATACCAATTGAATACTTCTAGTAAGTGTAATTCATTGAGCTTGTGAAGCTCACTCCTCATTGTATAATGATTTCAGGTAGCAGGCAGGTTAGATAGTTTGGTGAGTTGAGATTCAGACGAAGTCGTTATCTATAAGCCACGTGGTTCACATCCTCAGACTAATGAGAAAATAAAATAAAAATTTATTTGTAAATAGTCATGCCTATTATGTTGTATAAAATGTTTAAGTTGAGATCTAAATAATGTATCACCCCTATTAAGGGTTGAAGATCGATGTAGACAATTACAGTTGTATTCTTTTTTTTGTTGCATATATATATCGTGCTGAGATTTCAAAAAGTGACGACACCGTTTCGGGGGTGGCCAACTCGGGATGGGTCATTACAATTTTGGTTTTAGAGTATTAGGTTTTATGATTCTGTAGACTGCATAAAAAGAAAAAAATGGAAGATTAAAATAAATTATATTTAATTAATAGCCTAGGATGACACGTGGATGTGATAAAGTTAGAGTTATTGATTGGAAAGAGTGTGGTAGGCCCCCAATATTTTGACAAGTCGAGGTTGAGTCTGAATCTGT
Source organism: Bretschneidera sinensis (assembly GCA_023935145.1). NCBI lineage: Eukaryota > Viridiplantae > Streptophyta > Magnoliopsida > Brassicales > Akaniaceae > Bretschneidera > Bretschneidera sinensis. The sequence goes on from CM043702.1 coordinate 47,390,331, forward strand.
GGTTCCTAAAAGGGAACGTGTTGACAATATAATTGATATTAGTATAGGTGTGAGAGAATCTGAAGTTGAAAGAGATAAGCTCTTGCACATGCTCTTGAGAAAATAAATGTAATAGATGATAGAGTTGATAGTCTATAGCACTGACTATATAAATAGGCTAGAGCAGTGCCTGAAGTTATTATAAATCCAATAATGGTAGACATTAAAAAGGGGAAAGGTGATGTTATGCATGAGATGCAGGGAGATTGTTTTGTTAGATATATTAAGCTGAATTCTTTGTTGTTTAAAGGATCTATGAATCCTTATGAGTCTGAGCTATGAGTGAAACATGTAGATAGATTATTTGGTACTTTACTAGTGACTGGTAGGCAGATGGTCACCTTTGCTTCATTTGAGTTAGAAGGAGAAGCTATAGAATGATGGAATGATACTCTTCCCAGGGTAAGTGCATATGTTGATAGACCCTTTAACTTGGAATAGGTTTAAGGAGGTTTTCCTTAATAAATACTTTCTTTATACTTTTAGAGCCCAACAATAAAAAGATTTTATTTATTTGAGGCAAATGTATTGACTATGACTCAGTATGATAGGAGATTAGTGGCTTTGTCGAGGTTTGTACTCAAAATGGTAGACCTAGAGGAGAATAAGTGTAAGAGGTTCATAAATGAACTATGTTTAAAGATTTGATCAAAACTATCTTACATGAAGCATATTAATTATGTCAGGTTGGTAGATATATCATTTCAGATTGGGAAAGATGTGATTGAGTTTAAGGGAAAGAGAAATAGTGGTTAAAGAGGCTTAGACATGAAGGTTCTAGAGGTAGTGGTAGTATGAGTGTACAAGGTGAGAGACCACCCCATATGGGGTGTTCCTTGTTACAAGAAACTGTAGTACAAAGTCGAAGGCAAACAAGATATGTTGCTTCTGTAGCTCAGAATACTATCGGCGGGACCCTTAGATTTGGGAGACAGGTTATGAAAACTGGGAGTCATGACAGAGGAAGTAAGTATGCCACTAAGGTGAAGTGGTAATCTGATGTATGATCGAGAAATAGAAGTTTGTTATAGATGTAATCATATAAGATTTTTATCCTAGAATTGCCCTAATTTGAAGTGCTTTGTATGTAGAAAATGTGGAAATATCAATGTTGGTTGATCCTGGTGCAACCCATTCTTTTGCATCCAATGTATTTGTAAAGTTTATTGATGCATGTATTAGTCATTTGATGCATAATAGTATTGCTGAAGTTCCCATTAGAGATAGAGTGATAATCATAAATGTTTACAAGAGTTATATGATTCGTACCTGTGATAGAGAATCTGAAGTTGATTTATTATTTTTGAATACGATTTATTGTTTTAGAAAGAATATTGTAACGACCCATCCCGGGTTGGCCAACCCCAAGACGGTATCATCATATTTTTGAAAATCCCAGCACGACACATATATGCAACAATAAAAATAAATAACACCAATAGAAAATTTTTACTTAAATCCTCAACCCTCAACAGGGGAGTTACCTCAATCTGATCTTTAAACATTAACCACAACGTAAAATGCATGAATATTTACAATTAAATTTTTACTTTATTTTCTTTTAACATTAGTCTGAGGATGATGACACACACGTAGCTTACAGAAAATGATTTCTTCTGAACTTCAACTCACCAAAATAATTGTCCTGTCTGCTACCTGAAATCATTGTACAATGAGGAATGAGCATCACAAGCTTAATGAATTAAATTTACTAAAAGTATTCAGTTGTATAAATGATTTTTCAATATTTAATCATTTATATCTCTCGTAACCTGATACTAGCATTCTATTATCACTGCACATGTCAAAAGATTCATTCTCTATCAATCTCTTCTTCTTATTTATTGGCTCACTTCAAGACCATCCGTTATTTCATAATTACCTCGTGGATGAGTTCTACATCATAAAGTCTACTATTTAGATAGTTCTTATAACCATAACAATAACACACCACACCTCAGCATTTTAATAATCTTATCACCATAACTGTCTCTTTCTGTGAGACTCAACTATCTATAATTAAATTCACAATAATACACCACACCTCGGCATTTCAATAATCTTATCACCATAACTGTCTCTTTCTGTGAGACTCAACCATCTATAATTAAATTCACAATTCATACACCACACATCAGCATTTCAATAATACAAGCAATAATTAAAACATATGTAATGCATGAATGATTATGATGGGAACGTCTTCCCACCTGTCGACAGGTTATTATTATCTTAGACTGACCCTTTCCTGGTTCTTTACAGCTTATCCCGGTTGTCAAGGAATTTATCTCCAGCATATACCGACTGTCACGGTGTCCCTTTTATTTCTAGCATATACCAGTTATCACAGTTGTTCCATTAGACCCGCCCCTTCTCGGTTCTTTCGGTTATATTATTAATTGCATATGCACATGAACAATGATATAAAATATGCATATGAACAGTAATATAAACATCACATGAATTCAAAATATTTAAATTAACTTTCCTGATTTTTCTCAAATTATATAAAAATTTCACTAAAATCCTCTTATCCTAAATCACATCAAATCATCCATCAAAATATGTCAAGATCCACCAAAATTCATCTCCTCAAAATTCATATCAAAACATTAACCATAGCTCATCAAGAATTTCACTTATTACTATTATTATTAAACCAATCCATTATTCTAATAATATTTCTTCTCACATAATAATTTTTCTACAGTCAAATATTCACATCATATCTATCAACCAAATATTTTTCTATCACCAAAACATAAGCTAATAATTTATTTTAATATTATCACTAGATATTTGATTTTTATTTAGACTACTTAAAGTAAATCCAACTCACTACGTAGCTCTTAAAGCTACTCGTGGATCACCTCATTGCATTTCCTGTTTCTTTCAGAAATTTTTCCCGGTTGTAGATCGTTAACACCTGATATCATATTTATATTAAATTTATAATTTATTCTTCTATTCGTTATAAACCGCACACTTTGAAAATTCCCACTTTGAATTCAGGAAAACTTTATAAATGTCAGAAATTTAAAAATAAACATTATATTATTACCTTCTATTTTTCTAATAGCTTCTCATGATTCTCTATGAAATTCAGTAGTAAAATCCTTCAAAATTTTTCCATTTCGATCTTTCTTTGAGTTCCCAAGTATTTAAAGAAAACATCAAATCAAAAGAAAATGTAAACGAAATTTGGTACTAAAGGCTTGCGTTTTCAGCTTATATCTATATATAAGCAAAGTTTGTAATTTTGTAGCTGAATAGCTGCATTCTCAACATAATATAAAGCCTCCACGTTTCAAAAATGTGGTGGACTCTCTCCCCACACAAATTTACTTGGTAGTAGGTGCTACCACGGGCTGCCACCTTTATTTTTTTTTTTACCTTTACGTTTACTTTACTTTTCTTTACTTTTTTTTTTACTTCACTTTCTTCTTTTCTTCTTTTCTATCTTTTGGGACGTTTATATCCCAAATTTTTTTTCTTTTCAGAATTCCTTTATTCAAATACCCCACACATAGATTTTTATTTTTAATTTCATGTAATATTTATTAAATTACTTATTTACTCTTACTTTACTAATACGGGTATTACAAATGTAGTATTCAAGATATGGACATGAAGAGTTTAACTTTCAGGGAGAACATAAGATACTCTCAAACTATCTTATTTTGCTTTGACTATTAGTAAATGGTTGAAAAAGAGTTGTAAGGAGTATTTGGAATACATAATGGATTCTAAAAATGAAAATAAGAAGTTAGAATAAATCTTAGTGGTGAAATATTATTCTAATATATTTCTTGATGAGTTTTCTAGTTTTCTCCTAGTCGAGAGATTAAATTCTCTACTGATGTGATACCAGGTTCATCCCATATATCTATAACACCCTACAGAGTGACACCCACTGATTTAAGAGAGTTAAAAGTTCAAGAGTTGTTTGATAAACAATTTATTCAATTTAGTGTATCGTCATGAGGAGCCCACATAGTGTTTGTAAAGAAGAAAGATAGAATGATGGGATTGTGTATAGACTACAAATAGTTGAATAAGATAACCATTAAGAACAAATATCCTTCACCCAGGATAGATGATTTATTTGAGAAGTTGTATGGAACAAGGATATTTTCAAAAATAGACCTGAGATCAATTATCATCAATTGAGGATAATGAATGGAGACGTGCCTAAGACTGCTTTTATGACACGTTATGATCATAAGTTTCTTGTGATGTCATTTGGATTGACTAACACTTTAGCAACATTCATGGACTTGATGAATAAAATATTTAAACCATTTCTTAATAATCTTGTGGTTATGTTCATTGATAACATCTTGGTGTATTCTAAGACTAAGGAAGAACATGTAAAATATTTAGAAATTATGTTGGAGATTTTGATGAAAAAGAGATTGTATGCTATAGTTTTCTAAATGTGAATTTTGGCTGAATAAGATAACTTTTTAGGCATGTAATATCAGGAAATGGCATAATAGTTGATCTACAAAAGGTAGAGTCAATGCTAAGTTGAGAGAGACCAACTAATGTGACTAAGATTAGAATCTTCTTGGGGTTAGCTGGTTATTATAGAAGATTCTTTCAGAAATTTTCTATTATTGTAACACTGTTGACTAGACTGACCAGGAAAGAGGTGAGATTTTTATGGTGTGAGAAGTGTGAGAAAAATTTCCAATTACTAAAGGAAGAATTGACTACAATTCTAGTATTAGTGCTTCCTTCTGATGATGAAGGATTTGTGGTGTATAGTGATGCATCGCATCAATGGTTGGGATGTGTGTTGATGTAACATGGAAAAGCTGTGGCCTATACTTCTAGGCAATTGAAGAATCATGATAGAAATTACCCCACTCATAGCTTAGAGTTGGCTGCTATAGTGTTTACTTTAAAGATTGGAGACATCATCTATATGAAGCCCCTTGTGAAATATTCACTGATCTTAAGAATTTGACATACTTACTAACCTAGAGAGCGTTGAATTTGAAGCAAAGATGGTGGATGGAGTTGATTAGTTATGATGATTGTACAATTCATTATCATCTAGAAAAGGTGAAGGTGGTAGCTGATGCATTAAGTAGAAAGTCTACAAGAAGGTTAACTACTATTGAGAGTCCTGATATCAAATTGATGATAGATTTAATAGAGATAAGAATAAAGTTGAATATCAGTGATAGAGGATCATGGTTAACAAATATGGTTGTACAGTTATCCATAGTAAAATTCTTTTTAGAGATGCAAGGTAGATATGAAGATATGGAAAAAATTAAGCATTGAGTGCTTACTAGAAAGCAATATGAGTTCAAAATTTGAAATGATGGTATTTTGGTATTGGAACATAGGAATTGTATTCCCAACAATTCTGAGTTGAGAAATGAGATATTAAGAGAGGCACATGGTGATGTATATTCGATGCAACCGAGTAACAATAAGATGTATAGAGGATTGAGACAGAATTACTGGTAGTCATGATTGAAGAAGGATGTAGCTTAATATATTTCTAGACGTTTGGTTGGTCAGTTAGTGAAGTCAGAGAATAAACATCCAAAAGGCTTACTACAACCTCTTTCTTTGCTTAAATGATCATAGAAAAAAAAAGTGTGAGTGTGGATTTTGTTTCTGCATTTTCCCATACCCAGAGAGGTCACGATACAATGTAAGTGATAGTAGATAAACTTTCTAAGTCATTTCAATTTCTTCCAAATAAAATTAATCAGAATCCTAAAAAGTTGGTTGAACTGTATGTAGCTGAGATTGTGAAGTGGTATGGAGTACTATTGAGCGTAGTGTCAATTAGAGATGTTAGATTTACATCATGGTTTTGGAGAGGCTTTTAGTAAGCCATGTGTACATAGTTACAGTTTGTTACAACTTTTCATCCTCAAACAGTTGAGCAGACAAAAATGATTATTAGAGTACTAGAAGATATGTTAAGGCCAAATCTGATGAGTTTCTCAATAAGTTAGGATGTTTACTTGCCCCTGATTGAATTTTCTTATAATAATCAATATCAAACTAGTATTGGGATGACATTATTTGAGGCCTTATATGGTAGGAGGTGTAGAACTCCAGTATGCTGGGAAGACGTTGGAGAGAGAAATATATTTGGTCAATAAATTATTGAGTTAATAACTAAGAGAATCAAACTGATTAGAGAGAACCGTAAAGTAGCACAGAGTAGATCGAATAGCTATGCTGATAATAGAAGAAGATCTATTGAATTTCAAGTAGGTGATTGGGTGTAATTAAAAATATCTCTATAGAAAGGTGTGTTGAGGGTCAAAAGAAAAGAAAGTTGAGTCCGAAGTATGTGAGACCCTATGAGGTTATTGAGAAAGTTGGGTTAGTTGCGAATAGCCTGGATTGACCCCTAAAGTTGAAGTAGCTATATAACGTATTTCATGTTTCACTTTTGCGGAAACGCTTACATGATGAATCTCATAATATTTCAAGTCGAGCAGTAGAAATTCAAGAAGATTTTACTTTTATACAAGTACCAATGAGAAATTTAGACAGAAAAGAACAAGTCTTGTATAATAACGTAATTCCATTAATTCAAGTTCCGTGACGGAATAAATACGTTGAAGAGATTACGTGAGAACATGAGGCAACTATGAAGAAATATTATTCACAATTATTTCTTGAGTTAGGTAACGAAATTTCAGGGACAAAATTTTTTTAAGGTGGGTAGAATTGTAATACTCGTATTCGTAAAGTAAGGATAAAGAAGTAATTTTATAAATATAATATGTAATTAAAATAATATATATATATATATACACGTGAAAGAATTATTATTGAATAAAAAAATGGACGTGGATGATAAGAAGAAAAGAAAAAAGAGAAAAAGAAAAAGAAAAAAAGTCTAACATGCATAGTTTGCATGTTAGACAACACACTGCATTGGTGGCAATGTGATTTTGGGGAGGGGGCAATTAACTAGCATATATATATATATGTGTGTGTGTGTGTGTGTGTGTGTGTGTGTGTGTGTGTGTGTGTGTGTTAGAGTTTTTTTATTTTTTATTTTAAAATCTTACCAAATCCTGTTTGGTTTTCTCCATTTTTCAATACAAATTACTCTCTTTCTTTAAATACTTTGGGACTGAAAGAAAAGTTGAAAGAGTAAAATTTTGAAAGAGTTTACGGGAGAATTTTATAGAGAGTCACGAAAAACTCTCAAAAAAATAAAAGGTAATAATGTAAATTTTATTTTTTAAAGTTAGCATACATGAAATTTCCCAGAATTCAATGTGGGAATTTTCAAAGGGTATGAATTATGGAAGAATTGAAGAATAAATTAGAAATTTTAATATAAATATTATGTCAGGTATTGACGATCAGTAATCGTGTAGAATTGCTTAAAGGAACAGGAAAAGCAAGGAGGTGATCCATGGGTAACTCTAAGTGCTACGTGGTGAGTTAGATTTTCTTGAAGTAATCAAGATAAATATGAAATATATAGTGATAGTATTTGAATAAATCAGTAACTTATGATTTGGTGATAGATGAAAGTTGGTTGATATGTATGATAGGAATAGTGGATGTGCAGAGAATTATTTTATGAGAAATAATATTATTGGAATAATGAGTCGATTTAATAATAAAGGTGATAAGTGAAATTATTGACGAGCTATGGTTGATGATTCGATATGATTTATGAGGAGGTGAATTTAGTGGATCTTGACGAGCTATGGTTGATGATTTGATATGATTTATGAGGAGAGAAATTTAGCGGAAAATTTTCAAATAATAATTTGAGAATAATCAAGATAGTTAATTTGAATGTTTGAAGACATGTTTGTTTCTATATTTTTGTTCATATGAATATACATGAAATAAAAGAATCAGGAAGGCAGTCGATCTAAATGAAAATACAAAAACCGGGAAGGCAGTCGGTCTAAATGAAAAGAAAAAAACCGAGAAGGCAGCCGATCTAAATGAAAATAAAAGAACCAGGAAGGCAGCTGGTCTAAATGAGAATGAAATAATCGGGAAGGCAGCCGGTCTAAGATAAAAACATGTCGACATGTAAGAAGACGTTCCCAATAATAATAATGCATTGCATTTGCTTAAATATTGATTGTTATTACTCGAGATGCTAAAGTTCTATTCATTACTATAAATTTATTGATAGATGAATGAGTCACACAGAGAGATAATTATGCTGTGAAGAAATATGGAAATATGAAATGATGAGAATTATCTATGTGACTGATTATATGCTGTGAACCTCATAATGAGGTAATTATGAGATAGAATTGATTGTCTCAAAATGATGATTAATTATATGAAAATAATAGATTTATAAAGGACGGGAAATTGATATAAGTAGTGATAATAGAATGTAATTATCAAAATATATAAGATATAGATGAATGAATATTGGAAGACTACTTATACCAATTGAATACTTCTAGTAGGTTTAATTTATTGAGCTTGTGAAGCTCACTCCTCATTGTACGATGATCTCTGGTAGTAGACAGGACAGATAGTTTGGTGAGTTGAGATTCAGATGAAGTCATTATCTGTAAGCCACATGGTTCACATCATCAGATTAATGAGAAAATAAAATAAAAATTTATTTGTAAATATTCATGCATATTATGTTGTATAAAATGTTTAAGTTAAGATCCAAATAATGTACCTTATCTATTAAGGGTTGAAGATCGATGTAAACAATTGCAGTTGTATTATTTTTATTGTTGCATATATGTGTTGTGCTGAGATTTCAAAAAGTGACGACACCGTCTTAAAGGTGACCAACCCAGGATGGGTCGTTACAATAACAAGGACATGCAATGGGGAGATTGGTGGAAACAATAAAAATGCATCGAATTTTAGAACTAATGATGGGAAATCAATTTAGGTTGGTAAAATATAATTTATTAGATATTATATGGTACATTGCTCATATTGGAAATGCTAAATGTGAGAACGAGGCATGTTTATTTTGGTTTTGGTATTGATTCTACTAACAGTATGGACAACCAAGTATGTATACATGTGATTTAAAGTTGATTTTACTTCATATTGTAGTCTATAAACATTTAGAGTTGTTTTTAATTTGATGTCTTAAGGAGGCGGATCAGGTAGGTCTGGAACAACACATGGCGTATCTATGAGGAAAGCAAAATGGGAATGGGCAAAGAAAGTTATATGTTCAATATCATTTTGGTTGTTTGATTACAGTTTGCATTTTGGTTGTTTGATTTGGATTTAATATGATTGTGAGTTTGTTTGAATATTTCCAAGTTATTTTTGGTTAGTTTGATTTGAATTTTAATGTGATTGTGGACTTGTTTGAATATTTTTAGTTTGCATTTCAGTTGTTTGATTTGGATTTTAATGTGATTGTGGACTTGATTGAATTAGGAGAGAATGAAACCTGGGCCTATAGCACCCACAGGGCCTGTAGCAACACCTACAAGGCATACAACAACACTTGTTCTTGTAGTATCAATTGCCCTTACAAGACCTCCAAAAGTCAGCATCATCTCACATGAGAGTTTACTTGCTGTAACTAATGTAAGGAGGTACAGAAAGTTGATTGATAGTTTGGGACCCTTAAATGGTGCTTTTTCAAGCAAATCAAAGGGCAATGGGAAAATGAAGATTTCATAATAAGTTGTGTTGGGATATAGGTGATTTTTGTGGGAAACTTATATTTGTTAGGAAATATATGCTTTTTTTTGGGGGGGGGGGGGGGGGGGGGGGGGGATATATCTTTTTTGGGAAATAGATGGATTTTTTTTCTAGTTGGACAGTTTGGCCCCTCATTTGGTGCTATGACATTTGTTTGTAAGTGCTTATGTTATCAAGACCTGATTTTAAACATGTCAATGTGTGGTCAGTAATGTTGGATATGGATTGATTTTAAACATGTGTTTTGTAAGTGCTTATGTTGTCCAACACTGATTTTAAACATGCCAATGTGTGTGGCTAGTAGTGTTGGATATGGATTGATTTAAAACATGATTATGTTGAAGTTATTTGCTTTTGAACATTAGGTTACCATTGTGAATGAAAAAGTGTGTTAGTTATGGATCCATTCTTCTTTATCACTGCTTTCAATTCTTGTATTTAATTGAATTAATGCTGGGGTGTTGCTTGCTTCTGTCTTCCTTTCTAGATCCTTGAGGTCTCTCCAGATTAAAACTGAGAATTCCATTCTACAATTGACTTCCTTATTGTCTCCTAGTTTAAGTAGCATTTAGGTTTTATCACTAAAATTTATTTTAATGATGAGCAATTCTTTGGAGAATTGCTATCATTTTCTTGTATCGCAATATGAAATGATTTAGTACATACTGTTGAATGAATACACATTTGTTAAAAAAGATTGCAAGATGAAATGTTAAGGAGATAATCATTCATTCATTGATTTCAGTGAGATTTAAAGGTGGTTACAACAAACAAAACCTCGTTCAGACATTTTCATAAACACCTATCATCCATTTCAACAAACACTTACCTATTACCCATTACATCAAGCATTAATCACCCATTACAGTAAACAATCTACACTACTCACTACTCACTCCAATAAATGAAGGAAATTACGAAAAGAATGATCCAAGATATCCTAAACATGAACTAATACTCTGTCTCTCTTTTGCAATGCAACTTCACCAGCTTCAACAATTTTGCATTCTCATGGTACAATTTTGGCAACATCTCCTTCCCACTATTGCACAGGTGGATCAAACTAATTAAAAAATCCACAATCTCTAGCACCATGCAAATAAAAATCAAAGAAAATTCAGCCCAATAACATCAATAATCTTCGAAAAATAAAAAATGCACACAATTAGAACAAATCCCATGGTTCAAACATGCATAAAAACGCCTACTGAAATCCCCAGAATTCTTCAATGTCTTCAAACAGGAAGATATACCGCAGTAGCATAGTTCCTAGTTTTGGTAAAAAATTCTAATGGATTTCTCTTTGTTATCTTTTATCTATCTTTCCCTCATCTCTCTTTTCCCTCAGTTTTGCAAAACAAAAAATCCCCAATCTTTTCACTTTTTCAATCTTTCTCAGTGTTGAACAAAATTTTTCCTCTCTTTCCCATTTGGTCGATGGAGGAAGAAGGAAAAGAAAAAATTGAAGGGTGACAAGACAAATTTACCTCTAGTTGACTTTGCTTAACCACCCGTGTGCCACAAACATGCATGCTTAACTGGAGATTTGGACGAGCTAACAAAAACTCTTTTTGAAGCAATTTTGAAAACGGCAAGGATCAATTAACGCAAATTAAAACTAATGGGTTAATTGATACATTTGACAAACCTCATGGGTGGCAACAAATATTTCCTAAAATTATTTCAACTGCATCAAGCAATGGCCATTTCTTTTTTCACTTGAAACTTTTAACAGAAAATTAAACCATGCAGCGCCACATATATACATATATATTTTCAAGCATGCCATTTGAAATCGAAGTAATTACGAACCACCTCCAGCCAACATGATGAAATGAAAATTTTCAGGTATTAACGAATAAATAAAATTACATAGTTTTCAGGTCAAAGTGAAGAATGCATTCCTTGAATAGGCCAGATTAGAGAAAACGATGAACTGTCAAAATAAAAGCCCACGACAATCATTAAAATAATTTTCCAAGAAGAATAATTTAAGCTTCAACTGAAACTGACAATTGTTTCTTAGCATATTTGAAATTAATTGACAACTGTTTACTGTTTATACCACAAATCACAGATAAAGAACACAAATCACTGACAATGTAGCAAATTTTGCCAACTCTATCCCCATATGCTTAAATTCCATCTCTTTAATTAGAAGACATCAGGATGGAATCGTCCTGGCATGGAGCTGTTTTGCTGGGCCTGTCTCAAATGCATTGTCAATGCATAGTTGTTTACCTGTACACACAACCACAAAGATGCACACTCAGTAAAACGCACAAGTGATCGTCCATAAGATATTTTCAAAATGTAATTGATGAATGTTAATGGAATTTTTAATGCTGAATAAATTCAAGTGCCATGTCCTTTACATTAAGAAGGTAGGTTCTCTCGTTTTTAAACAAAAATGAACTACCATGGATTCTTTTCCAAACATTTTACATCTTTCGTAATAATATGGAAAATTTTCATGCACTATCCACATCCTATACACTATGTCGCAAGATTTGAGTAAAACAAGTTTATGAAATCTTTTACCTCTAGAGTTCTCAACTGCTCCTGATATTGAGACAACAGCTGCTTCAAATGTTCCAACTCTCTGTTTCTGTCCTCAATATCTTTCTGACGTTCATGTTGGATGGCCACAGCACGTTTGAGGATGGAATTTTCCCTGATCAGTACTCCAATTTGTTCCTTCAGCATCACATTTTCCTGAAAAATGAACAACAATTACACAAGCCAACAAGAATATGGAGCATAACTGATTCAAAGCAACATAACTATACATCCAATAACAAATCCATGTTTTCTACTTTCATGCATATTTGAAAATAAAAATGACTTAAACTTGTGATCTGATAGAGGATAATGAACAATTCCTACCCAAACCCTACACCCACATGACCTTTCATCCCTTCATCTCAAGAAGAAACCATTTTGGGAAATTTTTACAGAGCATCAAAGAAAGAATATGGATTTCACCTCCAATTCTTTTATTAGAAAAGAATGCCCTACTACTTTGATATCCTTTTTCAGAGGAAAAACATCACATGGGACCGTCCTCAGTTCATGCCATTAGTTCCCCTTCCTAAAAAGAAGATATAAAATTCAAAAAAGTGAATTTTACCCCAACCTTTTGGCCACTTAAATCATTTCATGTGACAATGTTAAGACATTCCTACAGTCATACAGATGTTTTACGAGTGCTTTACACAGTGGACGTTATCACTAACTTTAGCCTCTTCATAACATGGGTGTCCCAATATGTCTCAATATATCTTTTGTTTTTCCAAATAAACTAAACTTAAATATAGCATTGATTAAAAGTAAAGGAAATGCATTTTCTTAAAGATACAGATACCTACCTTATGAACACTTTGTGCTGCATCTTCACCAGTACGTTCACTGATGGATTTCTCGAAAATCTCCAGCACTCTTGATGCACGGGCTCTAGCATCATCCATACTAGCAGCACTCATCATTTCCTTCACAAACAACTCCACCCATTCGGCACCAGTTGAAGGAATGTTGTCTGCAACCGATGGATTTGCAGCAGCAGCAGCATCTTCTTCACTGGCAAATTTACCTGCCAGTTTTGCATGTAGATGTGAGATTTCCTTGAGATATAACAACCAATATAGCAATTACAGGTAGAAGCAGACACACAATTTAGTACTGGTAAAAAAATGAGCTTAATGATGCAAACCCATGAGTGAACGTTATATTGATCATAAATTATAGCCCCAAAAAGAAAATAGAAATTTATAACACAATTCCATAGCTAAAGGAACTATAAATTTAAACAATTTTCTAAAGAAAATTCTATTACTAATAATATAAAGTATATCACCATACCTTGCACAATTTCTGCACCCAATTCTTCAACAGAACCTGACTTCTCCTCTTTAGATGCTAAACAAAGCTCATGCAGGCTCTTTATGGCAGAGTCGAAATCATTGCCACATTCTTCCAGTGCCCTCTCAAGAACCTGCAAGGTGAAGTCATAAACTGATGATAAGAGCGGCAAAACTATAAATTATTCAGCAAACTGTAGCTCCCAACTAGGCAATCAATAAGCAAAAGCATAAGTATAAAGAGAAAGTATTAAGTTTCATCCACTCATAGTTACGATAAAAATGCAACCAATGTCCACAAGTAGTATACACAGTCCATATCCTCAAAAAAACTGAAAAACATAAACCTGTAATACAAAAACTCCAAGATATATATATTTTTTGATAAGTAAAAGAAACTCCAAGAAATTTATAAAAAGAAAAAGGGAGACAGTGGAAGAAGTGAAATAAAAACCAACAAGCATAACAAAAGTCCCAAGAAACAAAAAGTTCAGCTTCTGCCAAAGGCATCCCATCTCTCTCAACACCCTGACTTGATACCCTCGTTCCACATCAAGAATATAGGATCAGCTTTTTAAGCATTCTGCTTTCTCTTATCCCAAAACTTACCATGTTATTTAACAAATAAGTGAAGAAAACCTCTTGCCATCCCATTACCCAAGTTCCCAAACAAAGGGGGAATACAAATAGTGCACCCCTGGCCACTGAAAGGTATAATAAAGGTGATTACTAATCCTCCACTAGCTTGACACATACAACAGAAACAGGTAGGGCAGGCCATTTAAAAACATCGAGCAAAGAGAGAGGGGAAGTGCAAAGAGAGGAAGAGGGAGGGGGAAGAGAAAGAGTGTCAAATCGATACCATGTAAATACTTCATGATGTGATTCTCAAATTTTGAAAATGGAGACAGTGAGAAAAATAGAGAAACAAAGCAAGGAAAACATTTATTGTGAATCTGACATGTAGGGCAGGCCAACAGCTAGTTTAAAAGTACATAATACAAGATTTTCTAGTGCTACCTAAACAGGCATCAAAATACATTACAAACAGCTTGCAGAGAAAAGGCTTGATATTTATCCATTGATGCATTGAGACTCAAGTTGGGTTCCTAGGCTGTTATTGAAGCTTACATAGTAATAATGAGAAAATTTTACCAAGTAGTAAATTGTTTTTTTAAGTAAAGAAGAAGTCGATTGTTATTATAACTGAAATTTTGTGAACCAGTAAACTGAATCATATAAATATAACCAATTAATGAACACATCCAAAAATCTCAACCAAATAACTAATACAGAAGGAAAATTGAAATTGCAAGTAAACAATACAAAACATGGCATCATAGGATTTCTTGATAACAAATTCATACTAAGACAATTCTAGAAAACATAATTTACTTTATCATCTCCCTCCTTTCACGCACAAATGCACATCAACATGCACAAAAGACCCAAAAAGAAAAAATAGGGTCCAAATCTTCATTCACTTACTTGTTCGCAGCTTTCTCAGCTATCAACCAGACCATACTAGTAAAGAACAACGTACCAAACAAGCCATCAACCTAAACAATATCAAATTAATGCATCTACCAAAACACACGGTTAAATCAGTGTGCTTTTGTTGAAGGTAGGAAAATTATTGAGAATATGCTTCTTGCTCAACAGTTGGTAAAAGGATATCATAGAAAAGAATTTTATCTAGATGCACTATCAAAGGGGATGTTAAGGCTTTAGATTCTGTGAGTTGGGGTTTCCTTCTCAATGTTCTACAAGCTTTAAATTTTACTCAAAAAGTTCATTCATTGGATCCAGACCTGCATCACCACTCCTAAATTTACTATTGCTTTTAATGGATCTTGGTGGGTTACTTTGTTGTGAGGTAAAGGTATAAGACGGGGATCACTTTACCCTATCATTTTGTGATTGCTATGGAGCTTCTCTCTGAACTTTTAAAGAACTACTGAAGGAAACTTCTACTTCCAACCTAATTGTCAGAAGATGGAGTTTACGCACTTAGGTTTTGTTGATGATCTAATGATCTTCATTGATGCGAATTCTGCCTCTATTCAGGGAATCATGAGCATTCTCAACCAATTTTATAGTGTGTCTGGGTTGAAGATAAATCAAGCTAAGAGTGAGTTGTACTGTGGACACCTTCCATCTAAAAAATTGAGTCAGTTGACCAATGCTTCTGGATTTAAGCTTGGCAATTTGCCAGTAAGTTATCTTGGAGTTCCTATAAGAACAGGTACGCTATCTGCTAACGACTGTCAGCCCTTTCTGGAGGAGATTTTGGCCAGAATTCATTCTTGGACTGTTAGAACTTAGAAGATTATCCTTTGCTGGTTCCTTGGTCTTGTTTAGCATCCAAAACTTATGGTGTTCTATATTTTCCCTACTTAAGAAAATTATAACTGAAGTGGAGAGAGCTTGCAACTCTTTTCTTTGGAAAGGTGTAGCAGATAAAGCTTCTGGTGCTAAAGTGAATTGGCAAGATGTAACCTAAATCAGAAGGTGGCCTTGGTTATAGAAATTATAGGAGAGGAACATTGCCAATGTTCTAAGAATCCTTTACTTATTTTTTGTTAAGGCTGGTTCACTTTGGGTTGCTTGGATTTGATATTAATATCTTGAATGACAGAAGCTTTTAAAAAAATCCAACAAATTGCTCTTGGACGTGGAAGAGGTTGCTAAAATTAAGGGCATCAAGCATATCATAGGAAATGGAAAAGATATATTTCTTTGGTTTGATAATTGGAGAATGGAAGTGGCCTGCTGCCAGGTCTTGAGATGTTGCGGAAAATCAGTCTTATGTTTGCTTTATTTCTTTGGAAATGCTTTCTACAGATAAGGTAAATTGGCTTCTTCTCCATGGAATCTTTCAAACAATGGATACATGGGAGGCAATCAAAATTAGATAGTCCAAAATCCCCTGTAATAAACTGGTATGGTTTTCCAGCTCCATTCCTAAACATAGTTTTATTGGATGGTTAGTAAATCTGGATCGGCTAGCTACGAAATTATGGATGAGAAGCAGGGATTAGCAGTGGATAATTAATGTTTGCTTTGCAGAAATTCAAACGAAGGCAGAGATCTGGTTGCGAATTCTGCTCTTAGCTGACATCAGAGGCAGAACAGTGGGCAGCTGGAAAGTTCAGACTCTCAAAGGGAAAAGCATTGTTACTTTGTTAAAACTGGCTTGGAATGCATTCCTCTAATGCATATGGCAAACAAGAAATACCAGACTCCATCAGCAACTTTTCCATGATGTTAAGCAAGTGTCTCTGATGTTAGGGATAGGATTATTAGTCTTGGAATCCCTGTTCAAATTGACAGTAGTATAGCTGCAAATTGGGGTTTACCCTCTGCTAGTTGATTGCCAGTTTTCTTGTTATTCTTGTAGCAGCCTTATGCTTCATTCTTTGATTCTTTCTAGATAAATAAAACTTACTCCAGCATGTACATAATTATCTATATATAGTTTTATTTTGATAAAATTTTATATATATATATATATATATATATATATATATATATATATAATATGTTGGTAGAGAATGAGAGAAAGAGCGACCTGAAGTTCCATATTAGGAAAGACAGAACGGAGCTGATCAAGCGGACTAGGCGGCGAAAACCGAATCGGCGAAATCGAAGAGCAGCGAAGCCTCTTTGACACCGGCGGCGAGGAGATCTCCTCGAAGAACGACCTCTTGCTTCCACATACTGCTGCAGACATTGTTCAAAATCAATCTATCAATCGCCCTCTCTCTCTCTTTCTCTTATAAGATTAGGGTTAGGATTTTTTAGGGGATTTGACAATCGGGTTCGTGGGGTACGTTGTTTGGAGATGATGTATACAGAAAGTTTGCTTTCTGCTTAGGTTTTGTTTTCGCTTTTTTATGTTTTTCCATAGCAGCAGTCGCAAAAGCGGCGGAGAGGTTTTCCTTTTTTCTTTTTTCTTTTTTGCGCAAAAAGAAAAAAAGAATTGTATAGGCGCGTGAAACCTGCGGTTTTGAGGGGTTTTAAATTTATAATACGACGTCAGATTGATTTCTATAGAAATTTAAAACTGTCGGCCCTCCATTCAGAGAAGGAACTTGGCCGTTTGAGGTAAAAATTATTTTAACCATAAACGTATGATAGGCTTATAAGCGAAAATTGCAACGGTTCTTGAATTTTTAATATTTTATAAGTACAAATTTCTTTGTATAACATGAGTTAATAAATTATAGAAAATTTCTACGTAAGTTATAATATCTTAAGCAAATTATTCATTGGGATTCTAATATTATGAGATATATATTTTGTAATTAAAAGAAAATATGTAATTTTAGTATTAGAGATATCTAAGTTATAATATCGTAAGCAAATTTTATTTTCATCTTTGAATTATCATCCATAAACGTTAATTAAATTCTTTATTTTTTATTTGTCTAAATTGAATTTTTAACGTTATACACAGTGTTTTCAGAGGTGTGGGCGTTGGACGAGGCGTTTTGTCTCAATGAGGCGAGACATAAGCTCCGAGGCGTTGGGGCGTAAGCATTTTGAAACGTTGGGGCGTTTTAAATAAAATAATATTAATTAAATTATAAAAATACTAAAAAATTGAAATAATATAAATTAATTAATTATCAATAAACTTTACTAACTTAAGACCTATGAATGAATATTTATCAAAATATTTCACAAACATACGTTAACCTCAGTTTAATAAATAAATAATTAATTAATAGGAAAAAATGCATAATCTAATTTAGTTAAAAATATAAACAGAAAGACCCCAAAACAAATTCAAAAATTCAAACCCAAAACCCCATCTTATTTCGGATTGAACTAGAAATTGGGCCATAATACTTAAACATCTAATACCCAAACCCAAAATAATTTCATTTTAAAGCAAATTGGGCCATAATACATAAAAGCCTAATACCCAAACCCAGAACCCATTTGAACCAGTGTTTCACTAAACCCGGATCCAACCCACAACCCGGTCCTTACCCCAACCTAACCCTAGGTATAAAAGACCATCTCTACCCATTATTCCCTAACCTTTCCCTTCTGCAGCCGCAAATAGGGAGAGAATCCTCTCTCTCATTCGAGATACTTTCCCCTCTCCATTCATCTTCCTTCTCTTCCTTCATTTCAACTATATGATCAAACTACCCTTGCTTTCCCGCAATGTTGAAGCCAATCTCCTGATTTTTGTCGCGAAAGTCACCATCGTAGGAGCCAAGGTGCCAGAGGGCTTGGATGTCGAGTATGAAGGTGCCAGGGGGCAACGCTGTGGATGCAGGTAGAGGATCTATGGGATGTGCAAGAGCCACAGCGTACGCTTGCTTTGAGAGCATCCCTGTTTCTGGGTTGAAACAGGTATATATTGAACTTGAATTTATTTTGAGTTGCAAAAGGAAAAAAATACCACTGGGCGTACGCCCAGATGCCCCGGGCGTCTGGGGCGTACGCCCCACGTCCAATCGAACGCCCAGCCTGAAAAGTCGAACGCCCAAGAGTACTCTCGCCCCAACATTCACGCCCTGAGGCGATTTTGCCCGAAAACTCCCCGAGGCGTGCCTCGGGCGCGCCCCAAAATCGCCTTTCAAAACACTGGTTACACATATGTTTTAATTGGAATATTCTTTTTTAATAATGTTCAATTTAACCTAAATTAAAAAAGTACACGTCAGAATCAACATGACTATTTATTGCAAAGCAAAATGTAACTAACTGATTAAACCCTCAAAATTTCTTCCCCCTCAAGCTTCTGTTATTGCTCTTTATGTCAACGCAAACAACCATAATGGAGAATATGCAAACCTTCTCACGTCCTAGATAGAATCAAACACAGGGAGAAGGTTCTTTAGATGCCCCAACTGTATTAAATGACAGATGCAATCATGTAAGCGATCCAATTGAAATGAATTTATAGCGTGATTCTATTTGGGATGAACAAAAAATGAAAGACATAAATAAAATGAACGACAATCTTTAAGGATGAAAAATAAAATTTATTAATGTTTTAAAAGTTTTTAGATATTTTATTATTTAAGAAATTAAGATTTGATTTAATTTCTTATTTGAATTATGAGGAGTACTTATATAAGAACACCTCTTGTAGTATTCTAAGTAGATCTAATAAGAGTTTGATTTATTTCTATCACTCGGATTCCTTCAATCCCTCAATGGTGATTTGATTAGATTTCAAAGACTAATTCATTTGCTTCTAATTTGTAATATTCTCCTACAAAAGATATTATGTGATTATTTTTCATCCATTTAATACCAAGCCTTTCTTGTCCTACAATATAGTATCTTATAGTTTTTGCTTTCTTTGGTATGAGTAAATTTTTCCCTCTTAAGCATAAACACAAAATCCTCATCACTGAGACAAAAATACCAGAATGCCTAACCAAATATAAACCCATAAGCATATGTCACGTTGTGTAGAATTAAAAGTTATTTTCCACATTTCATATATAAAAACCAAATTATATTCCTATCCGTAAGTTTTATCATTGATAATTTCTGTTAGCCTTTGAACTTGTTCATTATCTCAATAACGAAAGGACTAATTAGAAAACATTGTCAATATGAAGCTTGACATGAGTAAAATCTTTATGATCATGTAAAATGGTCATATATTCATAAATAATATTGAATTTGGGGTTTGATAGACATTGGTTTCACTTGATCATGGAATGTAACACCATTGTTGCATTCCCTTGGTTGATAAATGAAATAAATTTGACTGCAATATACCCTTGTGGGGCCTCCGATAATGAAACCTTATTTCACCATATTTTATTTTTAATATATGCAAAGGGTCTCTCAACTTTGCTGAAAAATGAATGATTCGAAACCTGTCAATTACACGAATTATAAACAGAAAGAAACTAAGACACGATATACCTAGGTTCACCTCAGAATAAGGTTGCATCTTGCTAGAAGTTTCAGTATTATCAACCTCACAAATCTCTCGTTATAATGTGCGTTAAGTACATAGAGAGTGATGAGTCTTAAATATTGCATATTTTAGACCCTTAACTTATATTTGTTATGCTCTTAGTTAGTAATATTTCACTTTATTTTATGTTTTTTTTTTTGTGTTTTGTGTATTTTTACAGGATTGTGGAGAAAATGAAGCATTTCAGGAGATGTGAAGCTTCAGGAGAAATTGCGATCGATCGCACTATGCTGCGATCGAGCGCAAGGTCATCAATCCCACATCGAAATGTTTGCAGTGCATCGCACTTGCGCTCGAGTGCACATACCTGCGATCGATCGCAAGTGATCATCCCACATCGGTCAGAAATCTTTACAGCACGATCGAGCGCACCAGACACGTGATCTAGCACACCTGCGATCGATCGCAACATACTACGATCGAGCGCACTCGGGCAGTATCCCACATCGATTTTGCAAGCCACATTGCTCCGGGTCTCCCCCTATATAAACACCACCTGACTTCATAATTCAGTGTATAATTCCTGAGCCACTTTGGTGTTTACCGGATGACGTCCGCTAGCATTCTGGTGGATCCCGAAGGCATTGCTACCACGAGGGGAAGCGCCGCCCGTCAGCGAGTGGAATTTCTCCCATGTAAAGTTGTTTATTTATTTCTTTATATTCAGTTGTTTTAGTTTAAATGTTTAGCACTTTTTATTATAGTTTTATAGTTATGAGTGGCTAGACTCTTCAGCTAAGGTTGAAGATGAAGCCTCGCCGTTGTTTGGCGTAGTAGTTCAGATTTGCGTGTACAAATCTGACAATTTTTAGTATAAAATGTTCTATCAATTATTTGAGTTAATCTTATAATTGATTGAGTTTAAATTGTCTATTGGATATTCCTTGTGTTTCATGTGATGGATACATTGAATGCTTTTCGATTAAATTGGATTTCCTTTGTGATTTGTTAAGAACAGATACATTGGGTGCTTTTGGTTTAGTTGGGATATTCTTTGTTTTTTGTCTTATAGTTGGATTCATGGAATGTTTTGATAGGCTATATTTTTAGAACATATATGCTTAACTTCGGTGGGGTGGATTTGGAAACCTTAGTGTTTTAATTATTAGTTTTTAAAAATTAATTTAGTTTAATTTTAATTTCTTTTGCAAATTATCATCTGAAATTTAGAATTAGGTTAAGATAGAGTTAGTTTAGATTAAAAATATATTTTCACAACGCAATTCCCTGTGGATTCGACCTCGCACTTGCACAACGCTATACTGCAAAAGACTCGTGCGCTTGCGAGTAATTTAAAACTCACAACAAGTTTTTGGTGCCGTTGCTGGGGAGACTACAAGCGCCCAAGAAAGAAAGGAAGTCTGAGGACATTTTGGAGGCATGCTTTGCTCAATTTGAAGTCGATTTGGATTTAGATAAGTTGTTTGAGCAAGCAAATGCTACTTTGGAGTCTGCTCCTCAAAAGATCAGTGAGACGGAGGAAACCACAACACCTGAACCCCCCAAGAAGGAACTTAAGCCTTTATCAGACAATCTTAAGTATAAGTTCCTAGGTCCAGCAAATTCTTTGCCTATAATTATAGCTTTAGATTTGGGTGATGCTCCAGAGGAGAAATTATTGGTCGTCTTAAGAGAGCATAAGGAAGCTATAGCCTAGACTATTGAGGATGTCAAGGGAATTAACCCCTCGTTGGTAATACACACGATACAGTTGGAGGAGAATGTCGAGCCATCGAGGGAGCCACAAAGAAGGCTCAACCCTGCTATGCAAAAGGTTGTGAGGGCAGAAGATATTAAGCTGTTAGAGGCAGGGATCATTTATTCCATCTATGATAACAAGGGGGTGAGCCTGATTAAAGTCGTGCCCAAACGTGCTAAATTGACGGTAGTAAATAAAGACGACGAGTTGGTTCCAACTCGAGTGCAGTCAAGATGGAGAAAGTGTCTAGAGTACCATAAATTGAATGCTGCCACTAGGCCTGATCATTTTTCATTCCCATTTATTGATCAGATGGTAGAGTGCTTAGTTGGGCATGTTCACTAAGGTTGGGTCTGGCTGAAGACGTTAAACTTAGCGCTCATGGGAGGCACCCCACAACTTATCTTTTCTGTTTATTTATTATTTCGCATTTTTATGATTAATGTTTGTTTCCAGTATTTTTTGTTTTCCAGTTTTTTTTTTTATTTTTCAGGGACAATGCGTACTTCAGTTCAAGTTTGGGGGTATGCTATGAGTCATACCAGTCCAGATAGTTCTCCATATCTCATTTCAGCTCTTTCCATATTAGTCACACATTGGGGTCAATGTGTAATTTAAGTTTGGGGGTATGGGAGACACATCACACACTTTGTCCTAATTTGTTGTCTTTTCGTCGTAAAGGTAAATGCATGCTCATGTTATTTTGAAATTTTGGTTGATCTAAAACATTTTCTGTGATGTGATGTCATTGGTGAGCTTAAAATTTTGAATACATGATATGGTGATAAAGTTTTAAAATTTAGTTACTTACTTTAGGCATTTGAGAATTCACATGTTTGATCTTATCTAGCACGAGCACATTAACACAAATTGTGTAGGGTATGACATGTGATTTTAATGTGTATGTCTCCTTGTCTTAACTGAAACTGGATGACTTGTTGGATAAACACTTGGGCATAGAAAAGCATAAAAAAAAGAAGAGAAAAATATATATAATAATAATACTACTAATGATCATCATCAATAAACTTTCCACTGAGTAACTGGACCTCTTGCCTCAGTAAGCAGTGAGTGTTCACGTCAAAATGTGAGAATTTTATTCATAATGATCATTGCAAAATTTTAGGCTGAGTAACTGGACCTCTTGCCTCAGTAAGTAGTGAGTGTTCACGTCAAAAGGTGAAAATTTTGTTTGGTAGCATTAAGGTCAGTTTAGTTTCGTAGCCTTTTTGACTCGAGTTAGTAAGTCCTTAGGGGTGTCTTTACACCTAATGCCCTAAAACCATATGGTTTGGGAGTCATTGACTCAACACTCGCTACATAGGTCAATTAGAAAGCTTAAGGGAATTAAACATAGCAGAGCCTTTTATATAAAATAAAAAATAAAAAAAAGATAAAAACTATGCCATTTTTGTTCATTCTGATGGGAAATTTGGTGAATCTTGAGACATGGAGACCTTACACATTATAGTTACTTGGAAGCTTCATTTTTATATGCTAATTCACTTTACACAGTGTTAGACTTGTGATGCCTTGACCTGCCTTTTGTAAGTAATTAGATTTTAACATTTCTATATATTGCGAAGATGGGTTTATCTTTTTAAGCTTGCTCATGAGTGAATATCATGGTGATGTGTGCTGCTTAAATTTTTGGATACCATGAGTGATGAACTTATCTTTATGTTCTTTGTTTTTCATTGAGTCTTTTATTTTGTTTTGCCAAAGGACTAGCAAAATATAAGTTTGGGGGTATTTGATGAGTCTTAAATATTGCATATTTTAGACCCTTAACTTATATTTGTTATGCTCTTAGTTAGTAGTATTTCACTTTATTTTATGTTTTTTTTTTTTGTGTTTTGTGTATTTTTACAGGATTGTGGAGAAAATGAAGCATTTCAGGAGATGTGAAGCTTCAGGAGAAATTGCGATCAATCGCACTATGCTGCGATCGAGTGCAAGGTCATCAATCCCACATCGAAATGTTTGCAGTGCATCGCACCTGCGCTCGAGCGCACAGACCTGCAATCGATCGCAAGTGATCATCCTACATCAGTCAGAAATCTTTACAGCGCGATCGATCGCAACATACTGCGATCGAGCGCACTCGGGCAGTATCCCACTTCGATTTTGCAAGCCACATTGCTCCGGGTCTCCCCCTATATAAACACCACCTGACTTCATAATTCAGTGTACAATTCCTGAGCTACTTTGGTGTTTACCGGTAGACGTCCGCTAGCATTCTGGTGGATGCCGAAGGCATTGCTACCACGAGGGGAAGCGCCGCCCGTCAGCGAGTGGAATTTCTCCCATGTAAAGTTGTTTATTTATTTCTTTATATTCAGTTGTTTTAGTTTAAATGTTTAGCACTTTTTATTATAGTTTTATAGTTATGAGTGGCTAGACTCTTCAGCTAAGGTTGAAGATGAAGCCCCACCGTTGTTTGGCGTAGTAGTTCAGATTTGCGTGTACAAATCTGACAATTTTTAGTATAAAATGTTCTATCAATTATTTGATTTAATCTTGTAATTGATTGAGTTTAAATTGTCTATTAGATATTCATTGTGTTTCATTTGATGGATACATTGAATGTTTTCGATTAAATTGGATTTCCTTTGTGATTTGTTAATAGCGGATACATTAGATGCTTTTGGTTTAGTTGGGATATTCTTTGTTTTTTGTCTTATAGTTGGATTCATGGAATGTTTTGATAGGCTATATTTTTAGAACATATATGCTTAACTTCGGTGGGGTGGATTTGGAAACCTTAGTATTTTAATTATTAGTTTTTAAAAATCAATTTAGTTTAATTTTTAATTCTTTTGCAAATTATCATCTGAAATTCAGAACTAGGATAAGATAGAGTTAGTTTAGATTAAAAATATATTTTCACAACGCAATTCCTTGTGGATTCGACCTCGCACTTGCACAACGCTATACTGCAAACAACTCGTGCGCTTGCGAGTAATTTAAAACTCACAACAAGTTTTTGTTGTGAGTTTTAAATTACTCGCAATCGCACGAATCGTTTGCAGTATAGCGTTGTGCAAGTGCGAGGTCGAATCCACAGGGAATGCGTTGTGAAAATAGCTTTTTATCTAAACTAACCTTATTTTAACCTAGTTCCGAATTGTGAATTATATATTTTTCTTTGCAAAACAAATATAAACTAAACTAAACTAAACTAAACTAAATTAAATTGATTTGATAACTAATGATGAAAACACTAAGGTTTCAGAATCCACCCAACCAAAGTAAAGCATATATCTTCATGTTCTATATAAAAATAATCTATCTAACATTCCATAAATCCAACAAAAAACAACGAATATCCCAATTAAACCAAAAGCATCCAATGTATCATCTTTTAACAAATCACAAAAGAAATCCAATTTAATCGAAAAGGATTCGATGTATCCATCGAATGAAACACGCAGAATATCCAACAGAACAATTAAAACTATCAATCGTAAGATTTTACTCAAACAATTGAAATAGAACATTTAAACTAAACATATCAAAATTGTATAAACATATCTGAAAATACAATGCTAAACAATGGCGAGGCTTCATCTTCAACCTTAGCTGAAGATTTTAGCCACCCATTATCATGAAACTAAATTTCACAATAAAAAGTGCTAAGCATTAAAAGCTGGAAAAAAATTAAAACTAACTGTACATTGGGAGAAATTCCACACGCTGTTGGGCAGCACTTCCCCCGGTGGTGGCAAAAGCCTTTAGGAGATCTACTAGAATGCTAGTAGAAATCCACCAGACTGCACACTGAATAATGAGGTGGGATAGTGTTTATATAAGGGATTTCTCAGAGTACAATGAGCTGCAAATTCGATGTGGGATACTGCCTCTTTGCGATCGATCGCAAGTCTAGTGCGATCGATCGCAGCATGGTGCGATGCAATGTGTCTGGCACGCTGTAAGTGCTTCCTATCCGATGTGGGATGTGTGAGTCAACTGCAATCGATCGCAGCCTTGTTGCGCTCGCGCGCATCACAGTGCGCTGCAATATATATGCAGTATCAAAAGTTTCCTTTCCAATGTGGGATGTGCAAGTCACTTGCGATCGATCGCAGGTCTTGTGCGCTCAAGTGCAGGTGCGATTGATCTCATGCCGTGTGCGCACGATCGCAGGTGCGATCGATCGCGCGTTTGGTGCGCTCGATCGCACTAGGCATCCTTAGCTTTTGCTCTTTAAGCCCTAGAGTTTCCACATTGCTTCATTTTATTCCAAAACTTATAAAAACACAGAAAACACAAAAAATAGATAAAATATCACGAAATAACATAATTAAGAACTCAACAAATGTAAACTAAGGGGGTAAAGCATGTAATATTTAGCACTCATCAAATACCCCCAAACTTACATATTGCTAGTCCCATAGCAATATGAAACTAAAAATTAAATGAAAAACAAAGAACATAAAGATAAGTTCATCACTCATGGTATCCAAAAATTTAAGAAGCACACATCACCATGATATTCATTCATGAGCAAGCTTAAAAAGATAAACCCATCTTCGCAATGTATAGAAATGTTAAAATCTAATTACTTACAAAAGGTAGGTCAAGACATCACAAGTCTGACACTGTGTAAAGTGAATTAGCATATAAAAATGAAGCTTCCAAGTAACTACAATGTGTAAGGTCTCCATGTCTCAAGATTCACCAAATTTCCCATCAGAATGAACAAAAATGGCATAGTTTTTATCTTTTTTTTTTTATTTTTTATTTTATATAAAAGGCTCTGCTATGTTTAATTCCCTTAAGCTTTCTAATTGACCCATGTAGCGAGTGTTGAGTCAATGACTCCCAAACCAGATGGTTTTAAGGCATTAGGTGTAAAGACACCCCTAAGGACTTACTAACTCGAGTAAAAAAGGCTATGAAACTAAACTGACCTTAATGCTACCAAACAAAATTTTCACCTTTTGACGTGAACACTCACTGCTTACTGAGGCAAGAGGTTTACTTACTCAGCAAAAAATTTCGCAATGATTATTATGAATAAAATTCTCACCTTTTGACGTGAACACTCACTGCTTACTGAGGCAAGAGGTCCAGTTACTCAGTGGAAAGTTTATTGATGATGATCATTAGTAGTATTATTATTATATATATTTTTCTCTTCTTTTTTATGCTTTTCTATGCCAAAGTGTTTATCCAACAAGTCATCCAGTTTCAGTTAAGATAAGGAAACGTACACATTAAAATCACATGTCATACCTCACACAATTTGTGCTAATGTGCTCGTGTTAGATAAGATCAAACACGTGAATTCTCAAATGCCTAAAGTAAGTAACTAAATTTTAAAACTTTATCACCAGATCATATATTCAAAATTTTAAGCTCACCAATGACATCACATCACAGAAAATGTTTTAGATCAACAAAAATTTCAAAATAACATGAGCATGCATTTACCTTTATGACGAAAAGACAACAAATTAGGACAAAGTGTGTGATGTGTCTCCCATACCCCCAAACTTAAATTACACATTGACCCCAATGTGTGACTAATATGGAAAAAACTGACCTGAGATATGGAGAACTATCTGGACTAGTATGGCTCATAGCATACCCCCAAACTTGAACTGAAGTACGCATTGTCCCTGAAAAATAAAAAAAAAAACTGAAAAACAAAAAATACTGGAAACAAACATTAATCATAAAAATGCGAAATAATAAATAAACAGAAAAGATAAGCTGTGGGGTGCCTCCCATGAGCGCTAAGTTTAACGTCTTTAGCCAGAGCCAACATTAGTAAACATGCCCAACTAAGTGCTCCACCATCTGATCAATAAATGGGAATGGAAAATGATCAGGCCTAGTGGCAGCATTCAATTTACGGTAGTCTAGACACTTTCTCCATCTTGACTGCACTTGAGTTGGAACCAACTCGTCATCTTTATTTACTACAGTCAATTCAGCACGTTTGGGCACGACTTTAATCAGGCTCACCCTCTTGTTATCAGAGATGGGATAAATGATCCTTGCCTCTAACAGCTTAATATCTTCTGCCCTCACAACCTTTTGCATAGCAGGGTTGAGCCTTCTTTGTGGCTCCCTCGATGGCTCGACATTCTCCTCCAACTGTATCGTGTGTATTACCAACGAGGGGTTGATTCCCTTGACATCCTCAATAGTCCAGGCTATAGCTTCCTTATGCTCTCTTAAGAAGTCCAATAATTTCTCCTCTGGAGCATCACCCAAATCTAAAGCTATAATTATAGGCAAAGAATCTGCTGGACCTAGGAACTTATACTTAAGATTGTCCGATAAAGGCTTAAGTTCCTTCTTGGGGGGTTCAGGTGTTGTGGTTTCCTCCATCTCACTGATCTTTTGAGGAGCAGACTCCAAAGTAACATTTGCTTGCTCAAACAACTTATCTAAATCCAAATCGTCTTCAAATTGAGCAAAGCATGCCTCCAAAATTTCCTCAGACTTCCCTTCTTTCTTGGACGCTTGTAGTCTCTCAGGGTAAGGCGCTTTAGGTAAAAACGACCTAGAGAGATCATTAATAATAGGTGTGGCTGTAGATGGCTCAGTATCTCTCTTCTCATTGTTGCCACTTTCTTGCCCTTGGTGCATAGCAGGGTTCTCTTCCACTTGATTGTGCACTTGTCTCCCAGACTTCAATGGGACAATTGATTGCACTTGTTCCTGCCAATGCATAGGAGTTAATAAATTTCCCGCCGCAAACTATTCCTTTGGGTTAGGATCAGTTTGACTGGGGAACGTTCCTTCCTCTCCTTCACCCACGTAACTTGCGATTTGATCAATTTGACTCTCTAGTGTGGCAATCGCTTGGGTGTTTTCTATTGTTGCACTCATCACTTCACTCATAGATTGGCCAGTCGTTTTCATGAAATCATTGAGAGTGTCCTCCAATGACTGTGAAACCGACACTGGCGCTTGAATGAGAGCTTGGTAAGCAGGTGATGGTGCTGGATAAGCTGAGTGACCATAACTTAGAATTGGTGGAGGAAATTCGGGAGGGTATTGATTGTGAGCATGATAAGGGTCTCCTCATTGATTCCTCAGTTGGTTCTGCGTCCATGAAACATTAGAGTGGTCCCACCACCCTGGATTGTATGTTTCAGAGTAAGATCCATTTGATTGCCAACAACACTCATTGAAAGCATTCATTTGTTCCATGGGATACTCGGCAAAAGCCGGCATTGATGGACAATTCTGTGCTAAATGCAGAGGACTAGCACAGATAGAACAACTATCAACATTGAATGTGTTGGCAGCATTGAGGGATGGGCCGGTCATTTTAATGAAATCCTTGAGAGCGTCCTCTAAAGACTGTGAAACCGGCACTGGATTCATCCACATTTTTTTTTATTTTTTTTAAATTAAATTAATTTAATTTAATTTAAATTTTTTTTTTTAAAAAATTGATAACTAATTAGTAGAAAAATAAAAT
Source organism: Bretschneidera sinensis (assembly GCA_023935145.1). NCBI lineage: Eukaryota > Viridiplantae > Streptophyta > Magnoliopsida > Brassicales > Akaniaceae > Bretschneidera > Bretschneidera sinensis. The sequence goes on from CM043702.1 coordinate 47,419,994, forward strand.
CAATTCAAACCAAAAATTTTCACAAACCAAACAATTCCCCGGCAACGGCGTCAAAAACTTGTTGTGAGTTTTAAATTACTCGCAAGTGCACGAGTCGTTTGCAGTATAGCGTTGTGTAAGTGCGAGGTCGAATCCACAGGGAATTGCGTTGTGAAAGTATATTTTTAATCTAAACTAACTCTATCTTAACCTAGTTCTGAATTTCAGATGATAATTTGCAAAAGAAATTAAAATTAAACTAAATTGATTTTTAAAAACTAATAATTAAAACACTAAGGTTTCCAAATCCACCCCACCGAAGTTAAGCATATATGTTCTAAAAATATAGCCTATCAAAACATTCCATGAATCCAACTATAAGACAAAAAACAAAGAATATCCCAACTAAACCAAAAGCATCCAATGTATCCGCTCTTAACAAATCACAAAGGAAATCCAATTTAATCGAAAAGAATTCAATGTATCCATCAAATGAAACACAAGGAATATCCAATAGACAATTTAAACTCAATCAATTAAAAGATTAACTCAAATAATTGATAGAACATTTTATACTAAAAATTGTCAGATTTGTACACGCAAATCTGAACTACTACGCCAAATAACGGCGGGGCTTCATCTTCAACCTTAGCTGAAGAGTCTAGCCACTCATAACTATAAAACTATAATAAAAAGTGCTAAACATTTAAACTAAAACAACTGAATATAAAGAAATAAATAAACAACTTTACATGGGAGAAATTTCACTCGCTGACGGGCGACGCTTCCCCTCGTGGTAGCAATGCCTTCGGGATCCACCAGAGTACTAGCGGACGTCCACCGGTAAACACCAAAGTGGCTCAGGAATTGTACACTGAATTATGAAGTCAGGTGGTGTTTATATAGGGGGAGACCCGGAGCAATGTGGCTTGCAAAATTGATGTAGGATACTGCCCGAGTGCGCTCGATCGCAGTATGTTGCGATCGATCGCAGGTGCGCTCGATCACGCTGTAAAGATTTTTGACCGATGTGGGATGATCACTTGCGATCGATCGCAGGTCTGTGCGCTCGACCACAGGTGCGATGCACTGCAAACATTTCGATGTGGGATTGATGACCTTGCGCTCGATCGCAGCATAGTGCGATCGATCGCAATTTCTCCTGAAGCTTCACATCTCCTGAAATGCTTCATTTTCTCCACAATCCTATAAAAATACACAAAACACAAAAAAAAACATAAAATAAAGTGAAATAATACTAACTAAGAGCATAACAAATATAAGTTAAGGGTCTAAAATATGCAATATTTAAGACTCATCAAATACCCCCAAACTTATATTTTGCTAGTCCCTTAGCAAAAAAAAATAAAAGACTCAATGAAAAACAAAGAACATAAAGATAAGTTCATCACTCATGGTATCCAAAAATTTAAGGAGCACACATCACCATAATATTCATTCATGAGCAAGCTTAAAAAGATAAACCCATCTTCGCAATGTATAGAAATGTTAAAATCTAATTACTTACAAAAGGCAGGTCAAGACATCACAAGTCTGGCACTGTGTAAAGTGAATTAGCATATAAAAATGAAGCTTCCAAATAACTACAATGTGTAAGGTCTCCATGTCTCAAGATTCACCAAATTTCCCATCAGAATGAACAAAAATGGCATAGTTTTTATCTTTTTTTATTTTTTATTTTATATAAAAGGCTCTGCTATGTTTAATTCCCTTAAGCTTTCTAATTGACCCATGTAGCGAGTGTTGAGTCAATGACTCCCAAACCAGATGGTTTTAGGGCATTAGGTGTAAAGACACCCCTAAGGACTTACTAACTCGAGTAAAAAAGGCTACGAAACTAAACTGACCTTAATGCTACCAAACAAAATTTTCACCTTTTGACGTGAACACTCACTGCTTACTGAGGTAAGAGGTCCAATTACTCAGCGAAAAATTTCACAATGATCATTATGAATAAAATTCCCACCTTTTGACGTGAACACTCACTGCTTACTGAGGCAAGAGGTCCAGTTACTCAGTGGAAAGTTTATTGATGATGATCATTAGTAGTATTATTATTATATATATTTTTCTCTTCTTTTTTTTATGCTTTTCTATGCCCAATTGTTTATCCAACAAGTCATCCAGTTTCAGTTAAGACAAGGAAACGTACACATTAAAATCACATGTCATACCTCACACAATTTGTGCTAATGTGCTCATGTTAGATAAGATCAAACATGTGAATTCTCAAATGCCTAAAGTAAGTAACTAAATTTTAAAACTTTATCACCAGATCATGTATTCAAAATTTTAAGCTCACCAATGACATCACATCACAGAAAATGTTTTAGATCAACCAAAATTTCAAAATAACATGAGCATGCATTTACCTTTACGACGAAAAGACAACAAATTAGGACAAAGTGTGTGATGTGTCTGAGAGTATTTGTAAGCAACTTAAGACGTCCTAATTATGGTTTTCACTCTATTGTAAAGCCATGGCAATTCATGGGCCCAAGCCCAAACCGTCAAGCAAAAAACCAGACCTAAAACATGTATAGGGCCTGAAATTTTTGGATTATAAGTTTTACCATGGTTGTCTTATTGTCATTCACCTTTTTTTCTTTTTTTGGGCAGATAGTAAGCATAAGTATCACTCCTTTCCGATGCCCCCATGATTCCGAGATTAATTTCCAAAGTCATTCCCTTCAAAGAATGATCAATAAACAAGAGTGCAAATCGAAGTTGGTTGGTATATGGAAATATTAGAACCTACTAGGTCTTACACAACCCTTTATGAGTAGTAAAGGGGCTCCTAAAGAGGACGACCTTTTAACTATTAGACTTATATGTTCGACATCTCACTGTTTAAGGCGCTAGACTTTTCGAGGGATGTTTATCGAGGGACAATCGAAATACGTGTCATCTAGGCACAAAGTAGAGACAACAAGTAAATTTGGAGTCACTATTTGATCTTAAAAACAGCCAAAATCCCTTATCATTAGTCTGTGATAGATCTGGGACAAGAGATTGGGGTACAAGAGAATACTGATTTAAGACTTTCCCTCTAGCCTAGGTCGAAACTGTAATGACCCATCCCGGGTTGGCCACCCCTAAGACGGTATTGTCACATTTTGAAATCCCATCACGACACATATATGCAACAATATAAAAATGTACATCAACTGAATGTGTCTATATATATATATACACACACACACACACACATCAATCCTCAACCATTAGCATGAGAGTTACATTATTAAAATTTCAACTGAAATAATATATACAACATATGATGCATGGATATTTACAAATTTGTTTTCCATTAGTCTAAGGATGTGGACCACGTGGCTTATAGAAAATGATTTAGTTTGAATCTCAGCTCACAATTCTATCGGTCTTGCTCGCTACCTGAAATTATTTAACAATGAGGAGTGAGCTTCATAAGCTCAATGAATTAAATTTACTAGAAGTACTTGATTATCTATTTCTAGTCACATCTTATAATTCGATCGTTTATAATTGACAAATATTTATCATCTATTTCTTCACATATAATAATTCATTCTTTCAAATCATCTTTCAATATTCATTCATCTATTATCTCATATAATTCAATAATAGCATTCTATTATCACTACTCATATCATAATTCCAACCATTTATCAATCTCTTCTTAAATTAATCATCAAACATATTAATTTTTCTTCTCATATATTTAATCATCTGAGATTATCAATTCAACATCATTATTTACCTTGTTATGAGGTTCACAACATATAATTAATCAATCAAATAATTTTTATAATGTCATACTTTCATATTTCTTTCTCATCATATCTGTCTCTCTATGAAACTCATTTGTCTATCAATAATTCCACAATCAAGGCTGATACTCTGGCATCTCAATCAATAATAATCAATATTTAAAACAAATGCAATGCATGAATTTAAATTATTTTTCTTTCTTTCTCATAAGATCATTTCATATTATCATTTGGGAATGTTTTCCCACATGTCGACATCTTTCAACCAGACCAGCTGCCTTCCTGATCTTTTATTTTTAGCTAGACCAACTGTCTTCCCAATATTTTATTTTTAGCTCGACCAGTTGCCTTCCCGATCTTTTATTTTCAGCTAGACTGACTGCCTTCTCGGTCTTTTATTTTCAGCTAGACGAGTTGCCTTCCCGATTCTTTTTTTTAAGCTAGACCAACTGCCTTCCCGATCTTTTATTTTATGCATATGAGCAATAATAAGAAAACAAGCAGACCAGCTGCCTTCCTGGCCTTTTATTTCATGCATATGAGCAATAATATGAAAACAAACATACGTTCAAGCATTCAATTTAGCTATCCAGCTCCTTCTCAATTTTTTTTTTATCATATTCATTAAATTATCTCCTCATATATCATATCCACTTTTCAGTCATATTTTTCATAAATTTCATAAAACTTCTCAGTATATTTTTCATTCATCTATCCTATCTAAAATATAAATTCTCATATAATTAATATTCAACACACTTTCCAATTCCTAATCAATAAATCCATTAATTTTCATTTATAACAAAAAATATATCATTAAATTATTGTAATTCACCCATTTATTCAAATATCATAATTCCATATTTTTATTGGTTTCGGTTACTAAAAGTAAATCTAACTCACCACGTAGCACTTAAAGCTAGTCCTGGATCACCTTCTTGCCTTTCATGCTTATTTCAACAATTTCTTGAGATTGCTGATTACCAACACCTCAAATATGATGAAGTCTTGCTATTGTAATTGAAAGACTATACTATCTCTAATATTAGAGAAATTTTCTTTGTAACATTTTTGTTAAGAAATTTGAATTTGTAAATCTAGATACAAACCCAAGAGAGGGGGTGAATTGGGTTTTAAAAAACTTTTTACTAATTAACTCACAATTTTAAAGGTTCAACAAGCAAGGCACACAATCAAATAATATGATTGAAAATAAATGAGTTAAGGAAGAGAATATGCAAACTCCATTTATAGTGGCGACAATATCGGAATCTTTCCGACCTTGCATCCACTCTCTTCAAGGAACCTCCTTAAAGTAATCCACTAATCGTAGTTGAGCAACTTCATGAGTGTTGCACAAACCTTACAAACAATCTCTTCCACAAGGAAGTTACAACGAAGTGTTTAATCATAAACTCTCTAAGAGTTACATAAACTCTTTCTCTTTATAATAAATGATATTAAATGTAAAAGAATGATAGAGAGATAGCAATGAATGCTTTATAAATAAAGAATATCTCTCTTTCAAGAACAAGCTTGAAGAATGGCTCACAATAAATTTTTCAAGGCTTTAATGAGCTATATGATGAATTGAATGTGCTTTCTACTTTTTTTTTCAAAAAAAAATTCTCATTGAAGAGAGTTTTTATAGTTTTGGACTTATATGGCTGTTGACACTGACTTGGTAAATTTGAAGCATTAAATGCTCAAGTCCCGCGTCTCAAATAGTTATATTTTTGAATTATTAGTCGATTGGGTCCTCATTTCAAGTGAAAAGAAGTTCACTTTTAGGCTGAGGGAGAGTACCAGTTCACTGGATCATAGGGCCAGTCGACTGTCCCTTTTCCTAGTCGACTAGTATAGAGACCCAGTCGACTAGGTTGTCCTTAAACCCGGTTTTTATGTTTCAAAACAATTTTGACTTAAAACCATTTTTCATATTTTAGTTTTGTCAAATAATTTTATGAATTGAGCCATAGATCAAGCTAAGTATTTGAAATCTAGAGATTTACAATGTGATTTAATTACCTTAGTGTTTATTCTAGATCTTCTGTCTTCTTTTGGTGTCTAAATGTGTTGTGTTCTTGCATCTTGTTTCTATATTGAATGCTTTTGCTACTTAAACACTTAGATAAAACTGTTAGTGCAATTTAAATAGTGTTTTGTCATTATTAAAATCAAATACAGGTCAACAATCTCCCCTTTTTGATGATGACAAAACTAAGGAGAGAAAAAACAGTTTTAAAAACTAAGTGTTGGTTTTTTTGAAAAAATTTGGACAGAGTTTCCTTTGTTTTTATGATAAAAACCAACATGCAAGCATTTAATGATAATAATAGCAATCCCAACCAAGCAATGCAAGACTGTTTTAGGTATTTTAACATGTTCGGAGCAATGTTCCCCCTAAAATTATGCTCTATATTAGTTTACATGGATTTTTCTTTTTTTCTCTCCTATTTTGACAATAGCAGAAAGGGGGTAAACTTAAAAAATAAGCAATTTGATCACTACAGAAATGAAGATAAGACATAAACAAACTTATGTGAAAAAAGTAAGCATAAACCGGAGTTAAGAAGATCTCCCGAGAAGAATAAGAATTTTTTTATAGAAGTTTGAAACATTAAAGGCATATGTATGAGCAATAAGGGCTCAAACTAAGCAACTATATAGCTAAAATTAATTCATATTCATGAGCTAAAAGCTATGAAAAATAAACGTGCATATACAAATTTCCATTCATTATAAGCTTAAGTAAACTAATTGTTAAATCTGATACAACCCGAGCATATGAATGTATGAAAAGAGAATAAAAAAAATGTTCTTACTAAAATGTCCATGGAGCTAAGAAAAATAAATACAAATACAAGTGATAAAAAACTAATGACTCAGCGAGCAGAGAAGTCAGAGCTATTTTAGAGAAGATCTCGAATCTCAGCTAAAGAGCTTTCCGAGTGCTCTCGGAGTAACTCAAAATCATCCCATAGTGTGTTGATGTCATGACGCATATGATCGATGTCGGTCCGCACTATTTGGAAGCTCTAGTTGATGGAATAACTCATGCTCTGGAATCCGGACTGCATGGACATCTTGAGGCTCGCTATCGTCTGTAGTAAATCATTGTGTCCAGCCTGACTAGCATTCGAGCCACCATGTCCAACATGCTGTGGACTAGGTGCTTTCTCGTTAGTGTCCATGGCAGTGGGAGGAGCTGTATCATCAGGTACATCGTCGTCCTCATTGCTGTCATTATCATCCTCGATTCGAATGTTATTCCCAGCCTTGGAATGAACCATGCCATTTCGGACCATGCTCCTTATCTTCTTCAGTGAAGAGACATTGATGAAGTCTTTTGGGCCGAAGTATTGAGCTTCAGAGATAGGCAGGGGAAATTTGAAGTGTTGGAGGATCAGGGTAATGAGCATGCCATATAGGAGGCACTCGGAGTCATGTGCTTCGCCATTGATCATATTGGCGAGCAAGAGTGGGTAGATATTGAAATGGTGTCTAGTTTTGAGACACCAAATCAATACTATGTCTATTTTGGACATATAACCCTGACTTCCGAGTCGAGGGTGGATGATCCAACTCACAATGAGGTTGAACAATTTTGAGTCGAGGGGCATGTCACTACACTAATGAAATGTAATGGGTTGAAAGAAATAGTTAAGGTCTCTCCTAACTATTTGACATATCTTATCGTAATCAAAATTTTATGGCCATCCATCCAGACTCCACGAGATCCCTGCCATGGGGATTCTCAGTGTATTGACCAATAGGTCAGTAGTTACCTTAAACTCTATGCCCATAACAATAATCTTAAATCTAAGAACTAGGGGACTAGGTTTGACTACGTTAGCATATAATTGATGAATGAGGCGGGGGTAGTATTTATGGTGGATATTAACAAGTAGGGTTAGGCCTATGGCCTCAAAAGTAGGAAGAACATCAAAATTAGCATGACGAATATAATTGAAATCTATGAATCTACCTGTCATGATTTTTTTTTTTTATGTCTAATGACAATGTGATACCTTCTTTTGACGGAGAGAATCCATAGAAACGAATCATCAAGCTCGATCATCGCTTGCTTGCTCGAGGAACCAGTTATCCCTTTCTCTCTAGAGTCCGGTGCCATGGATTTTTGTGATCTAGGCCTCGTGGGTGCGTGAGGTCCAACAACGGTTTTCTTGATTCATATTCTCTCGGACATCTTAGAAATTTTCATTTGGTGAGAGGTATTTGGGAAAAAGGATGAAGATTCAACTGTGAAAAGTTGAAAATGATGTGACTTGAGGTAAGATTAAGAGTTCTATGGAGTTATTTCAAGAGTTTTGGGGCTAAAAACAAGGATTTTTTAGAGGGAGAAAGCTAGAATTTTGCAAAAATGGCTTGAAATCTGAGAAAAAAATGAAGTGACTATATATAAAATCACGATACTAGTCGACTGGGTCCTTTGAAATTTGGAGATTTTTCGATATATCAGTTGACTGGGTCAGGGTACTAGTCGACTGAAAAAACTGGCAGTAAGACGATTGACCTTACTAGTCGATTGGGTTGTCCAAATTTTTTTTAATTTTTTGGCTCCAAATGTTGTCTTGTGGACTAGTCGACTGGGAAACTGGGCAGTGAGACACCAGTCGATTAGATTGACTCAACTAGTCGACTGAAAAAATAAACAGAGAGATACCAGTTGACTGGGTCATCCAACTAGTAGACTGGGTCTTTCAAAAATCATAAAATTTTGAGCTCCTACTAGGAATGATTTATCTATGCCATTTTGAGTGAGAAAGATATTAAATAAGAGTTAATACTCATTCACTAAATGTCAAATATGTATATGATGAATGTAGATGCAATCAAACACACAGATTATCATAGTTTGTTAAGTCCATTAATAATGTAATCTTGCAAAAGCTATCTTCGTTCAAGGGCTTAGTAAGAATGTCAGCAATTTGGTCTTCCAAAGGAATGAATTCTAATCTAATATCATTTTTTTGAGCATGATCTCTTATGAAGTGATGTCTTATATCTATGTGTTTGGTTCTTGAATATTGAATTGGGTTTTTAGTTAAGTTGATAGCACTAGTATTATCACAATGAATTGGTATATTCTTAAAATTCATGCCATAGTCTTCTAGTTATTGTTTCATCCATAAAACTTGTGCACAACAACTTTCGACGACTACATATTCCGCTTTGGCGGTTGATAGTGTAGTTGAATTCTATTTCTTAGAGAACCAAGTGGTTAACATTGCATCTAAAAATTGGCATGTTCCACTAGTGCTTTTTCTATCTAGCCTACAACTGGAAAAATTAGCATCCGAGTATCCAATAAGCTCAAAAGTTGATTTTCTAGAATACCATAATCCTAGATTTTGAGTGCCTTGTAAAGCTTTTATTATGCTTCTATAAGTTTTAGTATCTACACACTTACCTCCTTCATCTAGGTTAAGTTTTATAGAAGTGCTCATAAGAGTGACAATTGACTTTGAGCTTTCCATCCCAAACCTCTTCAATAGGTCCTTGGTATATTTTGATTGAATGATGAAGATACCTCTTTTCAATTGTTTGATTTAGAGTCCAAAGAAGTAGGTAAGATCACCTATCATGCTTATTTCAAATTCAACTTGCATACACTTAGCAAAATCTTGACACATGGATTAATTAGAAGCACCAAATGTAATATCATCAACATATATTTGGACTAATAGTGTATCTTTTTGTGAGTTTTTGTAAAGAAGATTGTATCTATTTTTCCTCTTGTAAAACCATTTTCAAGTAAAAACTTAATCTTTCATACCATGCTCTGGGAGCTTGCTTAAATCCATAGAGAACTTTAGAAAGCTTATAAACATGGTTTGGAAAACTAGGATTTTCAAAACCAAGAGGTTGCTCAACATACACTTCTTCCTCTACAAAACCATTTAAAAAGGCACTTTTCACATCCATTTGAAATAGCTTAAACTTATTAAAGAATGCAAGGGCTAATAACATACGAATGGCTTCTAATCTAGCTACAGGGAGCATAAGTCTCATCAAAGAGTATTCTTTCTTCTTGATTGTAACCCTTGGCAACTAGTCTAGCATTGTTCCTAGTTGCTATTCCATTTTCATCCATTTTATTTTTATATACCCATTTAGTTCCTATAATTGTGTGATTCTTTGGTCTAAGAACTAGAGCCTATACTTTATTCCTTTCAAATTAATTTAATTCTTTTTGCATAGTACTTATCCAATCAACATCTTTTTTAGCTTCTACAAAAGTTTTAGGTTCTACTTGAGATAAGTAAGGTATATAATTGCAAATATTTCTTATAGAGGATCGAGTTCTTACCCTTTGTGAAGGATCATAAATCACTTGATCGATTGGATGATAATTCACATACCTCCAATCTTTGGGAAGACCATCCTCTTGTTGACTTATAGATGGTTGATCAAGAATGAGAGTATCTACCTCTTGACTTGTTTGAGGTTGGCTCTAATTTGAGTCAACAATGGGAGTAGGTGTATCCATTCTTGGAATAAAATCTGCATCATCATTAAAAGATACTACTCTACTACTAATTAGGTTAGACCCATCAAAGGCAACATGTACGGATTCTTCAACCACTAGAGTTCTTTTGTTAAAGACTCTATAAGCTTTACTAGAGGTTGAATATCCTAAGAATATCCCGTCATCCGTTTTTGAGTCAAACTTACCTAAATTAGTTTTATTGTTATTTATGATGAAGCACTTACAACCAAAAGCATAAAAATAAGAGATATTAGGCTTTCAACATTTCCATAGTTCATATGGAGTTTTATCAAGTATAGACCTAATTAATACTCTATTTAAAACATAGCAAGAAGTGTTTACGGCTTCCGCCCAAAAATATTTTGGTAAACTATTTTCATAAAGCATGGTTCTAGCAAATTTTTCTAAAACTCTATTTTTACTCTTAACAACTCCATTTTGTTAAGGAATTCTAGGTGCTAAAAAATTGTGATCAATTCCATTTTCATCACAAAATTTTGAAAAGCTTTGGTTTTAAAATTCTTTTCCATGATCACTTCTAATACTTGAAATAAAAATCTTTTTTTCATTTTAAACCTTGTTGCAAAAGTTCACAAATCCTTTACATGCTTCACCTTGTAAGCAATAAAAATAACAAAGGTATATCTTGAATAATCATCAACAATAACAAGAGTATATTGATGGCCACCTAGACTAATGGTACTTATTGGACCAAATAAGTCTATATGTAAAAGTTCCAATGGTCTACAGGTTGAGATTACATTTTTTGATTTAAAAGAAATTCTAGTTTGTTTTCCCATTTGATAAGCATCACAAACCTTGTCTTTTTCAAATTTGATTTTGGGAAGTCTAACAACCAAATATTTTCTTGAAAGAATTTTAAGTAAATCCATGTTCATATGGCCAAGTCTTCTATGCCATAGCCATGAGTTTTCACTAAAAGTGAGAAAACATTTTTTATTTTTCGGATGCAAATATTTTAAATCAACTAGATAGACAATGTCATGTTTATGGCCAAAAAACTTGATCTTGTTACTCTTGATGTCTATTACTAGAAAATGATAGGATTTTGTTGCCTTTGTCACATAGTTGGCTAATACTAAGTAAATTTGGCTTAAGGCCTTCCACATATAAAACATGATCAATGGTTGAGGAATCATTACCAACTTTTCCATGCCTGATGATCCTTATCTTTGTGTTGTCTTCAATGGTGACGTGTCCACCATCCCTTAGAGTTAGCTCTTTAAACATGCTTTGATCATCGGTCATGTGCTTTGAGCATCCACTATCAAGGTACCAATAGTTATTTTTTTCCTTGGTGTGGAGACATATTTACATTACACAAGGATATACAATTGCACTTTTAGGTACCCAAAATTTCTTGGGTCTTTTGGGGTTAGTCCTAGAAAATACGGCTCCTTTAAGGACCCATACTTTCTTAATATTATAAGGTGCTCTATAATTGTAGACATGCTGATGATTCATGATCCTAGGATGATAGTTATTGAAGTTTCTAGGATTTCTTGAATATGTATGCCTATAGTTCCTTGTATAAGCATTCCTAGGATACATGTTTCTAGTATGAGAGTTATGAACATGCATGTTAACTCTAGGATATGCATGATGGTAATTTCTAGGATGTGCATTTGTAGCATGTGAGTTGTGAACATATATGTTATCTCTAGAATATGTATGATGGTAATTTCTAGGATGTGCATTCCTTAAATGATTATTCCTAGCGTTTGCATGTCTTGAATGAGCATACATATATGCATATGAATTTCTAGGATTTTTACTTGTTGCATTAGAATTCTTAGCATTTGGATTTAAATTTACATTCTTAGGCCTACTAGAATGCAATGAAGAAGTACTTTTAATCTTGCTAGTGGCTTTAGAGGTGGAGGGTTCATTCACACATGTTGCTTTCATGAACAAAATCTCTTTTGAATTTTGTTTGCCTAATGGAGAATAACCCAATCCAGATTTTCTTCCACTTAACCTTTGGCAATATAATACTTCATCTAGTTTTTCTTTTCCAAGCATAAGTCTAGATATAGTGCTATTCAATTCCATTATTTTCTTCTTTAAAATATCATTTTCATTTTTTATAAAATCTTGTAATGAGTTATAAAGCATGAAAGATAGTTTTCTTTTTCTTCCTTTAAGCTTTCCATCTCTTTAGAAAGAGATACGACTTCCTTTTTGAGAGCCACATTTTTAGAATCAAATTTCTTCAATTCTTCATACATCTCATTTATTACCTCAATTAATTCTTTATTGCTACTAACAATATTATTATTATTTGAAGGGGAGGAATTTGATACCTCATTTTCATCGTCGATTGCCATCAAGCATAGGTTGGCAATCTCCTCGTATCCAACATCATTGTTCGAAGATTCTTCTTCTTCGTCATCACTCCATGTGGTTGCAATCATGACTTTCTTTTTGAAGCTCTTATATGGTTTGCTCGTTGTTGGACAATCGGCCTTAATATGATCGGGCTTTTTACAACCGAAACACACAAGAGGTTCCTTTTTTGGAGTGGAATCCTTTGTGTAAAGTTTCTTGCTTTTTTTTAAGAACTTGTGAAACCTTTTGGTGATTAATGCCATCTCACCATCTTCCTTGCTGCTCTCACTCTCTTCTTCATTTTCTTCCTCTTTATTGCTTATAGAGGCTTTGAGAGCAATCAATTTATTCTTCTTCTCATCATCATTAACAACGAGATTTATTTCTTCCATCTCGTATGTCAATAGTAATTCGAGGAGCGTTTCGACATCAAGTTTATTGAGATCTTTGGCATCCATTATGACCGTCTTCTTTGCTTTCCAAGTGGATGGCAAAGATCTTAATATCTTTTTCATTAGTTCAAATTTTTCAATGTTCTTACCAAAAAGCTTTAAACCGTTAACAATGGTAGTAAAACGTGAGTTCATTTGAGAAATAGTTTTATTGGGAGACATTTTGAAAGTTTCATACTCGAACACTAGCATATAAATTTTTTATTTTTTTTACTTCACTAGTGCCTTCATATGTAACTTGTAGTTTATCCCAAATCTCTTTAGCTAAAATACATGCAGAAATTTTATTGTATTCAACGATATCTAGAGTGCAATGTAACATGCTAGTTGCTCTACTATTCAGAGACGTCATTCTACAATCCTCTTCATTAAACTCTGTTTTTTGTTTTGACATTGTATGATTGATCTCTCCAACGGTTATTTCATTTGTAGGAATTCTAGGTCTTTCTTCAATGACTCTCCATAGATTGTAATCTTGTCCTTCGACAAAGATTTTCATTCTATTTTTCTAGTAGTTATAGTTAGAGCCATTGAACAAAGGAGGTCTATTAGAGGAATGTCTTTCGGTATAGCTATTAGATGCTATCAGATTAACTTAAGGATTTTAAGCCTGAAATTGAGCGCAAAGCTCTAATACCAATTGTAAACTGAGATACAAACCCAAGAGGGGTGAATTGGGCTTTAAAATTTTTTTGCTAATTAACTCACAATTTTAAAGGTTCAATAAGCAAGGCACACAATCAAATAATATGCTTGAAAATAAATAAGGAAGAGAATATGCAAACTCCGTTTATAGTGGTTCGACAATATCGGAATCTCTCTGACCCTGCATCCACTCTCTTCAAAGAATCTCTTTGAAGTAATCCACTAATCGTAATCGAGCAACTTCGCAGGTGTTGCACAAACCTTACAAACAATCTCTTCCATAAGGAAGTTACAACGAAGTGTTTAATCCTAAACACTCTAAGAGTTACACCAACTCTTTCTCTTTACAATAAATGGTATAACTGTAAAGGAATGGTAGAGAGATAGCAATGAATGCTTTACAAATGAAGAATATCTCTCTTTCAAGAATAAGCTTGAATAATGGCTTACAACAAAATTTTTAAGGCTTTAATGAGCTATATAATGAATTAAATGTGCTTTCTACTTCTTTTTTAAATGCTCATTGAAGTGGATTTTTATAGCCTTCGACTTATATGACCGTTAGACACTGATTTGGTAGGTTTGGAGCATTAAATGCTCAAGTCTCACGTTTCAAACGGTTATATTTTTGAAGTACCAGTCGATTGGGTCAAGTGAAAAAAAGTTCACTTTTAAGCTAAGGGAAAGTACCAGTCTACTAGGTCATAGGACCAGTCGACAGGGTGAAGTTACCAGTCGACTGGGAACTTACTGTCCCTTTTCTGAGTCGACTAGTATAGAGACCCAATCGACTGGGTTGTCTTTAAACCCAATTTTTATGTTTCAAAATAGTTTTTGATTTAGAAACATTTTTCATATTTTAGTTTTGTCAAAACCTTTTGTGCATTGAGCCATAGATCAAGATAGGTAATTAAAATCTAGAGATTTACAATGTGATTCAATTACCTTAGTGTCTATTCTAGATCTTCTGTCTTCTTTTGGTGTCTGAACGAGTTGTGTTATTGCATCTTGTTTCTGTACTGAATGCTTTTTCCGCTTAAACACTTAGACAAAACTGTTAGTGTAATTTAATTAGTGTTTTGTCATTATTAAAATCAAATACAGGTCAACAGAATTTGGTAAGAATTAATAAAACAAAACCAAAAACTAACTTTAACCTTTTTTTTTAATATATTCATACCGTTTATTCTCCCCGTCACCGTTCTCAATTTGAGTTGTCTTACATGTAATTTTGCATGTAAGTGTGGGCAACACCTGGACATCCAGGTGTCCCCCCCCTCCCCCTCCCCAAGTTTTTTGTGACAACATTAAAAACTTCTTTTCTTTTCTTTTTTCTTTTTTTTTTTGTGACAACATCCAGAACATCGTTTTTTTTTCTTCTTCCTTTGTGACAACGTCCATGTTCCTTTTTTTTTTCAAATGACATATTTCATTCAATAATAAATCTTTCATGTATATATTATTTTAATTCCATGTAATATCTATCAAACTTCTTTACCTTTACTTTAAGAAGATGGGTATTACAGAAACCTAGCCCCAACAATTAACTTAGAATATTTTTTATTACATACTAATCATGCAAACATTCTCCATCACAACCATATCAAACAGTTCAGTACAAAAATAGTTATACCACTCAAATAAGAAACAGTAGACATGCATGGATATAATTTGAATAAAACAAGAACATTCATCAAGCAACCAATGGAACATGTTAGTACTGAAATGTATGAGAGAACGAAAATGAAAAACTGTAAATTTAGCATTAGATGAACTGATTGAGTAATGGGCAGACCCGATCCTAACCCTTATTGGCCAATTGACCCCAGTGAGGACCCAATTGGCTATACTGGTACTGGTTTTGGTTTTGTTCAATCTTTGACGAAAATTTTTGTTTTGGACAATTCCAAGTTGATTTAATTCGCACGAAAACATGTAAAATTTAATCTAAAAGATATGTGAGTATGCAAACAATCCTAAGACCAATAGAAAATTTCTAGATGACATGCATTTTAATTAAGTCTAATTCATACAAAAAGATACAAAGAACCCTAATCTATATGTCATGTAAATTATAATGCAACCCTAGAACATGCTTTAAAATCTATATGACACATGAAGGTGTAAAATAATAAACTAAAATTTTAAGAGAGCATGTAAAAAATTATGAATCCACGGAAGTTTAAAATAATCAATCATCATGCCGTTAAATTTGATAAAGAGAAGTTTCTAAGTTACTAAACTTTATGTGATGCGTTCTTTCCATGTATTGCGGAGGGATTAATTATGAAGAATTAATTTCAGGTTCATATGAGTATTCCACGTGTCATGTGGATTGCCTTAAAAGTTGGATTATTGTGCACTCGTTGTGGATGAATGAATGCGAGAACTCAAATAAGAACTTGAACTTGATCATAAAAGCTAATTTTTGGGCTTTTTGTGGGAAAAAATTATGGATTTTTGTGTATAGGGTTTTTGGTAGAAGTAGGATTATATAATTTTTCGTGGTCTGTGAGAGATTTAATTTAAATTTTTTTTTTTTTAGGGACAAATATTGCTGAAAATTTTAGAGCTCTTTACTTTGGAAATCTCTAAGTTTTCAACTTATGTCTATGTGTTTTGGTGTTGGTGTTATAGGAGAAACAGAAAAAAAAAATTAGGGTTTTTGATAACGGACGGCTAAAATAGGTTGCATTTAATCTAATGGTGGTGAAAGTTCTTTGTTGGAGTTGAAAAACCTAAATTTTCACATTCCTTGTAGGGTTTTGGACCAAAAAAGTAAATTTTGAAAGGTTTAGATGTGGAATGAAGAAAACATGGCACGACAACCAATTGGGTATTGGGCAGACCCCCACGACCCGATCGGGTAGGTCTTGTATTTTTTGTTTTGTCTTGATTTGGTTTGGTTTGGTTTGGTTTGAGTTCGATCAATCAATTCTTACGCAAAATTCAATTTTCTTTAATCAATTCATCCATCCTGAGTGTCTCTGGATCAAATTCTCATCATCGGGCTCTACACATGGCTCGTTTTAATATTTGAAACAAAATTGAGTGTTTTCAGTTTCCCCCTATTTGATTAAGATTTTCTATGAACGAAATTCAAGGCTGTAAGTGACCATAATTTTATTTTAGACATTAAAACAAAAAGGTGTAGTTTATGCAATATAAAAGGGAAACATCTGTTGATTAAGGCAACCTAAGAGGGGGAGCGAATTGGGTTTAAATTTTTTTCAATTAACTAAAAATTAAATACTAATTAATCAAGCAAGATAAATTAAAGTAAGTAGACAATAAGCAATAAATCAAAACTTGCTGAAAATTAAGAGAGTAAGGGAGGAGAGCTTGCAAACTTGATTTATAGTGATTTGATCACTCTTTATGCCTAGTCCACTCCTTAAGAGATCTTTTTTGTATTATTTGTGTATGAATGCTCTAATTCTTGTTACTAATATAATTTGTATTAACAAATAAACATAACAGTTAAGAAAGATAAGGACACGAAAGCCACGCCGAAGCGTAGTCCTTAAAGGTAGATTTCGCATCCCCTAAGTCTTTGACTTGGCATGTATGGTCTCAACATGTCTGCCCTCTAGAATTCAACTATAGGAATATTTTGTATGAACACACATCTACTACAAAGGTTAAAAGATTTCTACCAAAAATTCCTTGCTATTTGACAATCATAAGACTTGATAAATTATATATAGAAGAAGATGGGAAATGAATTGTTCAATGTGTATTTTTATAGACTCTTGGACTTGGGAGTTACAAGCACACTAAATAATATAATTATAGGTGAGATAATGACCAATAATGACCAAACATCTAGTGGCTTAATGGTCCAATGGTTAGTGGCTTATTGATCTAATGACTAGTGGCTTAAATGTGAGTTAGTGACCTTATTAAGGCCCTAACAGCTAATTTGGCCCCAATATTTTAAATGGGTAGTTACATAAAAAGGTTAGTTGTTTCTTCAAAAATGAAGGCAAAAATCTCCCATGTGTTTCAAAATAGTCAAAATGACAATAGAAAGGAATACAAGGAAGTTACGCATTAGTGATAGTATGTAACGACCCATCCCGAGTTGGCCACCCTCGAGACGTGTCGTCACTTTTTGAAATCCTAGCATAACACACATATGCAACAATAAAAAAATGCCAACTGAAATTATCTACATACATAAATCCTCAACCCTCAACCAGAGAGTTACATTATTAAATCCCAACTGAAATTTTATCTACAACATATTATGCATAAAAATTTACAAATATTTTTTTCTTTCTATTAGTCTGAGGATGTGGACCATGTGGCTTACAGATAATGACTTAGTCTGAATCTCTGCTCACCAATCTATCTGTCCTGCCTGCTACCTGAAATTATTTAACAATGAGGAGTGAGCTTCACAAGCTTAGTTAATTAAATTTATTAGAAGTATTCAATTTGTACTCCAATCACATCTTATAATTCAATTGTTCAAATAGTCTTCCAATATTCATTCATCTATATCTCATATAACTCGATAATAGCATTCTATTATCACTACTCATATCATATTCCTCATCATTTATCAATCTCTTCTTAAGTTAAACATCAAATATATCAATCTTTCTTCTCATATATTTAATAATCTTGAGACTATCAATTAAACCTCATAATTACCTCGTTATGAGGTTCATAACATATAATCAATCACTCAGATAATTCTTATCATATCATATTTTCATATTTCTTTCTCATCACATCTGTCTCTTTGTGAGACTCATTCATATATCAATAAATTCAAAATCAAGAATAACACTTTAGCATCTCAAGCAATAATAATCAATATTTAAAACAAATGCAATGCATGAATTTAAATTATATTATTATTTGAGAACATTTTCCCACATGTCGACAGGTTTTAGCTTAGACCGACTGACTTCCCGGTTTCATTTAGACTGGCTGCCTTATCTGTTTTTTTATTTCCAGCATATATCGACTGTCATGGTTCTTTTATTTCATTTAGATCGGCTGCCTTATTTGTTCTTTTATTTCCAGCATATACCACCTGTCACTGTTCTTTTATTTCATTTAGACCTGATGCCTTCCCATTTTTTTTCATTTCATGCATATGTATATGAACAATAATATAAAAACAAGCATACATTCAAACATTCAATTTAGCTATTCAGCTCTTTCTCAAAAATATTATTTTTATCATATTTATTAAATTATCTCCTCATATATCATATCAAATTATCAATCATAGCTTGTCAAGAATTTCATATATCCCTTCATTACATATTTACTCAACACATTGTTTCAATAATATTACTTCTCATATAAAAAATCTTTAACATATCAATTATTCCTATCATATCCATCAACTAACTTTCATATATCATCCAATCATAGTTTAATAATTAATTCAAATATCACCACTTTATATTTCATATTTATCTCGATTACTAAAAGTAAATCTAACTCACCACGTAGCACTTAAAGCTACCCATAGATCACCTCCTTGCTTTTCCTGCTCCTTTCAACAATTTCACTCGATTGCTGATCGTCAACACCTGATATAATATTTATATTAAAATTTCTTATTTATTCTTCAATTTTTCCGTTGTTCATACCTTTAAATTTCTATATCCAATTATGGGTATTTTCATATATGCTAAATTTCAAAAACTAAAATTTATATTATTACCTTTTGTTTTTTTTAGAGCTTTCCTCGATTCTCTTTAAAATTCTCCCATAAATCTCTTCAAAATTTTACTCTTTCAACATTTCTTTCAGCCCCCAAGTGTTTAAAGAAATAGAGTAATTTGAATTGAAGAAAGATGAAAACCAAACGAGATTTGGTTAGCAAAATACAAAACAAAAGAAAAAACCAAATTTTTGTATTAAAAACTCCCCTCCACCATTTCTGCAAATTTTCTTGTTAAACATGCATGTATTGCATGCTGTTTTGGCAACACCTAGACTCCAAGTGTTGTCCCCCCCCCCCCCCCCCCTTTTAATGTCCACTTTTCTTCCTTTTCTTCATTTTTTCTTTTTTTTTTTCTTCTTTCTCCTTTTGTGATAACATCCAGAATTTTGTTTTTTTTCTTCTCTTTGTATCAACATCCATGTCCTTTTTTTTCTTCAAAAGAATTATTTTATTCAATGATAAATCTTTCATGTATATATATTATTTTAATTCCATGTCATATTTATCAAATTACTTCTTTACCCATACTTTAAGATCACGTGTATTACAATTCTACTCACCTTACAAAAAATTCGTCACCGAAATTTCCTTACATGTGATGTCTCCGAAGTTAATCTTCTCGTAGATTTTTTACTCAATACATCCGTTACCACATTTGCCTTTTCACGATGATAGTCAATTACACAATTATAGTCACTAATCAACTCTATCCATTGCCTCTGTCTCAAATTCAACTCTCTCTAGGTAGGTAAGTATGTTAAACTCTTGTGATCAGTAAATATCTCACAAGTGGCTCCATACATGTGATGTCTCCAAATCTGCAAAGCAAACACTATGGCAGCCAACTCTAAGTCATGGCTCAAGTAATTTCTTTCATGATTCTTCTATTTCCTTGAAGCATGTGCCATTGCCTTCCCATGTTGCATCAACACACATCCTAACTCTTGATGCGATGCATCACTATTCACCATAAATCCTTCATCAACAGAAGAAAGTATCAATACTGGAGTTGTAGTCAATTTCTCCTTTAGTAATTAGAAACTTTTCTCACACTCCCCAGACCATACAAATCTCACCTCTTTCCTGGTCAATCTAGTTAACAGTACTGCAATAATAGAAAAATTATGGATAAATCATCTATAATAACTAACCAACCTCAAGAAGCTTCTGATCTCAGTCACATTAGTTTGTCTTTCCCAACTCAACACTACCTCTACCTTCTGTGGATCAATTGCTATACCATCTCCAGATACTACATGCCCCAAGAATATATTTCATTCAGCCAAAATTTACATTTAGGAAATTATAGCATATAATCTTTCTCTCTTCAAAATTTGCAGCACAATTTCTAAATGTTTTATCTACTCTTCCTTAGTCTTAGAATACACTAAGATGTCATCAATGAACATAACCACAAAATTATTAAGAAATGATTTAAACATTTTAGTCATCAAGTCCATGAATGTTGCTGGAGCATTAGTCAACTTAAATGGAATCACAAGAAACTTATGACCATAACGTGTCCTAAAAGCAGTCTTAGGCACGTCTCACTCCTTTATCATTAACTGGTTATAACCTAATCTCAGGTTTATCTTCGAAAACACCGTCTCTCTCTTCAACAGTTCAAAAAAATCATCTATCCTAGAAAAATGATATTTGTTCTTAATAATGATCTTATTCAACTATCTATAGTCTATACACAATCTCATTGTTTTATTTTTCTTCTTCGCAAACACACTAGGTCTGATAAATTGTTTATCTAACAATTCTTAAAATGGTACGTTCAACCCTCTCAACTCAGTTGGTGTCATTCTATAAGGTGCTATAGATATATGTGTTGAACTCAAAATCACATCTATGGAAAACTAAATCTCTTTACTGGGAGGCAATCTAGACAACTCTTCACGAAACACATCAGAAAAATCTATCACTACTAAGATTTCTTCTAACTTTCTATTTTCCTTTTTAGAATCACAACCCTTATTCAACCATCTACTAGCAGTCAAGACAGAAATAAAACAATTTGCAAGTATCTTGTGTTTTTCCCTGATAGTTAAATTCCTTTTGTCCAGGTATCCTGAACAGTACATTTTCCTCAAAACAATTAATCCAGACATAATACACCGACAACCAATTCATCTCCAAAATCAAATCAAAATCAAGTATATTCAAGGAAAACAAATCAACTTCAAACTCTCTATTATCCATATGGATTACACAACTCCAATAAATAGTTTTAATCCTAATTCTATCTTCAGTAAGAATTTTAATAATAAAATTATGTATCAAAGGACTAATATAAATATCAATAGACTTCATAAACATGTTGAATGCAAAAAAAAATGAGTTGCACCAGAATCAACCAACATGGATATGTCCACCTTTTCTATATACAAAGAACTCAAATTAGGAAAATTCTGGGATAAATATCTTATCTTATTACATCTATAACATGTTTTAGTCTTTCTATCACATTACCACATCCTCTAGGTAGTACACTTCCACCTCTACCATAACTTCCAGTTCCCACAGATTGTCTCCCAAATCTAGGGGTCCCACCGATATTACTCTGAGCTACAAAAGTAACATACCCTGCTTGCCTCTGACTCTGTACTACAGTTCCTTGTGACAAGGAACGCCCCTTCTGGGGTGGTCTCCCACCCTGCACACTCATACTACTACCACCTCTGGGTCTTTCAAATCTAGACCTATTTAGCCAATCCCTCACACCTCTAAACTCCATTAAATCCTTCTTAATCTATAATGCTTTATCCACCAGTATAGCATAATTTTCAATACCCATATAAAAGAGTTTAGTCCGAATTTCATAGCGTAGCCAGTATAAAAATCTCTTACATTTTCTCTTCTCCATATTCACTAACTCAGGTAAAAACCTCGACAATGCTATAAACCTACTATCATACTCAGCCACAGATAAGGTACTCTACCTTAAATGAATAAAATCTCTCTCGTGCTATGCTCGAAATGTATTTGGAAAATAATTCACAAAGAACACATCCTTAAACTTATGCCAAGTTAAGGGTTGTTCTACCTGTGTACTCAATCTAGGCAGAATATCCTCCCACCATTGAGAAGCCTCACCTTCCAGCATAAATAAAGCAAAAGCAACCTTCTGTCTATTTGTCATTAGTAAGACTTCAAAATATTTCTCTACATGTTTAATCCACTGCTCAACCTCCATAGGATTTACAGATCCTCTAAAAGACTGGGGTTTAAACTTAAGAAATCTCACAAAATAATCCCCTTGTATTTCTTGTGCAAACACACCTTCTCCCTCATGAACCTCTTGTCTTACCATATCAGGTTCTATTCTACCCCTTTCCTCTAATCTCCTCTCCAAATTATTAGCCATTTCTTTTGCTGTATTCATTCTCTATATAGGACAATCAAGAACTTCTCTCAACTCATCCTTCTTAATATCAAATTCTCTCCCACCTCTACTAGTACCAGCTGCACTAGTAACCTGTTCCCTTACATGAACCATGGACTCAGCCTCCTCCTCTGCTTCAGCTCTTCTAAATATTGGGGGTTTACCACGTCCTCTCTGATTCAGAACTCTACCTCTAGCTCTAGTACGTCCACGTGTCATCCTCAGAACTCTGTATTAAAATTTAGTTTATTTAAATCTTCCACTTCTTTAAATTTTTATGTAGTCTACAGAATCATAAAACCTAATGCTCTGATACTAAAATTGTAACGACCCATCCCGGGTTGGCCACCCTTGAGACGAGTCCTCACTTTTTGAAATCCCAGTATGATACATATATGCAACAATATAAAAATACCAACTGAAATTATCTACATACATAAATCCTTAGCCCTTAACATCGGAGTTACATTATTAAGATCACAACTGAAACATTATATACAACATATTATGCATGAATATTTACAAATATTTTTTTCCATT
Organism: Bretschneidera sinensis; assembly: GCA_023935145.1. NCBI lineage: Eukaryota > Viridiplantae > Streptophyta > Magnoliopsida > Brassicales > Akaniaceae > Bretschneidera > Bretschneidera sinensis. The sequence goes on from CM043702.1 coordinate 47,443,329, forward strand.
AGTCTGAGGATGTGAACCATGTGGCTTACAGATAATGACCTGGTCTAAATCTCAGCTTACCAATCTATCTATCATGCCTGCTACCTGAAGTTATTTAACAATGAGTAGTGAGCTTCACATGCTCAGTGAATTAAATTTACTGGAAGTATTCAATTTGTATAACTCCAGTCACATCTTATAATTCAATTTTTCAAATAGTCTTCCAATATTCATTCATCTATATCTCATATAACTCGATAATAGCATTTTTTTTTATCACTATTCGTACCATAATCCTCATCATTTATCAATCTCTTCTTAAGTTAATCATCAAATATATCAATATTTCTTCTCATATATTTAATCATCTTGAGACTATCAATTAAACCTCATAATTACCTCGTTATGAGGTTCACAGCATATAATCAACCACTCAGATAACTCTTATCATATCATGTTTTCATATTTCTTTTTCATCATATCTGTCTCTCTGTGAGATTCATTCATCTATCAATAAATTCAAAATCAAGAATAACACTTTAGCATCTCAAGCAATAATAACCAATATTTAAAACAAATTCAATGCATGAATTTAAATCATATTATTATTTGGGAACGTCTTCCCACATGTCGACATGTTTTAGCTTAGACCGACTGCCTTCTTGGTTCTTTTATTTCTAACATATATTGGCTGTCACGGTTTCATTTAGGCCGACTGCCTTCCTGGTTCTTTTATTTCCAGCATATACTGCCTGTCATGGTTCTGTTGTTTCATTTAGACCGTCTGCCTTCTCGGTTCTTTTATTTTCAGCATATATCGGTTGTCACGGTTCTTTTATTTCATTTAGACCAGCTGCCTTCCCGGTTCTTTTCATTTCATGCATATGTATATGAACAATAATATAAAAATAAGCATACATTCGAACATTCAATTTAACTATTTAGCCATTTCTCAAAATTATCATTTTTATGATATTTATTAAATTATCTCCTCATATGTCATATCAAAAAAGAATTTCATTTATCCCTTAATTATATATTTAATCAACTCATTTTTTCAATAATATTACTTCTCATATAAAAAATCTTTAACATATCAATTATCCCTATCATATCCATCAACCAACTTTCATATATCATACAATCAGAGTTTAATAATTAATTCAAATATCATCACTTTATATTTCATATTTATCTTGGTTACTAAAAGTAAATCTAACTCATCACGTAGCACTTAAAGCTACCCGTGGATCACCTCATTGCCTTTCCTGCTCCTTTCAGCAATTTCACCCGATTGCTGATAGTCAACACCTGACATAATATTTATATTAAAATTTCTATTTTTTTTTTGTAATTCATACCTTTAAATTTCTACATCAAATTTCAGGTATTTTCATGTATGCTAAATTTCAAAAAAAAAAATTTACATTATTACCTTTTGTTTTTCTTAGAGCTTTCCTCGAATCTCTTTAAAATTCTTCCATAAACCTCTTCAAAATTTTACTCTTTCAACCTTTTTTTCAGTCTCCAAGTGTTTAAAGAAATAGAATAATTTGAATTGAAGAAAGATGAAAACCAAACGGGATTTGGTAAGCAAAATACAAAACAAAAGAAAAAAACTAAAATTTTATATTAAAAACTCCCTTCCACCGTTTATGCAAATTTACTTGTCAAATACGCATGTATTGCATACTGCTTTGGCAACACCTAGACTCCAGGTGTTGTCCCTACCCCCCTTTTTAACGTCCACCTTTTTTTTCTTCTTCTTTCTCCTTTTGTGACAACGTCTAGAATTTTGGTTTTTTTTTCTTCTCTTTGTATAACGTCCAGGTCTTTTTTTTTTCTTCAAAGTAATTATTTTATTCAATAATAAATCTTTCACGTATATATATTATTTTAATTTCATGTCATATTTATCAAATTACTTATTTATCCATACTTTAAGAACACGGTCATTACATAATACCTATTGATTTTAACTTCACCTAGAATGTACTATTTTGGGACCACAAGAAAATAGTGGAGCTAAGCTCCTTTAACCAATTCCTTGAATGTGATACATCCAAGAAAGTTGTCCATATAACATCCTCAACTAGTAGCAATTCCAACGGTTTGACACTTTTACAGCTATGTGCATACTTAGATTTTCATGAGTGCTCTAGTGACTTGCCCAAGTCATATGAGGAGTGGCTTAATTCCCACACTCATATAGGTGGCATGTGTCAAGAATGTACTCGAATCAAAATACCATCTAAATTTGGACTATGGACCTATTAAGAGCTAAAAGCTCATTCTAATACTAATCAATGTTGCATTATCATACACCATAGGGAATGAATCTTACCAAAAATATCATATGAAAGGCGTATAGATAAGTGAGAGTGCCTTACGAGACTCTAGTGACTTCTCATTCATGGGATCTCCAATTATAGAGGTTGCGTATCCATCATTTAGTCTCTTTAATAGGAATCAGTCTCATCCCCTCGATGTTTTGCTCACTAGCTCTCTTGCTAGTGGCTTGGTCAAAGAATTGGCCAGATTCTTCTTTGACCTCACAAAGTTGTTTTAATTCACACCCTTTAGCAGACAACACCCCTCAGTAGGTAACAATACAATATCCATATGTCACTCAATAGGCCAATCACATATCTTATTACCCTTCACTGGACCATATATCACATTTCATATTTATTTAAATAGAACACTACCCGATATTTTCATTTTAGAATTCCCTTCATTGGACCAATCACAATAATCATATGCCCCTCAGCGAGCTAATCAAAATATAATATAAATTTTATTTTATTTTATTTTGCACAAACTATTGTCGCTTGGCAATCACATTAGAGAATCTTATAGAATACTGGTCTCTCCCACAATGGAATGTCCGCAAATAACCGTCTTAGCCATTCAGCTTCAAACACAACATTCTCCAAGGCAATAAATTTATATATCGTGGTGGACCTCGCAGTTATATTCTGCTTGGATGATTTCCAAAAGACTGTAATACTTACTAGAGTAAACAAATAGTCTCTCTTTAGCATTAATTAATTCACATTAGTATAACTTTTTAGTACACTTGATAATACATGTTATACCAATATGCATAGTCAAAAAAATACATAATTAAAAGTTTAAAACATATTTTTCTGTTTTTAGGTTTCAATAAAAAACTTTTCCAAGGCCCCCACATGTTCAAATCTCATACTCAGAGGTTCACAAATTTTCAAGTACATAAGTTCTCAAATATTGGCTCATGTTTTGCACAATATTCGACAAGCATCATATAAAACACATCTCGTTTAGTTATCAATTTTATATGGTACCAAGATACCATATCATATAATGTTCATTTATGAGCAAATCACATATAAAAATAATTAGAGGCTTCGATTATTTGTATAAAATATATCTCGCATGATGGTCGATGATCAGGAGGAAGAAAATTATCTTTTTGATCTCTACCAAAATTCTATAGGAGAAATGTTCTCTAATAATGGTAGTAATAATTTTAGTATGCAAGTGTTTATATATCAACAATATATATTTTCAGTTACCCACACTTGGGAAGACATTGCCTTTAAATTTTGAAAATGTCTCAGGTACACAATTGAATTCCTTCTTATTATTCTATTTCCACAAAATAGATTCAAGTAAACCCATATACTTATCATGCATATGCTCATGTTTTGAGGATTCGTATAACAACTATAAAATCATAATCAATCAAATCTACAATATTGAAATATGTGTCAGACATTTTAACAAATTATATATTGATAAATAAAATACCAACATGTATTGCCACTCTTTGATATAAATATGCAATAGACCACTTCACATATTATTGTAACTGCTAAATAATATGCGAATATACAATTCTTTTTTCACCTCACAATTTTTCATTCTCAATCACATGAAAAATTAGTCTGGTGAAATAGTATCGATTATATACACACCAAATTAAATAAAACCATATATTTACTAGAACAAAGAAATTTACATTTATTTTTTCTTTTTAGTATCCATGTCAACTTTATAGGTCTCATAAATATTTTTATTGACAATAGGTTTCTTTGTTTTTATTAGCAAGTTTTGCCCTTATTCAATAAATATTGATTACATCTTTAGCCTATTAAAGATACTAAATATCATTGGTAATATAAGGTGAACCTAGCATGTTAGTAAAACAAATTCTCAGTTATCTCATCATTGAGATTTTTTCCCTTTTTAATGTTCTTATTTTATTTTAAAAGTTGCAATAAAATAATTAAAAACATAACATGAGTTGAAGATACCGTGTGTCCAACAAAGTCTTTATTGATTATTATTTTACTTTAACGTTTTGCACCTTTGCTAAGTTTGAACTCTTCCACATAACACTTTGATAAATTATTACTAAGACTCACAATTAATTTCTATAATAGTGATCATTGCTTGCTTTGTCACCACTTCATTGCTTTTTAATTTTTAAGTTGATGATTGGTTCATATCTACATTTTTTTTTTAAAATATTGATTTAACTAATAAATATTATCATATATTTTACTTCAAAAATGGAGAATCCATATATAGTTTTATAGATCAACCAATATTTCACATGATTATCATGTAAAATTTTATCTAAGAAAATATCGATTTCTAGTAAATAACTCATTATCTAAGCAATTTAAAATAGTATATCCAACAATTTTATCTACGTGCTCACGATTTTATTTGACCATTTCATAAATTTCAATGTCTTCCTACTAGATATGTTAGTACGTAATAACAAGTAATACTTTGGCAAAGACAAAGATGAAACATCCATAATGAAAATCATCCTTTAAGATTGTTGAAATTATTTGTGTATGAATGTTTTAATTCTTGTTACTAATAATAATTTGTACTAGCAATTAAACATAACAGTTAAGAAAGATAAAGACATGAAAGTTTAACTATAGAAGCATACGGAAGCGTTGTCCTTAAAGGTAGATTTCGCGTCTCCGAAATCTTTGATTTGGCGCATATGGTCTCAATGCGTTAACCCTCTAAGATTCAACTATAGCAATCTTTTGTATGAACGCGTATCCACTGCAAAGGCTAAAGGATTGCTACTGGAAATTCCTTACTATTTGACACTCATAAGACTTGGTAAATTATATATAGAAAAAGAGAAAAAAATGGGTTGTTTAATGTGTATTTTTATAGGTTCTTGGACTTGGTAATTACAAGCCCACTAAATGGTGAAATTATAAGTGAGATAATGATCAATAATGGCCCAACGGCTAGGGGCTTAATGGTTTAATGGCTAGTGGCTTAATGGTCAAATTACTAGTGGCTTAATTATGAATTAATGATCTTATTAAGGCCCTAACAGCTAATTTGACCATAATATTTTCAACAACTAGTTACATAAAAGGTTAAGTGTTTTGAAATACTTAAAAAATAAAGCTAACAAAGAACACAACAAGAAATTTCAAGGTGTTTCTGATGCAGGAGGATCCGAGTCAGATGATGCTGAGTTGTCAGATAGCACGTTGTTGGTACTGAGATACCTTGAGTTGGCAGATCAGTGCAAAGATAGCAAGTAGGCTACCTAGATCAATTTACATCGTTTAACGGGCCACGGGTTTGGATCGGATCCCAGAGACCCTAGTCTGATTGGAAACGGGCTTCCAGGTAAAACTCAAGCTTTTAACTTTGATTATCGTAGTTTTTAAGCCAAAAAATGACGTTTCGGCCCTCAATTTGGCAGTTTTCAGTTTTTATGAAACTTTTTATTTTATTTTCAATTACTTTAAATTCAGCCTTAATTTAATTTTCCTATTTTACTTTGACCTTATAAATAAGGTTTTAGGGTTTAGTAAACATTATTATTGATTTGCATAATTTTGAATAAAATTCAGAGTTGTTATTATGTTTTTTTTCTAGGGTTTTTCTCTTGTGTTATTTTCTTACCTGTGAATTATCTGTTGAAAACCAGCTTGCAGAATAATCACTATTCTGCCCAGTGTCAGTTGGTATCAAAGCTTTAACATCTTCTTGGGGTGAGATTTCATCAGTTTCCATGGCTGGTGGTCGTGGTCATGGTCGTCGCGGGCAAGTTCCGAACGAGGAAGCCCCACACCGTGATCGTAATGTTCGGGATGCGATGATTGAGGATTTACAGAGGCAAGTTGCAGAGTTAACCCAGCGTCTAGCGGCACAGAATTTTGGTGATCATGAGATGGAAGATCATGATTCCGATTCCAGTTTCAAAAACCTGCATCACAATCCTGCTTGATTCTGGGAGCACCGTGGTCGGGGAGAACGTTATGGAGACCTCGGTTTTAGAGTGGATCTGCTTGAGTTTCTGGTATGTTACAGGCTGAGGGATTCGTCGATTAGTTAAATGAAGTGGAGTGTATTTTCGAGTATAAGGAAGTCCCAGATCGTGTCAAAGTGAAACTGGTCGCCATCAAACTCAAAGGCAGAGTATCTGCATTGTGGGAGTAGTTGAGGCACTCACGAGACCGACAGGGCAAGGCCAAGATCACTGATTGGGAGAAGATGAAGAAGAAGATGAAGGGTCACTTCTTTCCTTTTGGCTACACTCAAACCTTGTTTCAGCGACTTCAATCGTTGAGGCAAGGCACGATATCGGTTGCTGATTACACGGAGGAGTTCTATCAATTGATAGCCCTGAATGATTTATCTGAGACAGAAGAACAGATGGTGGCATGGTATTTGGGGGGATTATGACAGCCCCTATAGGATGTCCTCAGCCTTCACTCGCTGTGGACTGTTTCTGAAGCATACCAGTGTGTATTTGTGGTGGAAAAACAGCAGAACATGAGGCCAATGAACAGAAGCGATCAAAGCAGTTAGCCAATTCACCCTCAAGAATCCCGTCCTGCCCAGCAGCCACCCCAAGGTAACTCTAACTTAAATATTAGATGTTTCAGATGTGGTGAACATGGACATGAAGTGACTGAGTGCAGAAAGCTTGCTAGTCAGAAGAGCAAAAATCTCCTGATTGAGGACGATGGGGTAGAAGAAACTGAGGAGATTGGAGAGCCTGTGTATGACGATGATGAAGATGAAGATGTGTTGTATGGAGATGGCCATGAGACTCTAGTCGTTCATAAGAGTCTACTGACTCCTAAGGGCGATACAGGGGACGATTGGTTGAGAACCAATATTATCCACACGACCTGCACAGTTGCAGATAAAGTCTGCAAGATGATCATTGACAATGGTAGTTGTGAGAATGTAGTGTCTGAAGAGGCTATCCAAAAACTGCAGTTGAAGATAGATCATCATCCTAAGCCGTATAAATTGTCGTGGCTGAATAAAGGTAGTGAGGTAACAGTAGATAGGCGATGCTTAATGTCTTTTTCGATTGGTAGGAAATATTTTGATAATGCTTGGTGTGATGTTGTGTCTAGAGATGCTTGTCATGTATTGTTAGGCAGACCTTGGCAGTATGATTGCGGTGTTATTAATGATGGGCGGAAAAATACATATCCCCTTAGTATAAAAGGGAAGAAGATTATGTTGGCACCTCGTCGGGAAGGAACCACTCCTAACCCGGTAGCCAATAATACTAATCTGCTTTCGTTGTCCAGGTTTTTAGCTGAGATTGAACGTGGAGACATGGTCCATGCTCTGCTGCCTTGTGGGAATAGTGCAGTAGACATGAATCCAGATTTACCAGCAAAGGTGCAGTAGCTGCTGGCAGAATTTTCTGATATGATGCCAGAGGATCTTCCTCCTGGGTTACCGCCTGATTTTGAAAAAGTGTTCGAGGTAAACTGTGATACATTTGGGGTTGGTATTGGTCGTCGAGTACTTTTTGATGTTAGTGATTTTGTTTGGGCGGTATTAACTTGTGATTGTTTTCCTGTGGGAGAGTATAATAAGTTTAAGGAGTGGAAGATTGGACCCTGTGAGATCCTACAGAAGATCAATGATAATGCCTACAGATTACACCTCCCCAGTCATTTGAGGACTTCTGATGTCTTTAATGTGAAACATCTGAGTCATTGTTTTGGAGATTCCGATGAGGCTATTGTGAACTCGAGGATGAGTTCTTTCCAACTTAGGGCGACTGATGCAGGAGGATCCGAGTCAGATGATGCTGAGTTGTCAGATAGCACGTTGTTGGCATTGAGATACCTTGAGTTGACGGATCAGTGCAAAGATAGCAAGTGGGCTACCTAGACCGATTTACATCGTTTAACGGGCCACGGGCTCGGATCGGGTCCCAGAACCCTAGTCTGATTGGAAAGGAGCTTCCAGGCAAAACTTAAGCTGTTAGCTTTAAGTGTCGTCGTTTTTAAGCCAAAAAACGATGTTTAGGCCCTCAATTTGGCAGTTTTTAGTTTTTAGAAAACTTTTTATTTTATTTGCAATTACTTTAAATTCAGCCTTAATTTAATTTTTCTATTTTAGCTTGACCTTATAAATAAGGTTTTAGGGTTTAGTAAACGTTATTATTGATTTGCATAATTTTGAATAAAATTCAGAGTTATTCCTCTGTTTTTTTTTTCTAGGGTTTTTCTCTTGTGTTATTTTCTTCCCTGTGAATTATCTGTTGAAAACTAGCCTGCAGAATAATCGCTATTATTCCCGGCGTCAGTTTCCCAAACCCTTACAAGAAATTTTCTTTCACTAGAAATTTCTTTACAAGTGTTTAACATCTAAACACTCAAGAATCCTTACCAAGAGTTAAACCAACTTTTTTACAATAAGAGAATGAAAGGATTGCTTATTACAACAAGAGAGAGAAGCCAATGAAAGATTACAACTCATGATTCTTCTATCTCACAAGCTCGAAGCTTAAGAATGACTCAATTTCAGAATTTTGAAAACTCAAAGAAGTAATTAATGAGCTCTTGAATGTTCTAGTTGAATTAAATGCTCATTGATGATGGATATTTATAGTCTAACACCAACTAGCCGTTTGAGACATTAAATGATCATTTGGTGTATTAAATGCTCAGTCCCACGCCTCTATTTTTTAAAACTAGTCGTTATCCGTGACAGAACAGACGATTGTGATCTTTGGACAATCGATTGTTTTTCTGAATTTTTGGTTTTAAAAGGCAAAAATTGAATTGACATTCAACTGTCATTATGGGCAGTCGACTGTCCAAAGTTTTTGTCACTTTGGTAGTTGACTGTCCTAACACCACAGTCGACTGTCTCTTTAGTTGAAAAAAGAGATCTAATACTTTCTTTTAAACAATCAACTATCCTTATCCTACAGTCGATTATACCCTTAAATATTTTTATTTTATTTTAACCCAAGTTTGGAAGTATGATTTATTTTAAAGATTAAACCCATATACAATTAATAGTCTCCTATGTATTTTGAATAAAACCCCTTACAAATCAAAGCAATTTATATGCTAACTAACCAACAGATGATATTTTATATGTTTCCCCTTTTAACTATTTACATGTAAAGTTAGTACATAGCTAGTAAAAATAGTAAAGAAACTAGTTCAAATAACTATTCATGTATATACTTTTCTCTTACTCCCTTACAATCTTAAAATCAAATACTCCTCACCCTTTTAGTCAACATCACAATGGGAAAAATAGAGAAGATCCCCCTTAGTATAAGCTTCTATTAGAATAAGCAATAAGAATAACCATTCAATAATAGCAAGAGGGTTAAAAAGAAAACTAAGTAAACAAAATTTATAGAAAATCGAACAGATTTTCCTCTGTTTTTTCAATAAAACCTCGTGCAAAATAAGGAATGTATAGTGTTAATACCAACTAAAGCAATCAGAGAAATAAATATGATCAAAACCAATCTATCAATCCATTTTGCTACTAATCATTAAAATGAAAAACAATCCATATCATTAATAAGGCTCCCCTAAGCCAAAGCATACAGATTAAACAAAACATTAGCCAAAAGTTTAGAGAATGCATGATTAAAAAGTAAAAGAAATGTTCATGTAAGGAGTTTCAAAGTTTTGAGCCATGGAAATGAAGGAAAAAGAAATAGAAGGAGGAAATCATCAATAGAGGCATAAAAAGCACCAAGGGGATCAATCATAATCTTGACCATAGAGTAGCTCAAGAATTTCACCTCTCATACCCCTAACCTCTTCATAAAGACTCCCAAGGTCATCTCTCATAGCATCAAAACTAGTTTTCAATACCTGAACATCCAAAGCAAGAGAGTTCATTCTATTTTTGATATCATTCAAGGTAGTCAAAACTTCTGTGTTAAAACCAGTAGCAGCATGGGCTCCCTCTTCATTAGACTCAACTTCTGCTTCTTCTTCCATAGGAGCAGCTTGCTTAGTAACTGGAACTCGTTTCCATTTCTTTGTAATTGGATCTTGAACTGCATTACTTGTCCTTTCCCATGATCTATTTTCTAACAGAACTAGTTTTATCCTATTGAGAGTGTGGATGTTGAAGACATTAATAGGAGCTAATTTTACAGCTTTTGAAGCATCAAAGGGACCTCGTAGTACTAAAGGATTTTAGTGATTAACATCTTATACGGTAAACTTTATTGAACCTTTTTAGCGCCCTAAATCATTTTAGCCAGAGTTAAGCTACAAATATTATATTGGAGTACACTAACTATGCTCCATAGTAAAAACACATCCAACTAGCTCGCGAAGGTATGGCCCCCCTTTCTTGGTGAAATGCAACAACCAATGATCAAATCAAGTACCCTACTCTCAATAGACTAACTAGTTGTGTTTTTATTTTTATTTTTTATGTAGAGCTATGAAATACATAACTAGGGTCATCTCTCTATAGTCTCATAGCTTCTTCCTTTTTTTCAAAATTATTTGGCTAGTTAAATGCATCAAACCACTCTCTACCACCTTTCAGTATCTTAAGTATGCTAAAAAAGATATAGGAACTCACTTTAATCTCTTTTTCTAACACATAGGTCTTAAAAGATAAAGAAGCAGTTGAAATTCTCATCAAGGTAGTATAAAACAGTCTAATCAACCTAGGATAGACTCTCTCTTGCAAAGATACCAAATGCAGCCAACCCATATTCTTGAATAAATTCTCAATATCCAAATAATTCTATTTAAGCTCAACAAAATCTCCATAATTACCCATAATTATCTTCTTAGAAGCAATACAGTTTTAGTACATTTTCTTAGTTTCTGGAGTATGAAAGAGCTTAAGATCCACACCAATTTTCACTCTCTTGCTCGAACCATCAATGCCATCACCAACACCTTTACTCAATTGAACAACAAATTTTTTTACCCATTTTTTTTGGTGAAGAAATTGGGTATGAGTATGTGAGATTTAGGAAGAGAAAATGAATTTAAGGTTCGTTAAGTGAGGATTAGTCTGAAATTTGGTTGAGAAATGAAGGATTTTGAGGAGAGAGAGATTGTGGCTAGGGTTTGTGAGGAGAGAAAAAAAGTGAAAATGTTCAGAAAAAATAAAGCATTATATTTATAGCCTCCCGAAGACAGTCAACTATCACAATTTGGCAGTCGATTGTGGAAAGTTAAAAATAATATTTAAATCAAATACGTGAGGGGCAGTTGTCTGTCCTTTAATGACAGTCGATTGTTAAAATTTTTTGTTTAGATTTTGATTTGGCAAAGAGTTTAGGCAATCAACTGTGGTTTTAGGGCAATCGATTGTCAAAGAAGAAAAACTCAAAATTTTTACAAAATCTTGTAAGAAAGATTTAATTTATGCCATTTTAAGTGAGAGAACATTAAAGTGCATAATTAATTTTCATTCACTCAATGACTATTCATCTAAATGATGTATGTAATAAAATTAATGATCAATTAATCATAGTTTCTTATTTCTAATTCAATTCTATTTAAAGAAAATCTATCTTCATTTAGAGGTTTAAAAAATATATCAGCTAGTTGCTTATCGGTAGTTACAAATAAAAGCTTAATGTCTCATTTTCTAACATAATCATGAATAAAATGATGTCTAATCTCAAAATGTTTAGTTCGTGAATATTGAATTAGCTTCTTGGTAAGATTAGTTGCACTTGTATTATCACATATAATAGGTACATGATTAAAATGCATGACTAAATCTTCATGTTGTTGTTTAATCCATAAAATTTGTGCACAACAACTATCGACGACAACATATTTCGCTTCGACCGTTGATAATGCAACTGAATTTTTATTCTTTGAAAATAATGAAGTTAACATATAACCAATAAATTGATAAGTACCACTAGTGCTTTTCTATCAAGCTTACATCCAATGAAATCCGCATCCGAGTACCCAATCAAATCAAAAGAAGACTCTTTAGAGTATTGCAAACCTAGATTTTGAGTGCCTATCAAATATCTTAAAATTATTTTGATGACAATTTTCATGGTAAGAAGCCAATTTTCATTCTGTTGACCTCTTCAATTGACTTAGGTTCAATTTGAGATTGTTTTATTGCATTACCAGGTACTCCTCATCTCTCTCTCTGTAAAAATATGCAAGTCTAAAACTTTATCCCTTTTTATTTAATTTTCAAGTGGGCATGGAACTTTTGAAGAGCTATTGGAAATGATCACTTAAGCTCACATTGGTATCCATGACAAGCTTGTAAGCATATATACCCAAAATACACACATACATTAATTTATTTTTTGAATGAATGAAGCATAAAATTAATGTTTTTAAATTTTGGTTTTCAAAAAATACATGTGCATGTGGCTTTGCTCAGTGTTGATGGTTATTATAACTTTTTCCTCACTTTTATTGAAAAAGTCGTGAAGGAAGGCTTTATCAAACCATCTCAGCACCACATTGTTGTCTATACATCGAATGCCAAATAACTTGTGCAAAAGCTTGAGGTAGGTAATCTGGAGCAGACATAGGTTTAATTTGTATATTGTCATAATCAAATTAATATATTTATTTAAAATTTGGGGGGTTATACAATAACGGAAATGACAAAGTGATTTTTAGAGAAAGAATATTTTTCATAATATTACCATCTTGGTGTATATCCTCTTCTTATATTTTGGTGTGTTGTTTGCCTTTATATGATGTTACGTAATACTGTTTTGGTGTTTGATTAGGAGTATGTACCAGTGCATAATGTAGCCATACTAAAAGCCAAATGGGATGTTAAGAAATAGCTACAACTGCAGCATAGTGTTGCTACCACAACCACTTTCCAAACTTCTGATATATAACTTTACTATAAAGAAGGGAGAGACATGAAAAAAGAGGAAAAAACAAAATTAGGGGAAATTAAAAAAGATTTTTTATTACAGTTTGCTATGGCTTGATTGATAAGAAAATAAAGAGAAGAAATTGACATCGTTGATGCCAAAAATCTACTAAGTGAATGAAAAGCCAAAATGTGATACCTACGCACACAAAACTAGAGAAAACCTAAAACTTGCCAGAGTATCAGTGGGGTTGTACCTCCAGAGGAACTCTCTGATGCCTAACTTAGCATAAGGCTTTTGAGTGAGAAAAAAATTGGAGGAATTAGAGAGTTATGTGTACAGTCCCATTTACCTTTTGACGGTGAGAGCTCTCTTTTATAGTGTTTCAAAGTAGAGTCTGATTAGGAGAGTGATTGATCACTAAATATTTTGATAGGATCGGGATTCCCACAGGCTAGGATATTGATAAGCTTGGATTATCCATAGGCTAGATTGCTTAAATAACATTTTATCTATAAGCTAGAGTTCGATCCGTAGTAGAAGTGTTAGGATTTTGGTGTAAATTTACTATTGTGTCTTTTGCCATGTGTAGCTGTTCGATTGGTTAATCTATCTGAGTCGTAAAATTAATTTTTTGCTATTAGAGGTTGCTACATGTCATGATATTATTGGATGGAGAATTTTTTCCTACATCAGATGCCCCTCACTTCCTTGGGCGTAGTTATGTGATCGAGGAAGTAATTTTTGTGTAGTTCAAATCAGGCCTAGCATTATTTAGGCACCCCGGGTACTGAGAAGGTAAAGAATAGAGTCTCAAACTTGTTTGAGAAAACTATAAGATAGCTCGAGGCTATTTTAAGTGTTCCATGCTCAAGGAAAGAAATGTATGAGCTCCAAGGAGGCTTAATAGCTCCGCACTACCTTTTTGGAATGTAGACTCCGATGAGGCCTAATAGCTCGGCGTTACCTCATTCAAATGTGAACTCTGAGGAGGCCTGATAGCTATAAGGAGGCTTGATAACTTGGCACTACCTCCTTAGAATGTGGTCTTCGATGAGGCCTAATAGCTCGACACTATCTCCTCGGGAAAGAGATGTGTAAGGTTCGTAAGGTCTGAACTCTTCATAGGCGTTTTTGATGAGTTTTAAGAGGTGTAAATTCAAGGTAATCTTCTCAAATCCATGAGTTTGTAGAAGCATGGACCTGAGGTGAGTTGAGAGCAGAAGGTCCAAAGAGATGAACTCGGGGTAAAACTCCTCTAAATTTGGGGGTTAAGTCCCAGGAGGATGACTTGGATCGAACTCCTCAAAGTTTGGAGATTAAGTCCGAAGAGGATGCCTTGGATCGAACTCCTTGGGAGTTTTGGAGATTAGATCCGAGAAAGATGGCTTGGATCGAACTCCTTAGAGTTTGGAGATTAGGTGCGAGGAGGATGACTTGGATCGAACTCTTTGGAGTTTTAGAGATTAGGTCCGAGGAGGATGACTTGGATTAAACTCCTCGAAGTTTTGGTGATTAGGTATGAGGAGGATGACTTGGATCGAACTTCTCGGAGTGTTGGAGATTAGATCCAAGGAGGAAGACTTCGATCAAACTCCTCAGAGTTTTGGAGATTAGGTCTGAGGAGAATGACGTGGATCGAATTCCTCGGAGTTTGGAGATTAGGTCTGAATTTTGAGTTGTATTTTTGCAAAAGAAATATAAACTAAAAATAAATTGATTTAAAAACTAATGATAAAAAGACTAAGGTTTCTGAATCCACCCCACTGAAGTTAAGTATATATCTCATTGTTCTAATAATAGCCTATCAAAACATTCTATGAATCCAACTTAAGACAAAAAACAACGAATATCTCGACTAAACCAAAAGCATCCAATGTATCCGCTTTTAACAAATCACAAAGGAAATCCAATTTAATCGAAAACAATTCGATGTATCCATCAGATAAAACACAAGGAATATCCAACAGAACAATTTAAACACAATCAATCATAAGATTTTACTCAAATAATTGACAGAACATTTATACTAAAAAAAATCAGAATTGTATAAACAAAACTGAAACTAATATTCCAAACAACAGTGAGGCTTCATCTTCAACCTTAGTTAAAGATTCTGGCCACTCATAGTTATGAAACTACAGTTTATAATAAAAGTGCTAAACATTTAAACTAAACAAAACAAAATGAAAAGAAATATTTACTATACAAGGGAGAAATTCCACTTGCTGTTGGGTGGCGCTTCCCCTCGTGGTAGCAAAGCCTTCGGGATCCACCAGAATGCTAGCAGATGTCCACCGGATTACACCAAATGGCACCAGGAATTGCACCCCGAATGATGAAGTGAGTAGGTGCTTTTATAGGGGAAGTCCCGGAGCAATATGGGTTGCAGATTCGATGTGGGATACTGACCGAGTGCTATCGATCGCATAATGGTGCGATCGATCGCATGTGCGCTTGATCACATGTCTTGTGCGCACGATCACATGTGCGCTCGATCGCATGTCCGTTACGATCGATCGCAGATGCACTGAACTGCAAATATTTCGATGTGGGATGTTGACCATGCGCTCGTTCATAGGCAGGTGCGCTCGATCGCATATCTTGTGTGATCGATCGCACTATGCATCCTTAGCCTTTGCTCTTGAAGCTTGATATCTCCAGAAATGCTTCATTTTCTCCACACACCTATAAAAATACACAAAACACAGAAAAGACATAAAATAAAGTGAAATAATACAAACTAAGAGCTTAACAAATATAATTTAAGGGCTTAAATATAAAATATTTAAGACTCATCAAATACCTCCAAACTTATATTTTGCTAGTCCCTTAGCAAAACAAAATAAAAAAACAAAATGAAAAACAAAGAATCATAAAGATAAGTTCAATACTCATGGTATCCAAAAATTTAAGGAGCACTCAAAATCATGAAATTCGTTCATGAGCAAGCTTAAAACAAATCTAACCCATTTTCACAATGAATAAGAATTTAAAACCTAATTACTTACAAGAGGCATGCTAAGACATCACAAGCTCGAATAATGTAAAGTGAATTAGCATATACTGATGAGGTTTCCAAATAAGTTCAATGTACAATGTTTCTACATCTCAAGATTCACAGAATTTCTCAATAGAATGAACAACGATGGCATAGTTTTATTTTATTTTTTTTCCTCTTTTTTTTCTTTTTTTATAAGGCTCTACTATGTTTAGTTCCCTTAAGCTTTCTAATTGACCTATGTAATGAGTGTTGAGTCAATGACTCCCAAACCAGATGGTTTTAGGGCATGGTGTAAAGACACCCCTAAGGACTTACTAACTCGAGTCAAAAAAGCTACAAAACTAAACTGGCCTTAATGCTACCAAGCAAAATTTCCACCTTTTGACGTGAACACTCCCTGCTTACTGAGGCAAGAGGTCCAGTTACTCAGCGAAAAGTTTCACAATGATCATTATGAATAAAATTCCCACTTTTTGACGTGAACACTCACTGCTTACTGAGACAAGAGGTCCAGTTACTCAATGGAAAGTTTATTGATGATGATCATTTTTTTTTTCTATGCCCAAGTGTTAATCCCATAAGTCATCCTGTTTCAGTTAAGATAAGAAACATACACATTAACATCACATGCCACCCTCACACAAATATGTGCTAATGTGCACGTGTTAGATTGGCTTAAACATGTGAATTCTCAAATGTCTAAAGTAAGTAACTAAAGTTTAAACTCTATCATCAGATCATGTGTTCAAAGTTTTAAACTCACCAATGAAATCACATCACAATTTTTCATATCAACCAAAATTTTTAGACGAACATGAACATGCATTTATCTTCACGAATAAAAAACAACAATAAATTAGGACAAAGTGTGTGTAACGTGTCTCCCATACCCCCAAACTTAAATGACACATTGACCCCAATGTGTGAATAATAAGGAAAGAGCTAACCTGGGATATGGAGAACTATCTGCACTAGTATGGCTCGTAGCATACCCCCAAACTTGAACTGAAGTACGCATTGTCCCTGAAAAATAAATACTGGAAAGCAAAAAATACTAGAAACAAACATTAATCATAAATGTGTAAAATAATAAATATACAAAGGGATAAGCTATGGGGTGCCTCCCATGAGTGCTAAGTTTAAAGTCTTCAGCCAGACTCTCCCTAGTAGACGATATTCAATATTAGTAAATAGGATCCTCCAATAATATCGTCTCAATGTCCGGACTCCTCAACTCGAAGAATGGTTTTAGCCTTTGTCCATTTACCTTGAAAATGTTACCATTCTTTAGATCCTCAATCTCAATGGCCCTATGAGGAAAAACTGACCGAATAATATATGGGCCTGTCTAACGAGATTTGAGCTTGCCTGGAAAAAGTTGCAAGCGTGAATTGTAAAGAAGAACTTTTTGACCCGGCTCAAAAGCTCGTCTCAAAATGTGTTGGTCATGAGTCTTCTTCATTTGTGCCTTGTAGGACCGTGCACAATTGTATGCATCATTCCGTAGCTCCTCTAATTCATTAAATTGAAGCTTCCTTTGTGTGCCAGCCTTCGAAATATTGAAGTTCAACTGCTTGATAGCCCAATAGCTCTATGCTCTAATTCAACCAGAAGGTGACATGCATTTCCGTACACAATACGATAGAGAGACATGCCAATTGGCGTCTTGAAGGCTGTCCGATATGCCCACAGTGCATCAGTCAATCGCAGAGACCAATTCTTTCTACTAGGGTTCACAGTTTTCTCTAAAATGTGTTTGATCTCGCGATTAGAAATTTTCACTTGTCCACTCGTCTACGGATGGTATAGGGTGGCAACCTTGTGTGTGATGAAATACTTCTTCATCAACTGCTCAAAAATCCGATTGCAAAAGTACTTACCTCCATCACTTATGATTGCTCGAGGCATACTAAATCGAGCAAAAATAGTGTCCTTAAAAAACTGGACCATAACTCTGTGGTCATTGGTCTTGCACGCAACAGCCTCCACCCACTTGGACAGATAGTCCACAGTAACTAGAATGTACAAGTAGCCAAAGGAGTTTGGGAACGGTCCCATAAAATCAATGCCCCACACGTCAAAAATCTCAACAATCAGAATATGGTTGAGAGGAATCATATTCCTCCTAGAAAGACTCCCTACCTTTTGGCAATGCTCACAAGATACAAAGTAGGTGTGAGAGTCTCGGAACAGGGTAGGCCAATAGAATCCACACTGCGAAATCTTTACAGCGGTCTTTTTAGCATTGAAATGGCCTCCACAGGCATGATCATGAGAAAAGGCATCACATTAGATTGGTCATGCTCAGGAATACACCTTCTGATTATCTGATCGGGACAATACTTGAACAGGTAAGGATCGTCCCAGAAAAAAGTGTTTTACCATGGCCAAAAACTTTGATTTATCTTGCCGCCCCCAATGCAAAGGCATGTGTCCGGTGACAAGATAATTCACTATATCAGCAAACCATAGCACGAGACTATGAGCAATGTGCATCAATTGCTCATCAGGAAAGGTCTTAGAAATGGGAATGGTGGCCTCAGTGAAATCCGCAATCAATCTAGTCAAATGGTCTGCCACCACATTTTCTGAACCTTTCTTATCCCGAATCTCGATGTCGAACTCTTGAAGTAGCAAGATCCATCGGATAAGTCGAGATTTAGAATCTTTTTTTTAGAGAAAAGATACTTCAAGGCTGCATGATCCGAGTAGATAATGACCTTAGATCCTAACAAGTAGGATCTAAACTTGTCTAATGCAAAAACGATTGGTAACAACTCCTTCTCAGTGGTAGAGTAATTAAGTTGTGCGTCGTTTAGAGTTCGACTTGCATAATAGATAACATGGGAAAGTTTATCAACACACTGCCCCAAAACAACTCCAACAGCATAGTCTAATGCGTCACACATAATCTCAAAAAGCACACTCTAGTTAGGTGGCTGAATAATGGGTGTGGACGTCAGAATCTTCTTCAGATCCCCAAATGCTTTCTTACAGTCCTCATCAAATATAAATGGGGCATCCTTCAACAATAACTTGCACAAGGGCCTGGTGATTTTGCTGAAATTCTGGATAAATTGCCTGTAAAAACTTGCATGGCCCAAAAAGGATCGAACCTCCTTCACTGTACGTGGGGGTGGAAGATTGGAAATCAGGTCCACCTTCGCTTTGTCGACCTCAATCCCTCGATGAGATATGACATGCCCTAGTACAATTCCTTGCTTGACCATAAAATGGCACTTCTCCCAATTAAGCACCAGGTTCTTCTCCTTGCACTGCACTAAAACCAAAGTAAGACGGTGCAGGTACTCCTCAAAGGTTGAACCAAAGACGAAGAAGTTGTCCATGAAAATCTTTAAGAACCGCTCTATCATGTCAGAGAATATACTGACCATGCATCGCTGAAAAGTAGCGGGTGCATTGTGTAACGCAAAGGACATGCGATGGTAGGCGAATGTCCCAAAAGGACAGGTAAATGTCATCTTCTCCTGATCTTCGAGGTCCACGGGGACCTGGTTATATCCAGAATAACCATCCAAAAAGCAATAATACTCGTGCCTAGCCAAACGCTTCACCATCTGATCAACAAATGGGAGTGGAAAATGATCATTCCTTGTGGCAGCGTTTAGTTTACGGTAGTCTATACACACTCTCCACCTTGACTAAACACGAGTTGGCACCAACTCATCGTCTTTATTCTTTACTACCGTCAATCCCACTCGCTTGGGCATGACATGAATCGGTCTCACCCACTTGCTATCAGAGATGGGATAAATGATCCCTGCATCTAACAACTTAATTATTTCTGCCCTCACAACCTCTTGTATAGCTGGGTTGAGCCTTCTTTGTGGCTCTCTCGATGGCTTGGCCTTCTCCTCTAAATGTATCTTGTGCATCACCACCGAGGGGCTGATTCCCTTAATATCCTCAATGGTCCAGCCGATAGCTTCCTTGTGCTCTCTTAAAACATCTAATAATTTCTCCTCTTGAGCCTCACCCAAATCTGAAGCTACAATCACAGGCAAAAAATCTGCTGGACCTGGGAACTTATACTTAAGATTATCCGGTAAAGGCTTAAGTTCTTTCTTGTGGGGTTCAGGTGCTGCCGTCTTCTCCTTCTCATTGCTTTCTTGAGGATCAGACTCCAAAATGGCATTCACTTGCTCGAGTAACTTACCTAAGCCCAAGTCCTCTCCAAAGTGGGAAAAGCATGGCTCCAGCGGATCCTTAATGCTTGATTCGTTCACAGTTTCCTCAAGAATCTCTTTTATCAAGCATACATTTCTCACTTCATCATACTCCAGTGGTTGCCTAGTGATATCAAAGATGTTTAACTCCACTGTCATATTTTTGAAGGAAATCTTCATCACCCCTGTCCTACAATTGATCAGGGCGTTAGCTGTGGCTAAGAATGGTCGCCCTAGAATAACCGATATCTGAATCCCTGCATTCTGAACCGGCTCTGTGTCAAGCACAATAAAATCCATGGGGAAATATAACTTATCTACTTTTATTAAAACGTCCTCAACTATTCCCGTGGTATTTTCACTGACCTGTCAACTAATTGAAGCATTGTGTTTGTGGGCTTCAATTCTCCTAACCCTAACTGTAGATAGACTGAGTAAGGCGAAAGATTCAAACTTGCTCCTAGATCCAATAGAGCCCTCTCAATCTGGCTGACTCCTATCGTGCAAGAGATGGTAGGACACCCCGGGTCCTTATACTTTATTGGTAGCTTGCACTGAAGGATTGAGCTAACCTGCTCGGTAAAAAATGCCTTCTTCGGGATATTCGTCCTCCTCTTGACAGTGATCGAGTCCTTTAAAAACTTGGTATATGACGGCACTTGATGGATGGCATCCAAAAATGGGATATTGATTTGGACTTGCTTGAATGCCTCCAAAATTTCCTCATACTTCTCTCCTTTCTTGGGTGCCTGTAATATCTCGGGGTAGGGTGCTTTAGGTATGAATGACCTAGGAAGGTCCTTCATAGTAGGTGTGGCTGTAGATGGCTCAACATCTCTCTTCTTTTTATTGCCACCTTTATCCCCTTGCTGCAAAGCAGGGGTCTCTTCTACTCGATTGTCCACTTGTCTCCCAGACCTTAGTGTAACAATCGATTGCACTTGTTCCTCCTCGTGCATAAGATGTGAAGAATTTCCAACCATAAATTGTCCTTTCGGGTTGGGCATGGGTTGACTGGGGAACTTTCCTTTCTCTCTCTCACCCAAGTGACTTGCAATTTGCCCTATTTGACTCTCCAGCTTGGCAATTGCTTGGGTGTTTACCACTGTTGCACTCCTCACATCACTCATATTTTGGCTAGTCGTCTTCATGAACTCATTAAGGGTGTCCTCTAGCGACTGTGAAACTGGCGCTGGTGTTTGAGTGGGTGCTTGGTAAGCAGGTGATGGTGCTGGATGGGTAGAACGACCATGACTAGGAATTTGTGGGGAAAATCTGGGAGGATACTGATTGTGAGCATGATGAGGGGTTCCTCCCTGATTCATTGGTTGGTTCTGCTTCCATGAAAATTTGGGTGGTTCTGCCACCCTGGATTGTACGTCTCGGAGTACGATCCATTCGACTACCTCTGATAGTCATTGAAAGCATTTACTTGTTCTATAGGATACTCGAAAAAATCCGACATTGATGGACAATTCTGTGCTAGATGCATAGGACTAGTACAGATGGAACAGCTATCAATATTGAATGTGTTGGTAGCATTGATGGACTGGCCCACAGTGAGAGTATCAATCCTGTTAGTGAGAGCATCTAACTTCATCCTCAGGTTAGTGTCCTCCTTTACCTCATAGATGCCTCCTCTCTTGGGAGCACGAGTGGATTTATCTCGACAGCTTGAAAAATCCCACTGTTGCGAGTTATCGGACAACTTATCCAACGCCTTGTATGCTTCCTCCCCCATCAAACTCAAGAATGCCCCCCATTCATAGACTCGATCATGCTACGGTTAGGTTGAGTCAACCTTTGGTAAAAGAACTGAACGGGTCTCCACTTTTCATATCCATGTGGAGGGCATCTGATCAGTAACTCTTTGAAGCACTCCCAACTCTCAGAGAACTTCTCATCCTCGTCATGAGTGAAAGAACTAATCTCCTTTCGGCACTCATTCATTCTAGACATTGGGAAAAACTTATGATAAAATTTACTAAGCAGGTTTTCCCAAGATGTGATAGACCTGGGCGTGTTGGAATCCAACCACGCCCTAGCTCTATCATGAAGAGAAAAAGGGAAAAGTCGAAGATGGACAGACTCCTCAGAGAAGTTCTGGAATTTGAATGTAGCACAAATATCTTTGAACTTCTTCACATGGCTATAAGGGTTCTCAAGATCTAAGCCATGAAATGAGGGTAGGAGTTGGATGATATGTGGTTTTAAATCAAAATGGGTGGCATTGGTAGGTGGCAACACTATGTAAGACGATGAATTAGTTGCAACGGGTGCGAACAAATCCCTAAGGGATGTAGTGGAATCCACGTTCCAAGCTCTAGGTTATTCTACATGTTCAGGATGATTTGCATTCCTAAAATTTTCTCCCATTCCAACTGTCTCTCTTTCAACTGGTGCTTTTTTCTGTCTCCTAAGAGTTCTTTCTAAGTCGGGATCTAAATGTATCAAATCTAAATTCAAGGATCTCCGACCAAGCATATACCGCACAAAAAGCACTAAAATAACCTAAACAACAGAAATTTGCAAAAATAGTTTATTTATTTATTTATTTTATTTAACAATCCAAATAGAAACAAATAAAATTGCAAACAGAAAAATCAAACAACAATATTGCTAACTAACTAGTAGAAAATTAAAATTAATTCAGACAAAAATTTCACAAACCAAACAATTCCCCGGCAACGGCGCCAAAAACTTGTTGTGAGTTTTAAATTACTCGCAAGCGCACGAGTCGTTTGCAATATAGTGTTGTGCAAGTGCGAGGTCGAATCCATAGGGAATTGCGTTGTGAAAATATACTTTTATCTAAACTAACCTTATCTTAACCTAGTTTCAAATTTTGAGTTGTATTTTTGTAAAAGAAATATAAACTTAAATTAAATTGATTTAAAAACTAATGATAAAAAGACTAAGGTTTCTGAATCCACCCTGCTGAAGTTAAGCATATATCTCAATGTTCTAACAATAGCCTATCAAAACATTCTATGAATCCAACTTAAGACAAAAAACAACGAATATCCGGACTAAACCAAAAGCATCCAATGTATCCGCTTTTAACAAATCACAAAGGAAATCCAATTTAATCGAAAATGATTCGATGTATCCATCAGATGAAACACGAGAAATATCCAACAGAACAATTTAAACATAATCAATCATAAGATTCTACTCAAATAATTGACAGAACATTTATACTAAAAAAAAATCAGAATTGTATAAACAAAACTGAAACTAATATGCCAAACAACGGCGAGGCTTCATCTTCAACCTTAGTTAAAGATTCTAGCCATTCATAGTTATGAAACTACAGTTCATAATAAAAGTGCTAAACATTTAAACTAAACAAAACAAAATGAAAAGAAATATTTACTATACAAGGGAGAAATTCCACTTGCTGTTGGGCAGCGCTTACCCTTGTGGTAGCAAAGCCTTCGGGATCCACTAGAATGCTAGCAGACATCCACCAAATTACACCAAATGGCACCAGGAATTGTACCCCGAATGATGAAGTGAGTAGGTGCTTTTATAGGGGAAGCTCCGGAGCAATATGGGTTGTAGATTCGATGTGGGATACTGACTGAGTGCGATCGATTACATGTCTTGTGCGCACGATCGCATGTGCGCTCGATCGCATGTCTGTTACGATCGATCACAGATGCACTGAACTGCAAATATTTCGATGTGGGATGTTGACTATGTGCTCATTTGTAGGCAGGTGCGCTCAAGCACAGGTGCACTCGATCGCATATCTTGTGCGATCAATCGCACTATGCATCCTCAGCCTTTGCTTTTGAAGCTTGATATCTCCAGAAATGCTTCATTTTCTCCACACACCTATAAAAATACACAAAACACAGAAAATACATAAAATAAAGTGAAATAATACAAACTAAAAGCTTAACAAATATAATTTAAGGGCTTAAATATGCAATATTTAAGACTCATCAAATGACTTAGATCAAACTCCTCGAAGTTTTGGTGGTTAGGTCTGAGGAGGATGACTTGGATCGAACTTCTCGGAGTGTTGGAGATTAGGTCCAAGGAGGAAGACTTCAATCAAACTCCTCAGAGTTTTGGAGATTAGGTCTGAGGAGAATGATGTGGATCGAATTCCTCGGAGTTTGGAGATTAGGTCTGAGGAGGATGACTTGGATCGAACTCCTCAGAGTTTTCGAGATTAGGTTTGAGAATGATGACTTAGATCGAACTCTTTGAAGTTTTGGGGAGATTAGGTCTGAGGAGGATGACTTGGATCGAACTCTTCAGATTTTTGGAGATTAGGTCTGAGGAAGATGACTTGGATCTAACTCTTCAGAGTTTTGGAAACTAGGTCCAAGAAGGATGACTTGGATCGAACTCCTCATCGTTTTGGAAATTAGGTCTGAGGAGGATGACTTGGATTAAACTCCTTAGAGTTTTGGAGATTAGGTCCGAGAAGGATGACATGGATTGAATTCATTAGAGTTTAGAGATTAGGTCTAAAGAGGATGACTTGGATTGAACTCCTCTTAGTTTTTGAGATTAGGTCCAAGAATGATGACTTGGATCGAGCTCTGTAGAGTTTTGGAGATTAGATCCAATGAGGATAACTTGGATTGAACTTTTCAGAGTTTTGGAGATTAAGTCTGAGGAAGATGACTTGGATCTAACTCCTCAGAGTTTTGGAGATTAGGTTCGAAGAGGATGACTTGGATTGAACTCCTTGGAGTTTTGGAGATTAGGACCGAGGAGGATGAGTTAGAACAAACTCCTCAGAGTTTTGGAGATTAGGTCTGATGTGGATGATGTGGATCGAACTTCTCAAAGTTTTGGAGATTAAATCTGAGGAGGATGACTTGGATCAAACTTCTCGGAGTTTTGAAGATTAGGTTTGGGGAACCTGTACTTAAAGCTTCTTAAAATTATTTTAAGTAGGTTTGCTTACAACTATGGGCGTTTGGCCCATGGATTTGATCTTAGGGGCCCATTGACTAGGCAAGGACTTGTGGCCCATAGGTTGGATCAGGTTTTGGATGAGAGGCCTATTGACTGGGCCAGGCTTTTTGATAAGGGGACCATAAGCTGGGCGTACATAAACCATTGAAAGTTGCTAGAATATCTCTGAAATTAATGGAGGCATATCGAACCGTTTCTTTTCCTCGGTTATCTGAAAAGTCCCTTTTATTTAAATCAATTATAGTTGTTCGTAGTACTTCACAGTTATTAAAAGTTCTTTATAATGGAGTGTGAGACCTCATTTAGTCCTCACTTCACTCTCATTATCTTTAAATAAGAGAATCCTTGAGAGCCTTCGAAGTTTTTTGGAAACAGAGTACTCAAAGTTTTTAAGAGCTCAGTTCGTCAAAGTTTTTAGGAGGTCAATTCCTCAGAGTTTTTAGAAGTAAAAATCCACAGAGCCTTTTTTGGTGAGTTCACTTTTCCAATGTCTCAAGATAATGATAATACTCATAGTCTTATAGAGGTCGAGGTGAATAACACCTTGGTCAAATCTCGTGCTATGGTGGTATATGAGGAAGAAGCTGCTACTTTTTTTTCTAAAGGTAATTATGCCCTGACTGAGCTTCAGGAGGAGATAGGTGAGGATGCTAGGGAACTTTTCTTTGGTGATCTATTAGTACCAAACGATTTAGTTGAGGAAGATCTCGAGGAATATAGGATTAGGTATAGGATTATAGGAAAGTATAGACTTAGAAATGTTGGGATAGGGGTGCAAGCCTATGATGATCTCAAATATGAGGCACCCTTTGAACTTTGTGTTTATACTCATTCTTTAAAGGCTAGGCTTATGTTCCCCCTGCATCACTTATTTCGTCTTATCCTAAACCATTACGGTATAGTCCTATGCTAGTTAGTACGTAATTTTGTACGTTTGTTGGTGGCCTTTATTTACGTCTCTATAAAGGTTCAAGAGTTGAAGAACATTAATATTTGTAAGTCCCTCTTCTAAGTCAGCCATCATTCGGAGTATGACAGGGTAGTGATTAGCTAGATGGCCAAGAATGGGTTTATGGAAAAGAAACCCATTTCCATCAAGCTATGGAAGAAAAAAATTATATCCAAACTGATGGTAGTTGGGGCCATAGATGTTATTGTTCTAAGTGATAACTTGGAGTTAGCTAGGCTTGGACTCTACCCAAAGTGCCCGAAAGGGAGTATAGGCTTGGACTCTGCCCAAAGTGCCCGAAAGGGGGTATAGGCTTGAACCTTTTCTTTTATTAGTCTCTTTTGCTTACTACTCAGACTCATCCATTTTTTGATTTTAGGAAGAGATGGATGCTTTGGTTAAAGCTAGGAAAGAGGCAAATAGAGCAAAAAAGAAGAGGCTTATGAGGGCTAGTAAAGAGAGTTAGCCCTCAAAGAAGAGAAGAGTAACTGAAGAACAGTTTTAGAACCTTCCCTCTCCCGCAACACCTATTCATCCCTCTCATCTAGTACCTATCCAAATCGATGATTCCACTCCTTCTCTTCTCAGACATCTGGTGTTTGGACTCATGTCTCTTTCTGCTCAAATGGTGCCTCTTGAGGTTTTGAGGCTTAACTGGTGCCTAAAGACCATAAAATCGATCTTTAGGAGTGCTAAAGTTTCCCAGGAGCACTTGGTTAAGGGCATTCCATATCAAGACATGGCTATGCTGGGAAACTGACCAATAGAGGCTCTTGCTAGGATGGTGGAGGAGCTAGCCTCCAAGGTAACTCTTTAACTTCTTTATTTTTTTACTTTAATTTACTTAAGGTTGAGGATACTGACTTAGGTGTTTTTCAAGCAAGTATGGCCTCAGGTGTGCTTTAACAATGTTTCCTTGATCTGTATAAGAGGTTAGAGGAGAATCACCACCTCTGCCAGAAGCTGTAGGAGCTCATCGCCAAGAATGTTACCAAGATTTAGGGATTAAAGGCTAGCTTGATCGAGGAGGAAAAGGCCAGCTTGATCGAGGAGGAGAAGGATAGCTTGATCGAGTAGGAAAAGACCAAGGCCCTCGCGATTGCTGAGGTAGAGGCGATTAAAGCTGAGAGGAATGCGACCAAAATAGAGGCAGAGAGGCTAGCAACGGAGAAGGAGATAGCCGTGAAAAAAGTCGTGGAGGGGACCATGGAGACCTTCAAGAAATTCCAAGACTTCAAGGATGCCTTGAAGAGTGCTTTAAGATAGTTCTACCTTGACAGATTTGATGAAGGCAATAAAAGGGTTACCACGGCCTACTCGGACCAAAATTTCTTGATGCTAGACCTCTCTAAGGACGAGACTACGATTGCAGAGGTCACCAACCAGACTAAAGAGTATAAAGAGGAAATCCAGAACCAAACTCATCATACCAAGGAGGAAGAAGTTGGGGAATAGTCATTTTTCTTTTGTTTTTCACTTTATTGTATGTAAGCTAGGCCGTTAATGCCTTTATCATTTGCAAAAAAAAAATTTAAGTTAATGAAATGTTCATTTTTCACTGTTCATTCTTATGTAATGCCTTAGCCTTTTATTTTCCTTGCAATCTTGTTTACACAAAATAGCAATAGGAGGTTCGAGGAGGAAGAGCTCGGGGCCTCCTCCTCAGCCTTTAACTTGGCAGAAGTGGCTCAAGGCCTTTCACTTGACTTTGGAGTTACCCTAGGAGTAAGAGCTTGTGGTTTTCTCCTTGGTATTTACATTAAGGTTCTCAAAGCCCTTCACTTAGCATCAAAATAAAAGAATGATCCAAGGAATAAGAGCTTAGGGCCTTCTCCTCGGCCTTTTTCCTACATGAAAGAAGCTAGGGGCCTTTCACTTAGTTCCGAAGTAATTGTTGACAAATATATGAATAAAACTAGCCTCTTATTGATAATATATAAAAGTTACATAGGTAAAATTGAAAAAGATAGGCAAATTTCTGCTGATGAAACTTGTGAATATTTTCAACATTCTAAGTCCGAGATATAGGATTGCCATTTAGATCTTCAAGCTCGAACATTCCAGCTCGGCAGACCCTTTTGATACGATAAGGTCCTTCTTAGTTTGGTAGGATCTTTCCCATTTCTCAAGGGTGAGATACTTCATTCTTTTTTGGTACCAAATTATGTAGCCTGGATGTTCTTCTTCAAACTCGGGAGTTGTAAAACATTGATAGCTTCTGATGGTAGGTAGCAAGCTTGATTTGGGCTCTTTCTCTTGCTTTCATTAATCGGGTCAGCATTCATTTTGTGGGTTTCTTCGTTGTTGGTTTTGTCAAAGTTCTGCACTCATAGCAATCATTCCTCTATCTCTAGTGGGATAATGGCCTCTAAGCCATAAGCCAAGAAAAAATGAATCTCCCTAATATGAGTTCGTGTAGTCGTCCAGTAGGCCCATAGGACATTTAACAAATGCTTCACCCACTGTTTGTCTACATCCTTGAGCCTCTTCTTGATGCCTTGTAAGAGAGTCCTATTAGTCACTTCGGTTTGCCTATCAGTCCGGGGGTAGCCTATTAAGGAGAATCGATGTTTAATCTCGAGATCTTAGCAAAAGGACTTGAATCGGGAGCTATCAAAATACTTACCATTTTCGGTGATGAGTACCTTTGGTATACTAATTGACATACAATTGATTTCCACACAAATTCTTGGGTTTGATAGTCAATGATGCTGGCAAGGGGCTCGACTTTCATCCACTAAATGAAATAATCGATAACCATGATCAAAAGCTTTTTTTTTGGCCTGGATCATCCTAGAAGAGCCAAAGAATGTCTATTCCCCACGTGGTGAAGGGAAGTGGACTAGTGATAGATGTTAGTAGGTTGATAGGTCGCTAAGACACAGAGGCATGCTGTTGACATGTCTTGAACTTCTTAACTATCTCTATGGCGCCATGTAGCATCTTTGACCAGTAGTAGTCATGCTGGAGTATTTTATAGGCTAGGGCTCGGCCTCCAAAGTGATTCTCATATATGCCCTCATGAACCTCTATGAGGGTATAGTCTGCATCGATTGTCCTAAGGCACTTCAGATAGGGTGTAGTAAGACCCTTTTTTGTACAACTTCTCCTCAATGACTGTGTACCGCGAGACACAGGAAATGATATTCTTAGACTTGTTCTTTTGATTAGGGAAAGTACTATCCTTTAAGTATTGGAGGATCGAGTCCATCCATGTCTGCTCTTCGAAAACTGGTATAATTGAGGTCTTGTCAATGCTATAGGTGGTGAAAGTTTCAAGGTAAACAGCTTATATAAGGTCAAACTGCTTGGAGGAGGCAAACCGGGCCAATGCATCCGCCTTTGAGTTTAGTGCTTGGGGTACTTATGTTATTTGAAAATTTTCAATTTCGTGGCAAGCTCTTAAGCCCTTTCAAGATACCTAATGATCTTTACTCCTTTTGCCTCATACTCATTATTCATATAATTTGCCACCAGCTGTGAATCACTATACACCTCCAAGGTTCGAGCGACTAATGTCTTAGCGAACCTCATCCCTACAAGTAGTGTTTCATATTCAGCCTCGTTATTAGAGGCTTTAAACTTAAACTTAAGGGCGTATTCAACTATAAAGCCTTCAAGGCTGATAAGGATAAGCCCAACTTCGCTACCGTTATTGTTTGAGGACCTATCAATATACAATGTCCAGCTTGGTGCCTGTTTTCTTCCCTTAGGTTCTTGCCTCTCGGTGGCCATTTCAGGGAAGGTAGTCTCTACTATGAATTCGGCCAATGCTTGTGCCTTGATAGATTTTGAGTTTTATATTGGATATTGAACTCCCCCATATTTTGAGTCTGGCTTGTGAGGCACTTGCCTTAGGGGCTGATTAGTTAGTAGAATGATAGTATGGGCTTGAAAATATGGTTTGAACTTTTGAGTTATGATCAAGAGGGCATATACCATTTTTTTTAATGGGGAGATATCTTAACTCGACGTCGTGAATGACTCAATTGACATAGTAAATAGGCTTTTGAAATCCACTTTCCTCTTAGATTAAGACCGAAGCCACCACATCCTTACCAGCTGTTATGTAAAGAATGAGCTCTTCCCCAATGATTGGCTTGGTCAGGAATGGTGGAGAACTCAAATATTCTTTCAATTCTTTGAAATATTCAGTCCAGGTGAAATTTTTGGCTTTTCTGATAGCTTTGAAGAAAGGTAGGCACCTCTCGGCCGATTTTGACATGAAACGGTTAAGTGCGGCCACACATCCTGTTAGCTTTTGAACTTATTTTATACTGCAGGGAAGGCTTATATCTAAAATGGCTTTTTTCTTCTCAAGATTGGCTTCTATTCCACGTTATGTGACCATGATGCCAAGAAACTTGCTAAAGGTGACTCCGAAGGCACATTTCCTTGGGTTTAATTTCATTTGGTGGTGTAAGAGTATTCCAAAGCTTTCTCTAGGCAAAACTCATGGTATTTGGCCTTAATGCTCTTAACTAGTATATTATCAACTTAGACTTCTATGTTCCTTCCGATTTGTTCCTTAAAGATTTTATTGACCAGCCTCTAGTAGGTTACCCTTACATTTTTAAGTCCGAATAGCATCACCTTGTAACAGTACAAGACTTGATTGGTGAAAAAGGTGGTCTTAGACTGGTTTGATTCATGTATAAAGATCTGATTGTACCTTAAGTATGCGTCCATAAAGCTGAGCAGCTCATGCTTTGAGGTGGCGTCGACCAACTAGTCTATCCGAGGTAAGGAGAAGTTGTCCTTTGGATAGGCTTTGTTGAGGTCAGTAAAGTCCACACATATCCTCCATTTTTCATTTGTTTTTTTTACCATCGCCATGTTGGTGATCCATTCAGGGTAGTGGGCCTCCCGGATGAAGTTGGTAGTGAGAAGCTTGTTTACTACTTCTTCTATTGCTTTTTACTGCTTTGGAGCAAAACAACTATTCTTTTGAACAACAATCTTATCATTTGGGTCCACATTCAATCTATGGATGATGACTCATGGATCTATTTCAGGCATGCCAAAGGCTGACCATGCAAACATGTCTTGATTTCTTCGAAGGAATGGGATAAATGATCATCTGAGATCCTTGAATAAGTTAGACCTATAATCTAAACAATCTTCAAACTACATTCTTCGTTCAGGGGAATAGCCACCAACTCCTCCACAAATTGGGCCCGTAGAGTTTTGAGTTCGTCTTGCGGATATTCGATCTCCAAAGGTAGGGCCCTGGCCTTTTTATGCCATCTGACAGAATTAAGATAGCAATATCAAGAAATTTGCTGATTTTCTCGAACTTCCCCTATGCTATGCTCAGTGGGGAATTTCATTTTCAGGTGGTAGGTTGAGACCACTACCTTCATCTCATTCAAAGTCAGCCTTCCGAGGATTACATTATACGAGGATGGATGTTTGAACACCAGGAACGTGGTCATCATGATAGTGAGCTATGGGGTTGTCACCACAGTGACAGGAATGACTATACTACTTCAGTAAATACTAGTGTTCCTGAAAAAACATGTAGTGGAGATAAAACTGGTTTGAGTTGTTCATTCTTCAGCTTCATCTTTTTGAAGGCGTCATAATAAAAGATATCTACTGAGCTTCTATTATCAACTAAAATCCTCTCAATGTTATAATTGGCGATGAGAAGTGTGACAACCACGACATCGTTATGGAGTGTCTATAGTCCCTCCAAATCTTCGTCTGTAAAAGAGATCACCTGATTTGTCTTGACCCGTTTATGGGGTCCACTGACTGATGCCACTAATCAGGCATAAGATTTTCTTGCTTGCGAGGACTGCCCTTTAGCTACTAGTCTTCATAGATCATTTCGATGGTCTATGTCATTGTGGTTGTGTGTCCTTGATTGCTTTGGAAATGCCTATCTTTTCGACCATTTCTTCTCGGACTTGACTTGGAGCCTTGCCTAGGACCGCCTAGGCCTTTAGCAATCACTCCGCCTTTGATCTGGTCACTCAGCAGTCTGCCTATAAGGGTATCTAGGGCTTCACTATGGGCAGTCTCCATTGCCTCAGAATGGTTGAGGTCCAATATATTCCTTCAGATCTCCTCTGTGGATGAGGGATTCTATCTGGTTTTTCAAAGTATGGTACTCCTAAGTATCATGCCCATAATCTCTGTGAAAACAGGACCACCT
The DNA here is from genome assembly GCA_023935145.1 of Bretschneidera sinensis. NCBI lineage: Eukaryota > Viridiplantae > Streptophyta > Magnoliopsida > Brassicales > Akaniaceae > Bretschneidera > Bretschneidera sinensis. Next base: position 47,475,666 of record CM043702.1, read on the forward strand.
GGACTGATCTTTGTTTTCACTGGTGTAGAGTGGCCTTTGAGGCCATTAGAGAACATCATAGTCCTGGATGCTCATGAGTATATAGGTCCTAGATGCATTGAGTGGAATGAAGCTATCAATCATGCGAGTGTTCTTTTGATTGCCCTCTTGGCGAGCTTTTTTTGGCGGACCATTCTTCAATTTGGCGATATATTTTTTCCTCTTCTCCCTTCCTTGTTCTCTTTTCCTCTTGAATGCATTCTCATCCTCAGTGATCATATATTTCTCAGCTCAAGCGAAGATTTTGTTCATGTCCTTGGGAGGGCACCTAATAAGCTTAGAATTGAAAGACCCTGACTTGAGCCCCTTTTTGAATGCCATGGGTCATGATCTAGAATCTCCCATGCAACAACATTAAATTATGAGGTGTATTCCCGGAGTTTCTCTCTTTTTCATTAATGATGCTGAATAGACTTTCAGAAGTTTTTCGGGGTCCCTTGCTATTGAGAAAATGGCTGTAAAGGCGTGACTTAGTTCTTTGAAGGAGCTGACACCAGTGGCCTTAAAGTGTGAACACCAGGTGTTAGCGGCCTTTTCGAGAGTCAGAGGGAAGGCTCGACACATCACTGCATCTGGATGGCAATGCAACATCATAGTTGTCTTGTAGAGCTGAAGATGATCAATGGGGTTTGTGGAGCCATCATAGGCCTTTATAATGGGCATTTGAAAATGCCGTGGGAGAGAAGCATCGAGGATGTCTTTGTGAAGGGAGGATCTTAGGAGTTGAGCTTATCAAAGACATTGGTGTTTCATCCCTTGAAAGCTTCCCCTATTCTCCAGTCCATTTCTTCTAGCTTTCTGTCTAGGTCGGTGTAGTTTCTGGAGGTAGAGAAGCCTCAGGACTTCGATGCAGGGTTAGGAGAGGACCTGATGGTAGAATGGTTGTAAGTCGGCTTGTCAAGACTTGAGTGCCTCGTTGGCCAAGGGCTTTTCTAAGGTAGAAGTGAGGCAGGAAAAGCTTACCCCCCGAGTCTGGCGGCTAAACTTGTTACTAGCTGAGTGAATTCCTGGAACTGTACTTAAGTGACTGGTGTAGCCGGGTTTGGTTTGGTAGGTACTTTAAGACTCTATTGGACGCTGGGGTCCACTAGGTTGGAATGAGAGGGCTGCTTGTGCTTGGTTCTGAATGATTCGAGACCTGTCAATCACACGAATTATAAACAGAAAGAAAAAGAAGACACGATATACCGAGTTTCACCACAAAATAGGGTTATGTCCTGCTAGAAGTTTTACTATAATCAACCTCACAAATCTCTCGTTATAATGTGCGCTCAATACATAGAGAGTATTTATAAGCAACATAAGATGCTTTAATTAAGGTTTCATCCCTGCTACAAAACCGTAACTATTCATGGGCTCATGCCCAAACCGTCAAGCAAAAAACTAGACCGAAAACATGTATAAGGCCTAAAACATGAGCGGGGCCCCTGTGATCGTCGGGGAGTTCTATAGGTCTGGACCTGTAAAGTATGCACTAACTCTAATAATCTCTCAATTGGTAAATACTTCACACACATGGAAAACTTCCCATAACTCTATTTCTTCAAGCTCATCTCAGTAGCACACAACTCAAACTTTGCTAGACTAACTGTCTTAGTCAAGAAATTTGTGTTGTTCACTATTGTATCGACTTTCTCCAAGATTATCACCTTTTCTTTAATATTTTCCCGGATAAAGTGATATTGGATATAAATGTGCTTCATTCGTGAATGAAATGCATGATTCTTTGCTAAGAAGATAGCACCTTAACTGTCATATTTCACCTTTACTACTTTTTGTTTAAACCCAAGCTCAGCACACAACCTTTGAAGCCAAACCTCTTCCTTTCTAACATGAGTTATCTCCATATAATCTACTTCTGTGAATGAAATAGCAACCACACTTTGCCTCTTACTCATCCAAATCATCACCCCACCAAACAGATTGAACACATATCTGCTTGTAGACCTCCTGCTATCAATATCTCCTCCTAATCAGCATCAACCAATCCTACAATAACAAGATTCTTCTTACCTTCTATACCTCCATAACACAATGCAAACTCTAACATGCCATAAAGATATCTAAGAATTCTTTTGATTGCAGTCAAATGCTCTTTCCCAGGATTAAACATATATCTGCTCAATACTCCCACTGCTTGGGCAATATCTGGTCTTGTTCACACCATGACGTACATCAAACTTCCAACCGCACTAGCATAAGGTACGTGCACCATCTCTTCAACTTCTTCCTCTATCTTTGGATATTGTTCCATAAATAACTTAGTTCCTAAAGGCATGGGAGTCCCTACCGGCTTGCTTTCAGACATGTTAAATTTCTTCAACACTTTTTCAATATACTTCTTTTAACTTAGTCACAGTTTTTGATTTTCACGATTCCTCTTTATCTATATGTCCAAGATAAAGTTTTCTAGCCCTAGGTATTTCATTTTTTATTGCCTTGCCAATGATGCCTTTACAGTGCTAATCATCTTCCTGTTATTTCCAATTAATAGTATATCATCAACGTATAAGTTTAAAATGATAAAATCAACCCGTAACCTTTTCAGATAGACGCAATGATCAACATAGTTGTGAGTGAACCCAAGCTAAATGGCATATGTGTCAAACTTCTGGTACCACATCTGTGATGACTGCTTTAGTCCGTACAAAGACTTCTTCAATTTACAAACTAGCTCTTCCTTACCTTTGCTCATAAAGCCTTCACGTTGTTTCATGTAAATTTCCTCCTTTAAGTCCCCTTGAAGGAATTCTATCTTCACATCTAGTTGTTCGACCTCTAGATCATAAGCAACTACCATGTATAAGAAAAATCTGATAGATGTCAACTTTGCTACCGAGGAAAATATTTCACCATAATCAATTCCCTCTATTTGCAAGTACTCTTTTGCAACCAGACGTGCTTTGTACTTTTCTACCATTCCATTTGCATTTGTTTTCTTCTTGAAAACCCATTTGTGCCTAATTATCTTCTTATCCCTAGGAAATTTTATAAGGCTCCATGTTTCATTCCTGTCCAGTGTCTGCATCTCCTCTTTCATAACATCCTACCACAAATTTGCATCCTCCAAGGTCCTCGCCACTTTCACTGTGCTAGGATCATCACCAGTAATATTTAAAGCATGTGATTCACTATTAGCACTAGGGGAATACAAGATGGATGGCATCTTAACCTGTGTGGATCTCCTCATTACTAGTGTGGTCTCTACCTCTAAGCCAGTATTTGAATCCTCATCATCTACATCAGAAACATGAATATCGTGTTAAGACCCAACTGACTTAGAATCTGAAGTATTCGGTGTAGTCTGTGGAGTAATCTCTCACTCTTTATCTCCCGGGCTAAAATCAATCTGAACCTGCTTTGGCTGTTCCAGTACATCTTGGATAACCGCCACATCCCTTTATGTTTCTCTGAACACAATATCTCTGCTGAAAGCTGTACTCATGTTTTTTGGATTCCATAATTTGTACCCCTTGACTCCATCCTTATATCCAATGAAAATCCACTTCACTAATTTTCTGTCAAGTTTGTTCCTCATTTCTTTTGGCACATGCATATAAACATCACATCCAAACACCATAACATGAGCCAAACTCGATTTTTTCCCGAATAGTGCCTCAAACGGTGTCTGATCCTGCAAAGCTGATGTATGTGACTTGTTCTTCAGATAATATGCTGTAGCCATCACCTCTGCCTAGAACTCTGGCTCCAAGCTTGCACAACTTAGCATACTCCTTGATTTCTCTATGAGTGACTGATTGAGTCTCTTCGCCACCCTATTCTGTTGAGGTGTATATGGAGTTATTTTCTGTCTTGCAATGCTTCTTGCCACACATAATTGCTCAAACTTTCATAAAAAAAATTTCTTCCATTATTTATTCTTAGTACCTTTATCTTTCTTTCCATATGATTTTCTACCAATGTTTTAAACTCATGGAACTTATCAAATGCTTCAGTTTTTCTCTTAATGAATTAAATCCATGCATACCATGAAAAATTGTCAATGAAAGAGACATAATACCTTGATTTTCCAAGAGATTAGACCGGAATTGGCCCAAACACATCACTATGTATCAAATTTGTTGGAAATCACCTTGACAAGATGCCCAGGTGGTGATCTTCCAAACACCCAAGTCTAGAATGACTTGTAGAAAGAATTTCAGTAATCGAACACAAGAACAGAAAATCAAAGAAAGAAAGAAGACAAGCAATTTGTTATCGAGGTTCGGCAATGTGCCTACGTCCCCGTGAGTTCCTCCGAACTCTCTGCACTAAATCAATGGTTCTTTACAATTTAGCAACCATCTCCAAGAAACCTCAAGTTCTTGAAGGAACCAAAAAGAGAACGAGAAAGTTATAGACCTATTACAATGCTTCCTATCAATTCTATACTACCCTCTCTTCTTTACAACCAGCCTCTCTACAATGAGTCTCTCTTGTATGTTTGTGTCTTTGCACTCTCACACAATTCTCTCATTCACAAACATGTCTCACAAGTTACATCATCACATTCTTGAGTCTTCTTTTTGTTTTTGTTTTTGTTGAGATTGAACCTAGGTGACCCTTTAAATAGTGCACCAACTTCTTGTCCAATCTTGTGTGTCATTCTCCACCCTTAGATCTTGATGACCACTTAACCATGGCCCTCCATCAATCCTAAGTGGTGCTGTGCATTTTAACCTTCCATTCACGCACCTAAGAGAAGGCTAAAGCATGCTGTCCATGTGTGCCGGCCAAAGCTGCAGCGCCGCGCTGCAGCTTTGAGTTTCTATCCCTTGTGCTATTCTTGCCAGGTTCCGGCGCTGCAGCGCCACGCTGCAGCTTGGAGTTTCTATCCCTTGTGCCATTCTTCCCAGGTTCCAGCGCTGCAGATTGGAGTTGCTGTTCCCTTCACACAACACCCTTCTGCTTGTGTGCAGAAGTGCGTACACTAATGCGCATGGCCTTCCCTTGCTCCAAAATGAAGCACACACATGTGTGCAGCCTTCTAACTTGCTAAACTTTGATCCTCCACCTTTGGTTTAGACTTTAACCATCTTTGAACCATACTTGGACCTGTTCAAACCTTAACCATGTTTGAACCATGTTTAAACCTTAGACAAATACCAACAATCTTTACCTTTGTCTAAGCGTTTAAACCCAAACCATTGTGCAGAGACCTTCGGGATCCAAACTCGTCTTGAGTCATTAATTAACCGACTCAAATCCTAAGAAGTCCAAGGCAATGATTGGAACTTCTTAGAGGTAGAACCTTGGTGCCTAAATCTGCAGGACTTTCCTCCGTGGTCTTCTTGTCAACATGAATGCATCCTTTCGTACTATTTTTCAGAATGTAATGATACCAAACATCTATATGCTTCACCCTCTCATGGAACACCAGATTCCTCCACAAGTACCCTGCACTTTGGCTATCCGAAGACACCACAACCTGCTCTTTTAGGACCTCTCACTCATCCAACAACCTTTTACACCCCATAGCTTCCTTTATGGCTTCCATAGCCGCTATGTATTCTGCCCTGGTTGTTATGAGTGCTACCATTGGCTGCCACTGAGCCTTCAAATACCTCAGCAACCACTTCATCCCAAGCCAATGCTTCTTTCCGAGATTACTCACAAATTTACTGAGAACACCCATTGCCCAAGAAACCCTCAACCGGTTTCTCTCATTTCTTGGATTATACATATCCCAAGGATCTTTTGTGTAAGGCTGAGATCCTTCCTCTCAAACTCCTCACTGAGTTGAGATGTAAACCTTTCCATCCTCTTCTTGCTATTCCAAACCAACAGCCTATTAGTGACATAGGTGAGGATACTCACCATCTTCTCCACCTTGTGTCCAGATGAGAAAGTTTCTGTGAAACCTATGTCTTCTCTTCTTGTGAACCCATTCGCCACCAGATTAGCCTTGTTTCAGACTTCATCTCCTGGAGGGTACCTTTCTTTGACCTTGTAAGTCCACTTAAAATCCATAACTCTCTGATTTCCCGGAATGTGCACCAATTCCCAGAAGTTGTTCTTCCTCAAAGAATCCATTTCTTCCTCCATAGCTAGCTTCGATCTTGGCGAATCCTTACATCCCATGTAAGTGTCTTGTTCACTCATCCCTCCTTTTGTCCAAGGAGTTGCTGCATCCGTAGCATCCGCAAACCCATATCTTGAAGGTGGTCCGACCAGCCTTCCTTCCCGGTCTCTTGTGAGCTGATAGTCCTTCTGACTTGCTGCATCAACCTCTTCTAGTTCAGCCTCCTCTTGAGTGCCTTGAGCATGGCCTTCATCCAAGGGCTCTACTTGGTCCGAACCCTCTTGCCTTCCTTGCTCTACCTAAACTGAATCTTCCTTGATGCTATGGTCCACAAGAACCAAACTGGTTTGCTCACTAGCCCCTGCAAGGTTAGTTTTCTCCAAATAGGGAAATAACAATTCATTAAAATGAACATCCCTACTTATAATGAGTTTCAATCCTTCTAAAGACCACAACCTATACCCTTTAGCCCCTTCCCCATATCCTAGAAACACACATTTTCTAGATCCTGGGCTAAGCTTATCTTCCTTTTGTTGTGCATACGCAGCACACCCAAAAGTCCTAAGGTTGTCCAACTCAGAGGGTTTTCCACTCCACATCTCCATGGGAGTCTTTTGATACACAATCCTACAGGGTGATCTATTCACTAAATATGCAACAATAGACACAGCTTCCCCCCAAAAACATTCGGGTAATCCGGATCCATTTAATATGCACCTAATCTTTTCCATAAGGGTCTTATTCATTCACTCAGCAACTCCACTTTGCTGAGGGATTTCCACAACCGTCCTATGTCTTAGAATCCCATTTAACCTACAGAATTGATCAAGTTCTTGGTTAAAAATTTCTAAGCCATTATCGGTTCTTATCCCTTTAACTACTCTACCCATTTGAGTCTCTACTAGACCTTTCCACACCACTAACTTATTCAAGGCATCTGATTTATTTCTAACCAAATAAACCCACACTCTTCTTGAATAATCATCAATTAAAGAAAGAAAGTAAATATTACCTCCCTGTGTTGGTGTCCTTTATGGTCTCCAAAGATCCGCATGAATGTAGTCAAGAATGCCCATAGACTTGTGCACTCCGGTGTTGAAGCTGACCCAGTTTTGCTTCTCAAGAACACAACACTCGCAGAAATCAAGTTCCTCTACTTTGTCTCCACCGAGTAGGCCATTCTTGCTGAGAACTTGCAGGCCCTCTTTGCTCATATGTCCCAAGCAAGTGTGCCAAAGGGCTGCCTTGTCCCTCTCAGCCATCAAGCTTGCTGCTTGATCATTGATTTCTGTCTCTCCGATCATCTCATAGAGTCCATCATTTCTTTCTGCCTTGATCGCTACCAAAGATCCCTTGGCCACCTTGATCTTTCCTCCCTCTATCTTGCATGTGTATCCCATGGAATCCAGCTGCCCCAATGAGATCAAATTCCTCCTCAAATCTAGAACATACCTCACATTTTTCAGTAGCCTGGTCACTCCATCAAACATCTTCAATTTGATGTCTCCTATGCCCCTCACTTGGTAAGAAATATCATTCCCCAAGAAAACTCTTTCATCATTGGTTTCCTTGAAATTCTTGAACCAACTCCGGTGAGGGCACATGTGATGAGTGCACCCAGTGTCCAAGATCCATTTCCCACTGCCTTCTTGCCCTTTCCTCACACCCGAGCACACAACAAGAACATCATCATCTTGCTGTTCTATTTTGGCAATCGAAGCCTCTCTATTCTTGGTATGGCTTCTTCCTCTATCCCTTGTCATCTTCTTGCAGTCTTTCCTGACATGACCCTCCTTATGGCAGTAGTAGCAACTCTTCCCTCCAAATTTCAGTTTGGAATGCATTCTCCCATGGCTTTATCCTCTACCTCTGTCCCGGTAGTAGCCATGCATGATGCTGTGCACTCTCCCATGGCTCTCTCATCTACCTCTATCCCAGTAGTAGCCATGGTTACTGCCATACAGAGTTGTTGGCCTTCTTTTAAAGAACAGCCCTTTACCACTTGATGCACTCCTTATCTTAGCATCAATATTATCTTGCAACTCTTTCTTAGGATCAAATTTAAAAGCAAAAATTCATTTACAAAGATACCTCTTATTCGGGAGAGTCTTGGCAAGAAACAACTCATCTAGTTTCTTCCATATTGCAGCTGGATCTTCCAAGTCTCCGCACTCCCTTGTGACATTATCCGACAAGTGCAAGAAGATGATGTTGTAAGCCATCTTCTTCATCTCAATCAGCTGGTCCTTCGTGGTACTTGCTGGAAAAACATCATCTTCTCCAAGAGCCAAGTCCACTTTCTATTGCACTAGAACCTCCTTGATCTTCCGCTTCCATAGGGAAAAATCTCCCTTTCCATCAAACTTCTCAATACCGAAATTTGAAGCCATCTTGCGGACGAGATCCCTGATTTATGCACTACCTACAAATGCTTTCTTCAACCTCAAGAACACAGATCGAAGATGGATCTTAACACCGTTCTTAAATCAACCTTCAAAACACAATCAGATCTTGATCTTTACACCGTTCTTGAATCACCAAAGAAGTTGATCTTTGATTCTTAGAGTCTTGGCTCCGTCACCTTCTACTTCTTGCTCCGATACCCAACTGTACAAGCTTCTCTAGCTCTGATACCACTGTTGGAAATCACCTTGACAAGATGCTCAGGTGGTGTGTAACGACCCATCCCGGGTTGGCCACCCCTAAAACGGTGTCATCACATTTTGAAATCTCAGCACGACACATATATGCAACAATAAAAATAAATAACACCAATTGAAAATTTTTCATAATTTCTTAACCCTCCATAGGGAAATTACATCAATCTGATATTTAAACATTCTTTACAACGTACAATGCATGAATATTTACAAATAATTTTTTTTTTCCATTAGTCTGAGGATGATGACATGTACGTGACTTACAGAAAATAATTTCGTCTAACTCTCAACCCACTATACTTTTTGTCCTGTCTGCTACCTAAAATCATTGTACAATGAGGAGTGAGCTTCACAAGCTCAGTGAATTAAATTTACTAAAAGTATTCCAAATTTCATAAATAGTCTTTTAATATTTAATCATTTATTTTTCACATAACCTGATGACAACTTTCTATTGTCAATACACATGACATAAAAATTCATTCTCTATTAATCTCTTCTTCTCAATCATTGGTCTACTTTTAAGACCATCAATTATCTTATAATTACCTCGTAATGAGGTTCACATCATAAAATCTATCATTTAGAGGGTTCTCATCATTCTCTGCTTCTTGCTTACCATAATTGTCTCTCTCTATGAGACCAAATCATCTCTAAACCATTTCAAAATAACATACCACACATCCGCATTTTAATAAAACTATTTCTGTGAGATTCAATCATCTATAAGTTTATTCACGATGATATATCACCCCTCAACATTTCCATAATATTATCATCATAACTGTCTCCTTCTGTGAGACTCAATCATCTATAATTTTATTCACGATAATACATCACACCTCAGCATTTCAATAATATTTTCATCAGAAATGTCTCTTTTTGTGAGACTCAACCACATCTCAGCATTTCAATAATCTCATCAATAATTTAAAATAGATGCAAATGCATAAATGATTATGATGGGAACGTCTTCCCACCTGTCGACAGGTTGTTATTATCTCAGACCGGCTCTCTCCCGGTTCTTTACTTTGCAACTTAGTCCCGGTTGCCACGAAATTTTCTCAGCATATACCGGCTGGCACGGTTTCACTTTTATTTTCAGCATATACTGGCTGTCACGGTGTCACTTTTATTTCCAGCATATACCGGCTGTCATGGTTATTTCATTAGACCGGCTGCCTTCCTGGTTCTTTTCTCTCTCATTTAATGCATATGTATATGAGCAATTATATGAAATATGCATATAAACAGCAATATAAAAATAATATATAAATATAAAACACTTCAATTGTCTATCCTAATTTTTTTTCAAATTTATATAACAAAAATTTCTTTAAAATTCATCACATCCAATCATCCTGATTTTTATCAAATTATATAAAAATTCCATTAAATTCTTCTCTTCCCAAATCACATCAAATAATCCATTAAAGTCTCAAATCATCCATCAAAATTTGTCAAGATCCATTAAAATTCGTCTCAAATCATCTATCAAAATTTGTCAAGATCCACTAAAATTTATCTCATCATCCTCCAAAATTTGTCAAGATCCACTAAAATTCATCTCATCATAATTCGTATTAAAATATCAAGATGTCTCATCAATAATTTATTTATTGCTTTTATTCTCAAATAAACTTATGATTTCCAAAAATATCATTTCTCACCGAAAAATATTTCTACATGTCCAAATTTCCTATCATACTCATAAATCAATCTTTCATCTATCACCCAAGCATACTTTAATAATTAAATTTAATATTATCACTAAATAATTTATTTTTATTTAGACTACTTAAAGTAAATCCAACTCACCCCGTAGCATTTAAAGCTACCCATGGATCACCTTCTTGCCTTCCCATTCTGCTTAAAAATTTGTCTCGTTGTAAATAGTCAACACCTGACATAATATTTGTATTAAATTTCTAATTATTTCTTAAATTTATCATAAACCACTTCCTTTGAAAATTCTCACTTTGAGCTCCGGGAATTTCATATATGTTAAAAATTCAAAAATAAATACCATGCTATTATCTTATAATACTGATAGCTTTTCATGATGCTCTATGAAATTCCACAGAAAATTCCTTCAAAATTTTACTCTTTTGACTTTTCTTTAAACTCCCAAGTGTATTGAGAAAATAGAGAAATTTGAAAGAAAGCTAACGAAATCGGTAAGGAAAATTTGCATTTACAGTGCGTGTATATATACAAGTTGGCTGCAACACAAAACTCTCCCACAGCCAAAAACATTTTCAACTCAAACACCCCTTTTTCCTCTCCTCCCTACACGTGTTTTACACTAAGTTTTCTTTAGACAATTTGGCATAACTTTGGCCTAATTTTTTACCGCAATGGCTGCCACGATTTCAGCAATTTTTTTTTTGTCTTTTGTCTTTTTTTTTGTTTGACTTTTTTTTTTCATTATCTTTTTTTTTCTTTTCCTTCTTCCTTTACTTTTTCCTTTCTCATTTTTTATTTCTGTCTTCGATCTGGGACATTCACATCCCAGATTATTATATATTTTTTTACTATTCACCATTTTTACTATTCACATTTTTTTAGAACTTTTTTTTCAAAACTAATTCTTCGCATAAATATTATTTAAATTTCATGACATATTTATCAAATTACTTCTTTACCCTTAATTCACGAATACGGGTATTACAATTCTACCCACCTTATAAAAATTTCGTCCTCGGAATTTCTTTACTTTATTCTAGAATCAAATATAAATAATCCATCTTCATACTTGCCTTACGCTTTCACGAAATCTCTTCAACATCCTTATTCCTCCACCGAACTTTACACTAGTAAAATTATTTTTTTACACAAGACTTACTCTCTTTGTCTAAAATTCTCATTGGTACTTGTATATAAGTCAAATCTTTCTGAATTTCTATACTTAGCTCGAAATATCATGTAAACACTTTCTTTAAAGTGAAACATGAAATACATTATATAAATATTTTAATTTTGGAGGCAAATTCAGGTTACTCACAACTAATCCAATTTTCTCAACAACCTCATAGGGTCCCACATACTTCGGATTCAACTTTCTTTTTCTGTTTAAATCTCAATACACCTTTTCATTGAGATATTTTTCACTATACCCAATCACCTACTTGAGACTCAAGAGGTCTACTCTAGGCTGCTTTACGGTTCTCTCTAACAAATTTGATAATCTTTATTGTTAGCACAATAATAGATAGACCAGATATATTTTTCTCTTCCATTTCTTCCCAATATATAGAAGTTCTACACCTCCTATCATACAATGTCTCAATGGGTACCATCCCAATACAAATTTGATACTATGACTAATGGTACTTCATACAACCTCACAATCTCAACTACATCCCTCTTCCATCTTGACTATCAGAATTTTGGTCTTAATCTTGTGTACATCTTATTGTTACTTAGTTGCATCGAATCTACATCTTCATATACCTTTCTCATTATCCCCTCTCTTAACTTCACATTATTTGAAACACAATTTCCAAGTTCCAATATTAAAATACTCTTACTTCAATTTTAACCTCATATTACGTTCTAATAAGCACTCAATGCTTAATCTTTTTCTATCTCTTGATCTCTACCTTGCATCTCTAAAACATTTCATTATGGATGACTGTATAACCATATTTATTAACCATGATCCTCTATCACTGATATTCAACTTCATTCTTATGTCTCTTAAATTTATCATTAATTTCATATAAGAACTCCCAATAGCAATTAACTTTCTTGTAGACTTTCTATTCAATGTATCAATTATCATCTTCGCATTTTCTAGATGATAGTGAATTGTACAGTCATAATCACATATCAATTCCATTCACCTCCTCTGTCTCAAATTCAACTCCTTCTGGGTTGGTAAATGCGTCAAGCTTTTATGATCAGTAAAAATTTTACACTTGGCTCCATATAATGGTGTCTCCAAATCTTTAAAGCAAAAACTATGGCAGCCAATTCTAAATCATGGGTCGGGTAATTCTTCTCATGGCTCTTTAGTTGCCTAGACGCATAAGCTATAACTCTCCTATGTTGCATCAACATACATCCCAACCTATAATGTGACGCATCACTATAAACCACGAATCCTTCATCACCAGAGAGAAGCACTAATACTAGGGCAGTAGTCAGTTTTCTTTCAACAGCTGAAAATTGTTCTCACATTTTTCCTAGTAAGTCTATTCAACTGCATTACAATAATAAAAATTTTCTGAAATAATCTTCTATAATCACTAACTAATCCCAAGAAGATTTTAATCTCAATTATATTAGTTGGTTTCTCCCAACTTAACATTGTCTATACTTTTTTTTTCTCTTTTTTATAGATCATTCGTTATGCCATTCCCGACATTACATGTTCCAAAAAAAAAATTATTTTCTTCCATCAACCCTTATGTTTAGAGAACTTATATCATACCATCTTTTTCTCCTCAAAGTCTCCCACACAATTTCTAAATGTTTTACTTGCTCTTCCGTAGTCTTAAAATATACCAAGATGTTATCAATGAACACAACCACAAGTTTTCAAGAAATGATTCAAATATTTTATTTATCCAGTCCATGAATGTTTCTAGAATATTATTCAATCCAAATGTCATCACAAGAAATTTATGATCATAACATGTCATAAAAACAATCTTAGGCACACCTCCTTTCTCTATCTTTGATTAGTGATAATCTGATCTCAGATTTATCTTAGAAAGCACTCTCACTCCTTGCAACTGCTCAAACAGTTCATTTATCTTGGGTAAAATATATTTGTTCTTATTCCAACTATCTGTAGTCTATATATACTCCTATCATTCCATCTTTTTCTTTCATAAACAACACATAGGCTTCCCCAAATACATTAAGTCTGATTAATGGTTTATCTAAATTTTTTTTAAAATGATACGTTTAACTCTCTCAATTCAGCTGACGTCATTCTGTAGGGTGCTATTAAATATATGTGATGAACCTGGTATCATATCAATAGAGAAATTTAATCTCACATCATGAAAATCTTTTACTACCAAGATTTCTTCTAACTTCTTATTTTCCTTTCTAGAATCCATTATGTATGCCAAATACTCCTTATGTCCATATCTTGAACACTACATTCTTTCTGGAACAATCAACCCAAGTGTAATACGTCGACAATCAATTCATTCTCAAAATTATATTATATTCAAAGATAATAAATCAACTTCAGATTTTCTATCACTAATACGAATCACACAACCCTCCGAAATATTTATGATTATCACTTTATCTCTAAGGGGAACTTTAACAAAAATATTTTGCATCCAAGGACTGACATATACTTCAATAAACTTCATATGAATACTTGATGCAAAAGAATGGGTTACATCAAGATCGACCAACATTGACATGTTCATTTTCTCCACACATAAAGCACTTAAATTTTGAAAATTCTGGGATAAATATCTTATCTGAATATAATTATAATAAACTTTTATATCCCCATCATACATCATATTGCCACTTTCATTTGGTGGCATACTTACTTCCTTTGCCATGACTTTCAGTTCTCATAATCTGTCTCCCAAATCTAAGGGTCCCACCAATAGTATTTTAAGATACATAAGCATCAGATTCTGTTTGCCTTTGACTCTGTACTTCAATTTTCGGTAACAAGGAATGCCTCATTTGGGGTGGTCTCTCACCCTATATACTCATACTACCACTACCTCTATAACCTTTATGTCTAAGTCTTTTTAATCACTTTTTCTATTTTCCTCAAACTTCATCACATTTCTCTCGATCTGAAATAATATATCCACCAATCTAACATAATTCATATGCCTCATGTAAGATAGTTTCGATGAAACTTTAAAACATAGTTCATCTTTGAACCTCTTACATTTCTTCTCCTCTTGGTTTACCATTTTTGGTACAACCATTGACAAAACCGTAAATCTACTATCATACCGAGCCACAATTAACACATTTACCCCAAATAAATAATATCTCTATCTTACTGAGCTCTAGAGATATAAGGAAAATATTTATCAAGAAAAAATTCCTTAAACCTATTTCAGGTTAAGGGTCTATCAATATTTGTACTTAGCTTGGGAAAATATCATTTCATCATTCACAAAACGTCTCTTTCTAACTCAAACGAAGTAAAGACAATCATCTGTTGTAAAATACTAAATAATGTCTCTACATATTTCTCCAAAACTTAAGTGTAAAAGGATTCATAAATCCTTTAAACAACAAAACATTTAGCTTAATTATATCTCCTTGCATCTTATGCATAAATCCACTTTTCCTTTTTTTTTTTAAGTGTCTACCATTACTAGATTAACAACATCTGGCACTGCTCTAGTATGCTTATCAAATCTATGCTAGAAGTTATCCACTCGATCATCTGATACATTCGTTTTCTCAAAAACATGAGTAAGAGCTTATCTTAGCTCATCTTTTTCAACTTCAGATTCTCTCATACCTCAATTATATTACTAATATCAATCATATTATCAACATGTTCCTTTATAAGAACCACAGATTCATACTCAACCTCGACTTATCAAAAATATTGTGGGCTTACCATGCCCTCTTAAATCAATAATTTTAAATCTAGCTCTAGCGTGTCCACGTGTCATCCTCAGACTGTTCATTATAATTTACTTTAATCTTCCACTTTCTTACTTTTTTATGCAGTCTACAGAATCATACAACCTAATGCTCTGATACCAAAATTGTAACGACCCATCCCGAGTTGGCCACCCCCGAAACGATGTCATCACATTTTGAAATCTCAGCACGACACATATATGCAACAATAAAAATAAATAACACCAATTGAAAATTTTTCATAATTCCTTAACCCTCCACAGAGAAATTACATCAATTTGATATTTAAACATTCTTTACAACGTACAATGCATGAATATTTACAAATAAATTTTTTTTTCCATTAGTCTGAGGTCGATGACACGTACATGACTTACAGAAAATAATTTCGTCTAGACTCTCAACCCACCAGACTTTTTGTCCTGTCTGCTACCTGAAATCATTGTACAATGAGGAGTGAGCTTCACAAGCTCAGTGAATTAAATTTACTAAAAGTATTCCAAATTTCATAAATAGTCTTTTAATATTTAATCATTTATTTTTCACATAACCTGATGACAACTTTCTATTGTCAATACATATGACATAAAAATTCATTCTCTATTAATCTCTTCTTCTCAATCATTGGTCCACTTTTAAGACCATCAATTATCTCATAATTACCTTGTAATGAGATTCACATCATAAAATCCATCATTTAGAGGGTTCTCATCATTCTTTGCTTCTTGCTTACCATAATTATCTCTCTCTATGAGACCAAATCATCTCTAAACCATTTCAAAATAACATACCACACATCCGCATTTTAATAATACTATTTCTGTGAGATTCAATCATCTATAAGTTTATTCACGATGATATATCACCCCTCAACATTTCCATAATATTATCATCATAACTGTCTCCTGTGAGACTCAATCATCTATAATTTTATTCACGATAATACATCACACCTCAACATTTCAATAATATTTTCATCAGAAATGTCTCTTTTTATGAGACTCAACCACATATCAGCATTTCAATAATCTCATCAATAATTTAAAACAGATGCAAATGCATGAATGATTATGATGGGAACGTCTTCCCACCTGTCGACAGGTTGTTATTATCTCAGACCGACTCACTTCCGGTTTTTTACTTTGCAACTTAGTCCCGGTTGCCACAGAATTTTCTCAGCATATACCGGCTGGCACGGTTATTTCATTAGACCGGCTGTCTTTCTGGTTCTTTTCTTTCTCATTTAATGCATATGTATATGAGCAATTATATGAAATATGCATATAAACAGCAATATAAAAACAACATATAAATATAAAACACTTAAATTGTCTATCCTAATTTTTTCTCAAATTTATATAACAAAAATTTCTTTAAAATTCATCACATCTAATTATCCTGATTTTTATCAAATTACATAAAAATTCCACTAAATTCTTCTCTTCCAAAATCACATCAAATAATCCATTAAAGTATGTCAAGATCCACTAAATTTCATCTCAAATTATCCATCAAAATTTGTCAAGATCCATTAAAATTCGTCTCAAATCATCCATAAAAATTTGTCAAGATCCACTAAAATTTATCTCATCATCCACCAAAATTTGTTAAGATCCACTAAAATTCATCTCATCATAATTCGTATTAAAATATCAAGATGTCTCATCAATAATTTATTTATTTCTTTTATTCTCAAATAAACTTATGATTTCCAAAAATATCATTTCTCACTGAAAAATATTTCTACATGTCCAAATTTCCTATCATACTCATAATACTGATAGCTTTTCATGATCCTTTATGATATTCTGCAGAAAATCCCTTCAAAATTTTTCTCTTTTGACTTTTCTTTGAACTCCCAAATGTATCGAGAAAATAGAGAAATTTGAAAGAAAGCTAACGAAATCGGTAAGGAAAATTTGCGTTTACAGTGTGTGTATATATACAAGTTGGCTGCAACACAAAACTCTCCCACAGCCAAAAACATTTTCAACTCAAACACCCCTTTTTCCTCTCCTCCCTACATGTGTTTTACACTAAGTTTTCTTTAGACAATTTGGCCTAACTTTGGCCTAATTTTTTACAGCAATGGCTGCCACGATTTCAACATATTTTTTTTTGTCTTTTGTCTTTTTTTTTGTTTGACTTTCTCTTCTTTTTTGTTTCATTATCTTTTTTTTTCTTTTTTTCGTTCTTCCTTTACTTTTTCCTTTCTCTTTTTTTATTTCTGTCTTCGGTCTGGGACATTCACGTCCCAGATTATTATTATTTTTTTACTATTCATTTTTTTACTATTCATGTACTTTTTTTAGAATTTTTTTTTTCAAAACTAATTCTTCGCATAAATATTATTTAAATTTCATGACATATTTATCAAATTATTTTTTTATCCTTAATTCACGAATACGAGTATTATATGGTGATCTTCCAAACACCCAAGTCTAGAATGACTTGTAGAAAAAATTTCAGCAATCGAACACAAGAACAAAAAACCAAAGAAAGAAAGAAGACGAGCAATTTGTTATTGAGGTTCAGCAATGTGCCTACGTCCCTGTGAGTTCCTCCGAACTCTCTACACTAAATCAATGGTTCTTTACAATTCAGCAACCCTCTTCAAGAAACCTCAAGTTCTTGAAGGAACCAAAAAGAGAACGAGAAAGTGATAGACCTATTACAATGCTTCCTATCAATTCCCTACTACCATCTCTTCTTTAAAACCAGTCTCTCTACAATGAGTCCCTCTTGTATGTCTGTGTCTTTACACTCTCACACAATTCTCTTGTTCACACACATGTCTCACAAGTTACATCATCACATTCTTGTGTCTTCTTTTTGTTTTTGTTGTTGTTGAGATTGAACCTAGGTGACCCTTTATATAGTGCACCAACTTCTTGTCCAATCTTGTGTGTCATTCTCCACCCTTAGATCTTGATGACCATTTAACCATGGCCCTCCATCAATCCTAAGTGGTGCTGTGTATTTTAACCTTGCATTCATGCACCTAAGAGAAGACTAAAGCATGTTGTCCATGTGTGCCGGCCAAAGCTGCAGCGCCGCGCTGCAGCTTTGAGTTTATATCCCTTGTGCCATTCTTGCCAGGTTCCAGCGCTGCAGCTTGGACTTTCTGTCCCTTGTGCCATTCTTGCCAGGTTCTAGTGCTGCAGCTTGGAGTTGCTGTCCCCTTCACACAACACCCTTCTGCTTATGTGCAAAAGTGCGCACACTAGTGCGCATGGCCTTCCCTTGCTCCAAAATGAAGCACACATATGTGTGCAGCCTTCTAACTTGCTGAACTTTGATCCTCCACCTTTGGTCTAGACTTTAACCATCTTTGAACCATACTTGGACCTGTTCAAACCTTAACCATGTTTGAACCATGTTTAAACCTTAGACAAATACCAACAAAATCCAAAATACCTTTTACCCTCATGCTAGCGAACTTAAAACTCACATGGTTCTGCTTGCCATGTAGACAATGATCACAGAAATCGAATCCCATAGAATAATTTGGGACTCTCTTCACCATCTGCTTCGACGATAAAGTAGATAGTCCCTTTTCACTGATATGCCCAAGCCTCTGTGCTACAACATAGAGGACTTTGCCTCATCATCCGTTACCTCCTCAAAGATAAAACCTCCACTGCATCGACTTTGTACTGTACTTCCCAGTAACTTATGCAACGTACCATACCAAACACCTCGTGCAATTACTAGCGATCCATAAGTCATCTCACACGAATTTTTGTCACAGCTGAAATTCACCCCTCCATCCATCATCTTGCTGACTAACATCATGTTCCTGCTGAGACCCAAAATATGCAACACGCCTGGAAGTGTCCTGACCGTCCCATCGTTCATCTTCACCTTCACCTTCACCTTCCCATGACCAATAATATTCACCGGAGAGTTATCTCCCAATAAAACATTTCCCCCATCAAAGGTTTCATACTCACAAAACCAGTCCCTGTGAGGTGTCATGTGAAAGAAAGCTCTTGTGTCAATTATCCAAACACTTTGATCTGATTAAGCCAAACAATATGCCATATTTAAGTCACCAGCAGCATCATCCTAGTTCTTATTTCCTGAAGCTGATGATGAGGGCAAAATATTGCATATTTTGGCCCCTTAATTTATAGTTGTTAACTTAGGAATTTGTTACTTTAAGTTGTTTTCAGTGTTTTACAAGTTTACAAGCACTCGGAAAGGAGTTTCACTAAAATTGCCAGAATTGCATGTACAGATTAGTCATTTTTGTGGATTTTGCTGTATTTATTCAGGAGGAACCAGGAGATGAGCCATATATGCTTTGAAAGATCCAAATGTCTATTAGGAATTTTATGGCTCATAAAAATGATTTTTCTAGAGAAAGTTATGGCAGTTTTAGTAGTTAAAGGTCAGGCTGTGTGTGATTTCAATGTGGCAGATCAGTCATATTTGTGGATTTTACTATATTTATTCAGGAAGAACCAGGAGATGATCCATATATGCCTGGAAATATCCAGATGTCTATTTTCTGAGGAATTTTACGGCTCATAAAAATGATTTTTCTAGAGAAATTTATGGCAGTTTTAGTAGACAAAGGTCGGGCAGTGCACCATGCTGTGCTCGAGCGCACAAGATTGTGATCAAGCGCACTCGGGCAGTATCCCACATCGAATTTGAAACTCATTACACTCTTGAGTTTCCCTATAAAATCCCTACCTCACTAAAGCAATTGGTGTACAATTCGGAAGACTTCTGCTAGCATTCTGGTGGATCTCGAAAGCTTTGCTACCACGAGGGGAAGCGCCACCCAACAGCGAGTGGAATTTCTCCCAATGTATAGTCAGTTTTAATTTATTTCTTTTTTAGTTTTAAAGTTTAATGTTTAGTACTTTTATTGTGAACTTTAGTTTCATAATTATGAGAGGCAAAAATCTTTATCTAAGCATGAAGATGAAGCCTCGCCATTGTTTGACATAATATTTTCAGATTTGTTCATACAATTCTGATATTTTTTTTAGTATAAATTTTATGTTCAATTATTTGAGTAAAATCTTATGATTGATTGCTTTAAAATTTTTAAATTGGATATTCCTTGTGTTTCATCTGCCCAATACGACGGATCATTCAAATTAGATTGGATATCCATTGTGATTTGTGAATTAAACGGATACATTGGATGATTTTGGTTTAGTTTGGGTATTCGTCGTGATTTTTGTAATGGTGGATTCATAGAATGATTTGATAGATTATTTTTATATAGAACATGAAGATATATGCTTTACTTTGGTGTGGTGGATTTAGAAAACCTTAGTGTTTTTATCAGTTGTTTTTAAATCAACTTAGTTTAGTTTATACTCTTTGCATAATACAACTAAAAATTTGGAACTATGTTAAAATAGGTTTAGTTTAGATAAAAATACATTTTCACAACGCAATTCCCTGTGGATTCGACCTTGTACTTGCACAACATTATATTGTAAATGACTCGTATGCTTGTAAGTAATTTAAAACTCACAACAAGTTTTTGGTGCCGTTGCCGGGGAGTTATTTTGTTTGTGAAAATTAATTTTTTTTTTCTGAATTGATTTTAATTTTCTACTAGTTTAGTTAGAATTTTTGTTTTATTTTTGTTTTTGCAATTTTATTTTTTGTTTATTTGTTTTTATTTGCAATTGCTTATAAAAAAATAGAAAATAAATAAATATATAAAAACAATTTGCCAATTTTTGTTGGCCTATTTTGTGAGTATTGTGTTTTTTGTTTTTTCATTTATTTTATATTATCTTATTGTTATTTTTTATTTGTATTTTATTTTATTCTTTTGTTTCTACTGGTTAGTTTATATTAGTGCTGTTTGTTTGGTGTATGCTTGGTCGGAGATCCCTGAACTTAGAGTCAATACCTTTAGATCCCGAATTAGAAAGAACTCTTAGGAGACAGAAGAGAGCACTTGTTGAAAGAGAGATAATTGAGATAGGAGAAAATTTTTGGAATATAAATCAACCTGAGAATGTAGAGCAACCTAGAGCTTGGAACGTGGACTTCACTACATCCCCTAGGAATTTGTTCGCACCCGTTGCGACTAACTCCCCTTCTTGTATAGTGTTGCCACCAACCAATGCTACCCATTTTGATCTAAAGCCACAGACATTGGAGGACAACCTCAAGGATTTCATGAAGATGACCGGCCAGTCCATCAATGCAGCCAATACATTCAATGTTGATAGTTGTTCTATGCATTTAGCACAGAATTGTCCATCAATGCCGGCTTTTGCCGAGTATCCCATGGAACAAGTGAACGCTTTCAATGACTATCAAAGGCAATCAAATGGATCTTACTCTGAGACTTACAATCCAGGGTGGCGGAACCACCCTAATTTTTCATGGGAACAGAACCAACCAATGAATCAGGGAGGAGCCCTTCATCATGCTCACAATCAATACCCTCCCGGATTTTCTCCACCATTTCCAAGTCATGGTCGTTCAGCCCATCTAGCACCATCACCTGTTTATTATGCTCCCACTCAAGTGCCAGTGTCAGTTTCACAATCTCTAGAGGACACCCTCAAGGATTTCATGAAGATGACCGGCTAATCCATCGGCGAAGTGAGGAGTGCAACAATGGTAAACACCCAAGTGATTACCAAGCTAGAGAGTCAAATGGATAAAATCGCAAGTCATGTGAGTGAAAGAGAGAAGAGAAAGTTCCCCAGTCAACCCGTGCCCAACCGAAGGAATAGTTTGCGGTTGAAAATTCATTAACTCCTACGCACGGGCAGGAACAAGTGCAATCGATTGTCACATTGAGGTCTGGGAGACAAGTGGACAATCAAGTAGAAGATAACCTTGCTATGCAGCAAGGGCAAGAAATGAAGGCAATCTGAGGACATTGTGGAGGCATGCTTTGCTTAGTTTGGAGAGGATTTGGATTTAGATAAGCTACTTGAGCAAGCAAATTCTATCTTGGAGTTTGCTCCTCAGGAGAGCAGTAAGACGGAGGAGACTGTGGGTGAATCAAGCATTGAGGACCCCCTAGAGGCATGCTTTGCTCAGTTTGAAGAGGATTTGGATTTGGATAAGTTGCTTGTGCAAGCAAATTCTACTTTGGAGTCTGCTCCACAGAAGAGCAGTGAGACGGAGGATACCACAGCACCTGAACCCCCCAAGAATGAACTTAAGCCTTTACTGGACAATCTTAAGTATAAGTTCCTAGGTCCAGCAGATTATTTGCCTGTGATTATAGCTTCAGATTTGGTTGAGGAGAAATTAGTGGAAATTTTAAGAGAGCACAAGGAAGCTATAGGCTGGACTATTAAGGATATCAGGGGAATCAGCCCCTCGGTGGTGATGCGCAAGATACATTTGGAGGAGAATGCCAAGCCATCGAGGGAGCCACAAAGAAAGCCCAACCCAGCTATGCAAGAGGTTGTAAGGACTGGAGTGATTAAGCTATTGGATGTAGGGATCATTTATCCAATCTTTGATAGCGAGTGGGTGAGCCCGATTCATGTCGTACCAAAATAGGCTGGATTGGCGGTAGTGATGAATAAAGATGACTAGTTGGTTCCAACTCGTGTACAGTCAGGATGGAGAGTGAGTATAGACTATAGTAAGTTGAATGTTGCCACAAGGAATGATCATTTTACACTCCCATTTATTGATCAGATGGTGGAGCGCTTAGCTAGGCACGATTACTAATGTTGGGTCTGGCTGAAGACATTAAACTTAGCGCTCATGGGAGGCAACCCACAGCATATCCTTTCTGTTTGTTTATTATTTTACATATTTCTTGTTACTGTTTTTCTCTAGTGTTTTTTGTTTTCCAGTCTTTATTTTTCAGGGACAAAGCGTACTTCAGATCAAGTTTGGGGGTATGCTATGAGCCATACCAGTCTAGATAGTTCTCCATATCCTAGGTCATCTCTTTCCATATTATTCACACATTGGGGTCAATGTGTAATTTAAGTTTGGGGGTATGGGAGACACATTACACACACTTTGTCCTAATTTATTGTTGTTTTTCTTCATTTAAAAAAAAAGAAGGTAAATGCATGCTCATGTTATTTTGAAAATTTTAGTTAATCTAAACAAATACAATGATGCGATGTCATTGGTGAGCTTAAAATTGTGAACACATGATTTGATGATAGAGTTTTAAAACTTTGTTACTTACTTTAGGCATTTGAGAATTCACATGTTTGATCTAATCTGATACAAGCACATTAGCACAAAATTGTATGAGGCATAACATACGATTTCAATGTGTATATTTCCTTGACTTAACTGAAACTGGATGACTTGTAGGATAAACACTTTGGCATAGAAACGTAATATATATATATATATATATATATATATATATATATAATGATCATCAATAATCTTTTCACTGAGTAACTGGACCTCTTGCCTCAGTAAGCAGTGGGTGTTCATGTTAAAAGGTGGGAATTTTATTCATAATGATCATTGCGAAACTTTCCGCTGAGTAACTAGACCTCCTGCCTCAGTAAGCAGAGAGTGTTCACGTCAAAAGGTGGGAATTTTGCTTAGTAGTACTAAGGCCAGTTTAGTTTCATAGCCTTTTTGACTCGAGTTAGTAAATCCTTAGGGGTGTCTTTACACCTAATGCCCTAAAACCATCTGGTTTGGGAGTCATTGACTCAACACTCGATACATGGGTCAATTAGAAAGCTTAAGGGAACTAAATATAGTAGAGCCTTATAATAAATAAAAATTATAAAATAAAAGTAAAATAAAACTATGTCATCGTTGTTCATTCTGATGAGAAATTCTGTGAATCTTGAGACATGGAGACATTTTACATTGAAGTTATTTGGAAATTTCATCTGTATATGCTAATTCACTTTACACTGATTCAAGCTTGTGATGTCTTAGCCTGCCTCTTATAAGTAATTAGGTTTTAAAATTGCTATTCATTGTGAAGATGGGTTATATCTTTTTTAAGCTTGCTCATGAATGAATATCATTGTTTTGAGTGCTCCTTAAATTTTTGGATACCATGAGTGATGAACTTATCTTTATGTTCTTTGTTTTTCATTTAGATTTATTTTGTTTTTCTAAGGGACTAGGAAAATGTAAGTTTTTGGGTATTTGATGAGTGCCAAATATTGCATATTTTGGCATCTTAATTTATAGTTGTTAGCTTAGGAATTTGTTACTTTGAGGTGTTTTCGTTGTTTTACAGGTTTACAAGCACTCGGAAAAGAGTTTCACTAAAATTGCCAGAATTGCCTGTACAGATTAGTCTTTTTTGTGGATTTTGCTGTATTTATTCAGAAGGAACCAGGAGATGAGCCTGTACAAATTCCCAATGTATAGTTAGTTTTAATTTATTTATTTTTTAGTTTTAAAGTTTAATGTTTATCACTTTTATTGTGAACTTTAGTTTCATAATTATGAGAGGCTAAAATCTTCATCTAAGCTTGAAGATGAAGCCTCACCATTGTTTGGCATAATATTTTCATATTTGTTCATACAATTCTGATATTTTTTTTAGTATGAATGTTCTATTCAATTATTTGAGTAAAATCTTATGATTGATTGCTTTTAAATTGTTAAATTAGATATTCCTTGTGTTTCATCTGTCGGATACGGCGGATCATTCAAATTAGATTGGATATCTATTGTGATTTGTGAATTAAACAGATACATTGGATGGTTTTGGTTTAGTTTGGGTATTCGTCGTGATTTGTATAATTGTGGATTCATGGAATGATTTGATAGATTATTTTTATATAGAACATGAAGATATATGCTTTACTTTAGTGGGGTGGATTCAAAAAACCTTAGTGTTTTTATCAGTTGTTTTTAAATCAACTTAGTTTAGTTTATACTTTTTGCATAATACAACTAAAAATTTGGAACTAGGTTAAAATAAGTTTAGTTTAGATAAAAATACATTTTTACAACGCAATTTCCTGAGGATTCGACATTGTACTTGCACAACACTATATTGCAAACGACTTGTGTGCTTACGAGTAATTTAAAACTCACAACAGCTGATATCTCACCTATCCACTTTTCAGGGTTCACACTCTTACTTCTACAATCCTTCTTCAAATGTCCGGGCTTCCTACGCTTCCAACACTTCAACCCAAATTTATCCATACTTTTCCATCTTCCTCTAAACTAGGGTTTATCACCAGACCACTTGTAGTCTCTATCATGGGTTCGTCCTCTCACAGATAAAGCCTCATTTGATGAGTTCTTTGTACCCTGCCACCTCATCTCCTCAGACAATAAGGCTGCCACAACATTCTCAAAGAACAGATTAGTCGTATCACTACTAATCTCAACTATCAAGTTATCCTACGAATCAGGTAGTGAACAGAGCAGTGTAATAGCCTTATCGTCATCTATCACATCAACACTGATAGATAATAACTGACCTATCAAAGTTTTGAACTCATGTAGATGAACAGAGAAATAATCACCCTTAGCCATCCGAAGATTGTACAACTTCTTCCGCATAAACAATTTATTTACTAGAGATTTACTCTGATAAAGGCTTTCCAGCTTCTTCCAGATTTTTTTTGTAGTCTTCTCTCCAAAAAATTTATCAAGACAGAATCGGATAATCACAAAGAAATAATCACCTTAGCCATCCGAAGATTGTACAACTTCTTCATAGAAACAGTTTATTTACCAAAGATTTACTCTGATAAAGGCTTTCCAGCTTCTTCTAGATTTCTTTCGTAGTCTTCTCTCCAAAAACATTTATCATGACAGAATCGGACAGGCACAGTTGAATTAAACTTAATACCTTTCAATCAAGCTTCTCCCACTCTGTGATGGCCATTGAAGATGACGCCGAAACCACCACTAGCGACGCCACCTCTTCCATAGATGCCAAAAACTTATTGTGAGTTTTAAATTACTTACAAGTACATGAGTCGCTTGTAATATAATGTGTGTAAGTGTGAGGTCGAATCCACAGGGAATTGCATCGTGAAAATATATTTTTATCCAAACTAAACCTATTTTAACCTAGTTCTGAATTTTGAATTATATTTTGCAAAGAATATAAACTAAACTAAATTGAGTTAAAAGAAATGATAAAAATACTAAGGTTTCTGAATCCACCCTACCAAAATAAAGCATATATTTTCATGTTCTTTATAAAAGTAATCTATCAAATAATTCCATGAATCCACCATTATACAAATCACAGAGAATACCTTAATTCAACCAAATCATCCAATATATCCCTTTAGAATCACAATGGATTTCCAATTTACTTTGGATGATCCGCCGTATCCGGCAGATGAAACACAAGGAATATCCAATTTGAACAATTTAAACACAATCAATCATAAGAATTTACTCAAACTATTGAAACAGAACATTAATACTAAAAGTATCAGAATTGTACGAACATATCTGAAAATATTATGCCAAACAATGGTGAGGCTTCATCTTCAACCTTAGATGAAGGTTTTAGCATCTCATGATTATGAAATTAATTTTCACAATTAAAGTGCTAAACATAAAACTTTAAACTCAAAAGAAATAAATTAAAACTGACTATATATTGAGAGAAATTCCACTCGTAGCTGTTGTGCGTCGCTTCCCTCTTTGGTAGCAAAGCCTTGGAGATCCGCCAGATTGCTCGCAGAAGTCCTCCGGATTGCACACCTTTTTGATGAAGTGAAATGAGGCTTTTATAGGGGAACTCCATGAGTGCAATGTGTTTCCAATCTGATGTGGGATGTGAGATATAGAATCTGTTTCCAACCGATGTGGGATGTGGGATTTAAGCTTTCACATGCCCTTCAAAACTTCTGCCCACACTGAAATCCCGCACAGTCTAACCGTTGTCTACTAAAACTATCATAACTTTCTCTAGGAAAATCATATTTATGAGCTGTAAAATTTCCCAGAAAACAGACATCCAGATCTTTCTAACCATATAGGCTCATCTCTTGGTTCTTCCTGAATCATTACAGTTTAATCCGTAAAATTCACTTCTGCCACGCTAAAATCACGCACAGCCTGACCTTTGTCTACTAAAACTGCTATAATTTTCTCTAGAAAAATCATATTTATGAGCCATAAATTCTCCAAAAAATATACATTCAGATATTTCCAAGCATATATGGTTCATCTCTTGGTTCTTCTTGAATCAATACAGTTTAATCCACAAAAATGACTGATTTGTACGGGCAATTCTGGCAATTTAGTGAAACTCCTTTCTAAGTGCTTGTAAACCTATAAAACAAAAAAAAAAAAACAACTTAAAGTAACAAATTCCTAAGCTAACAAATGTAAATTAAGGGGCCAAAATATACAATATTTGGCACTCATCAAATACGCCCAAAATTACATTTTGCTAGTCCCTTAGCAAAACAAAATGAAAAACAAAGAACACAAAGATAAATCCATCATTCATGGTGTCCGAAATTTTAAGTAGCACACAAAACCATGATATTCATTTATGAGAAAGCTTAAAATATAAACCCATCTTCGCAATGAATAGAAATTTTAAAATCTAATTACTTTCAAAAGGCAGGCTAAGGCATCACAAGTCTGACTCAGTGTAAAGTGAATTAGCATATAAAGATGAGGCTTCCAAATAACTTCAATGTGCAATGTCTCCATGTCTCAAGATTCACAGAATTTCTCATCAGAATGAACAACCATGGCATACTTTTATTTTCTTCTCTCTTTTATTATAAGGCTCTGCTATGTTTAGTTCCTTTAAGCTTTCTAATTGACCCATGTAGCGAGTGTTGAGTCAATGACTCACAAACTAGACGGTTTTAGGGCATTAGGTGTAAAGACACCCCTAAAGACTTACTAACTCGAGTCAAAAAGGCTAAGAAACTAAATTAACCTTAATGCTACCAGGCAAAATTCCCACCTTTTGACGTGAACACTCACTATTTACTGAGGCAAGAAGTCCAGTTACTCAGCGAAAATTTTCTCAATGATCCTTATGAATAAAATTCTCACATTTTGACGTGAACACTCACTGCTTACTGAGGCAAGAGATCCAGTTACTTAGTAGAAAGTTTATTAATGATCATCATGAGCATTTTTCTCTTTTTGTGTAATTTTTTTTTTATTTATACTTTTCTATGCCAAAGTGTTTATCCAACAAGTCATCCAGTTTCAGTTAAGTCATGAAAACATACACATTAAAATCACATGTCATACCTCACACTATTTTGTGCTAATGTACTCGTGTCAGGTTAGATCAAACATGTGAATTCTCAAATGCCTAAAGCAAGTAACAAAATTTTAAAACTTTATCATTAAATCATGTGTACAAGATTTTAAGCTCACCAATGACATCACATCACAGTATTCGTTTAGATCAACCAAAATTTCAAAACAATCATGAACATTCATTTATCTTTTCAATAATATATAATAAAAAAACCTGGAACAAAGTGTGTGTGAATGTGTCTCCCATACCCCCAAACTTAAATTACACATTGTCCCCAGTGTGTGAATAATATGGAAAGAACTTACCTGAGAGATAGAGAACTAGCTGGACTGGCATAGCTCATAACATACCCCTAAACTTGAACTGAAGTACGTGTTGTCCCTGAAAAACAATTACCAAAGTAATACTGGAAAACAAAAAATACTAAAAATAAACAGTAACAAGAAATATGAAAAAAAAACAATAAAAGATACACTGTGGGTTGCCTCCCATGAGCGCTAAGTTTAACGTCTTCAGCCAGACTCACAACTTGCACAAAGGCCTGGTGATCTTGCTGAAATCTTGGACAAATCGCCTGTAGAATTCTACATTTCCCAGAAAAGAACGAACCTGCTTCACCGTACGTGGGGCTGCAAGGTTGGAAATCAGGTCCACCTTCGCTTTGTCGACCTCAATCACCTGATAAGATATGATGTGCCCAAGTACAATACCTTGCTTTACCATAAAATGACACTTGTCCCAATTAAGCACCAGGTTCTTCTCCTTTTGAGCAGCAACCAAATTTGAAGCTATCATCACAGGTAAAGACTCTATTGGACCTAAGAACTTATACTTAAGATTTTTCGGTAAAGGCTTAAGTTCCTTCTTGGGGGGCTCAGGTGCTGCGTTCTCCTCCATCTCACTGCTCTCCCGAGGAGCAGACTCCAAAACGGATTCACTTGCTCAAGTAATTTATCCAAATCTAAATCCTCTCCAAACTGAGCAAAGCGTGCCTCCAAGGGGTCCTCAATGCTTGATTCATCCATCATTTTTTTATTTAATTTTTATTTTTTATAAGCAATTGCAAATAGAAACAAATAAAATAAAATAAAATTGCAAAAATAAAAACGAAACAAAAATGTTAACTAAACTAGGAGAAAAATAAAATCAATTCAGACAAAAATTTAATTTTCCCCAACAAAACAAATCCCCGGCAACGGCTCCAAAAACTTGTTGTGAGTTTTAAATTACTCATAAAAATATATTTTTATCCTAACTAAACCTATTTTAACCTAGTTCTGAATTTTGAATTGTATTTTGCAAAGAATATAAACTAAACTAAATTGAGTTGAAAGAAATGATAAAAATATTAAGGTTTTTGAATCCACCCCACCAAAATAAAGCATATATTTTCATGTTCTATATAAAAGTAATCTATCAAATAATTCCATGAATCCACCATTATACAAACCACATAGAATACCCCAATTCAACCAAATCATCCAATGTATCCCTTTAGAATCACAATGGGTATCCAATTAACTTTGGATGATCCGCCGTATCCGACAGATGAAATACAAGGAATATCCAATTTGAACAATTTAAACACAATCAATCATAAGAATTTACTCAAACAATTGAAACAGAACATTAATACTAAAAATATCAGAATTGTACGAACATATTTGAAATTATTATGCCAAACAATGGCGAGGCTTCATCTTCAACCTTAGATGAAGGTTTTAACCTCTCATGATTATGAAACTAATTTTCACAATTAAAGTGCTAAGCATAAAACTTTAAACTCAAAAGAAATAAATTAAAACTGACTATATATTGAGAGAAATTTCACTCGCAGCTATGTTGCGGTGCTTCCCCCTCTTGGTAGCAAAGCCTTGGAGATCCGCCAGATTGGTCGCAGAAGTCCTCCGGATTGCACACTTTTTTGATGAAGTGAAATTGAGCTTTTATAGGGGAACTCCATGAGTGCAATGTGTTTCCAATCCGATGTGGGATGTGGGATTTAAGCTTTCACATGCCCTTTAAAACTTCTGCCCACATTGAAATCCCGCACAACCCGACCTTTGTCTACTAAAACTGCCACAACTTTCTCTAGAAAAATCATATTTATGAGCCGTAAAATTCCTCAGAAAATAGACATCCGAATCTTTCCAAGCATATATGGCTCATCTCCTGGTTCTTCCTGAATCATTACAGTTTAATCCGCAAAAATCACTTCTGCCACACTAAAATCACGCACAACCTAACCTTTGTCTACTAAAACTGCCATAATTTTCCATAGAAAAATCATATTTATGAGCCGTAAAATTCTCCAGAAATAGACATTCGAATCTTTCCAAGCATATATAGCTCATCTCCTGGTTCTTCTTGGATCAATACAGTTAATCCGCAAAAATGACTGATCTGTACGGGCAATTCTGACAATTTAGTGAAACTCCTTTCCAAGTGCTTGTAAACCTGTAAAACAACGAAAAAAACAACTCAAAGTAACAAATTCCTAAGCTAACAAATGTAAATTAAGGGGCCAAAATATGCAATATTTGGCACTTATCACCTTTCAATCGAGCTTCTCCTACTCCATGATGGCCACTGAAGATGATGTCGAAACCACCACCAGCGACGCCACCTCTTCCATAGAGTCTACCATCAAGCTCATCATACTCTTTGGTATCTCATCAACTATCACTGTCCATAGGTCCTTGTCTATGAGTAGATCCTCCATCTTTTGTTTCAACAACTAGTAGCTCCTCCCTCCGAACTTCTTGATTTCAATCAGTGATCCAATCGACATCTTAGATCATTAATCCTCGAACACAAGACTCTAATACAAATTGAATGATTTGAACCTGTCAATTACACAAATTATGAATAGAAAGAAAAATAAGACACAATATACCCAGGTTCACCCCAGAATAGGGCTACGTCATGCCATAAGTTTCATTATAATCAACCTCACAAATCTCTCGTTGCAATGTGTGCTCAGTACACAGAAAGTATTTATAAGCAACTTAAGATGCCCTAATTAGGGTTTTCGGCCTGCTGCAAAACCATGGCTATTCATGGGCCCAAGCTCAAACCGTCAAGCAATACCCAAACCCAAAACATGTCGTCAAGCAAAACCCAAACCCAAAACGTGTACAAGGCCTGAAATTTTAGGGGGCCCTGCCCCCTAACCTCTACGGTCATCAGGGTTTATACAGATCTGGACCAATGAAGTATGCACCAACTCTAACAGGTTCATGCATCATATGGTTCATTGGGTTTTTGATCGGAAGTGACATGTTCATAAATGACAGGGAGTTGTGAGCCAGGCTGTTGGCTACGAGTAGAAGCCCAGGTGGCTATTAAACTGTAACCAACAGTATTCTTAGCGGGGTTCTTAGATAGCATCTTGGTAGATGAGTTCTTTCTACTTCAAATAAGAAGTTCCCATGGACGGCACCAATTCATTGATGTCGAAAATATGCCAAGTGAATGAAAAGCCAAAATGTGATACTTATGCACACGAAATGAGAGAAAACCTAAAAGTTGCAAGACGACCGGAGGGGCTGTGCTTCCGAGGGTGACTCTTCGATGCCTAAGTTAGTATAAGGCTTTTGATTAGGAAAACTGGAGGAATTAGAGAGTTATTTGTAAAGTCTTATGCACCTTTTGATGGTGAGGGCCCTCTTTTATAGTGTTTTGGAGCAGAGTCCGATTAGAAGAGTGATTGATCACTAAATATTGTGTAGGATTGGGATTCCCATAGGCTGGGATATTGATAAGCTTGGATTATCCATGGACTGGATTGCTTAAATATTATTTTATCCATATGCTAAAGTTCGATCCTTAGTAGTAGTGTTAGGACTTTGGTATGAATCTACCATTGTGTCCTTTGCTAGGTGTAGCCGTTCGATTGGTTGATCTATCTGAGTCATAAAATTACTTTTTTGCTCTTAGAGGTTGCTACGTGTCATGATATCATTGGACGAGAAATTTCCCCCCTACATTAGACACAAAAGTAAGTATTTTGTTTTGGGTATATTAAGAAAGAAAATTGAAAAAAAAAAAAGGAAAGGAAAGGCTAATTATGTGCAAATAAATATTGTAAGAACATTAAGCAAGATCCAATGGTAACCAGCTTTATTCTCTAGCTAGAATGAATATATGCATGTTATATTATTCATCTTTTTCTCTCTTCCAGTTCTTTAAGGTGTGTGTGTGTGTGTCTATATATATATATATATATATATATATATATATATATATATATATATATATATATTCGTGTAATAGATGAGTCTAGGGTATGTATCTTTAATCCATAAGATCGAACGTGACTCGTGGAAATAAACGAGATCCATTTCGAATATTTGGTTCCAGTTTTGATTAAATAGTACATGTTTAGAAGTTTTAAATGCTATTAATTTTCATATTCATTTATGTGTGTGTGTAATGAATATATATCTTATGCATTTTGTTTTGTTCTATAGGATCCTTCAACTTTGGATGATGCTCAACACAGGGACGATGACAGCATGATCTGGCAGATCTGTTATTTATTTTAAAGACAAAACATTGTATTAAATTTAAGTATATTTTAATGTTGAAAAGGATTTATTTGTATTTTTTTAAAAATATTATTAGTACTTTATGATATGATTATTTAATTATGAATGCATTTTGAACAGGTAAAAAAAATTAAAAATTAAATAAAAATATTATCATCGACAAATTTATTCCGTCTATGATAATTTTTTAAATGAAAAATATCTCTGACGGAAATATCTGTATACAATACCATTTAATTTAATTTCTTTTTTTTTAAAATAAATTCAAGGATTATCTCCGGCTTAATTACTCAGTCATAGATAAGTTTTCTTGTAAAATATTATCACTGTCTGTCGAGGATAATTATTTTTTAATTAAAAATGAACAAAATTATTTTTTTTTTTATAAAAGTATCATCGACAAAGATTCTGTCGGTGATACTATTTTCTCCAATAGATTTATGGTCCAGCGGAGAAAAACAATATAACTGAGGAGGTTATCATCGATCGTCATCACTGGCGGAAAATAAGATATCTCTATTGGTGATAACCTTTTTCTTGTGGCGAAGGTAACTAAAATATGGGTAAAACATACAAATATCAAACTTTCTAAAATTTTAGTTTAGAGGAGGTAATATTAGAACATACATAATTAAAAAATAATAATTCAACCGTTATCAATATACTTAAGTAAACATTTTTCAAAGCTTTAGTTAATAAATTAAAAAATGAAAAATATCTAACTTTTTTATTAAAAAAAACGTATAAATAAAACTCTTATTTACTTTTTGTGCTTTGAATTAATGTATTCAACTTCTCTGGATGAATTTTCATATTTTTCACTGTTGTATAATTATGTGCAATATTGTGAAAGCCAACATGATTAGATATTTTTTCAATTTTTTAACTCTCAAATAATTTGATAACAATAAATTCAAGTCTAACAAACTCTCGTGCTCCTTAAACCATTATAAATTAAAAAGACAAATTTCAAAATTTATTCCAAAGAAAATTGTAATAAATTGATCAGTACGACTCTTTATGTAAGCATGTTTTTCTAAATTATTATTATTCATATTTTTATAGTCAAATTAAAATAAAAAATAACCAATTCAATATATAAAATAATTACTATAATTGCAATTACAATTAACAATATTTAAAGTATTACCAAACATTGGTTTAGTTATATATGCTCAGAAAATATAGAAAGTATTCTAAGACTTACTCCCGAAAGTAATCAATAATCAAACTTGAAAGGTAACATAAACAATATAAAAGATAATTAAGAATAGCATTTCATTCAACTCTTCACATGAAGACTTACTCCCGAAAGTAATCAATAATCAAACTTGAAAGGTAACATAAACAATATAAAAGATAATTAAGAATAGCATTTCATTCAACTCTTCACATGAAGAATTTTGTTTTAACCTTTAACAATTTTTATTTATTAAAGCGATGACAATCCAAATCAAAATCGAGACATTAGTCTCATATGTATATAAGGAGAACAAACATTAAGCGTAACCAGTGGCAGATCTAGAAATTTTTGTTATTGGAGACTACATATATACACATTCACATTATATAAGTAAACTGTAAATATACATATTTGAAAACAAAAGTAATATAAATATTTATGACATTTTTTTCACAAAACAAAGGTGTGTGTGTGTGTCTATATATATATATATTTTACTCGAATACATATTTTTTTAATACAGTTCAAGATCATTAATCTTTTATTTTCATTACAAAAACTAATAAAAAAACAATTGTACTAGTTCCATTTATAATTGTTCCCTGCGCGATTTCATTTCTTGGAATCGACATAGTATTTTTCTCGTTTTTAATACTATCAAAAATCATCTTTTTCAATAAAATGTAACCATGCAATCTTTTAACCATTCACCCCCCATGTGATTGCACATACGATTCTTTATAATGCCAATCACAGAAAAAGTTCTATCAACACTTGTTGTTGCAACAAGTGAGATTAAAGTCAACTTCAAAAGCAAGTACACCAATGGATATACAATATATTTTTTTGTCTCTAATAACTTTTAAAGGTCACCAATCATTTTCAACTCTGAAAACCATAATCTAAACGGAGGTCAATGATATAATTCTCAAGTTAACTATCAAGTGCCATAAGCTGTGCTAGAAAAAATTCATATGGATAAAACCTAGAAAGTCGAATCAATTTTTACTTATCAAAAGAAGCAAATGAATCGCTTGGGTTTAAACACTCCACATAAAGAAGTAACTTAGTATTCACCTCTGTAAACTGATTGTTAAGCTTTTTAAGCTGCTTATCAATAACTTGATAAAATCAAATTTATAAAAGCAATTACAAATTTTAAACGAGAGCAAATTTACAAATACCTATAATATTATTTTATTTTTCAAAAATCAAGTGAGACGGTTAACCCGATTACCCCCACATTAAATTCGTCCCCTGAGCATAACTCACAACTACTTTCTAATATTTAATTATTGAAAAATATTTTTAAAAATTCCATATAATTAAAAAGGAGGGTGATATTATCAAAGCATAAATTGTTAAGACTAGGACAAAGTTGTTTAATTGACAAAATTACGCTAACAGTTAATAGAATAAAAAGCCTTTTTTTTTTGTTGTCAAAGTCCCTTCTTTTTCTCTCAAAATCTTTTCGGCGAGCAAAGGTTCGTCGCTTGAAGATGGCAAAACGGAGTAACTATGAAGTGGATGATGAAATTAAGATTATGGAAGAAGACATGTTTTCCCAAAAGAAATGCAGTTTCAACTGACTTTGATAAAAGATTATCCATCAAAGGGAACACTTAATGGCATTGAACAGTAGAAGCCATGAGGGATTCAAAAGTCCTGCTCTACACTTTTATTTTGGACTAAAGTGAAAATAGTTATAGTGGAATCTACCTAAGAAGCAAGAAAATATCTACATATATGAATTAAGTGTAGGATAATACCAGTTCTAGGAACTACTCATAGTATATACAGATAACAGCTCGTTTTCTTTCAACCTTTTTGTTGCTCTGTAATAGATTTAGACACAGAAAAGGAGAGGATTTTGAGAAAGGATAAGCTTTTTATTCTATTAAATGTTAGGGCAATTTTTTCATTTAGACAAATTTACTCTAATTTTAATAATTTTGCTCTGAAAATATTGTCACCCTAAAACAAACCATTATAAGTTTGAAAAAAATTTAAAGAATCATGCATTCAAACGATTTCAAAATTAACTCATAACAAAATAATATAGAAATCTCAATAGTACAAGAAAAACAGTATGTATGATTTTTTTATAAGCCAAAGTATTTTTAGGAAGGTTATAGATGTTGGGAAACTTGTGGATACATAATCTTTTAGAAGTATAGAATAATTGTGTCTTTGAGACACGTATTAATACTGTCTTTAAGGCTTTATTTATCCTCACTGAATTGCTCTGAATTTTAACAATTCGGAAAATAAAAAAGGTGGTTAATTTGGAAGTTATTGGAAGTATTTATAGATTTCATTGGAACTTCCAACAATCTGAATTTAAAGAGTAATGATTTAAAAACGTAGCTCTTGAAGAAAAGGCATGATTCCTCTGAAAAATTATAGCTGTTGGAATTCAAAATTTTAAAATGAAAAACATTAAGTCGACTAAATGTTTTATTCAGTTAACTGAATCAAATTTTCTAAAAAAAATTGTATCAGGTGTCCGGTATTTAGTCGATGGGAAAAATAGACAAAAAAAAATTTGTCCTTCATTCTGTTGGTAGTTTTAAATTACTTGCAAGTGCACGAATCATTTGCAATATAGTGTGTGCAAGTGCGAGGTCGAATTCGCAGGGAATTGCATCTTGAAAATAGATTTTTATCTAAACTAAACCTATTTTAACCTAGTTCCGAATTTCGAACTATGTCGTGCAAAGAATATAAACTAAACTAAATTGATTTAAAACAAATGATAAAAGCACTAAGGTTTCTGAATCCACCCCACCAAATTAAAACATAAATTTTCATGATTTTGTTCCTACAACTGACAAGCAATTACATCTTATGTATGTTCTATATAAAAGTAATTTATCAAATAATTTCATGAATCCATCGATATACAAATCACAACAAATACCCTAATTAAATCAAATCATCCAATGTATCCGTTTACTTTAGAATCACAATGGATATCCAATTTAATTTGAATGATTCGATGTATCCGTTAGATGAAACACATCAAATATCCAATTTGAACAATTTATAAACAAAACAATCAATCATAAGAATTTACTCAAACAATTGAATTGAAATAGAACATCAATACAAAAATATCGGAATTGTACGAACATATATAAAAATATAATGCTAATCAATGGCGAGACTTCATCTTCAACCATAGATGAAGGTTTTAGCCTCTCATAATTATAAAAATAAATTTCACAATTAAAATGCTAAACATTAAACGTTAAAACACAAAAGAAATTAATTAAAGCTGAAAATATATTGAGAGCGAAATTCCACTTACAGCTCCTCTCTTTGTTTTTTCTTCTTTTTGTTTTTGTGGGGCAGCACTCTCCTCCTTGATAGCAAAGCCTTCGAGATCCACAGAACCCTCAAGATGAAGTGAAATAAGGCTTTTATAGGGAAACTCCATGAGTGCAATGTGTTTCCAACCGATGTGGGATGTGGGATGTGGGATGTAGAATGTGTTTCCAACCGATGTGGGATGTAGGATTTAAGCCTTCATATGCCACTCAAAACTTCTGCCCACATCTTTTTTATTTTAGCAGCTCATATACTCAAATAAAATCTTCATTTAAATGAGAGAAAAAATCCCTAGACGATAGGCTGCTAAAATTTGGATCTTCATTTTCTTCAAATCTGAAATAAAAGAGACGTGCTCTCTTAATCGTCTCTCTCTCAACATGGTGCGCTCAATCCTGGGTTTGGGTGCTTGAGTGCTGTTGTGCTCGATCGCAGGTCTCCTGTGCTCGATCGCAATAGCAGATTCCAACTTTTCCCTATTTTGCTTTTTAAGCCGGATAATTCCATAATGCTCCAAAAACCTAGAAAAACATAGTAAACACAGAAATGAGATAAAATATGATGAAATAACACAAACTAAGAGCTTAACAAATATAAATTAAGATGCTTAAATATGAATATTTAAGCACTTATCACACCACCAAACTTACATGTTACTAGTCCCTTAGCAATACGAAACTAAAAACTAAATAAAAAAAAGAACACAAAGATAAATCCATCTTTCATGGTATCAAAAAATTTAAGTATCACACAAACCCATGATATTCATTTATGAGCAAGCTTAAAAAGATAAACCCATCTTCGCAATGAATAGAAATGTTAAAATCTAATTACTTACAGAATGTCGACTAAGGCATCACAAGCTTACATCAGTGTAAAGTGAACTAGCACATAAATATGAAGCTTCCAAATAATTTTAATGTGCAATGTCTCCATATCTCAAGATTCACAGAATTTCTCATCAGAATGAACATTCAATGGCATAGTTTTATTTTCTTCTTTCTTTTATTGTGAGGCTCTGCCATGTTTAGTTCCCTTAAGCTTTCTTATTGACCCATGTAGCGAGTGTTGAGTCAATGACTCCCAAACCAGATGGTTTTAGGGTATTAGGTGTAAAGACACCCCTAAGGACTTACTAACTCGAGAAAAAAAGGCTACGAAACTAAACTGGCTTTAATGCAACCAATCAAAATTCCCACCTTTTGACGTGAACACTCACTGCTTACTGAGGTAAGAGGTCCAATTACTTAGTGGAAAGTTTATCAATGATGAGCATTTTTCTCTTTTTGTGAAATTTTTTATGCCAAAGTATCCATCTAACAAGTCATCCGGAATCAGCTAAGCCATTGAAACATACACATTAAAATCATATGTCATACCTCACACAATTATGTGCTAATGTGCTTTTTTCAGATTAGATCAAACATGTGAATTCTCAAATGCTTAAAGTAATAACTAAACTTTAAAACTCTATCATCAGATCATGTGTTCAAGATTTTAAGCTTTCCAATGAAATCACATCACAATATTTGTTCAGATCACCCAAAATTTCAAAACAACATGAGCATGCAATTATCTTCTCTTTAAAATGAATAAGAAAGAGAAAGTGGGATAAAGTGTGTAATGTGTCTCCCATCCCCCAAACTTAAATTACACATTGTCCCCAATGTGTGAATAATATGGAAAGAGTTGACTTGGGAGATAGAAAACTAGCTGGACTGGCATGGCTCATAGCATACCCCCAAAATTGAACTGAAGTACGCGTTGTCCCTGAAAAATAAAGACTAAAGTAATACTGGAAAACAAAAAAATACTAGAAATAAACAGTAACAAGAAATATGAAAAATAATAATAACATAAAGGATATGTTGTGGGGTGCCTCCCATGAGCGTTGAGTTTTACGTCTTCAGCAAGATGGTGCAACCGCTCACTACTGTTTGGGTAGTTTCTGGAACTACGCTCAATCATTCCAAGTTGGGCGCTCGATTGCACTGCCAGGAACTCCTCTGCCGCAGACTAAATAGGCAGCATAAGTCGGGTGTGACGTATGAGCACGCTCCCCCAAACTTGAATTGCAGACGTTTGTCCTAAAAAACACAACAAAAACAAAAACCAAACAACAAGATCTAATGACAAGGAATAAAAGGATAAGGGTTGCCTCCCACAAGCACTAAGTTTAAAGTCTTCAGTCAGATTCTCCATAGTAGATGACAATCATTCTGAGTAACTAGGATCCTCCAACAATGTCACCTCAATCTCCAAACTCCTCAACTCCAAGAATGGTTTTAGCCTCTATCGATTCACCTTGAAAGTGCTACCATTCTTTAGATCCTCAATCTCGATGGCCCCATGAGGAAAAACAGACCGAATAATAAATAGGCCTGTCCATCGAGATTTAAGCTTGCCTGGAAAAAGATACAAGCATGAATTGTTAAGAAGAACTTTTTGACCAGGCTCAAAAGATCGTCCCAAAATGTTCTGGTCATGAGCCTTCTTCATTTGTGCCTTGTACAACCGCGCACAATCATATGTATCATTCCACAACTCCTCTAATTCCACCAGAAGGTGACATACTTTTTTGTACACAAGACAATACGGCGACATGCCAATTGGCGTCTTAAATGTTGTCCAATATGCCCATAGTGCATCATTCAATCGTAGAGACCAATCTTTCTACTAGGGTTCACAGTCTTCTCCAAAATGTGCTTGATCTCGAGATTAGAAATTTTCACTTGTCCACTCGTTTGTGGGTGATACGGGGTGGCAACCTTATGTGTGATGAAATACTTCTTCATCAACTGCTCAAAAATTCGGTTGCAAAAGTGCTTACCTCCATCACTTATGATTGCTCGAGGCATACCAAAACGAGCAAAGATAGTGTCCTTCAAAAACTAGACCACAACTCTATGGTCATTGGTGTTGCATGCAACGGCCTCCACTCATTTGGACAGATAGTCCACAGTAACTAGAATGTACAGATAGCCAAAGGAGTTTTGGGAAGGTCCCATAAAATCAATGCCCCAACGTCAAAAATCTCAACAATCAGAATGGGGTTGAGGGGCATCATATTCCTCCTAAAATTACTCCCTAGATTTTGGCAACGCTCACAAGATGCATAGTAGGTGTGAGACTCTCGGAACAGGGTAGGCCAATAGAATCCACACTGCAAAATCTTCGCAATGGTCTTCTTAGCGCTGAAATGGCCTCCACAAGCATGATCAAGACAAAAGGATATGATATTAGATTGGACATGCTCAGGAATACACCTTCTAATGATCTTATCGGGACAATACTTGAACAGGTAAGGATTATCCTAGAAAAAATGATTTACCATGGCCAAAAACTTGGACTTATCTTGTAGCCCCCAATGTAAAGGCATTTGACCGGTGACAAGATAGTTCACTATATCAACAAACCATGGTGCGGGATTGTGAGAAATGTGCATCAATTGCTCATCAGGAAAGGTCTTAGAAATGGGAATGGTGACCTCAGTGAAATCCGCTATTAACCTAGACAAATGGTCCGCCACCACATTTTCGAAACCTTTCTTATCCCGAATCTCTATATCGAACTCCTGAAGTAACAAGATCCATCGGATAAGATGATATTTAACATCCTTTTTAGAGAAAAGATACTTCAATGCTGCTTAATCTGAGTAGATAATGACTTTCGATCCTAACAAGTAGGATCTAAACTTGTCCAATGCAAAAACGACTGCTAGCAACTCCTTCTCAATGGTAGAGTAATTGAGTTGTGTGTCGTTTAGAGTTCTGCTTGTATAGTAAATGACATGAGGGAGTTTATCAATATGCTGCCCCAAAACAACTCTAACTATATAATCTAATGCATCACATATAATCTCAAAAGGTACACTCTAGTTGGGTGGCTGAATAATGGGTGTGGACATCAAAATCTTTTTCAGATCCCCAAATGCTTTCTTACAGTCCTCATCAAATACAAATGGGGGATCCTTCAACAATAACTTGCACAAGGGCCTTCGATCTTGCTGAAATCCTGGATAAATTGCCTGTAGAATCCTGCATGGCCCAGAAAAGAACGAACCTCTTTCACCGTACGTGGGGGTGGAAGGTTGAAAATCAGGTCCACCTTCACTTTGTCGACCTCAATCCCCCGATGAGATATGACATGCCCCAGTACAATACCTTGCTTGACCATAAAATGACACTTTTCCCAATTAAGCAACAGGTTTTTCTCTTTGCACCGCACTAAGACCAAAGTGAGACGATACAGACACTCCTTAAATGATGAACCGAACATAGAGAAGTCATCCATGAAAATCTCTAAGAAATACTCTACCATGTCATAGAATATGCTGACCATGGACCGCTAAAAAGTAGCAAGTGCATTGCATAACCTAAAGGGCATGCTATGGTAGGTGAATGTCCCAAAAGGACAGGTAAACGTCGTCTTCTCCTTATTTTCGAGGTTCACAGGGACCTGGTTATATCTAGAATAACCATCCAAGAAGCAATAGTAATCGTGCCTAGCCAAGCGCTCCACCATCTGATCAATAATTGGGAGTAAAAAATGATCATTCCTTGTGGCAGCATTCAACTTACGGTAGTCTATACACACTCTCCATCCTGACTGAACACTAGTTGGCACTACTTTGTTGTCCTTATTCTTCACTACCGTCAATCTAGCCAGTTTAGGCATGACATGAATCGGGCTCACCCACTTGCTATCATAGATTGGATAAATGATCCCTGCATCCAACAAATTTATCACTTCAGTCCTCACAACCTCTTGCATAGCTGGGTTAAGCCTTCTCTATGGCTCCCTCGATGGCTTGGCATTCTCTTCCAAATATATCTTGTGCATCACCACCGAGGGGCTGATCCCCTTGATATCCTCAATAGTCCAGCCGATAGCTTCCTTATGCTCTCTTAAAACGTCCAATAATTTTTTTTCTTGAGCATCAACCAAATCTGAAGTTATAATCACAGGCAAAGAATTTGTTGGACTTAGGAGCTTATACTTAAGATTGTCCGATAAAGGCTTAAGTTCCTTCTTAGGGGGCTCAGGTGCTGCGGTCTCCTCCGTCTCACTATTCTCCCGAGGATCAGACTCCAAGATAGCATTCGCTTGCTCAAGTAACTTATCCAAATCCAAATCCTCTCCAAACTGAGTAAAGCATGCCTCCAAGGGGTCCTCAGTGCTTGTTTCATCCATAGTGTCCTCAATAATCTCCTCTATCAAGCATACATTTCTCACTTCATTATATTCCAATGGTTGCTTACTGATATCAAAGATATTCAGCTCCAATGTTATATTTCAGAAGGAAATTGTTGGAAATCACCTTGACAAGATGCCCAGGGGTGATCTTCCAAACACCCAAGTCTAGAATGACTTGTAAAGATTAGGAATCATAAATAGAAACAGAAATGAAAGAAAGAAATAAGACAAACGATTTGTTATCGAGGTTCGGTAATAGCCTACATCCCCTTGAGTTCCTCTTAACTCTCTGCACTAAATCAATGGTTCTTTTACAATCACAATAACCCCTCTCAAAGAAGCTCAAGTTCTTGAAGAAACAAAGAAGAGAAGAAAGGAATAAGATAAGAACTATTACAATGCTCTTTATCTAATCTATACTCCTCTCCACTTTACAACCAGCCTCTCTACAATGAGTCCCTCTTATATTTTGTGTCTTTGCACTCTCACACAATTCTCTCTTGTATCTCTTGTATTGCTTTGTCACAATTAATCTCTCTTAGAATGAAGCTAGGTGACCCTTTATATAGTGCACCAACTTCTTGTCCAATCTTGAGGGTCAATCTCCACCCTTAGATCTTGATGACCAATTAACCATGGCCTTCCATCAATCTTTAGTGATCCTATGCATTTTGAGTATGTCTCATGAACTCAACTAAAGGCTAAAATATGTGTGCATTAGTGTGCTTAGCGTCGTGTCCTGAAACAGGGTGTGCTACGGCCTTGAATAGGGTTGAAACACCTCCACTTGCATCCATTCTGGGCTCTATGGCCTTGGGGAGGCAGCGTCGCGACTTGCCCCTTCTCCAGCACTCCTCCTTGCTGGGCATTGTGGCCTGGACAAGGCGGGGCCGTGGCGCACACTGGTGTGCACCCCTTGCTGAACATGCTGATTTTTCTTCCTTCTTTTTTTCGTTTAAATCTTAGACAAACTCCAACAGAAATCTTCATCATGCATGTCCTACAATTTATCAGGGCATTAGCCATGGCTAAGAATTTTCTCCCTAGAATCACCAGTATTTGAATCCCCACATTCTGAACCGGCTCTATATCAAGCACAATAAAATCCACGGGGTATAAAACTTATCCACCTTTATCAAAACGTCCTCAATTATTCCCCGTGGTATCTCCACTGATCTGTCAGCCAATTGAAGCGTCATGGATATGGGCTTCAATTCTCCTAAACCTAACTGTAAATAGATTAAATAGG
Organism: Bretschneidera sinensis; assembly: GCA_023935145.1. Classification (NCBI taxonomy): domain Eukaryota; kingdom Viridiplantae; phylum Streptophyta; class Magnoliopsida; order Brassicales; family Akaniaceae; genus Bretschneidera; species Bretschneidera sinensis. Next base: position 47,519,666 of record CM043702.1, read on the forward strand.
GTAAAAGATTCACACTCGCTCTTAGATCCAAAAGAGCCCTCTCAATCCGACTAACTCCTATAATGCAAGAGATGGTAGGACACCCATTGTCCTTATACTTGATGGGTAGCTTACACTGAAGGATTGAGCTAACCTGCTCAGTCAAAAATTCCATCTTCGGGACATTCGTCCTATTGGGAATTTGTCAAAGAATTAAACAGTTGAAGAGTTCAGCATCAAGTCTGGTTGTGCACCGCGGCCCAGCCTTGGGCTCTGTGGTCTCCAGCATGTCTGGGAGTTCAGCTCAAGGTGTCCACGCTGCAGCCTCTAGCAAGGCACCAAGTTTTGAGCCTCAGCACGCCCTGTTCCAATCCTCAGCATAAAGGCACACTTGATGCCAATTTTCAGCACTCTTCTCCTGGTGTGTGGGGCTTAATTAAAACGCATAGGATCACTTAGGCTTGTTGGAGGGCTATGATTGATTGGTCCTCAAGATCTAAGGGTTGGGATTAACTTCAAGATTGGTTCGAGAAGTTGGTGCACTATATAAAAGGGTCATCTAGCTTCAATCACAAGGGTGAGAAATATAACATCATCATACAAGAGAATTCAAGTGCAAGTCTGAGAGTGCAAAGACACAAAACACAAGAGAGGCACTAGAATAGATCTCATTCAAGAGTGGCTGGGATTGAGAGAGAGAGAGAGCATACAAGAAGAGGGGTTCAAGGGCTTTATAATTAGAATTTTCTTAGGGAAAATTCTAGGGAAACACTTAGGTCTTATCTCTTTCTTTTCTTTTCTTTCATGTATCAAGAACAAGAGGGTTCTTGAAGAGGTGTTGCTGTATTTGTAAGAACTCATTGATTTAGTGCAGAGAGCTCAGAGTAGCTCACGGGGATATAGGCATTTGCCAAACCTCGATAACAATTGCTTGTGTTCTTTCTTTGCTTGATTGTTGTATCTGTTCATTATAAGTCATTCTAAACTTGGGTGTTTGGAAGATCACCACCTAGGCATCTTGAAGGTGATTTCAAACAGTGGTATCAGAGCTTGTATAGTTGGGTATCGGAGGAAGGTGACAAGAATCAAAGGTCAACTTCTTGGGTGATTCAAGAACGGTGTTGGGATCAAGATCTGATCGGGTTCTTGAGGGTGATTCAAGAACGGCGTTGGGATCAAGATTTGATCAAGTTCTTAAGATTTAGAAGTTGGAAAGCAATTGTGGGTACTGCATAAATCTTGGGATTTTCTCCGCAAGATGGGTTCAAATTTCATTGTTGAGAATTTTTATGGAAACAGAGACTTTTCCCTTTGGAAGCAAAAGATCAAGGTTGTTCTTATGCATCAGAAGGTGGACTTGGCTATTGGAGAAGATGACACTTTTTCAGCAAGTATCACAGAAGTCCAGTGGATTGAGATGAAGAAGATGGTGTATAACACCATCTTTTTACACATGTCAGATAGTGTCACAAGGGAGTGCGGAGACTCAAAAGATCCAGCTGTCATTTGGAAGAAACTAGATGAGTTATTTCTTACCAAAACTCTCCCCAATAAGATTTATCTTCTTAAATGAATCTTTATTTTTAAAATGGATCATAATAAAGAGTTGCAATATAATCTTGATGTGTTTAATAAACTAGTTTGAGATTTGGCTAGTTGTAGTATAATATTCCCGGATGAACAGTTGGCTGTTATGTTATTGAATTCTCTTCCTGATTATTTTGAAAGTTTGATTAATGCTGTTGAATATGGAAGAGATACACTAACGAAGGAAATTGTGATCAATGCTATAAGGGCTCAGATTTTAAAGCCAATATGAGGGAAGCATCAAGTGGAGAAGGGTTGTTCCTTAGAGGAAGGCCAGCAACTCGAAATGGCAGTAGCATCCCTGGCAACTACCGAGAGAAATAAAAGGGTAGAGGGCAGAGCCATGGGAGATCGCATTCCAAACCAAAGTTTAGAGGGAAGTGATGCTACTACTGCAATAAGTATGGGTCATTTCAAGAAAGATTGCAAGAAGAAGTTATGGGATGAGAGAGGAGGAAGCCATACCAAGAATTGAGAGGCTATGGCTTCAGTTACCAAAGGAGAGCAGTAAGATGATGCTCTTGTTGTGTGCTCAAATGTGACCAGGAGGCAAGGCATCGAGAAATGGATCCTAGATTCTGGGTGAATTTATCACATGTGCCCTCACAGGGATTGGTTCAAGAATTTCAAGGAAACCAATGATGAAAAGGTTTTCTTGGGGAATGATACCTCTTGCCAAGTGAGGGGGATAGGAGACATCCAATGAGGATGTTTGATGGAGTTACAAGGCTGCTACGGAATGTGAGGTATCTTTCAAATTTGAGAAGAAATTTGATCTCATTGGGGCAGCTAGATTCCATGGGGTACACATACAAAGCAGAAGGAGGAAAGATCAAGGTAACCAAGGGATCTTTGATAGCAATCAAAGCAGCAGTAAAGGATGGTCTCTATGAGATGATCAGAGTGCCAAAAATCAAGGATCAAGCAACAAGCTTGATGGCTGAGATGGATAAGGCAGTACTTTAGTATAATCGTTTAGGACATATAAGCGAAAAGGGGCTGCAATTTCTCAACAAGGATGGTCTACTTAGTGGTGACAAGGTAGAGAAAGTTGATTTGTACGAATGTTGTGTTCTTAGGAAGCAACATCGGGTCAGCTCCAACACCGAAGTGCATAAGTCTAAGGGTATTCTTGACTACATGCATCCGGATCTTTGGGGACCAGCAAGAACACAAATACAAGGAGGTAATCTTTACTTCTTTTCTTTAATTGATGATTATTCTAGAAACGTTTGGGTTTATTTGCTTAAAAATAAATCAGATACTTTAAATATATTTGTGGTGTGGAAAAGGTTGTTGGAGACTCAAACGAGCAGGGTAGTTAAGGTGTTAAGAACAGATAATGACTTAGAATTTTTTTAATAAGGATTTTGATAAATTCTGTGAGTTAAATGGGATTCTAAAACATAGAACGGTTGTAAAAACCTCTCAGCAAAATGGAGTTGCTGAGAGGATGAATAGGACCCTTATGGAAAAAGTTAGGTGCATATTAATTGGGTCCGGTTTACCAAAATATTTTTAGGGGGAAGCTATGTCTACTGCTGCATATTTGGTTAATAGATCACCCTCTAGGGCTTTAGACCTTAAGACTCCCAAGGAGATGTGGAGTGGGAAACCCCCTGAGTTAAGCAACCTTAGGACTTTCAGATATGCTGCGTTTGCACATCAAAAGGATGATAAACTTAGCCTAAGGTCTAGAAAATGTGTGTTTCTAGGGTATGGTGATGAGGTTAAGGGGTATAGGTTGTGGTCCTTAGAGCCAAAAGGAACAAAACTTATAATAAGTAGGGATGTCATTTTTAATGAATTGTTATTTCCCTATTTAGAGAAAACTAACCCTGTAGGGGATAGTGGGCAAACCAGCCCAGTATTTGTGGAGCATAGCATTAAAGAAAATTTAGTTCAGGTAGAGCAAGGAAGGCAAGAGGGTTCGGACCAGGTAGAGCCCATTGATGAAGGCAAATCTCAAGACACTCAAGAGGAGGCTAAACTAAAAGAGGATGGTGCAGCAAATGAGAATGATTATCAACTCACAAGGGATCGGGAAAGGAGGGTGGTTAGACCACCTATAAGATATGGTTTTGCGGGTGCTAATGTAGTAGCTCCTTATTCAGAAGGAAGGGTTAAAAAAAAACTTACATGGATGCCATGGAATGTAATGATTCATCAAAGTGGCAGCTAGGTATGGAGGAAGAAATGAATTCTTTGAGGAAGAACAACTCTTGAGAATTGGTGCCCAAACTAGAAAAACAAAGAGTTATGGATTGTAAATGGATTTACAAGATCAAATAAGGGAACACTGCAGGGGATGAAGTCTGGTATAAGGTTAGGCTGGTGGCGAAGGGGTTCACACAAAGAGAAGACATAGATTTCACCGAAATATTCTCACCGGCTTTAAAATACAAGACGATAAGGATAATGTTAGCAATGGTAGTCCAATTTAATTGGGAAATCGAGCAAATGGATGTGAAGATAGTGTTCTTACATGGAGAGCTTAATGAGACCATCTACATGAGGTAATCCGAAGAATATGAGGAAGGAAGGCAGGGAGATTTTGTGTGCCAATTGAAGAAATATCTCTATGGCCTGAAGTAATCACCTCGGCAATGGAATAAGAGGTTTGATTCCTTTGTAACTAGCTTGGGTTTCATGAGGAGCTACTATGATTCGTGCTTGTACTACAAGGGGCACAAGGTGGATGAAATGGTGATTATCCTCATCTATGTCGATGATATGCTGCTGGTTGAGAACAACAGGGAGAGGATAGAAAAGTTGAAGTCTCAACTCAGTTCAAAGTTTAAGATGAAGGATCTTGGCCATGCACAGAAGATCCTTGGGATGAGTATAATCCAGGAAAGGGAGAGAAACAGATTGAAGATTTCTCAGACTTCCTACATAGAAAATATGATATCTAAGTTTTTTATGGAAGATAGCAAACCAGTTAAGGTTCCCCTTGCTGGTCATTTCAAGTTCTCTAATGATGAATGTCCGAGAATAGATGAAAAGAAGAAGGAAATGGAAAAGGTCCCTTGCTCTAGTGCGGTTGGATCTGTAATGTTCACCATGGTAAGCACTAGACCAGACATTGCTCATACAATAAGTGTCCTCAGCAAGTTTATGCGTAATCCCGTAAAGGAGCATTGGCTTGGAATGAAGTGGTTGCTGAGGTACTTGAAGAGAAGCCTAGATGTGGGGTTGGTTTATAAGAAGAAGGGTAAATCCATCTATCTTGAGGGTTATGCTGATTCAGACTATAGAGAAAATTGAGATAAAAGAAGATCGATTACCTTCTACTTCTTCAACTTAAACGGATGTTGTATAAGTTGGAAGGCTGAGTACATAATGGCAACGGAAGCCATTAAGGAGGCTATGTGGTGCAAAGGGTTGTTGGAAGAGTTGAAGGTACTAAAAGAGCAGGTAGTGGTGTATTCGGATAGCCAAAGTTCATTGCATTTGTGCAAGAATTCGGTGTTCCATGAGAGAGCAAAACATATGGATGTTCGGTACCATTTCAGTCGGGAAAATGTTACGGAAGGATGCATTCATGTGGATAAGGTGGCCACGGAAGAAAATCCTGCAGATTTAGGTACTAAAGTTCTACCTCTAAGTAAGTTCAATCATTGCCTTGGACTTCTCAGGATTGGATTCGGTTGATATGGTGACTCAAGTTGAGTTTGGATCCTGAGTTCTCTGTATAATGGGTTCGGGTTTAATTGCTTTGACAAAGGTAGAGATTTGTTGGGAATTTATCAAAGAATTAAACAGTTGAAGAGTTCTGCATCCGGTCTGGTTATGCGCCGCGGCCTAGCCTTAGGCACCGTGGCCTCCAGCATGTCCGAGAGTTCAGCTCAAGGTGTCTGCACCAATGCTTAAGGTGTCCGCACCACGGCCTCCAGCAAGGCACCAAGTTCTGAGCCTCAGCACGCCCTGTTCCAAGCCTCAGCACAAAGGCACACCTGATGCCAATTTTCAGCACTCTTCTCCTGGTGCGTGGGGCTTGATTAAATAGCACAGGATCACTTAGACTTGTTGGATGGCTATGATTGATTGGTCCTCAAGATCAAATGAGATTGACTTCAAGATTGGTTCAAGAAGTTGGTGCACTATATAAAGGGTCATCTAGCTTCAATCACAAGGGTAAGAAAGATAACATCATCATACAAGAGAATTCAAGTGCAAGTGTGAGAGTGCAAAGACACAAAACACAAGAGAGGCACTAGAATAGATCTCATTCAAGAGTGGCTGGGATTGAGAGAGAGAAAGCAAACAATAAGAGGGGTTCAAGGGCTTTGTAATTGGAATTTTCCCCAAGAAAATTCCAGGGAAACACTTAGTTCTTATCTCTTTCTTTTCTCTTCTTTCATGTATCAAGAACAAGAGGGTTCTTGAGGAGGTGTTGCTGTATTTTTAAGAACTCATTGATTTAGTGTAGAGAGCTTGGAGTAGCTCACGGAGACGTAGGCATTTGCCAAACCTCGATAACAATTGCCTGTGTTCTTTCTTTGCTTGATTGCTATATATGTTCATTACAAGTCATTCTAGACTTTGGTGTTTGGAAGATCATCACCTGGGCATCTTGAAGGTAATTTCCAACACGTCCTCCTCTTGACAGTGATCAAGTCTTTTAAGAACTTGGCATATGATGACACTTGTTGGATCGTGTTCAAAAATGGGATATTGATTTAGACCTGCTTGAACACCTCCAGAATGTCCTCAAACTTCCCTTCTTTCTTGGGTGCTTGTAATCTCTCAGGGTAAGGCGCTTTAGGTATCGACCTAGGAAGATCCTTAACAGTAGGTGTGGCTATAGATGGCTCAGCATCTCTCTTCTCCTTGTTGCCACTTTCTTTCCCTTGCTGCATTGCAGGGTTCTCTTCCACTTGATTATCCATTTGTCTCCCAGACCTCAATGTGACAATCAATTGCACTTGTTCCTGCCCGTGCATAGGAGTTGATGAATTTCCAACCGTAAACTGTCCCTTTGGGTTGGGCACGGGTTGACTGGGGAACTTTCCCTTCTCTCTTTCACGCAAGTGACTTGCAATTTGACCTATTTGACTCTCTAGCTTGGCAATCGCTTGGGTGTTTACTATTGTCGCACTCCTCACTTCGCCGATGGATTGGCCGGTCATCTTCATAAAATCCTTGAGGGTGTCCTCCAATGACTATGAAACCGACGTTGGCGCTTGAGTGGGATCTTGGTAAGCGGGTGATGGTGCTAGATGGGCTAAGCGACCATGACTTGGAACTAGTGGAGGAAATCCGGCAGGGTATTGATTGTGAGCATGATGAGGGGCTCCTCCCTGATGCATCAGTTGGTTTTGCTTCCATGAAAAATTAGGGTGGTTCTGCCACCCTGGATTGTAAGTTTCAGAGTAAAATCCATTTAATTGCTTCCGATAGTCATTGAAAGCGTTCACTTGTTCCATGGGATACTCGGCAAAAGCTGGCATAGATAGACAATTTTGTGCTAAATGCATAGGACTAGCACAGATAGAACAGCTATCAACATTGAATATATTGGCAGCATTGATGGACTGGCCCACAACGAGAGCGTCAACCTTCTTGGTGAGAGCATCTATCTTTATCCTCAAGTCAGTGTCTTCTTTAATCTCATAGATGCCTCCTTTCTTAGGGGCACGAATGGACTTGTCCTGATAACTTGAAAAATCCCACTACTGCGAGTTGTCGGACAACTTGTCAAATGCCTTGTATGCTTCATCCCCCGTCAGACTTAAGAATGCCCCCTATTTATAGACTCGATCATGCTACAGTTGGGTTGAGTCAACCCTTGGTAGAAGAACTGAACAAGTCTCCACTTCTCATATCCATGTTAAAGGCATCTAATCAGTAACTCTTTGAAACGCTCCCAACTCTCAGAAAACTTCTCATCCTCCTCCTGAGTGAAAGAACTAATCTTCTTTCGACACTCATTCACTTTAGACATTAGGAAAAACTTATTATAGAATTTACTCAACAAGCTTTCCCAAGATGTAATAGACCCAGGCATGTTGGAATCCAACCATGCCCTAGCTCTATCGTGAAGAGAAAAAGGGAAAAGTCTAAGATGGACCAACTCATCAGAGAAGTTCTTAAACTTGAATATAGGACAAATATCTTTGAACTTCTTCACATAACTGTAAGGATTTTCAAGATCCAAGCCATGAAATGAGGGTACGAGTTGGATGACATGTGGTTTTAGATCAAAATGGGTAGCATTGGTTGGTGGCAACACTATACAAGAAGGGGAGTTAGTCGTAACGGGTGCGAACAAATCCCTAACGGATGTAGTGAAGTCCACGTTCCAAGCTCTAGGTTGCTCTACATTCTCCGGTTGATTTGCATTCCTTAAATTGTCCCCTATCTCAATCACCTCTCTCTCAACAAGTGCTCTCTTATTTTTCCTAAGAGTTCTTTCTATTTCGGGATCTAAAGGTATCAACTCTAAGTTCAGGGATCTCTAAAAAAACATACACTACACAAAAAGCAATAAAATAAACTAACTAGTAAAAACAAAAAATAAAATAAAATAAATGCAAAAACAGAAAACACAATACTCACAAAATAGGCCAACAAAATTGGCAAAAAAAAAAATTTCTCAGCTGCTGCCGGTCTACTGATGCTGTCTGCGGAGATCCGCTCAAGCACAAGTAAATGTGATTCGACAGACTGCAAAAACAGATCAAACACCAAAATTTTCTTTTGTTTTTTTAATATATATAATTTTTTTATTTTTTATGGGCAAGCAAATAGAAACAAATAAACTAGAATAAAATTGCAAAAAGAAAAAAAAAACAAAAATGCTAACTAAACTAGTAGAAAAATAAAATCAATTCAGACAAAAATTTAATTTTTACAAACAAAAAAAATTCCCCGGCAACAGCGCTAAAAACTTGTTGGTAGTATTAAATTACTCGCAAGTGCACGAGTCATTTGCAATATAGTGTGTGCAAATGTGAGGTCAAATCCACAGGGAATTGCGTCGTGAAAATAGATTTTTATCTAAACTAAACCTATTTTAACCTAATTCTGAATTTCATGCAAAGAATATAAACTAAACTAAATTGATTTAAATTGAATCCACCCCACCAAATTAAAGCATATTTTTTCATAATTTTGTTCCTACAACCGATAAGTAATTGCATCCTATGTATGTTCTATATAAAAGTAATTTATCAAATAATTCCATGAATCCATCGCTATACAAATCACAACGAATACCCTAATTAAATCAAATCATCCAATGTATCCATTTACTTTAGAATCACAATGGATATCCGATTTAATTTGAATGATTTGATATATCCATCAGATTAAACACATCAAATATCCAATTTGAACAATTTATAAACAAAACAATCAATCATAAGAATTTACTCAAACAATTGAATTGAAATAGAACATCAATACAAAAATATCGGTATTGTACGAATATATATGAAAATATAATGCTAATCAATGGCAAGGCTTCATCTTCAACCTTAGATGAAGGTTTTAGCCTCTCATGATTATGAAAATAAATTTCACAATTAAAGTGCTAAAAATTAAACTTTAAAACACAAAAGAAATAAATTAAATCTGAAAATACATTGAGAGCAAAATTCCACTTACAGCTCATCTCTTTGTTTTTTCTTCTTTTTGTTTTTGCTGTGCAGCACTCTCCTCCTTGATAACAAAGCCTTCGAGATCCACACACCCCCTGAAGATGAAGTGAAATGGAGCTTTTATAGGGAAACTCCATGAGTGCAATGTGTTTCCAACCGATGTGGGATGTGGGATGTAGAATGTGTTTTCAACCGATGTGGGATGTGGGATGTGGGATTTAAGCCTTCACATGCCGCTCAAAACTTCTGCCTACATCTCTTTTATTTTAGCAGCTCATATACTCAAATAAAATCATCATTTAAATAAGAGAAAAAGTCCCTAGATGATAGGCTGCTAAAATTTGGATCTTCATTTTCTTCAAATCTGAAATAAAAGAGACGTGCTCTCTTAATCGTCACTCTCTCAACATGGTACGCTTGATCCTGGGTTTGGGTGCTTGAGTGCTGTTGTGCTCGATCGCAGGTCTGCTATGCTCGATTGCAACAGCAGATTCAAGTTTTTCCCTATTTTGCTCTTTAAGCCGGATAATTCTATAATGCTCCAAAAACCTAGAAAAACACAGTAAACACATAAATGAGATACAATAGGATGAAATAACATAAACTAAAAGCTTAACAAATATAAATTAAGGGGCTTAAATATGAATATTTAAGAACTTATCACATTCAGTCAACTGGATAAATCATTTAGTTGATTGAAACTTGTTTTTCCAACAAAACTCCATCAATCTCCAAGTTTTGTTTGAAAAACAAAACTTTTCTTGAAAACAAACTTTGATAAAATTATACATCCAATAATCGTCTGAGATTGATATACATATATAAAGATATCTTTCGATTTAAATATTTACTTAGTGTAAATAATTCAAAACTCTAAGAATTATCTAATTGTTAAATAGCATTAAATTAGAAACTCTCTAAACTAGAGTTAAAAATATTACACATTTATCTTTCTCTTGCTTCGATGAGAAACTCCATTATTACTTAGCACTATTATGGTCTTGTGTTTAATCTTAATTCATGAACTCTCTCTTGAAAGTAAACCTTAAAACTCTCTTAAGAAGCGGCACCACTTCTAAGTTCATATAGGTGAAGTCTACAATGTGTTTCCTCTATTAGAACATACTATAATTCTGTTGAAAATCACTTTATGAATCCCAGGTGGTGACCTTCAAACACCCAAGTCTAGAATGACTTGTAATAAACAGCAATCAGACCAATCAAAGAAATGACATAAGCAATTGTTATTGAGGTTCAGCAATGTGCCTACATCCCCATGAGCTCCTCCAAGCTCTCTCAACTAAATCAATGGAGTTCTTACAATTACAGCAACATCCCTTCAAGAAACTTCTTGTTCTTGAAGAATGAAAGAAGAGAAAAGAAAGAGATAAGAACTAAATGTTTCCCTGGAATTTTCTCCAAGAAAATTCCAATTACAAAGCCCTTGAACCCCATTTCTTGTATGCTCTCTCTCAACACCAACCACTCTTGAATGAGATCACTTCTAGTGCCTCTCTTGTGTTTTATGTCTTTGCACTCTCACACTTGCACTAGAATGGTGTTGATTCACTTGTTGTTATTGAAGCTAGATGACCCTTTATATAGTGCACCAACTTCTTTAACCAATCTTGAAGTCAATCTCAACCCTTAGATCTTGAGGACCAAATAATCATAGCCCTTCAACAAGTCTAAGTGATCCTGTGCATTTTAATCAAGCCCCACGCACCAGGAGAAGAGTGTTGAAAATTGGCATCATGTGTGCCTGGTACTGCAGCTTAGAACAGGGCAGGCCGCGGCTCACAACATGGCACACCACCTCTAGTTGTTAGGCACCGTGGTGCACACTACCCAGAACTTCATCCTTTGCTAGAGGCTGCGGCGCACACTCCTTGTGCTGCGACTCCAAGGCCTGATGAAGCTTCATTCTTCAACCCGTTTAATCCTTAGAAAAATACCAACAATCTTTACCTTTGTCTAAGCGATTAAACCTGAACCCATTGTGCAGAGAACTCAGGATCCAAACTCAACGTGAGTCACCATATCATCCGACTCCAATCCGAAGAAGTCCAAGGCAATGATTGAACTTGCTTAGAGGTAGAACTTTGGTGCCTAAATCTGCCGGATTTTCTTCCGTGGCCACTTTATCCACATTAATGCATCATTCTGTAACATTTTCCCAAATGAAATGATACCGAACATCCATATGCTTTGTTCTCTCATGGAACACCGGATTCTTGCACAAACGCAATGCACTTTGGCTATCAGAATACACCACCACCTGCTCTTTTAGGACCTTCAACTCTTCTAACAACCCTTTACACCACATAGCCTCCTTAATGGCTTCCGTTGCTGCTATGTACTCAGCTTCGGTTGTTGAGAGTGCTACCACCAGCTGCAACTGAGCCTTCCAACTTATACAACATTCGTTTAAGTTGAAGAAGTAGGAGGTAATCGATCTTTTTTTTATCCCGGTCTGCTCCATAGTCCGAATCAGCATTACCTTCTAGACAGATGGACTTACCCCTCTTCTTATACATAAGCCCCACATCTGGGCTTCCCTTCAAGTACCTCAGCAACCACTTCATCCCAAGCCAATGCTCCTTTTTGGGATTACTCATAAACCTGCCGAGAACAATAATTGCATGAGCAATGTTGGGTCTAGTGCTTACCATCATGAACATGATTGATCCAACCGCATTAGAGTAAGAGACCTTTTCCATTTCCTTCCTCTCCTCATCCGATCTCAGACATTGATCGCTGGAGAACTTGAAATGACCAGCAAGGGGAATCTTCACTGGTTTACTATCTTCTATAGAAAACTTAGATATCATCTTTTCTATGTAGGAAGATTGAGGAACCTTCAACCTGTTTAACTCCCATTCCTGAATTATACTCATCCTAAAGATCTTCTGTGCATGGCCAAGATCCTTCATCTCAAACTCCGAACTGAGTTGAGACTTCAACTTTTCTATTCTCTCCCTGTTGTTCCCAACCAACAGCATATCATCGACATAGATGAGGATAATCACCCTTTCCTCCACCTTGTGACGTTTATAGTGCAAACATGAATCATAGTAGCTCCTCATGAAACCCAAGCTATTTACTTAGGAATCGAACCTCTTATTCCATTACCGAGGTGATTGCTTCAGGCCATAGAGAGATTTCTTCAATTAGCACACCAAATCTCCCTGCCTTCCTTCCTCATAGCCTTCGGGTTGCCTCATATAGATGGTCTCATCAAGTTCTCCATGTAAGAACATTGTCTTCACATCCATTTGCTCAATCTCCCAATTAAATTGGACCACCATAGCTAACACTATCCTTACCGTCTTGTATTTCACAACCGGTGAGAAAATTTCGGTGAAATCTATGCCTTCTCTTTATATGAACCCCTTCGCCACCAGCCTAGTCTTATACTGGACTATATCCCCTAGAGTGTTCCCTTCTTTGATATTATAAATCCACTTACAATCCACAACTCTCTATTTTTCTAGTTTGGGCACCAATTCCCAAGAGTTGTTCTTCCTTAAAGAATGCATTTCCTCCTCCATAGCTTGCTTCCATCTTGACGAATCCTTACATCTCATGGCATCAACGTAAGTTTCTGGTTCATTCCTTCCTTCTGAATAAGGAGCTACTACATTAGCATCCGCAAAACCATATCTCAAAGGTGGTCTAACCATCCTCCTTTCCCTGTCCCTTGTGAGCTGATAATCATTCTGATTTGCTGCATCATCCCCTTCTAGTTCAGCCTCTTCTTGAGTGTCTTGAGCTTGGCCTTCATCAATGGGCTCTACCTGGTCTGAACCCTCTTGCCTTCCTTGTTCTACTTGAACTGAATTTTCCTTAATGCTATGCTTCACAAATACCGGGCTGGTTTGCCCACTATCTCCTGCAGGGTTAGTTTTCTCCAAATAGGGAAATAAATGCTCAATAAAAATGACATCCCTACTTATTATGATTTTAGTTCCTTTTTGCTCTAAGGACCATAACCTATACCCCTTAACCCCTTCACCATATCCTAGAACCACACACTTTCTAGATCTTGGGCTAATTTTATCATCCATTTGATGTGCAAACGCCGCACATCCAAAAGTTCTAAGGTTGTTCAACTCAGGGGGTTTACCACTCCATATCTCCTTGGGAGTCTTAAGATCTAAAGGTCTAGAGGATGATCTATTAACCAAATACGCAGCAGTAGACACAGCTTCCCCCAAAAAATATTTGGGTAATCCGGAACAAATTAACATGCACCTAACCTTTTCCATAAGGGTCCTATTCATCCTCTCAGCAACTCCATTTTGCTGAGGGGTTTTCACAATCGTTCTATGTCTTAGAATCCTATTTAACTCACATAATTTATCAAAATCCTTATTAAAAATTCTAAGCCATTATCAGTCCTTAAAACCTTAACTACCCTACCCGTTTGAGTTTCCAGCAACTTTTTCCACACCACAAACTTATTCAAAGCATCTGATTTATTTTTAAGCAAATAAACCCAAACCTTTCTAGAATAATCATCAATTAAAGAAAGAAAGTAAATATTACCTCTTTGTTTTGGTGTTCTTGCTGGTCCCCAAAGACCCGCATGAATGTAGTCAAGAAGACCCTTAGACTTGTTCACTCCGGTGTTGAAGCTGACCCGATATTGCTTCCCAATAACGCAACACTCACAGAAATCAAGTTTCTCTACCTTGTCACCAACAAGTAACCCATTCTTGCTGAGAACTTACAGGCCCTTTTTCGCTCATGTGTCCCAAGTGATTGTGCTAAAGAACCACCTTATCCATCCCAGCCATCAAGCTTACTGCTTGATCCTTGATGTTCGTGTCTCCGATCATCTCATAGAGACCATCTTTCATTACTGCTTTGATAACTATCAAAGATCCCTTGGTTACCTTGATTTTTCCTCCCTCTGCTTTACATGTGTACCCCATGGAATCTAGCTGCTCCAATGAGATCAAATTTCTTCTCAACTCCAGGAGATATCTCACATTCTTCAGTAGCCTTGTAATTCCATTAAACATCCTCAATTGGATGTCCCCTATCCCCCTCACTTGGCAAGAAGTATCATTCCCTAAGAAAACCTTTCCATCATTAGTTTCCTTGAAATTCTTGTACCAATCCCAGTGAAGGCACATATGATAAGTGCACTCGGAATCCAGATCCATTTCTCGTTGCCTTGCCTCCTGCTCAAATTTGAGCACACAACAAAAACATCATCTTGCTGTTCTCCCTTGGTAACCGAAGCCTCTCCATTGTTGGTATGGCTTCTTTCTTTCTCGTCCCTCATCATCTTCCTGCAATATTTCTTGAAATGATCCTCCTTATTGCAGTAGTAGCATTGCTTTCCTCCAAACTTTGGTTTGAAATGCGATCTCCCATGGCTCTGTCCTCTACCCTTTGGTTTGTCCTAGTAGTTGCCATAGATGCTACTGCCATTCCGAGTTACTGGCCTTCTTTTAACGAAGAGCCCTTCTCCACTTGATCCTTCCCTCATCTTGGCTTTGAAATCATGAGCCCTTATAGTATTGATCACAATTTCCTTGGTTAGTGTATCTCCTCCATATTCAATAGTATGAATTAAGCTTTCAAAACAATCAGGAAGATAATTCAACAAAATAACAGCCAATTGTTCATTCGGGAATGTTATACTACAGCTAGTCAAATCTTGAACTAGTTTATTAAACATATCAATATTATCTTGCAACTCTTTATTAGGATCCATTTTAAAAGCAAAGATCCATTTTAGAAGATAAATCTTATTAGGGAGAGTCTTGGTAAGAAACAATTCATCTAGTTTTTTCCAAATATCTTCCGAGTCTCCGCACTCCCTTGTCACGCTATCTGATATGTGCAAAAAGATGGTGATGTATGCCATCTTCTTCATCTCATTTCACTGGAGCTCTGTGATACTTGCTGGAAAATCGTCATCTTCTCCAATCGCCAAGTCCACCTTTTGTTGCATAAGAACCGCTTTGATTTTCCACTTCCAAAGGGCAAAGTCTCCCATTCCACCAAACTTCTCAATAATGAAGTTTGAACCCATCTTGCGAAGAAAATCCCAGATTTATGCAGCACCCACAATTGCTTTCCAACTTCTAAATCTCAAGAACCAGATCAAATCTTGATCCCAATACCGTTCTTGAATCCCTCAAGAACCCGATCAGATCTTGATCCTAGTACCATTCTTGAATCACCCAAGAAGTTTTCTTTGATTCTTGGAGTTTTGCTCTGATACCCCCTGTTCAGCTCTGATACCACTGTTGCTAGCTCTGGTACCACTGTAGCAAAATCATGTTAGGAATCCCAGGTGGTGACCTTCAAACACCCAAGTCTAGAATGACTTGTAATAAATAGCAATCAGACCAATCAAAGAAAGAACATAAGTAATTGTTATCGAGGTTGGGCAATGTGCCTACGTCCCCATGAGCTCCTCCAAGCTCTCTGCACTAAATCAATGGAGTTCTTACAATTACAACAACATCCCTTCAATAACCCTCTTGTCCTTGAAGAATGAAAGAAGAGAAAAGAAAGAGATAAGAACTAAGTGTTTCACTGGAATTTTCCACAAGAAAATTTCAATTACAAAGCCCTTAAACCCCACTTCTTGTATGCTCCCTCTCAACACCAGCCACTCTTGAATGAGATCACTTCTAGTGCCTCTCTTGTGTTTTGTGTCTTTGCACTCTCACACTTGCACTAGAATTGTGTTGATTCATTTGTTGTTATTGAAGCTAGATGACCCTTTATATAGTGCACCAACTTCTTTAACCAATCTTGAAGTCAATCTCAATCCTTAGATCTTGAGGACCAAACAATCATAGCCCTTCAACAAGTCTAAGTGATCCTGTGCATTTTAATCAAGTCCCACACACCAGAAGAAGAGTGCTGAAAATTGGCATCAGGTGTGCCTCGGGTTGCGGCCCAGAACAAGGCAAGCTGCGGCTCACAACAAGGCACACCACCTCCAGTTGCTGGGAGCTGCGGTGCACACTACCCAGAATTTCATCCTTTGTTGGAGGCCGCGGTGCACACTCCTTGTACTGTGGCTCCAAGGCCTAATGAAGCTTTATTCTTCAACCCGTTTAATCCTTAGAGAAATACCAACAAATTCTGTAATAAACTTCACTAGGAGTATAATTTATCCTACATAAGAAAGTAAGGGACAGTACTAGATAACTTTTTTCAATATTAATACAATCACTTATCAGTAAGTTGTTTTTACCCATTAAACTTTATGACTAGTGTAGTACTAGAAATAAAGTTGGGTTATCATTACTGGTGATTCTTTTAGAAAGGTTTTAACCCAATTTTCAATGTTGTCATTCTCACCAACTCTCTAGAGAGAGCTTTAGTGAAAGGATCAACCAAGTTTTTACTTGACTTCACATAGATAATTATGATAATGTTATCTCTTATCAATTATCTTATATATTCATGTCTCAAACTGATGTGTCTGGACTTACCATTATAGGTACTGTTATAAACTTTTAACAACGTAGCTTCACTGTCACAGTGAATAGAAATTGGAAGCATAGGATATGGCTGCAGACTTATATCCAACAATAAGTTACATATCTATTCAGCCTCTTTCGCAGTTGCTGCTAAAGCTATAAATTCATATTCCATTGTTGAGTGAGAGGTACACGTTTGTTTCTTGCTTCCCTAAGAAACCGTCCCTTCACTAAGGGTAAAGACCCATCCTGCAGTCGAGTCATTATTACTAATATTGGTAATCCAACTCACATCGGTGTATCCTTCCAGTACATCCAGATAATCACTGTAGAACAACCCCAAATCTATGGTTCTCTTAAGATAACCAAAGATCTTGTCAATGACTTTCCAATGTTCTACACTAGGATTACTAGTATATCTACTCAATTTACATACAGCAAATGCAATATCTAGCCTAGTGCAATACATAGCATACATTAAAGAACCAATAGTACTAGCATATTCTAGTTGTGCTACAAATCTATCAGAATTATTTATTAATTTAACACTTCTATCGAAAGAAGTGTGTGATTTTTTGATATTAAAGTGTTTAAATTTATCAAGAAGCTTCTCAGTGTAATAAGACTAACCCAAAGTATAACCCCCACTATGCTTTTTAACCTTAATATCTAGTATAGTATCTATGTCACTAAAATCTTTCAATTTAAAACTAGATGATAAGTATTTCTTTGTTTCATTCACACCAAGCATGTTTGTTCCAATGATTAACATGTCATTTACATATAAGCAAATTAATACTTCATATTCTTTAGTAAACTTTGAATAGATACACTTATCAATATTATTATGAATAAAACCAAGAGACAAATTACATAATAAAAATTTTCATACCATTGTTTAGGTGCTTGTTTTAAACCATATTAAGATTTAATTAATTCACATACTATCATTTTCATGAAGAACAAACCTTTCCAATTGTTCCATATAGACTTCTTCATTTAAGTCCCCATTTAAGAAAGCAGTTTTAACATCTATTTGGTGAATATACAAATGATGTATAGATTTCAATGCAATAAGAATTCTAATAGATGTGATGCGAGCAAAAGGTGCATATGTATCAAAATAATCAATTCATTCATTTTGTCTAACACCTTTAGCTACTAATCTAGCTTGAAAGCTTGAATAGAGCCACCAGTATTATATATTCTTCTAAAGACTCACTTACATCCAATGGGTTTTTATCCATTGGGTAGATCCATCAACACCCAAATGTTGTTACTAATTATTGAGTCTATTTCATTATTAATCGCTTCTTTCCAAAAGGAAGCATCTCTCGATAATATAGCCTCACTTAAAGTTTGAGGGTCGTCTTCTAGATTTAGAACCATAGGAACTTGATTAAAAACAAAATTATTTCTATCTTCTTCAACCAAAAATACTATGGCTTGAGAAGAAATAAAATTTGGACTCATATCCTTCTCTTTCCTTGCTCTAGTGCTTCTTCTAGGTTCATATTGATCTTTAGGTAAGTTAGTATCTCTTTTTTGAGATTCTATAATCATATTGTTACTAGACAAAGGAACTTGACTATTTTCATCCATATTCACAAAATCAGTAGAAAATTTATTTTCAAAAAATTCTCTATCACAAGATTCAACTATAGAATTAGAATCTAAGTCAAGAAGCCTATAAGCTTTACTATATTCAACATATGCTACAAATACACTTCTAATAACTCTAGGTCCTAACTTAGTTCTTTTAGGATTAGGAACTCTATAGTAAGCTAGGCACCCCCACACTTTTAGATAATCTAAATTTGGTTTTCTTCTTTTCTATAACTTATATGGACTAGCATTATTTTTCTTAGAAATTACTCTATTATGTATATAACATGCAATAAGTAAAGCTTCACCCCACAAACTAATAGGTAACTTAGCATTCATAAGCATACAGTTAACCATTTCAACTAATAACCTATTCTTTCTCTTGGCTAAGCCATTTTGTTGTGGTGTATAAGGTGTTATTATTTGATGAATAATACCATGCTCTTTACAAAATTCAGGCATAAATTATTCTCCACCTCTATCTGATCTAAGAATTTTAATCTTCTTTTTTAATTGATTTTCAACTTCAGCTTTCAACTTTTTAAACATGCTAAAAGCTTCATCTTTTTTTATTAATAAATATACATATAAGTACCTACTAAAGTCATCAACAAAAGTAATAAAGTACCTTTTACCACCACGAGTAAGCATACCATTAATGCACAAATATTAGAATGTATTAATTCTAAAATTTTAGAATTTCTATTAACACTAGGAAAATGTTTCTTAACTATTTTAAACTTAGCACAAACTTCACATTTTTCAGTATTGTCATTGTAAGCAATCAAATTGAACCTTTTCATATTAGTTAAAGTGCGATAATTTTAATGAACCAAACTTCCATTCCAAATAGATAACTCAGTAGTATAAGCAGAAGACATAACATTATTATTAATAGTATTCATCTTATACATTCCATCAAAAGAGTACTATTTTCCCACAAACATTCCATTCTTCGATAAGATAACCTTGTCGGATTCAATTTATACTCGAAACCTTTTCTTACATAATAAATTAACGAACACAAAATTATTCTTAAGGTCGGGTACAAATAAAACATTTATAAGGGTCAATAGTTTTCAGATATGAAGTCGATTTTGACAGTTCATTTTCCAGTAACTTGAACTCGTTCAATGTTTCTCATACGCATTTCACCCGTTGCTTCCTCAAATTTCTTGAAAAAAGACTTGTCCTTGCAGACATAAATGGTTGTTACCGAATCAAGACACCATTTAGATTTCTCACTTTCCATATTGATCTCAAAAATCATGGCTACAAGATCCTCTTCCACCATGTTTTCCTTACCTTTTAGGTTGATCTTACGATGCCTATACTATTTGACAAAATGACCCTCTTTTTCGCAAACAAAGCAAACTCTTTTTTTTCTTTCTGTTTTGGTATTTATTCTTTTTAAATTGTTGGTCATTCTTGTTGGCTTGTAAATACTGGTTCTTAGGTTAGTTCCCATCCACATAATGTGCTTTAGACTCAAAAGAAACCAAATTCTTGTTATCACGTAAACGTGACTCTTCTTATATACGAAAATGTTTTTGAATTTGTTCCAATGTGAAGTCCTTAGTCTTATGCAATAGTTTCTTATCATAATCTTTCCAAAAGGGAGGCAATTTAGTAAGAACAACGCCCACTTGAAAACTTTTAGAAGAACTATCTTCAGAGAATGAATTTTATTAACTAGTGCTTGCAACTCATGGACTTGCTTAAGTACAAGTTATTTTTCAACCATAAGAAATTCAAAATACTTTAAATTAAGTATTTGTTTGTATCTTCTTCCTCAACCTTGTATTTGAATTCCAGTTGATTCCATATGTCTTTTGCAGACTTAACTTCCGTGAACAAGTCGTGGAGTCGATTCGACAGGGTATTCAAGATATGTCCTTGGCACAACAACTCATCTTTCTCGTGTTTATTCCTCTCCAAATAAACCTTTTTCAACTTCCTCTGCATTAGGCAAAGTTCCATCAACACTCAGTTTTGGATCGTCTGGTACAAGAGGCATGTTGGGATCCAAAACGTAATAAATCTTTAAAGCAGTAAGCAAAAAAATCATCTTGTCTTGCCAGCAAACAAAGTTATTCCTATCGAATTGATCAAGCTTCACCATGTCTTGATTCATCACTTTGATAGACTCTAAATCCATATTTTTAGTAGGTTCTAAAGCCTTAAAATTGTTGAGAAATTTGTGGATACAAACTCTTTTAGAAGTATAGAATAATGGTGACTTTGAGACGCGTATTAACACTGTCATTAAGGCTTTATTTGTCATCACTGAATTATTCTAAGTTCTGAAAAATATTCCTCTAGGATACTCAAAGACTCTAAGAAGCTCTAAGAGCAAAATCAGAGATTCTTCTTTGACTTCTCTTTTGAAACAATGAAGAGAATGATTGTATATTTTCAAAAGTAGAAATAGAAGAAGAATAAGAAATTATGAACATTGAAAAGTGGTTAATTTAGAAGTTATTAGAAGTACTTATAGATTTCATTTGAACTTTCAACAGTCTAAATTTAAAGAGTAATAATTTTAAAACGTAGCTCTTGAAGAAAAGACACGACTTCTCTAAAAAATTATAGTCGTTGGAATTCAAAATTTCAAAATAGCGAACATTTAGTCGACTGAATCTTGATTTAGTCGACTGAAAAAACAAATAGAAACTTTTTATCCTTCATTCAGTCGACTGGACAAATCATTCAGTTGACTAAATCTTATTTTTTCAACAAAACTCCAACAATAGATCTTTATAGACTATTTTAAGAGATTTACTGATTATTTCAAACCACCAGTAATTTTTTTTCTTATTTTTTGGTGTGTGTGTCTATATATATATATATATATATATATATATTAAATGGAGCATTTGGCCCCTTGACCCTTTTTGCCCTTGGCTATATAGGCGGTGTTTGTGTTCAACTTAAAGTCAATTTTAAGTTAGAGTTCATTTTTAAAAAATTACCCAAAGTTTAATAAAATCAAATCAAAGCACCTGCTAATTGATAATTAATGAAATTTAATAAACTTTGATTCAATTTGACTAAATTTTTTGGAAATTTTAAAAAACAAGCTCCAAATTAAAATTGGCTTTGTGACAATTATGAGCCAAAGATAAAGTTTGGGAGCCCACTTTAAGTGAGCTTAAATCCGAGAAAAGTTGGATTTAAACTCACTTAAAAGTGTGTTCCAAACATCCCCAAAGAGATAAAATAATTAAATGTGATTGTGTTCCTGGTTTTGGGATTTTTATTGTGGATTTATTTGAATTACAAATACTGGATTGAATGAAATGATGGTTGATCTTGGGTTGAAAGTTTTCAAATTTGGAGATTACAATGCCAACTAAAACCAAATTTCATTCTTTTGTTGGGAGGTCAAATACACACAAAATTTGACGGATAAAGAAAAATTGTAACAATGGTTGTTTTAGAGAAAGCGTTTCTCCAGGCCTTAATCCTGGTTTTGATTTCCTCTTTTTTTCAAAAAAAAAAAAAAAAAATCCCATTGTTAAAAGTCATTGAAATTGCTTGATATGAAATTATGAATATCTAATGGAATGCGAAAAAGAAATACAATCCTGAACAGTACCCATATTTCTCAGACCAGTGGAACTAAAATTTCTTGTATAGCTCGGCTGTATCATGTCAGAAAGAGACCACACCAATTAGAGCTCGTCACGTCACCAAAGTGATGAGGTTAAGGCTTAATTTAATTTATTTATAGTTTCAGTTAGTTGATGACAGAAATTTGTCACTTTAGTGAAATTACGAGCTCTGATACATCGCACATATGACTGACGTTATACATAGGGCTGCTCAAGAATTTCTGTAAACTACGTGATCATACAACAAATGATTTTGGTGTTTTTTTTTTTAAAAAAAAATATTAAATGTTAAATATCGAACGAAATATTTGAATTTTTATTTTTAATTTTTAAAAAAATAATTATTTATTGTAAATAAAAGTTAGTTGCTAATCTGAATAAAGTTTACATATTTCTTCATACAATATTCTCAATTGTTTTTTATTTTTAATTTTTTTAATGAATTAAGACACAATCTCAATTTTTTAAATAACCAATTTAAATGATAAAGTAAATTGGATTTACAATAAATACATATTATTAATTTAATATTTAAATAATAAATAAAATTAAAAATAAATTCATCAATACAAAAATATAATTTTGTTATCATAGACTAGAAATTATAATTTTTCATGGAGTCCCAATGTCTTTAGCTCTCTTCTTGGTTATCCTTTAAAAAAATACAAAATGTAAGAGAGATATTGTTTATATGATGTAAAGAAAATATGATTGATTGAATTTTTTTTAAACTATTCTATAACTATAATTATTAAATTAAACATGTTTTCAAAAAAAAAAAAGCATATAAAGTTTTAATTTTGTTTTCAAAAACAAGTTTTGAAAACAGAAAACGAAAAAAAAAAAAAAAAAAAAACACAAACGGTGGAACTTCATAAGATTGATTACTGCCTAATATGACAATGAGGTCTCATCTTTCGCCTCTCACGAAACGAGGCAATGCTCCATTCAGGCCTCATTTGTTATCAAAGATGGCAATGTGGTAAAACACTAGCTGTTGCATGTCACCGGTGGAACATCTTGACATTGATTACTTGTATTGCAAATTTGCAATAACCATAAAGTGCTAAAGGAAGCCATTTTCACTTTGCAGAAATAAATTTTTATGACAATAATAAAGCATTTATACTTTGCATCAAATGTACAAGTGTTCAAAGGCTTGGATGAACAGTCTTCCCCATAAAAATATTTATAGGAGCTTTGAAAACCATATAGCAATTGTCTATCCTCAGATGGACTCTCTTAAACATTGGAAAAAAAAAAAAACCAGCATTAAATAGAAGAAAAAAATACTAAGGCATGCCTTCTCAATTATTTCTGGAGTGTCCACCACCATATATCCCACAAACACCAAGAGCCCAAAATACAACTGCATAAGTAATCACAAAAAAAAAAAAAGCAAAAAAGAACATAAGTAGAAACAAGAATTTCTGAATTGGCACCCATAATTTATATCTTCATGTGCTTTCCATCTAGCAGTACATTGTTATACCGCTTAAGAGCTGCAAATGCATCACTTCTTCTGAGATACATTACTTCAGCTGAGCCCTGAAACAATCAAAGAAAGAACCGAAGTAAATTAGTTGATCAGTAACAAGAAGCAACAAGATATTCAGTCATAATCAAATCACTTAAAAAAATCACAACTACATCTTTTCAGTAATATGCCACAGTTTCCAAATTGATTCCTGCATGCATGTGGATGGACGAAAAAAAAAGCAGATAAACACTTCTAAGAAAGCAAACAGAACATGTCAGCATAACAAGATCACCGTGCTTCAATACGTAACATTGATCATCAACATTTCCGTAAAACAAAATATGAAATTGCTGATAGAACAAGAACTGGTTTACTAAAATGCTCCAGCAAACCAAGGAATCAAACATCAGCAAAAGGAGTTCTCTAGGAAAGACAAATGGAATTTCAAACCTTCATATATGGTCCTTGCAATATTTACATATTCTGGTATGAGATCTCTATATATGATTCCTCCAGGATGAGCATCCAGCACCACCAGCACTCCTTTCCAATCAATATCAAAGCCAAATTAAAAACCATTCATGATTAAAGTAATGGGCACTTCGTTTTAACTTAATCTTTTTCTAACAGGTTAGTTTGCACACTCTGGATACCCAGAACCCATAATTAATTAGATTATTAATATAAACAGGTTTGCATTACAAGCAGAATTTCAGCTTCCAAGCTTAATATTTCTACAAGCTTCCCCTTTTGTCAAGAACTGAAAACACTTGTCGTAGGTAAAATGGATAAAATGCACATTATAAGCACAAAGAACAAGCATAAGATAATCCGACTAGCTCTCTCCCATCACTTACATCTGCTATTCACCGAAGAATTGGCAAGTAGCAGAAACATTTATCTTCTTTCTTCACTTTTACATCCAAGTTATCAATTAAGTTGAGTATTTGGAGCTAATTCCTCTAACCACCCATTGAAAAAGACCCTTTTGCAGTGTACACAGGCACTCTGATCCTCAGGAAAAGATAAATCAAAGAGCTCAGTCTATGCATATACTCTATTGTTTAAGGTAAGCTAAAACCCAAGTAGCAAATCGCTTTCAGATCCATAGAAAATATCACTGACAACTATATTCTCTAGCTGCTGGCACACACACTAGACTGATCAACACATGCCCCTAAGGATCCAAGAGTTTCTGAAATACTGACATGAAACCAGCATGTGGCAAGAGAATCTAGAGCGTGAATCCAGCAGAGGTCTGAGCACAGCAAACTGAGAGACCATAGCTGCGAGTTCGAAATTTGCTATAGCGAATCCAGTCGTGTTCTTCTTGATGAACAAAAGTGTTATCTAAACATCAACACGAATCAAGTTTTTATCAACTGAATCCTTGTGTAGGAATAATTTAAGGTATATCACACAGAACCACTAAAAGCCAACTTTTTTGTAGTGTAAATGCACATATTTTTACAACACCTATAGATACAACATGCATTTCTTTTTATGACATCTAAAAATACAAGTGGTTCAACGGAAAGATGCTAACTTACAGTATACCAAGCCTCCCAGTTTCTGCAGCAAGAAATAGATGACCATGAAAGAAAACATAACGATTCAAAGATACATTCAACCCAATGGTGGGTCCCCGAGCAACAATAAGTTGAAATAGATATGCAAGATAATAATTCAACTCCTGCAATTTGACAAGGTGCTACTTTAGTGTCAAATACAACCAAGAGACTGATGGCTACAAAATCAATAAGAAAGAAAACATATGAATAATTAGATGCAAACCTCACTTCTTTTGATCCTTCAACATCAGGTACCTATTACATTACTAAAGGAAATATGTTTTAGTTACCGTTTTTGCACATATCATAGCAATCATGATTATCAACAAAAGATGCAATCAAACTGAAAACCCATAATAGACTTCAAACAAAACCCAATAACATTTCATTGCCACAATTTCCAGTCAAAACACCAATTGATTCATTCTACCTCAAAGTGAACTCAAGCACATGTTTATCTCTCTTCATAGTACTTCTTTCTTCACCTAAATAACTAATTTTACAATTTATATATATGCTAAATTAACCTTGTATTCCATGAAAAACATCTATGAGCAGAAATATAATATCCAAAAGCCAACGCTTAATAAAGAACTTCAATTATCTTAAAAGGCAAGATTGATTCCATTCAATTATCTCTCGTCTTGTATGCATACCCATAAGCCAAACGCTTACACATTCATTCAAAACATCATCAAATTAACACATAGCTGAAAATAAACTCACGGGCAACACCTTAGGATCAAGAGCTCGATGAATCGCATCGGGATCGCCGCCAGAGTCAACGGCGAGCCGAGCCAACTCTAGAACCGGCTCGGGCGGCCACCAAACTCGGTCGTTCTCCTCTCTCTGGCACTTAACGGTAACGTCGCTCAAGCTCAGTCTCCGTCTACTAGAACATCGTTCAAACTCCGCTCTCGGACTGTTGGGAGCAAAGGGTACAAGTAACTTGAAACAACACTTGAGTTCTCGGGCGACGAAGGGGTTGAATGTAGAGGATTGGGAGGAGGGTCCCAGTAGAGATAGCAAATCAACGGCTGTGGCTTTGGGGATTGAAGGTGGTGATTGTGATGGTAAAGATGGTTCGAAAAAGAATGGTGAAGATGATGAAGCTGTGAGAGAGATTGGCAGGTCCTACGGAAAGATTTGTTGTAGTGCCACCACAACCGACTGCGAGGAGTCGCCGTCTGATTCATCATCGTCATTGCAAACGCTCCTAGGGATTCTCAATCTCGCGGAAATAGGAGGTAGCTTCAAGAGTGGGCACTCTTTGTTGTCGAGTTTCGAGGAGGGCTGACATCGCGACTTGCAGAGAGAGTGAGATGCGAAGGAGAAGAGTTGATGAGAGATGGGTGGCGGAAAGGGAAAGAGATCTGAGAGAACTTTATAAAACCTTGCTATTTTGATAAATTAGTGAAGTGTGTTTGTCAAAAACCATCTGAATGGAATTAAGAGATAATTCTGGTCAGATTGGGTCATATCCATCCATTGTTATTCTGATGTTAAAAACAAACCACCTTAATAACACCGTATGATACCATTAAGAAATGCAATAAATACAAACAAACACAAACACCATAAAGGTATAATAGGTACTTGTCTTAACATTTGTCCACTCAACATGAACAGAAAAAAATCTTGGTATGAGTAAGTTATCATTCTTGGTAGCTTTTACGTTTAAGCGTTTCAAAACATTAGTTTTTTGTGTAATTAATTTTTATAAGCCAACTGACCATTGAAATTTTGGAATTAAATTAGTAAATAGAATGTTGATAAGGTCACAAACTTACTCTTAAACCATTGATTGTTGTATCATTAATTTATTAATCATTGGATCATTATTGATTATTATTTTCCCTTATAATTTTACTATTTAGTGAGCTTGTAATTTTCATATAAAATATTGTTATAATTGAATCTTAGAATATAGACGAATTGAGATCATACGCGTTAAGTTAAAGAGTTCGAAAACGTTATCAACTAAATTTTCTTGTACTTATTTTTCTTAACCGATATGTTTAATTGTTAATATAAATTATTATTAGTAACAAGAATTAAAACATTCATACACAAATAATTCCAACACACTTGTCTACTCAACATGATCGGAAGAAAATCTGGGTTCTGGGTTCTGCAACTTTCTGGGTCGATGCAATCTTTTTCAAATGGCTCTACATTTTTCTATCCTTTACCTTGTTTTCTCGATAAACAAACAGTGAAATAGTTTTTACTTTACTGTTCATATGCATGCTTATCAAGAATAATATGAAGTAACAAAAGAAAATGGAGGTGCTGAGGTATCATTCCTTCTAATCATGTAATAGAAGCAAAGAGTTGAGCAATTAAAGAAACTTTGGAGTTGGGCTGTCTGATTTTAAACCCAAAACTGTCTTTATATTGCCCATTTCCACTTGGTCGAGGACAATTTGAACTGGTAGATCTCTCTATTTAGCGTTCGAGCTAAAAGGATCAGGAAATAAACATAATGAGCTGGTTAACATACCACCTAAAACTTTACAGTAAAAACATACCCCCACCATTTTGTTCACCTGCAAGTAAAAAAAAACTAACCAAGTGGTAAAGACAACAGGAAATAAACAGTTCAACCCAAATTATGCGTAAGCATGACTAATTATGCATATACTCCAAATAAAACATCTTGTATTGACATATTTACACATTTATTTACTGATTATAGGTAGCTTCCTTTTTTCTGCTTTAGCGCTTTAGCAGCACTACGTTACTTCTAGTAGCCACTTGTCTGAGCTGAAGCCTTTTACCTTACTAGGACCTAAGTAGTTTTCTAATTAACATTTTCTGATGTCTGCAGTTTTCAACAAACTTAGTCTTGATAAAATCACCTAGCAGTAGCAGCAGCAGCAGCAGCAGCAGGAGCACCTTCTCTGAAGATAATATTTGCAACCGGTAGTGGAAGCCATGCTGCACTGCCAGCAGGCTGGCCATCCTGAGAATTTCTCCTGTCTTTCTTTAGTCTTTTACCCACGCTTCGCCCAAATGATACACCAAGCTTCATGACTGTAAATGAACCCAATGCAATTGCCAGTGGCCTCACAACCCAGTGAAAATCCTCAATATGTTGATACTTCTTCACTACCCCAGGACAAGTATCAAAAGACACCAGTTCTACATCAGCTGGATCTGCCAAGAATCCGTTGGATTCATCTCCAAATACAAACCGCCCTGGAAAATCTACAACAATACACCCATTTGGAAGCACTTGTGAAATCCTCCCAGTGGCCCATGCTCCTCCCCTCTTACGAGGCCACTCGAACCGAGGAGTGAACACATTTTCCTTCAGCCTAACAAACTGCCCCACATAGTAAGCTGTAGCCATTTGTAGCTCAGAAGATTTCCCAACCCAGAGAGACTCTAGCCCTATAAATCCAACTGCAACACTTCCATTACGCTGCACAGAATGTAGAATTCCTACAGGAGAGTGATTGCTGTTCTTCTCCTTCAAGCGAACCCAGTCTCCAACTGCAAAGCCAGATGTGACCCTTTCAAGAGTCGAGTCCTGTACTCTTAGAGGGTTGCGTATTCCAGGAACTTTCACCAGAACAAAACTGTTTCTTTCACCTTCACTGTCTAGACCAACCAAAGTTCCTTCAGAGACATCCATGGTTTGAGGTCTGCATGAATTAATCGGCTTCCTTGAACGAACTGTGTCACCCACTTGGAGATGATCCTTTGAGAGAAACCATGATGTATAGCCACTACCACTTGATCTTTCTGCAGGTGTTCGGCTTCCTAGACCAATCCATCCTCCATCTCTGTAAACAGCATTTTGCGAGCTGCGAGTTCAGTTGCAAATCATTAGAATACAACCCAAGGACTAAAGGGAAAAGAAGGCATTATTAACAGAATGCTTAGATTCTGCTCTTAATTTAGCTTTCCAACGAAAGCATCCATAGGGCAGCAGTATCAATTAAAAGCTGTACTCGCAGTTCAGAGCAGACTTCATTACATATTTCTAAATGCAGTAACAAAAGATGTCATGTCACTCAGCTCAACAATGTCTCAACCCTATTATTAGGGTTTTGGTCTATCATACATTTGAAAATATGCAGTAGCATGCTAATTACTAACCAATGAAAAACTGTAATTAGAATTCTGTATTGATACTACCTATCAGTATTATCTTGATCATATTTAACTTAACAGTGTCATAAAAGTTACATCCAAATAAATACATACTACACGATATTCTAACACAATAATACTTCATGATTACTTTTCCTATAATACTGCATATACATGTATTATTTGCACTGAAATTTAATAGCATAGAATATCTCTCTCACCAGTATTCAGCCTTACCATGTTGAGTCATTTTACAAGCTGAATATACGTAAAACAGATAAATATCAGCAAACGACTTATACTAATGCTATGAAGATATCATACATAGCACATAGCATTAAAGTGGGATGCATAGAATATCTCTCTCACCAGTATTCAGCCTTACCATGTTGAGTTATTTTACAAGCTGAATATATGTAAAACAGATAAATGTCAGCAAACAACTTATACTAATGCTATGAACATATCATACATAGCACATAGCATTAAAGTGGGATGCATGAAATGAAGAAGAGGATCTGGGATTCTCTGTGACCGCAAGATACTTCTCAGGCTAAATGGTAAGTTCTAGAGAACCGCTATAAGGACAGCCTTATTAGACGGAGTGTTGGGCGGTAAAGTACAGAAGATGAGGGTGGCTGAAATGAGAATGCTGTGTTGGATGATGGTCTTTCAAGGAAATATAGGATTGGGAATGAATTTATTCAAGAGAAAGTGGTTGTTGCCTTGCCCCAATAGAGGACAAAATGTGGGAGAAGCATTTAAGGTGGTTTGGACATGTGAGACAAAAACCTACAAGTGCATCTTAGAGGATGTGACTTGATGGTAAATGTCCATATTAGAAAGAGTAGTAGAGGGCCTAAGAAGATGCGGTTGGAACTCTTAAGAAAGATCTCACCGTTAGTGACCTCACTGAAGAAATAATCCTCAGTAGAGCTGAATTGCGTAAAATGATCCATTTAGCCACCCCCACATAGGTGGGAAAAGGTTTAGTTTGGTTTGATTTGGTGCCAAAAACTAATATGCTAGAGAAAGTAAATTTTGTTGGATTTGTAAGCAATCTTAGACAGTGAAGCAAAAATGAAAACTTGAGGTACAAATGAGATTGTGAATGAAGAGATTAAAGAAAAATGTTTCTTGCCTTAATGGTTCCCAGATAACTCTCAACTACAGGAAATACAGACAGAATACTATCAAAAGTAGCCACTTCTAAAGAATTAACTTGGTGTGTTTTTTGAGCTGGAATTGGACAAGGTGTTTTCTACTTTCGGCACTGACTGAAGCTGAGAACACAAAGATTGTACGACAACATGATATATCATTCAAAACAATTTCACATGCTTCAGCCTCTTTCAGGAAAACATAACATAAGAAATTAAGTAATAAGCAGGAGTAAATACCTTTCAAAGGCATGTAAGATATCTGTTATTAATGGTCGATTCCGTAGATCATACTCAAAGCAACCATTAATCACATTCTCAACAGCCGGTGGCAAACCACTTGGAATATGTGGTTTTTCTTGCTTGATCACAACTGAGTGATATATTTCTTCAATTGATTTCCCAAACCAGGGCTGAACACCAGCTAACATCTCTACTATGCTACATCCGAACCCCCATGCATCAGTCTCAAATGATATAGGACCCCTCACTTCTGGTTCCCACTGTTCTGGGGCCATGTAATTTGGGGTTCCAAGATGGAAAGCCATATCTGAGTCGGACAATGGAATCCCAAGAAGTAAGTAAGGGATTCCAAAATCACCGAGGACCAATTGGTCATGTTCGTCAAGAAGAAAGTTAGAAGGCTTTAGATTAAGCACCAACAACTCCAATGAGTGCAACCCTAAGATTCCTTTTGCCAACTGGATTCCATACCTGTAAACATTAGCATCCTCTAAGGACCTGTCCCGTTCTAAAACAATTACTTCGTAAAGAAGAAATACCCTCAAATTCATCACCTTAATATATCACACAATGGAAGCTTGCCTCCTTTCAGCCGAGCTATTTGATCTCCCACTGATCCCTCGTAAAATTTCATAGCAATGCAGATCTGCGAAGATATTAAAAAGTAACCCAACATTATAATATTTTTATCCAACTAAATGATGAGGCAATCCAAGAGGAAAATGCTTCATCAGCCAGTTTATGCATATATACGTACATATACTATAAATACACAGAAACACGTTCTCAACAAACACTGATGAAATTTCAATATGCATTATGTCATCACTGGGACCCAATCATGCATGCCAGTGTCTCATGTGGCATTTAAACAATTCACCAAATCAAAATAATAAAGCTGATGTGCCATTTACAGTATGCTACCATGTCACTTACTAAGAACTTCCAAGTGACTCTAATTTACATCTAGCATTACTCTATAATGACTGAGAAGAGAGCAGATCATTCAGCCAGAAAATCCCAACAGAATTTAAATGTTCCATTAACAAGATAGAAGTCAGAAATATACATCCCAAATACTGGAAAGTTAATATGGAAATGTCACCTTGCCATTTATAACTGAGATACCATGCAACCAACAAACATCTTGGAGCTCTCGGCAGTTCAGAAATAGCTCCTCAAACTTATCCACAAACGTTTGTGTGAAGTCCTCCTTCAATGGATGCAACATCTTGACAGCTACTTCGTGATACTCGTCAAAATCATCTGCAGATTGATGATGAGTAGCTAACCAGACATCACCAAAGGGGCCTCGCCCAATCCTGTGCTTAAGCTTCAATGAGCTAGGATCAATCCATGGTCTAGTCTGAGTAGGTGTTGCCACAACAGTTCTAAGGTGGTCAGGATCTCCTTCAAACAGCTCATACTCAAAGGAAGCTGGTGACCGAGGTGCTCTAATCTGTTCAGCCATATCACCTATAAAAGTAGTACAGTCAAAGGAAGAAACATGTGATGAAGAATTCATCAATGCCCTCAATAAGAGAGCGAAGCATACATTAAAACATTAAGAAGGAGAGAGTCAAACTACACAAGGTTTCTTTCCTCTCTCATCCATCTAGAAAAGAACCTGGAGACTAAATATGTTTTACCAAATAATTTGGAACTTTGTATCCATTCCAGAATAAATAAGCCATGGACTAATGAGGCAATGACCAATCTGATAAGCAACAAAACTGAAAATCGAAATTGCCTTACCAAAGCCACCCAGATTACCACAGTTTTCAAGTATCAGCTTCTATCAGCCTCAAATAGACCACTAAGTTGGAAGTTTGATCACTGCACCTCTCTCTAAATAAATCAAACAAAAACCACGACATATAAAACAAAGCAATTGATCCTTTTTCATAATAATAATTATTTTCAATTAAAATAACTACCCATCAAAGTCAGCCCTGATACCATAGGAAACTTTTAGTTCATTTTCACATTGTTAAGAGTATAAAAAGAATAAATGGAACCAGCTTAAGCTTTGATAATTGGTACTCAACTATCTCATGTTTTTAACATGGTATCATTTTAACTGGTATCAAAGCTTCAGATCTAGAGATCTTGGTTGCCCTTTTTCATTTTCATTGATTAAGGACACCACTTTTCCAATAATGAGTTCAATATCCACCACAAAACAATTAATCTTAGACAGAGCTTCAGGTCTAGAGATCTTGGTTTCCCCTTTTTCATTTTCATTGATTAAGGACACCACTTTTCCAATAATGAGTTCAATATCCATCACAAAACAATTAATCTTAGATAATTAATAATAAAAAAAGCTCACTACGCTTCACCAAAGCCATTGAGATTAATATGGTAGTCAAGTACCAAATTCAAGCAGCCTCGTAGTACATCTTATCGGAAGCTCATCACCTCATATGCTTCTTAAATTGCAAAAGAACCAAATGAGAAAATATTTAGCGGTTTGTTATTTTTCATCATAAGTATCTTTCAATTAAATTCATTCAAATTAACACCGCCTCACTCTATCCCAGTCAGCTATTACATAGTTCAATAGGAATTAAGCATATCATACACAATCTATCAAAATCTACAAATTCCAATGGTGTTTTATTAGAAGCTTTTAGCAATACATATCTCTTTTCTAAACCGGACCAACAATTGAACAAAAATGAAGGATAAATAAAACCCATATGTCCATAATCATCCAATATCCACACATAAACATACGCAGAGAACTATCATTAAGAATTACCCACATAGAAGAAAAAGAGAATCCGGTAATAAAAGTTTGCGCTTTCTCCGTCGCTTTTGAGAAAAACTCAAAATTCAAAATCTAAAAATTTCCCTTCATTTTCCTACAGTTTCTCGGGAAACAAATAAAGCATAGAAACCCAAAAGAAAATAAAGTAAAAGATTTACCAGGCAGAGAGAGAGAAACTCAATGATAAGTCCGCAAATTCGATTTTCATTCAAGAAAACAAATTTGATAATACTATTTTTGTTTTTCTTCGAAGAAGTGGAAAATGAATTAATACTGTATATTTTATGTTCTACGATTTTTGTCATATTTATTATTTAATTAAATAAATAAATAAATTTTTTATTATTAAATATTAAAAAATAGAGAGAGAAACTCAATGGTAAGTCCGCAAATTCGATTTTTATTGAAGAAAACAAATTTAATAATACTATTTTTGTTTTTCTTCGAAGAAGTGGAAAGTGAATTAATACTGTATATTTTATGTTCTATATTTATGTTATATTTATTATTTAATTAATTAATTAATTAAATTTTTTATTGTTAAATTATTAAAAATTTAATTTTTTCGTATGTATAAATAAAATTTAAAAATTTTATATTTTAAAAATAATATATATATGTATATATAAAATCATTAAAATTAAATTTAAATAAAAAAAAGTGATAGATAATTAAAATTATGAAACCGAAGAGAATGTACAAACTAAAGTTGATTACAGGAGGGAACATAGAATCATGGTGCTTTCCGAACCAGCTCTTGACCACGTCACCAAGTATCCTGGAAGTAAATTCTTTTTGCAACACGTGTATTGTTGCAAGGAGATGATAGATAGATACATGGCTGATACGTCTGGGTTCGTGATCATATTTTCAAAATTTAATATTATTAAAAGTAAAAATTGAGATTAGACTATATTATTTAATAAAACTACATAATAAACTAATTACACAAAATTTTAAGAATTTTTTTAGTATGATTTAATCCATTTTTTTCAATGGTTTTAAACTCATCAAATTTTGTATGTAAAACTAAATCTTAAATTGTAAGTTAAAAATCATCAAAAAAATTTAATTTAAAAATTCTCATGAATATACTTTATATGATGTCTCAATAATTAATTTTATTATTGTAAAAAAGAAAATTTAAAAAAAATTCACGAATTCCATGTTGGAAACTCCCCCCCCCCCCCCCCAAAGATAAGGTTTCTTCGGTGCCATGCCTAATTTGGGAGGGAGGATTGATATATTATTACTTGGTTTCGAAGTTTTTTTTTTTTAAAGAGGGAGGGAAACAGATTGAAGGAGATTTAGTCCCCTCTCATCTCTTCCAAACCTCTATTTTTCATTCCCTCTAATTTGGGAATATGGAAAGGGAGGGGATTGGAACTTTTTCTTTCCTTTCATAGGATTGAAAGTTATAATTTACCCTCACTTATCATCTTATTATTTTTTTACATTCAAATAAGGGGAGGATAACCACCTTACTTTCTCATCCCCTCCCTCGTACCCCTCTTTCCTTTCCCTTCCAAACTCCAAAACACATTGTAAATGTTGAAGGAAGAGAGGGAGAGAGGGGGAAATGGAAGAGGTGAGAAGGTAGGATTGTTATCCTTCATTTGTTTGAATGTTAAAATAAAAAATAAAAGGGTAAAGTACATTTTCTTTGTTTGGTTATAAGGGAAAGGGAAAGGGAAAGAGAATGGTTAAATTAATACGTTTCAATAAATTAATACGTTTCAATCCATTCATCTCTTATGCTCTCAAATCGAGGGTTATTCAAAAATGATTCCCCACAACCCCTTTTTCCCTCTCTTTAAAAAAACTTTAAAATAAACTATACATCCAATCGATTTCTTGTGGGTATCGCATCTACACCGCATTTTGTTAATTAGTATAGAAACTTAATCGAGGAAATCTTTTCTAGGTTAGGGCACATTTCCCACATTTTTGGACTTAAGTAATCCAAGCACGGAGCGAGGATGATGGCTAAGGAGTCATTATTTGACCTTTAAAGGGGCCACATCCTTTGTCATTGGTCTAAGTGAGAGAAATTTACTAGGAAATGAGATATGGGTACGGAAGAAGAAGGAATAAGAGCTTCCTCCATTGCCTAGGCTGAAGCCTAACCCTTAATGCTCTAGGACAAATACTTAAATTTTAAAGGAAATTATCTTACAACACACTAGCATACAAAGTACACAACTTACGAAATAGTCAAATAAAAGCATAATTTAGGCAAACATCACAATCAAAAGGGAAGCATGTATACTTGGGACATTACTGACCCAAAATTTATTTTTTGGACATCATTGTCCTCCAAAAGATAAATGAGCTTGACCCAATTGATTGCTTTTTCAAGAAAAAATTGGTAAGTTAACTAAAAAAGAAAATTTGAGTCTAAAGTAAATTAAAGTAGCATAATAAATTGATAAGATCAATGATATGGTCATCAAAATGATATTAATGTGTTGAAAACAATAATTAACTAAAAGGTAACATGCTAGTCACAAACAAGGAAAACAAGGGAATAGTTTCTGCCTGAATAGAGAATGAACCGATTAGTCCACGAGTGGAGCCGATTAGTTCAAGCCTTGAAGGGATCGGGCCCCACGAGGAGCCAATCGATCTACTCACAACAGTAACAACAAATTATAGAAACATTCCACAAAGAACAATGCATGTGATTTTCTTGCATATAAACCTAGTCTAGATGACATTTTCACATGGCATATCATCCTAGAGAGGCATAAGAGAGGGAAAGAAGAAATAATACTTAGGACCTAAATTTTATGACATTCCAATCATCATGACAAAAACTAGATAGTATACACAACATATACATGTCATAACATACACATCTAAGATGGTTCAAAAATCACAACATGCATGTTTCGTGTTTTGGAAACAACAAAATAAGCCAATAAAAGAAACAAATTAATCTACTAAACTTTCTAAAGAAAATTTTCCTTCATAATACCACGTGTGGACTTGTAGTGCTGCCCTCAAAAGCTGCCTATTGCTCCTTTGATTTGGAAGAACTTGAATTTTAGACTTTCTCTTGAGGTAGAGAAACAATTACAAGAAAAAGGTGATTTGGCTAGTGTTTTTTGTGTAAAGGTGTAGTATTTTTTGTGGAATCCCAACCTATTACAAATTACTAACCCAAAAGGTATAAAAAAAAAAAAAGACAAGATTTTGCAAATAGAATTTGTTACCGTTTCAGCTAGAAGGTGAAAAGTTGTGTGTGTAGGTGCAGAAGATGAATGGATATTTATAGGATGAATTGGAGACGAAGAAATGAATGGGATTTATTGGTGGTTTTGGGTTGTTATAGAATTGATTACGTAAATGATATATTTTCCATTGAAAGCATAATCGCGCTGATATAGTTGTGGTGTGAAGTTGTTGTCTAGTAATAGCTTCGAGCCGACTGGTCTGTTGACTAGACCATCAGTTCCAAGGCTAAGCTAATCTGCCTAACTTTTCAAGTGAGGTCTTGGTTCTGGTTTTCGAGTCAAAGCGGGTTGTATGGTTTTGAATGGGCTTTTTGGTTTGGATAAGCTAGCTTTAGGTCCAATAAGGTCTTTTAGGCTTGGGATTGGGTTTGTAATCGATTCTTCTTCAAAAGAAAAGTCGTGGTTCTAGTTTTTTTTTTCTTTTTCAAATTCGAGCATTTAGGACTGAATTATCATCTTTGGGTTCCATATGTGGCCCATTCTAAGATTTGGAATGAAATTGGATGTCTACATGCCTTTCTCATCTCCTTCCTTCTGATAACTTCCATCCTAAACATATTGTATAGTTGAGGTAAGGCACTTTGAACAATAATTATGCTAAGCAATACTCGGAGAATGCTCTCGTTCGAATTAATATATGTTAGTTTGTATATAAAAAATTCCAAGAATAGAGATCATCTGTGTTCTTGTTTTTTGGCTACATTATAAACACCTCGCTTATGGTTTGAGGCATTTAATTTTCACATATCACCTAGACAAATTTTTTGTGACACATAATATTATGATTGTTGTTGTTTCTACAAGGTGTTATAAAATCCATTTTTAACCGTGTGATTGTCACAATCCCAACCTAAGAACTAGCTGAAAACGTGACATTGATTTCTTACATGTAGTGTTTTCCCTACAAATGAGTAAAGCCTCACAAAAACACAAGTAAATTCAATTTTTAAATATTAACAATTTATTGAAAACTTTGCATAAAATCTTTATCTAAAAACAAGTTTTAAATGTATACAAATGATATGAAATAGTTATTGGATAAGTGTTTGCACTCATTCCTTTGTATCCCACTATAAAACATATAAAGCTCATAATTTGAAAGCAAAACAAAATAAAGGGGTGAGCTCAACAAGCTAACAAGTAATACCACTATAACGACCCATCCCGGCTTGGCCACCCCGATACGGTGTTGTTACATTTTGAAAATCCCAGCATGACACATATATACAACAAATAAAAAATAATATTAACATAAATTCTTTTACATCAATCCTCAACCTTCAACAGGAGAGATACATCAATCTGATATTAATTTAAACATGATATACAACGTAAAATGCATGAATATTTACAAATAAAATTTTATTTTTATTTTCTCACTAGTATGAGGATGTTGACATGTACGTGACTTACAAAAAATGATTTCTTCTGAACCTCAACTCACCAAACTATCTGTCATGCCTGCTACCTGAAATTATTGTATAATGAGGGGAGAGTTTCACAAGTTTAGTGAATTAACTCAATTGGGAACTCAATTTCCATAATTCCCAATCGAAAGATGTAGATTTATAAACCAAGATTAAACCAAATGTAACCTTTTGAAAAATCATTTACCACTTTTAAAATACATGAATTGTTATCACTATTGAGAAAATCCAACGACGACAATATACTCAGGAAGCGATATTGCAGCAAAGAACTAAATCAATATAGATAAATAATTAATCCCAACATAATCAAAGAGCTAAACCATTCAATAAAAAATGTATGACTGAATCTATAAACAGAATAAATTCTAAGATTATTCGGAAAAGAAAACATCACCAATGAATTGTAAATGATAAAACAAAAGAGTTTTAGTAATTGAAACTCAAATACATAAATTAAAAATAAACAAAAATACCATTAACTGTGCAAGTTCATCCTTAGCCCCACTTGAGAATTTAGTTACCCATAAATATAACGGACAACAAAAATCTCAAGGGAAAGAGTTGATCTCGCTGTGAGCATCTTCCCTTGGTAGCAAAGCCTTAGAGATTCCCCAGCATACCCTCCAAAAGTCATCTGGATTCCTCCTAAAGGCCCTCTGGATTGCTTCTAAAGGCCCTCTGGATCTGTTCCTAGATGATCCCCAAAGTTGAAATGGAGTGGGCCTTTTATAGAGGAACTTCATGAGTGCAATGTTTTTCCAATCTGATGTGTGATGTTGGATATAGAAATGTGTTTTCAACCGATGTGGGATGTGGGATTTAAGCCTTCATATGCTCTTCAAAACTTCTGCCCACACTGAAATCCCGCACAACCTGACCTTTGTCTACTAAAACGGCCATAACGTTCTCTAGAAAAATCATATTTACGAGACATAACATTCCTCAGAAAATAGACATCTGAATCTTTCCAAGTATATATGGCTCATCTCTTGCTCCTTCCTGAATCATTACAGTTTAAATCCGCAAAAATCACTTCTGCCATGTTGAAATCACACATAGCATGACATTTGTCTACTTAAACTGTCATAACTTTATCTAGAAAAATCATATTTATGAGCTGTAAAATTTTCCAAAAAATAGACATCCGGATCTTTCCAAGCATATATGGCTTATCTCCTGGTTCTTTTTGAATCAATATAGTTTAATCCGTAAAAATAACTGATCTGTATAGCCAATTCTGGCAATTTAGTGAAACTCATTTCCAACTGCTTGTAAACCTGTAAAACAACGAAAAACAACTCAAAGTAACAAATTCCTAAGCTAACAAATGTAAATTAAAGGGCTAAGATATGCAATATTTGGCACTCATCAGATACCCCAAACTTATATTTTGCTAGTTCCTTAGCAAAACAAAATAATAAAAAAAACTAAATGAAAAAAAAGAGCATAAAGATAAGTTCATCATTCATAGTATCCTAAAATTTAAGCATCAAACAAAACCATGATATTCATTTATGAGCAAACTTAAAATGTAAACCCATCTTTGCAATGAATAGGAATTTTAAAATTTAATTACTTACAAAAGGCAGGCTAAGGCATCACAAGTCTGATTCAGTGTAGAATGAATTAATATATAAAGATAAGACTTTCAAATAACTTCAATGTGTAATGTTTTAATGTCTCAAGATTCAAATAATTTCTCATCAGAATGAACAACGATGACATTATTTTATTTGTTTCTCTCTTTTATTATAAGGTTCTGCTATGTTTAGTTTCCTTAAGCTTTCTAATTGACCCATGTAGCGAGTGTTGAGTCAATGACTCCCAAACCAGATGATTTTAGGGCATTAGGTGTAAAGACACCCCTAAGGACTTACTAACTCGAGTAAAAAAGGCTACGAAACTAAACTGGCCTTAATGCTACCAAGCAAAATTCCCACCTTTTGACGTGAACACTTACTGCTTATTGAGGTAAGAGATCCAATTACTCAATGAAAATTTCTCAATGATCATTATGAATAAAATTCCTACCTTTTGACGTGAACATTCACTGCTTACTGAGGTAAGAGATCTAGTTACTTAGCGAAAATTTTATTAATGATCATCATGAGCATTTTTATCTTTTTGTGAAATTTTTTTTTTCAAAGTGTTTATCCAACAAGTCATCCAGTTTCAGTTGAGTTATGGAAACATACACATTAAACTCACATGTCATACCTCGCACTATTTTGTGCTAATGTGCTCGTGTCAGATTAGATCAAACATGTGAATTCTCAAATTCCTAAATTAAGTAACAAAATTTTAAAACTCTATCATCAAATCATGTGTTCAAGATTTTAAGCTCATCAATGACATCACATCACAGTATTTGTTTAGATCAATCAAAATTTCAAAACAACATGAGCATACATTTATCTTTTCTTTTAAACAAAATAAAATAAAAAAATAGGACAAAGCATGTGTGAATGTGTCTCCCATACCCCCAAACTTAAATTACACATTGTCCCTAATGTGTGAATAACATGGAAAGATCTGACCTGAGAGATGGAGAACGAACTGGACAGGCATGACTCATAGCACACCCCCAAACTTGAACTGATGCGCACATTTGTCCCTGAAAAAGAAATACGAAGGTAATACTGGAAAACAACAAAATACTAATAATAAACAAGAAAAGAAATATGAAAAATA
The DNA here is from genome assembly GCA_023935145.1 of Bretschneidera sinensis. Lineage (NCBI taxonomy): Eukaryota > Viridiplantae > Streptophyta > Magnoliopsida > Brassicales > Akaniaceae > Bretschneidera > Bretschneidera sinensis. The sequence continues at coordinate 47,560,197 of CM043702.1, forward strand.
ACAAAAATAAAAATAAAATGATATACTGTGGGGTACCTCACATGAGCGCTAAGTTTTACGTCTTCAGCCAGACGCTCTTATTCCCTTCTAGAAAAACATAAGTTGAATGCACCAGCAACTGCTTCACTGCCAAATTTGGTGCTTGTATGCTTTGGAGAGGCCTCAAGGATGTGCACAGTTTTGATGATGTTATCAGTAACATCTGAAGATTCTGGCTCAATATCTACTCTTTTGAAACCATGGGTGAGGGTGGACTCTAATGGATTAAGGTGATGGACCTTTTCCATGAGTGAGTCGATCATGTATGCCTGGTGGCTCTCGTTATCATCTTCTGATTTGTTTGTTGTTGGGATATGTAATGACTTACCACTTCGTGTCACAATGGCATTCATCTCATTCAAATTCTTTTGCGTAATGTGTTGACCATGAGGTGTGGACTGAGCTTGAGAAGGGAATTTACCTTGCTCATTCACACTCAAAAAGCTCATCAATTTGGAGACTTGGCTCTGTATCTCCTTATTTTCTTCAACAACTTGCATAATCGATGATTCAAATATTTGGTTAGTCTTACCCTGTGCCTCAATAAAAACCTAGAAAGTGTCTTCTAAAGGACTCCTAAAAGATGTAGGTATATGATATGGTGCAGGATATGATCTAGGGGACTGTGCAGGAGGCTGGTTTTTAGGGGTTCCAGCTAAAATTGGGGTGATTGCGCCACTCTAGATTATAGGTATCAGAGAAAGGTGAAAAAAGCTTCTTGTACATACCCAAGGCATTACATTGTTCCCCATACATTCCTCTCATCTTAGCAAATGTGGGACACTCTTGGGCGAGATGATCTACCCTACCACACACAAAACATGGTCCAAAATATTTTGCATGATTAGTCGTGTGTGTTGGCTTTAAGCCCCTAGTTTTTAACACATCTAGTTCCCTAGTAAGCATCTCGACCTGAGCCTTTAGGTTATCCTCTTCCCTAAGATGGTAAATTCCACCACCATTTGGGTTTCCTGCAGGTCGTGACCTATTTGTGCTTTCAGTAGCACTAGGTCCAGTCCAAGTGTGAGCTTTTTCAGCAAGCTCATTGAGGTATTCTATGGCCTCATTAGGATCTTTTTGTAAGAACTCACCATTACACATCATCTCCACAAATTGGGGCTCTCTATATGTAAGTCTCTTATAAAAATAGCTCACTAAGTGCCAATTCTCATACCCATGGTGAGGGCACATACTCAACAACTCCTTAAATCTCTCCCAAGACTGATATAAAGTCTCACTATCCTTTTGTGCAAAGGTGGAGATTTGCCTTTTTAAAGTGTTGATCTTACGTTTGGGAAAGTATTTATTAAAGAAAACCTGAGTCATCTCATTCCGTGACCCAATAGATCATGGTCTCAGTGAGTATAGTCAACTCTTAGCTCTACCCTTCAAAGAGAAAGGAAAGAACTTAAGTCTCACAATGTCATCAGTTGCACTTTGACCATGAAAAGTCGCAACTACTTCCTCAAACTCCCTAATGTGCACATATAGGTTTTCATTTTCCACGCCATGAAACGTAGGGAGTAGCTGTACCATCCCTGTTTTAAAATCTAGTTGGCGAGTATTAGCTGGAAACATGATGCATGATGGTGTGGCTATGCGTGTAGGGTGGAGGTAATCCTGAAGGGTCTTAGTAGGTTGATCTCCGTGTTCACTCATTTCTTCAGGACTAGATGGATTGTCAAATAAAGGATTTAAAAAGTCTGTTTCTAACTCTAGCACAGGCTTACAGGCAAATCTACCCAAAGTGTCTCTATATCTGGGCATGCAAGGTCACAAAATAATAATAATAATAATAATAATAATAATAATAATAATAATAATAATAATAATAAATACTATAAAAAGAAAGAAGGGAAAAAGAAAAAAAATAATGCAGCTAGCTAAAAGAATGAACGAAGTTACCACCTTTACAAATTGCTGAAAAGAAAAACTATCTAACAATTCTTCTACCGTCTCTTCGGCAACGACGCCAAAATTTGATTACACCCAAAGAATAACACGGTAGTTATAGCACAGCTTTGGGGGTGTCGATTCCACAGGGAGACAAATTAAAAGAATAGTGTAAAGAACAAAGAAACTAAAGAACAATATCGAATGATTGATGGAGAATAAAGATTAATTTTAAATGCGAATTAAATTAAAGCAAATTTGTTAAACAGTAAAGTGTCGGGAATCCCTTGCACAAATTCAGTATTTTACTTTCTTAATTCATTGAATATCTCAATTGGGAACTCGATTTCCATAATTCCCAATCGGAAGATGTAGATTTTTAAACCAAGATTAAACTAAATGTAACCTTTTGAAAAATCATTTACCACTTTTAAAATACATGAATTATTATCACTATTGAGAAAATCCAACGATGTCAATATACCCAGGAAGCAATATTGCAGCAAAGAACTAAATCAATATAGATAAATAATTAATCCCAACATAATCAAAGAGCTAAACCATTTAATAGAAAAAGCATGACTGCATCTATAAACATAATAAATTCTAAGATTATTCGGAAAAGAAAACATCACCAATGAATTGCAAATGATAAAACAAAAGAGTTTTAGTAATTGAAACTCAAGTACATAAATTAAAAATAAACAAAAATACCATTAACTGTGCAAGTTCATCCCGAGCCCCACTTGAGAATTTAGTTACCTATAAATATAATAGACAACAAAAATCTCAAGGGAAAGAGTTGATCTCACCGTGAGCATCCTCCCTTGGTAGCAAAGCCTTGGAGATTCCCTAGCTTGCTCTCCAAAAGTCCTCCAGATTCCTCCTAAAGGCCATCTGGATTGCTCCTAAAGGCCCTCTGGATTTGCTCCTAGATGATCCCCAAAGCTGAAGTGGAGTGGACCTTTTATAAGAGAACTCCATGAGTGCAACGTGTTTTCAATCCGATGTAGGATATAGAAATGTGTTTCTAACTGATATGGGATGTGAGATTTAAGCCTTCACATGCCCTTCAAAATTTCTGCCCACGCTGAAATCCCACATAGCCTGATCTTTGTCTACTAAAACTGCCATAACTTTCTTTAGAAAAATCATATTTATGAGCCATAAAATTCTTTAGAAAATAGACATCCGGATCTTTCCAAGCATATATGGATCATCTACTGGCTCTTCCTGAATCATTATAGTTTAAATCCACAAAAATCACTTCTGCCACGCTGAAATCATGCATAGCCTGACCTTTGTCTACTTAAATTGCCATAACTTTCTCTAGAAAAATCATATTTACGAGCCATAAAATTCTCCAGAAAATAGACATTCAGATCTTTCCAAGCATATATGACTCATCTCCTTGTTATTTCTGAATCAATACAGTTTAATCCATAAACTTGACTGATCTATACTGGAAATTCTGGCAATTTAGTGAAACTCCTTTCCAAGTGCTTGTAAACCTGTAAAACAATGAAAAACAACTCAAAGTAACAAATTCTTAAGCTAACAAATGTAAATTAAGGGGCCAAGATATGAAATATTTGGCACTCATTAATCATATATCAGATTACCACTTCCCTTTAGTGGCATACTTACTTTTTTTGCCATAACTCCCAGTTCTCATAACCTGTCTCCCAAATCTAAGAGTCCCACCAATAGTGTTCTGAGCTACAGAAGTAGCAGATCCTACTTGCCTCTGACTCTGTACTTCAATTCCTTGTGACAAGAAATGCTTCCTCTGAGCGGTTTCTCACTCTGCACACTCATACTGGTACCAGCTCTAGGTTCCTCAAATCTAAACCTCTTCCACTGATTCCTCCTACCTCTGATTTCCATCACATCCTTCTCAATCTGAAGTATTATATCCGCTAATCCGATATAATTCATAAGCCTCACGTAAGATAGTTTTGATCAAGTTTTAAAACATAATTCATCTATGAACCTCTTACACTTCTTCTTCTCTAGGAATACCATTTTCGATATAAAACTCGACAAAGCCACAAATCTCTTATCATACTGAGCCACAGTAAACCCATTTGCCTCAAATAAATAAAATCTCTATCTTGTTATGCTCTAAAGGTATAAGGGAAGTATTTATCAAGAAAATCTTCCTTAAACCTATTCCAGGTTAAGGGTATATCAACATCTGCACTTACTCTGAGAAGAGTATCCTCTCATCCTTTTAAAGTTTCTTCTTCTAACTCAAACGAAGAAAAACAACCATTTGCCTATCAGTTACATGTAGAATACCAAATAATCTTTCTACATGTTCCTCCCAGAACTCAGGCTTAAAAAGACTTATGGATCTTTTAAGCAACAAGGCATTCAGCTTACCAATTTCTTTGCATCTCATGCATAAACTCATTTTTTCCCATTTTTAAACGTTTATCATTACTGGATTTACAACAGCCTAAGGCACTGCTCTAACATGTTCATCAAGTCTATGCTATAATCTATCAATTCTATCATCTGTTACTTTCATTTCTCAAGAACATGTGTAAGAGCTTATCTTAGCTCATCTCTTTCAACTTCAGAGTCTCTCATAACTTTACTAAGATCAATTTTTCTATCAACACATTCCCTTCTAGAAACCACAGATTCAGACTTAACCATATTTTGTCAAAAATATTGGGGGCCTATCACGCATTCTCAAATCAACAACTCTAATTCTAGCTCTAACACGTCCATGTGTCATCCTCAGACTGTTATTTATAATTTATTTAGATCTTCCACTTTTTAAGTTCTCATGCAGTCTACAGAATCTTAAACCTAATACTCTGATATCGAAATTGTAACGACCCATCCTGGGTTAGCCAACCCCAAGACGGTGTTGTCACATTTTGAAAATCACAGCACGACACATATATGCAACAAATAAAAAATAATATTAACAAAAATTCTTTTACATCAATACTCAATCCTCAACAGGGGAAATACATCAATATGATATTAACTTAAACATAATATACAACGTAAAATGCATGAATATTTACAAATAAATTTTTAATTTAATTTTCTCACTAGTGTGAAGATGTTGACACGTACTTGACTTACAGAAAATGATTTCTTCTGAATCTCAACTCACCAAACTATTTGTCATGCCTGCTACCTTAAATCATTGTACAATGAGGGGTGAGCTTCACAAGCTCAGTGAATTAAATTTACTAGAAGTACTCAATTATATAAAATGTTTTTCAATATTAAACCAATTATATTTCATACAACTTGATACTAGTATTCCACTATCACTACACATATCAGAAGTCTCATTCTCTATCAATATCTTCTTCTTATTTATTGGTTCACCTTAAGCCCATCAATTATCTCAAAATTACCTCGTAATGAGGTTTACATCATAAAATCTATCATTTAGATGTTTCTTATCACTATAACTATCTCTCTGTGAGACTCATCCATCTATAAGTAAAATCACAATAACACACCACACATCAACATTTCAATAATGCAAGCAATAATTAAAACAGATGTAATACATGAATTATTATTATGGGAACGTCTTCCCACATGTTGACATGTTGTTATTATCTTAAACTGACCCTCTCCCAGTTATTTTCTTTGCAGTTTATCCTGGTTGTCATAGATTTATTTCCAGCATAAACCGGTTGTCAATGTTTTTCAATTAGACCGGCCCCTTCCCGGTTCTTTTGGTTCTCTTATTTAATGCATATGCATATGAACAATGATATGAAATATGCATATAAACAGTAATATAAAAACCACATGAATTCAAAATATTTAAATTGGCTATCATGATTTTTCTAAAATTATATATAAAAATTTCTACTAAATTCTTCTCATCCCAAATCACATCAAATCATCCACCAAAGCTTGTCAAGATCCACTAAATTTCATCTCCTCATAATTCGTATCAAAACATCAACCATAACTCATCCAGAATTTATCTATCACCATCATTATTAAATCAACTCACTATTCTAATAATATTTCTGCTCACATAATAATTTTTTTACGTGTCCAATATTCATATCATATTTACCAACCAAATCTTTATCTATCACCAAAACATAAGCTAATAAATTATTTTAATATTATTACTAGATTTTTAATTTTTATTTAGATTACTTAAAGTAAATCCAACTCACCACGTAACACTTAATGCTACCCGTGGATCACCTCCTTGCCTTTCCCGTTCATCTCAAAAATTTTCCTCGGTTGCTGATCGTCAACACCTGACAAAATATTTGTATTAAATTTCTAATTGTTTCTTCAATTCTTCATAAACCACACCCATTGAAAATTCTCACTTTGACTTTCGGGAAATTTCATGAATGCTAAAAATTAAAAAATTAACATTATGTTATTACCTTCTGTTTTTCTGATAGCTTCCTGTGATTCTCTATGAAATTCCACAGTAAACCCCTTCAAAATTTTGCTATTTCAACCTTTCTTTGGGTCCCCAAATGTTTAGAGAAATGGAGCAATTGAAAAAAAGCTTCAACGAAATCGAAAAGTATATATATATTAAGGTTCAGCATTTAACAAAGTCCTCCACATTTCAAAAACATGACATGCAAGTTTTTTGTTTTCCACAATTTGGCAGCAGGTGACACCTGCTCCCACGTTTTGATTGAATTTTTGATTTTTTTTTATTTTTCTTTGTAATTATGCTCTCCACGTGTCTATTTTTTTTCAAGAGAATTATTTTATTCAATACTAAATCTTTCGCATAAATATATTATTTTTAATTTCATGTCATATTTATTAAATTAATTCTTTACCTTTACTTTATGATTATGGGTATTACAGCCACATCACCTTAGATAAGGCTAAGCATGACGAGAAAGTTCATGCTAAAATAAGCATTATATAACCAAGAAAGGGAATTTGAAAATCAAAGATAATTTAAGAAAAAATATGTTTAGAAACTTATAGAAATAAGTTCATTTTTTTTTATTACCAAAACCTTGCATATGAAATAATAGGCCATAAGCCCTATAAATAAAATCACAAAAATTAAATAGGTCGAAAAACAAAGTTGGAGTTAGCATCAACCTAACATAGAACTACAATTCCTTTAGGAAAAGAGCCTATAGCTTGAAAAATCTTGAGTCCCTATGAGAATGAGCCATGGAAGTTAAATGGTTCGTTGGCTTATTGCATTCCCTGAAAATGTGTTGAATCGAGCAATAAGGAGGAAGAAGATCAGCAATAGCATACAGGGGTATAGTTGATCTTCTAGGGCCAAGCAGAACCAGTAAAATAGTCCACCAAAATTTTTGAATCATTTTCCACTATTGAAATCTTTGAATCAAATTACTTGCAAAGACTAAGACTAGTAAGAAGGGCAAGAGCTTCACCCTCAATGTTTGTGCCAGAACTGAAAAAATAAGATTAGGCAAATAAAGTTGCACCCTTATCATCTCTAACCAAACCACTTCCTAAGAAAAAATCTTTTTGAAAAGAACCATCAATATTAAGTTATAAGAATACTGAAAGGTGCAAGTTTCCAACAAACCCAAATACCATGCTGAATTAATGGCACACGAATGGCAATTAGCAAAGAGCTAAAGACCGTAGAATCATGAAACCCTGATTTGATGTCAAGAGATAAGAATAGAACAAGGTCCCAAAGCCATTTTGTGATTTTAGAAATCACTAGGGAAGAAGAGCAAGGAATTGAATCATGAAGAAAAGCCTTCCGAGATTTCCAAATCTCCCAACAACCAAGCATGACAATCACTATTTTCATGAATCGTCTTTGGATGTTTTTTTCTAGCATAATAATATTTATTGTTTTTACATTTATTATTATTATTTTTTTAAAAAAAATGCCTTTTCCCTAACTGTGAATATAATCTTTGTATTTCTTTTTGCTATTTTTTTTTCGGATAAACACCATTCATGCTATGTTACTTTTCATGCATTTTGTTTCGCTTACATCATTAGGTAGTAGTAATGAGTTGGTTGGGGGTTGTGATTAGGGTATGAAAATGCCCTTCAGATAGAGTTAATTATATGCATTTGTTGAGATTATTTTTTATTATTCATTGAATTTCTTGACAAGTGTGGTCTTTTGGAGAATTTCTTGTTTTAGTGTGTCTTGTAGATTAAAAAAACAAAGAAGCTTTAAAAAAAATATATAAAATATGTTCGAAAGAATCCACAACATCCGGACTAGTTCAGAGCAGGAAAACCGAGCCTAGGCAGAGCAGTAGAACCGGGCCTGGACAGCAATAGAACCGGGCCTAGACAGCAGCAGGGAACACGGCCTGAACAGAAACCCTAGGGCTATTTTTTTGTCTACAAAGCCATCTCCATCCAGCTATATATAGGATTTTAGACTCAGAAGCAGGGGGGGCTGAATAGATACACACTGAATTTTTAGAGAGCTGTTGTGATTATGTATTGTTGGCTAGGCTAAGTTTCAACCAAGGTGAAAAGATGAACTCCTAGACAAGCGGGTTTGGTTTGTTTTTAATTCAATTATTTGTGTTTTTAACGTTGAATAATTGTTTTGAGTTATTTATTTTATTTAATATGAAGTTGATGTTTTTGTGTGACAGATAATTATATTTTCTTCTTCCATAGATTCATTTAACTCCGGTGATTCTTGTTCTTTTTCTCCATATAAGTTCAATCATACTTCTCTTATGTGTGGAATTTATGATGCAATTGATTTCAGTAGATTAATTATATATGATTGTCCTTTACTGCGTTATTATCTCCGGATATATTGTCAATTTAGGATATCATATATGATCGACCGTTGCATTACTTGTAAAAACAAGAAGGAGATTTCTCATAATAATTTACAAAAGAATATTTTTGGTGCTTTCACTATTATTTTCTGATTATGCATTAAGGATGTGAAATACATATTTGAGTTATAATTACTGAATTGATACAAGTTGAAGCTGTGAAATCTAGGAGGGATTCTTGGATCCTTGTGTTTTTCATTATTGATTTTTTTTTTCACTTAATTCAGTTGCTTCATTTAATTCTCAACATTTTCTTAATATTAATTTTTAATTTTGTTTACATTATTTTTTTCCTGAGAGTTTGACTGTAAAACGTTCTTTTCATGGGATCGACACCGCATTCTATACTGCTGCTACCGTATAGTACTGTTTGGGCGTAATTCACTAGGATAACTCTAACAAATCCAAAGTCCCTTCTTAACCATAGGAAAACAAACCCATGAAGAATATGAAGAACAATTGAGTCATGAAAACATGCTCTCTATCTAGAGCAAAAGAAATAATGCTATCCCTAATCATGGGTGTGACCTTGTGAATGATAAAAGTGTAAGAACAAGATTGAGAATCATGAATACTAGTGTTACGTACCAGCCAAATTTTCCAACAAACTAAGCAAACAATAAGAAATTTCCCAAAACAAATATGCGAACTGAATTTCGAATTATCAAAACCAAGCATGAAAGAACCTTTAAGAACCTAAACTTCATAAGTTTGAATTCAAAGGGATTTTGGAATAGAAAACAACAAGGAAATATGACTTTACTTACTTAGCTCGCAATTTTCATATAAATGTATAAATGAGTTATGCTTATGTCATGCACTTTGATTGACTGCCTTAAGAGTGACCAGCCTTAAACATTAACCAAATTCAATTTTTTTCCTCAAATGTTTTAATTTTTAAATCATAAAAAATGGTTACACGTAATGACAAGGAGTTGCAAAAGATATTTCACAAGTTAAAACCTTTTGCGTAATGGAAAACTTAGTAGAAAATTGAAAACCTCGTTATATGTATTTTCTAAAGTTCATGCTTTTATCATATTTTATTGCTACTACTTCCCTAAATATTGACGAAGGTTACAAAAACGGTTTAACACCATGATATGCATGATTGCATAGTACTCATGAAAACTAAAATGGCATATCATGGGCCACTTCCAAGATTAATTATTGATATATCATGGGTCGCATGCACAAGCAATTAAGCATGGAACATATAAGTGTTATTTAAACCCGTTTGAAGTTCTTTCCATTTTTAGATCCTTTAAACAATCAACAAACAATTGGTTGACTCAACAATAACCCTGTCTGACTATCTCTCATTACATTTCTTCATTTCTCTCTCTCCCTCCCTTTTTCTTCTCTCTCCATCTCTTTTCTCTTTCTTCCTCTCTCTCTCGTCTCTCTACAGGTTCATCCTCCCTCTCCGCCATCTGCTCTCTACTTAGGATGGCATGCCAACCATACACTCACCTCTATTGTGCTCTCTATTTTGACGACATTGACTGGAACATACCAAGATGATAGGTTCAGCCTCCTTTAATTTCCAGGAATTACCAAATTTGTATTAGTTTACTTTGAGACAAAGTAAAATTTCCAAGAAATCGTCAGATGTGTATGGGTTTTTAACAAGATATGTATGAAGTTTTCTTTTTATTTGAGATCTGTATGAGTTTTGGGTAGGTACATTGTATTGATGAATATGTGCATCATATTGAATGAATATGTACATCACATTGAATAGATAAGTACATTACGTTGAATGGATAGGTACATCTTCTAGTATAGATGTGCATCTTTTTTGCGAGGCATTCTAATGGGCTAGTCTCGCATATTTATTTTTAAGTTGGGTGAGTCATCTTCTAGGTGGTATAGGGTTTAAAAATGGGTTTCAAACAGTGATTAAAATAGCAGTGCTCAAACCGATAAAAAAAAATTTGTTTTCTAAATCCAAATTATGAATTTTAGCATGATATGCATACGAAATGTCAAAAATTAAGAAAGGAAACAAAAGAAAACATACTTTGATTAGTTTGTTTTAGCAAAATACCTTATTTCTCTTCTTTTTTTCTATCTCTATCTACCTTATTCAGTCTTTCTCGCTAAGGTTTTCTTTCGAAGAAGATATCCAAAGTTGCATAAAAAGAGGTTATACATCCAAAATTTTAAGGTTTGCTTTTAGACCCTTTTAATATATGCATTCTTGTTAATCACCCACAAGTTCTTTGTTAATAACAAATAACATATAATAGAAGTTATAACAATATTAAATGAGACAAATTTTTTTGTAGAAAAGTTTTTTTGAGAGAAATTTTTTAGCAAAGTTAGACATACTATAATCATAATTAAAAGTATATTTTTATTAGGTTTCAGAGTAAAATATAATTAGCTTATAATGCCTCGTTCTTGTAACTCATGTAAAGGTTTTGATCATCCAAAATTTTAAAAATCCAAGTAAAGTTTTCAAAAAAGAAAATGCAATAAACTTATAGAGGTTTTTGGGTCATTTTAATGGTGTAATTGAACGAATGGAGAGAACCATAGTCATGTATAAAAAAAAATGCGTCTTCAAAGGATAGAGTTAATATTAATAAAGTACTGGATACTTTAATAAAAAAAATCACTCCATGTTATATAAAATATCATATGAGTGAGTGGACTAGTGGAGAATGAGGCTATAAGTGTTTAATTAAGAGGATAATAATGTCATGGTTAATGGGGTAAGATACATACAACTACCAACGCACAATTTATGACAACTTGTTCATTGAATGAAGAATCTTCTCTCATACCTACAAATAGCTATCGTATTAGCCTTCTAAAGCATTTCATTCCCATACCTTATTAGGTCTTTTCTCTCTTGAGACACTTTATTATTCTTCCATGTTTGGGTAAAGAAGGTATTGTTTTAGTGGAGTTTCTATATGCTTGCATGTGCACAATAGTGTAATGACCCATCCTGGGTTGGTCACCCCCGAGACCGTGTCGTCACGTTTTGAAATCCCAGCACGACATATATATGCAACAATATAAAAAATGTACATCAACTGAATGTATATACATCTATACATCAATCCTCAACCCTCAATAGAGGAGTTACATTATTAAAATTTCAACTGAAATAATATATACAACATTCTATTATCACTACTCATATCATAATTTCAACCATTATATAATCTCTTCTTAAATTAATCATCAAACATATCAATCTTTTAATCATATATTTAATCATCTTGAGATTTTCAATTCAACATCATTATTTACCTCATTATGAGGTTCGTAGCGTATAATCACTTAATCAAATAATTTTTTTTGTCATATCATGCTTTCACATTTATTTCTCATCATATCTATCTCTCTATGAGACTCGTTTGTCTATCAATCATTTCACAATCAAGACTCATGCTTTAGCATCTCAATAAATAAAAATCAATATTTAAAACAAATGCAACGCATGAATCTAAATTATCTTTCTTTCGTCCTCATCAGATCATTTCATATTATTATCTCAGAATGTCTTACCACATGTCGACATGTTTCAGCTAGACTAGCTGCCTTCCTGATCTTTTCAGCTAGGTGCTTTGTTACAAAGAAGAAGAAAAAAGGTACACCTAGACATTAAGCGTCCAGGTGTGGCGTGTTAATGTTTCAAATGAAACACAAAACACAAGTGTAGGTGTTTTGTTACAAAGAAAACAAAAAGAGGGACACCTAGACGCTAAGCATCCAGGTGTGTTGTTTTAGTGTTTTAAATGAAACACAAAACACAAGTGTAGGTGTTTTGTTACAAAGAAGAAAGAAGAAGGAAAAAAAAGGAGGTGATACACCTGGACGCCTAAGTCCAAGTGTAGGCTATGCAATTTAAAGTGTAAACAATTAATTTTGTTTAGGTTTTGTTATTTTGTTTACCAAATCTTGTTTGGTATTCTTCCTTCTTCAAATCAAATTTCTTAACAAAAAGTTATAAAGAAAATTTCTCCAATATTAGAGACAGTACAGTCATTCAATTATGATAGTAAGACTTCATAATATTTGAGGCGTTGGTGATCAGCAATATCAAGAAATTGCTGAAAGGAGCAGGAAAAGGCAAGGAGGTAATCCACGGGTAGCTTTAAGTGCTACGTGGTAAGTTAGATTTACTTTCAGTAATTGAAACCAATAAAAATATGAAATTATGATATTTGAATAAATGGGTAAATTACAATAATATAATGATGTATTTTATGTTATATATGAAAATTGATTGATTAGGAATGGGAAAGTGTGTTAAATATTAATTATATAAGAATTTATATTTTAAATAGGATGGATGAATGAAAAATATCCTGAGAAGTTTTATGAAATTTCTAAAAATACGATTGAAAAGTGGATATGATGTATAAGGAGATAATTTAATGAATATGATAAAAAATAATAATTTTGAAAAAGAGCTAGATAGCTAAATTGAATACTTGAATGTATGTTTGTTTTCATATTATTGCTCAATTAAAAGACCAGGAAGGCAGCTGGTCTACTTGTTTTTATATTATTGCTCATATGCATAAAATAAAAGACCGAGAAAGCGCGGTCTATCTAAAAATAAAAGACCAGGAAGACAACTAGTCTGGCTGAAACATGTCGATATGTGAGAAGACGTTCCCAGATAATAATATGAAATGATCTGATGAAGAAGAAAGAAAGATAATTAAAATTCATGCATTGCATTTGTTTTAAATATTGATTTTTATTGATTGAGATGCTAAAGCATTAGTATTGATTGTGAAATGATTGATAGACAAATGAGTCTCACAGAGAGACAGATATGATGACAAAGAAATGTTAAAGTATGATATGATAAAAAAATTTATTTGATTGATTGATTATACGCTACAAACCTCATAATAAGATAAATAATGATGTTGAATTGAAAATCTCGAGATGATTAAATATATGAATGAAAGATTGATATGTTTGATGATTAATTTAAGAAGAGATTGTATAATGGTTGGAATTATGATATGAGTAGTGATAATAGAATGTTTTATATATTATTTCAATTGAAATTTTAAAAAAGTAACTCCCTTGTTTAGGGTTGAGGATTGATGTATAGATGTATATACATTCAGTTGATGTACATTTTTATATTGTTGAATATATGTGTCGTGCTGGGATTTCAAAATGTGACGATACCGTCTCGGGGGTGGTCAACCCGGGATGGGTCGTTACAAGTAGTGACTAGGCTTATTGTATCTTAGGGATGGCATGATAAAAAAACTCTATGCACCGGTAACATTATCGAGAGTGCACGCATCATCTCAAGAGAGCGACATCTCTATCACTCTGATTATATGTATTCTTGAGACAGTATTAAGGTAATTTTTTCACATTTTCTTCTTTAAGGTAAGGTAATTTGAACTAATTCTCTCGTTATTTATGTTATGATTTTTTTATTTATTTTCTTCCATTTTATTGCCAAAAGAACAACAATTTGAGACGATACAACCTTAAGATAATATCATCTTAAGTACAATGCCTAGGAAGTCTGATAATGACTTGGCCAGCTAATAATTGTTGAGGATTTATCAGCTTAGCCTTTAAGACCCTTCATCTTCTGATGTTAGTATATATGATCTTTGATGTTTTCAACATTTACATTTTTATTTGCCTTATGATATCTAACCTTGATTTCTTCTTTTCATTGATGAAGCCATGTTAACCCCTACAGAAATGGCCAGGATAGCTCGTTAGAAGAGAAAAACTAGCTATTTTAGTAATGTTGTTGAAAAGAAGAATGTCAGTGTAATAACACATGAGGTTTGACAGACCGAGGAATATGCTAAGGTACGAGGAGCTGAGGTTCCTATAGGAGTGGAAGTGGTGGATCTAGAGGATACGCTGCCTTCTATTAATACTACCACTCATATTATGCCCCTTGCTGTTAAGTAACTTTTTTCTTCTCTACTACCTTCCTCTTCCATTGCTATTGAAACTGCTGCCAAGGGTTCTGGTTCGAAGGAAACCAATAAGTAGAACTCGAGCTAGAAAGCCAAGGCTACGGATTCTACTTTCGATGGAGGGAATGTGCTTTGTCAGCTTCTAAGGGGTTCGGTTCTGCCTTATGATTCAAAAACGCTAAAGAAACTCTCTTCTCACTAGTTAATGGTGAGCACTCTGGAGTCTCTTTACAAGGTAAGATTCGAGGTCCTTACACTTGTTGAAATTTTTCCATTCTTTTTTCTTGATGTGTTCCGACCGAGGTGTTTTTGATGCAGGCTGGTATGTATGCTTCCTTTCTCAGTGACTCATTCCAGTCCATGACTAACACTATTCGTGGACTACAAGAGAGTAAAGAGGCTCTCCAGAAGTGGTTGGATGATAATGGGGAACGATAGAGGTCCTCAAGAGTTAGAACAACTGATCGAAGAATGAGAAAGGGAAGTTGTGAGCTTCTTTGGCCATGGTAGAGGAAAACTTCCAAACTGCTCGAGACGAGGTTTGCTGAGTTAAAGGTTGAAGTCTCTAGACTCTAGGGAATGGAGAGCAAGTTCGAAGCCGATGTGAACCCTCTACAATAAGTGGAGGGAGAACGGAAGGTCGAATTGAACTGTCTTCATGGGGTGGAGGGAGAATTGAGAGTCAAACTGGAGTGAGCTCCAACATTTGCTGTAGAAGACTTCTATAATTCTGAAGCCTTCAAGAAAAAGCTATTAAAAGAGGCTTTAGGATTCTACGTTGTAGGGTTCAAGACAACTAAAAAGATTGGAGCCAAGTGCAGGCCTGACTTAAACTAGGCTAGTTTAGAGATCCCCGAGGACCTTGAAGAGCAGGCAGGGGCTAAAGAGAGGGTGGTCGAGGTCTAATCCAAAAAGAATAGGGATGAGAAGAAACGGTCCTAAAATTAGCACTCTTTGCTTTTTGTTTCCATATAATTTTGGCCTCGAAGCCAATGACTTATAAATACATTTAAGTGAACAATTTTTTTTCTTTTTTACATTTCTTTTCCTTACACTTTACTGCATTTATTGAGTAGAATTTACAAGATTTTTTTACAAATGTTAAGACTTTCATCTTTGAACTTTGGTTTGGACTCTTCCATCTTAGCTTCGGTTAAGTAGTTGATCCAAACTAGAGTTTTCCAAGTACGGGACTTCTGTTACTTACTTCAAACTCTTTAAGATCTTTATTTCAGCTGAACTAAGTGAAGATTCTTTAAGTTTGGCCCTAAGTATTAGACTTCTGTTTTTCAATTTTGAGTTAAAGTCTTTAGTGCTCCTCTTTCACTTTATTTAAAGAGATCTTAAGTGTAGTGAGACTGATATGCTCGTCTTCAATCTTGGCTTCTAAAAGACTTTGAGAAGCTCACAAATCCTTGGGCCTTGTCAAATGTTGAGAGAGGTGCATACTCGAATGAGAACTGAACTTGAGAGTTTTGGAAGTTCCAAGTTTAGCTTTAGTCACTTGGCTCCCAGTTAGGCTTGTGTTGATGCTTATATCGGGTTGAAGTGACTATTTCTTCTTGATCTTTCGAGATTCCTGATACGTTGACTTTATGGCAGTGAACCCAAATAGGTTAAACCTAAGTCGAGTTTTGTGCCATCTATTCAATCATGAAAATCAAGATGTCGCGTCAGAATCCGGGTTTTTTGCGATATGTTATGTTGACTAAAGTGACGAGATACTCGATCAGATCGACTTTTATGAGGCTAGATTGGACGTGCTCACCGTGAGCCTCGAGATTTCGTTGGTTCCCTGGGCTTTGGTGAGGGTAATGTCCATCTGTGTGTCGCTTTAAGGGGCCCAAGCTACCTTTCTCTCATTTAGTGGATAGTTGAATGGATCACTTCAAGACTACAATGTTACGAATTGTAGGATGAAGAGCTTTCTTTAGTGGCAACATAAGATGAATTTTTTGTTTCCTATAGACGGTGCTAATCTATTGATGCTAAAAAGAGGATAAAAGATGGCCTTATCTTTTTCTCGATTCCAACAGGGTGGAAGTGATGCTAACTATTTTAGATTTGGGGAATATGGAGCTTGAATATGGATTTGCCCCTGTGATCATGTCTATTTGGTATATCAGCCCCTACATAAAAGCCAGTCAGAGTTTGGTGCTCCTGGAAGAGCCCTCTAATGGTTAAGTTAGTAAAGGTACCGAAGTGATATAGGAGGAAAGGTTTAGACAGATATCGAAGTGGTAGGGAGGGAAATGATGTGGACCTTTCTCTATCTAGCTTTGTATATCTCTATGTGTGTGTCCATTCTCTCTCCATTTGAAAGCCTAGCTTCTTTATATAAGTGCTTAAGGTCCTTTGTAAGAGTTCTGAGATGGACACTAGTAGGGCAGTGATTTTTTAAGCTTTGAGCATTGTGAGATGCGATATATACCTGTGAGATGCAACCTCTGGCAGTGAGTTTTCTCATTAATGATGAAATCTTCAGGATTTTAGGGTGACTTACTCATCATTACACCTAGGAAGGTTTGTCTTTTACGTAGCCTAGGGTGGCTAGTCTTTATTACCCTCCATGTATCTAGTTCTTACTAGACCATATTATTTTTCCTATATAATTAGTAATACAATTGTTGGTTAATGATTGGTGAAATCAATGACACAAATTGTTGAAAATGTAACGTAAATAACACTGTCACGAAATCAATGGATTATATCCTGGAAGACTTCCCTTCCATTAATACACAAATTAATTTTGTTATTAATAAGGTAGACAAATCATCCATTTTAGTTTTGGAAAAAAAAAATCAATGAATTGACTAGTGAGGGATAGTTGGATATTTTTCTAAACATTGACTGCCTTACAATTTTAAACTCTCTTTCGGATTCATGAGAGATAAATGAATATTACTTACCTCATAATTTTCAACGCTCTCATGGGATAAATCTCGCAAAGAAGTTGTGACTGCAACACTACTCTTCCTCTCTATGACTCTCCAACCGTGTCTCTCATCCTCCCTCTTTAACCCTAATGTATATTCCTTTTTACTCTTACTCTGATATTGTCCAATTTTATTCTCTTCAAACTATTATTTCATCTCTCATTTTTCTATTTAATTTTAGTAAAGAGATCACATAAAGAAAAAAATTCGAAAATCATATGGGAAGGAGCAAAGATTTTTCTATTTTTTTCTTCTCATTTTGCAGTCCTTATTTTTATCATATGCTTTATTTTATTTGTTTTCTTGGAACATATTTTTTTGCAATACCCATATTCCTTAATGAAGTGCATTTGGGTCATTTTATATATTGTGCTTAGAATTTTTTTTAAAAAAAAACCGTGATAAATTTTACTATTCAAGTATATGTTTATTTTATTTTGAAAGACTATAAACGCAAAAAGTATATGTAAATTGATAAAAACTACAGAGGCTAAAGAGATAAATATAAGTTTTGATGGGTATGAGAAAGGACCTCTTGGAGCACTTAGATAGTGGAATAAAGAGAAAGCAAGATATGAGGAATACGCTAGATAGACAGAATGATGAATAGTAAAACACAGTTTTATCATTGAGTTTGTCTTGACTGTGTGAGTTCATTTCATGCATACATGAGCATCAATTAAATTAATTAAATTATTTTAGCCCATGCTAGAATGTGGATGATCCATTAAATTATATGAGAAGAATATTAATCATATTAATCACATTAAAGTTATACAAGTTAAGATAGAATTTTCTAGAACCAACTAAAGAGGTTATGTAAAAATGTCTTGTAAATGGCAAAATAGAAGGGCATAATAGTCATTTTTTTCTCGAAGGGTACTATATAAACTTAAGAGTAGCCCTAAGCCACTCACTCCAGACAAAATATCTCCATCTCTTTAGAAATTTTGTGGCTCTCTCTCCCCATTTCTCTCTCTAAAAATCCTAAAAACACCCAAACTTCAAATCGTTCACCCCTCCACACCCGAAAGAATTTGGTTATGTATTGAGTGACGGTAGAGGACGACCAAAGAAGTCCAACAGTTTAGGAGGTGTTGTCAGACGCATAACCTACGGTGATGCGTAGGCCTCTCGTGCTCGGCGATCATTTTCTCTCACTTTCACTTTTTTAGTCATTTTTTTCTTATTTTTCAAGATATAATCATTTTCCTCTTATTTTTCCTTTAAAATAGGTTCAGATACTTAAATTTGGAGTTTTATTTGCGTTAATTTGGATTTGCAATGAGAAAGTTTGAGTTGTTGGAAGTTTAAGGTTGGATTTTGGTGGTTTCTTAAATTATCCTTAAAATCTATGATGCAAAAGTATGATTTGAGTTATGGGTAATGTAAAATATGTAATTTTGGACCTAGTAGAGTATGTATTTAACTTGGATTTGGTTAATTTCACCAAAATTAGATTTTTTTTTTCAAGAAAACCTTGAATTTTCACTAGAAATCTATAGAGTATTTCAAGGAAAAATTTTAGAAAAAAAATCTTAAGTAAATTAGTTTTATTTTAATTTTATTTTGAAATCTAACCCTCCAATAATTTAAGTTGAGGATATTTTTGGTAAAACACAGTCTTTATATATTAGATCTAAACTGGAATTTTAAAAATAATTGGAGGAAATTGAAGAAATCAGGCATATCATGTAATTTCATATTGGTTCACGTTCAGTTCTTTCTAGATTGAGCCATAAAATATTTATTAAGTGAAAATACTTGGTCATGCACAATGTTGGCAAGATCTTGCATTTCCATAATAGTGCGTGGTGTGTACGCGCCATCATAGTGTAGGTTTTGTTTTGGGTCTACATTAGTCGATTGTCCGTAAGAAGAAATGTAACTATGGTTGTCTTTTGTAAAACTTTGTGTTATAAATTTTTTACATGAGCTAATAGTGAGGTAACATATTATATATGAGAATGTTTTGATTGTATATTATGATGGTGTGATTTGAAATTATGAATGGTGAAATGCTGCATTGTAGAGTGTGGTATGCATGACATTTCATGTTAGGGCTAGATACTTAAAGGTAATGATTCCATCCACGTAGGGCCTGCCTGGGATTAGTCAATACATTGTTAGACTGAAACGATGGTTGGGTTTAAATTTATGTTGGGATTTTATTTTGTTGACTTCATATTTATTTTGATAATGACAAAAAATATTATTGTGCTAATTCTGTTTATCTAGTCTTATTTCAATTTTAAAGATAAAGGAACGCACGTTAGAAGTAATGCACAATCAATGGAAACTTTAAGTATTCTTGAAGACATAGAAAGAAAGTAAGAGATTACTAGTCTAGTATAGGTTGAATTATTTTTTTAATCTTTTTGTATGCTCCTAGATCAATTATGGCTCAAAGATTAAAGTATTTTTAAAAGATTTTAAGCAAAAACAAAGTTTTTCTTCAGGTTGTAGTCAACTACAGAGAACCGTAGTCAACTATTGTTTTCTGTAGTTAACTACAGAAGAGTCACATAACATTGCTGTAGTCGACTAGACATTGCTTAGTCGACTACAAGATCCAACTGTTTCAATTTCTCTCTTTAATCAAAGTTGTAGTCGACTACATGTTTCTATAGTCGACTATAAGACCTACCTGATACTTTGTTTTCATTTTCAAAAAGGTTGTAGTCAACTAGACCTTGCTGTAGTCGACTACACCAAGTCTTGTAACATCTATTTTGCATAATATCTTGCGCTAATCAGTTGTATTTAATACTCAAACAGTCATATTTTATTTGAAATGGTTTTTTTTCTGGAGTTTTTTCTATAAATACCAGTCATTATATGCCACAACAACCATCTTGAATACCATAGAAAATATTTATTGCAAGAATCAAGCTTTAAATTTTATTCTTGAGCCATTGTTGAGCTTTAAGCTTTAGAGAGAGAAACTTTCTGAGTTGTATGCATTTATTGTTCACTCTCTTTTGTTTCAATCTATTCATTCCTTTTCAAACTGAAAAAGAGTTGGTATAACTCTTAGAGTGTTTAGGCATTAAATACTTCCATGTAACTTCTCTGTGGAAAAGATTCTTGTAAGGTTTAGGCAATACCCGTGAAGTTACTTGACTATCATTAGTGGATTACTTCAAGGAGGTTCCTTGAAGAGAGTGGATATAGGGCTGAATCACTATAAATTGAGTTTGCATATTCTTTTGGAAATCACCTTGACAAGATACCCAGGTGGTGATCTTCCAAACACTCAAGTCTAGAATGACTTGTAAAAAGAAATACAACAATCGAAAGCAAGAAAGAAAAGAAGACAAGCAATTTGTTATCGAGGTTCGGCAATGTGCCTATGTCCCCGTGAGTTCCTCCGAACTCTCTACACTAAATCAGTGGTTCTTTACAATTACAGCAACCTTCTCCAAGAAACCTCAAGTTCTTGAAGAAGCCAAGAAGAGAAGAAAGGAAGAAGATAAGAACTAATAATGCTCTCTATCTAATCTTGACTCCTCTCTCTTTACAACCAGCCTCACTGCAATGAGTCCCTCTTGTGTTTGTGTCTTTGCACTCTTCATAAAATTCTCTCTTGTATGTCACTCTTTACAATTGATCTTAAACAATGTCACAATGTAATTCATGATGAGAATGAAGCTAGGTGACCCTTTATATAGTGCACCAACTTCTTGTCCATTCTTGAGAGTCAATCCTCACCCTTAGATCTTGATGACCACTTAACCATGGCCCTCCATCAATCCTAAGTGGTGCTATGCATTTTAACCTTGCATCCAAAAACCTAAGAGGAGGTTCAAGCAAGCTGTCCAAGTGTGCTTCAGTTTGCCTAGCGCCTAGGCGCTGAATAGGGGGCGGTGCAGCCCTGGGCAGAGTCCCTTTGCACACTTTCAGGGAGGCACGGTGTTGGTGGAGGAGTGGTGCAGTGCTGGCCTTCTTCCAGAACCTCTCTTGCTGGGCAGCACGACGCTAGTGAGGGAGGGGCACGGCACAAACTGATGCTACCCTTCACACAACAGTGCGTACACCTTTTCCAGATTGTGAGCTGAAGCGCACACACTAGTGTGCCTACCTTTACCTTGCTCCAAAGTGATGCACACACTTGTGTGCAGTCCTTTAACTTGCTGTATTTTAATCTTCCAACCTTGGTTTATACTTTAACCATCTTTGAACCATGTTTAGACATGTTTAAACCATAGATAAATACCAACAATCTCTACCTTTGTCTAAGTGTTTAAACACGAACCATTGTGCAGAGAGCTTCGGGATCCAAACTCATCTTAAGTCATTGATTAACCAACTCCAATCCTAAGTAGTCAAGGCAATGATTGAACTTGCTTAGAGGTAGAACTTTAGTACCCAAATCCGTAGGATTTTCTTCCATGGCTATCTTGTCCACATAGATGCGTCCTTTCGTAACATTTTCCCGAATGAAATGATACCAAACATCCATGTGCTTTGTCCTCTCATGGAACAAATGGATTCTTACACAAGTGTAATGCACTTTAACTATCTGAAAACACGACAACCTGCTCCTCCAGTACCTTCAACTCTTCCAACAACCCTTTGCACCACATAGCTTCCTAAATGGCCTCCGTAGCCGCTATGTACTCAGCTTCGGTTGTTGAGAGTGCTACCACTGGCTGCAGCTGAGCCTTCCAACTTACACAACATCCGTTTAAGTTGAAGAAGTAGGATGTAATCAATCTCCTTTTATCTCGGTCTGCTCCATAGTCCGAATCTGCAAAACCCTCAAGGTAGATGGTCTTACCCCTCTTCTCATAAACCAACCCTACTTCTGAGCTTCCCTTCAAGTACCTTAGCAACCACTTCATCCCAAGCCAATGATCATTTTTGGGATTACTCATAAACCTACTGAGAACACTCATTGCATGAGCAATGTCAGGTCTAGTGCTAACCATGGTGAACATAATAGAACCAACAGCACTTGAGTAGGGGACTTTTTCCATTTCCTTCTTCTCCACTTTCGATCTCGGACATCGATCGCTAGAGAACTTGAAATGACCAGCAAGGGGAACCTTCACTAGTTTGCTATCTTCCATAGAGAATTTAGATATCATCTTCTCTATGTAGGAAGTTTAAGAGATCTTTAATCTATTTCTCTCCCTTTCCCAGATGATACACATCCCAAGGATCTTCTGTGCATGGCCAAGATCCTTCATCTCAAACTCCTCACTGAGTTGAGCCTTCAATTTATTTATCCTCTCCATGCTGCTCCCAACCAGAAACATGTCATCAACATAGATGAGGATGATCACCACTTCCTCAACCTTCTGTCCCTTATAGTACAAGCACAAATCATAGTAGCTCCTCATGAAACCCAAGCTGATTATAAAGGAATCAAACCTCTTATTCCATTGTCGAGGTGATTGCTTCAGGCCATAGAGAGATTTCTTCAATTTGCACACCAATTCTCCCTTCCTTCCTTCCTCATAACCTTCGGGTTGCCTCATGAAAATGGTCTCATCGAGCTCTCCATGTAAGAATGTTGTCTTCACGTCCATTTGTTCGACTTCCTAATCAAATTAGACCACCAATGCTAACACTATCTAGATTGTCTTGTACTTCACAACTGGTGAGAAGATTTCGATGAAATCTATGCCTTCTTTTTATGTGAACCCCTTCACCACCAACCTAGCTTTATATCGGACTTTATCCCCTGGAGCATTCCCTTCTTTGATCTTGTAGAGCTATCTACAATCCATAACTCTCTGTTTTTCAGGTTTGGGCACCAACTCCTAAGAGTTGTTCTTCATCAAAGAATCCATTTCTTCCTCTATAACCAGCTGCCACTTTGACAAATCCTTACACTCCATGGCATCCATGTAAGTTTCTGGTTCAACCTCTCATTCTGTCCAAGGAGCTGCTACATTAGCATCCCCAAACCCATATCTCAAAGGTGGTCTAACCACCCTTCTTCCCCAGTCTATTATGAGCTGGTAGTCATTATGACTTGTTGCATCAACCTCTTTTTGTTTAGCCTCTTCTTGAGTTTCTTAAGCTTAGCCTTCATTCAAGGGCTCTACCTGGTTTGAACCCTCTTGCCTCCTTTGCTCTACTTGAATCGAGTTCTCCTTGATGCGATGCTCCACAACTTCCAGACTGGTTTGCTCACTAGCCCCTACAGGGTTAGTTTTCTCTAAGTAGGGAAATAATAATTTATTAAAAATAACATCCCTACTTATAATCAATTTCATGCCCTTATTTTCTAAGGACCATAACCTATATCCCTTAACCTCATCACCGTATCCTAAAAATACACATTTTCTAGATCTTAAGCTAAGATTATCCTCCTTTTGATGTGCATATGCAGCACACCCAAAAGTCTTAAGGTTGCTTAATTCAGGGGGTTTCCCACTCCACATCTCCATGGGAATCTTGAGCTCTAAAGCTCTAGAAGGTGATCTATTTACTAAGTATGCAGTTGTAGCCACAACTTCTCCCCAAAAATATTTTGGTAAACCGGATCCTATTAACATGCACCTAACCTTTTCTATAAGGGTTCTATTCATCTTTTCAGCAACTCCATTTTGCTGAGGTGTTTTTATAACCGTTCTATATCTTAGAACGCCATTTAATTCACAGAATTTATCAAAATCCTTATTACAAAATTCTAAGCCGTTATCGGTTTGTAAAGCCTTAACTACCCTACCCGTTTGAGTTTCCAGCAACTTCATCCATACAACAAATTTATTCAAGGCATCCGATTTATTTCTAAGCAAATAAACCCACACTCTTCTTGAATAATCATCAATTAAAGACAGAAAGTAAAAGTTACCTTTCTATGTTGGTGTTCTTGCTGGTCCCCAAAGGTCCGAATGAATGTAGTCAAGAATCCCCTTAGACTTGTGCACTCTGGTGTTGAAGCTGACCTGGTGTTGCTTCCCAAGAATACAGCTCTCACAGAAATCCATTTTCTCTACTTTGTCACCACCAAGTAGACCATCCTTGCTAAGAACTTGCAGACCCTTTTCGCTCATGTGTCCCAAGCGAGTGTGCCAAAAGGCTGCCTTATCCATCTCAGCCATCAAGCTTGCTGCTTGATCATTGATTTCTGTCTTTCCGATCATCTTATAGAGTCCATCGTTTCTTGCTGCCTTGATCACTACCAAAGATCCCTTGGCCACCTTGATCTTTCCTCCCTCTACTTTGCATGTATACCCCATGGAATCCAGCTGCCCCACTGAGATCAAAATTCTCTTCAAATCTGGAAGATACCTTACATTTCGTAGTAGCCTTATGACTCCATCAAACATCCTTAATTGGATGTCTCTAATCCCTCTCACTTGGCAAGAATTTTCATTCCCCAAGAAGACATTTCCATCATTGATCTCTTTGAAATTCTTGAACCATTCCTTATGAGGGCACATGTGATACGTGCACCAAGAATCAAGAATCCACTTTCCACTGCCTTATCTCCTGCTCACATTTGAGCACACAACAAGCACATCATCTTGTTGTTCTCTCTTGGACACCGAAGCCTCTCCATTGTTGGTATAGCTTCTCCTCTCATCCCACGTCTTCTTCTTGCAATCTTTCTTGAAATGACTCTCCTTGTTGCAGTAGAAGCATCTCCTTCCTCCTTCAAGTCTTATCTTGGAATGAGATCTCCCATGGTTCTACCTTCTACCTCTTGATTTCTCCCAGTAGTTGTCATTAGTGCTACTACTATTCCGAGTTGCTGGCCTTCCTCTTACGAACAACCCATCTCCATTTGATGTCTCTTTTATCTTGGCTTTGAAATCATGTGCCCTTATGGCATTGATCACAATCTCCTTTGTCAAAGTATCCCTTCCATACTCAATGGCATTAATCAATTTATTAAAGCAATCAGGAAGAGAATTTAACAAAATAACAGCCAATTGTTCATCTGGAAAAGTAATGCTACAACTATTCAAATATTGAACTAGCTTATTAAAGACATCAAGATTATCTTGCAACTCTTTACTAGAATCCATTTTAAAAGCAAAGATTCTTTTAAGAAGATAAATCTTGTTAGGGAGAGTTTTGGTAAGAAACAACTCATCTAGTTTCTTCCATATGACAGCCAGATCTTCCGAGTCTCCGCACTCCCTTGTGACGCTATCCGACATGTGCAAGAAAATGGTGCTGTAAGCTATCTTCTTCATCTCGGTCCGTTGGTCCTCCGTGACACTTGCTAGAAAAGCATTATCTTCTCCAATAGCCAAGTCCACTTTCTACTGCATTAGAACAGCCTTGATCTTCCGCTTCCAAAGGGCAAAGTCTCTCTTTCCATAAAACTTCTCAACACAAAAATTTGAAGCCATCTTTGCGAACAAGATCCCTGATTTATGCACTACCTATAAATACTTTCTTCTAAACCTCAAGAACATAGATTGAAGATGGATCTTAACACCATTCTTGAATCACCCTCAAGAACATGATCAGATCTTGATCTTTACACCATTCTTGAATCACCCAAAAAGTTGATCTTTGATTCTTGGAGTCTTGGCTCCGTCACCTTCTTGTTCTTGCTCCAATACCCAGCTGTGCAAGCTCTAATACCACTATCCAAAGCTCTTATACTACTATTGGAAATCACCTTGACAAGATGCCCAGGTGGTGATCTTCCAAACACACAAGTCTAGAATGACTTGTAAAAAGAAATAGAGCAATCGAAAGCAAGAAAGAAAAGAAGACAAGAAATTTGTTATCGAGGTTCGACAATGTGCCTACGTTCTCGTGAGTTCCTCCGAACTCTCTGCACTAAATTAATGGTTCTTTAAAATTACAGCAACCTTCTCCAAGAAACCTCAAGTTCTTGAAGAAACCAAGAAGAGAAGAAAGGAAGAAGATAAGAACTAACAATGCTCTCTATCTAATCTTGACTCATCTCTCTTCACAACCAGCCTCACTACAATAAGTCCCTCTTGTGTTTGTTTCTTTGCACTCTTCACACAATTCTCTCTTGTATGTCACTCTTTACAATTGATCTTAAACAATGTCACAATGTAATTCATGATGAGAATGAAGCTAGGTGACCCTTTATATAGTGCACCAACTTCTTGTCCATTCTTGAGAGTCAATCCTCACCCTTAGATCTTGATGACCACTTAACCATGGCCCTCCATCAATCCTAAGTGCTTTTGTGCATTTTAACCTTGTATCCATGCACCTAATAGGAGGTTCAAGCAAGTTGTCCAAGTGTGCTTCAGTTTGCCTAGTGCCTAGGCGTTGAACAGGGGGCAGTGCGGCGCTGGGCAGAGTCCCTTTGCACACATTTTTTGGGAGGCGCAGTGCTGGTGGAGGAGTGGTGCGACACTGGACTTCTTCTAGCACCTCTCTTTTTGGGCGGCATAGCACTGATGAGGGAGGGGCGCGGTGCACACTGATGCTGCCCTTCACACAGCAGTGCGCACACATTTTCCAGATTGTGAGCTGAAGCGCACACGCTAGTGTGCCTACCTTTATCTTGCTCCAAAGTGATGCACACACTTGTTTGCAGTCCTTTAACTTGCTGTATTTTAATCTTCTAACCTTGGTTTAGAATTTAACCATCTTTGAACCATGTTTAGACATGTTTAAACTTTAGATAAATACTAACATATTCTTTTCCTTTACTCTTTTAATTTCCAACAATTTATTTAGTTTTGCTTTAATTGATTAAATTGTTAAAAAATTGCTTGTTAATTGCTAAATTTTTTTAAAAAAAAAAAACCAAATTCACATCCTCTTGAGTTTATGCCTCGGTCTACAATTGGTATCAGAGCTACGCGCTCAATTTCAGGCTTAAAATCCTTGAGTTGATCTTATGACTTCAAATAGTTTTACAGAAGGTGATTCCTATACTAGACCTCTTTTGTTCAATGGTACAAAGTATAATTATTAGAAAAATATAATGAAAATATTTTTTGAAGGACAAAATTATAATTTGTGAAGAATCATTAAAGAAAGACCTAGAATTCCTACTAAGGATATAACTATTGGAGAAATCGTTCATACAATGCCTAAACTCAAAGTGGAGTTTGATGAAGAGGATTGCAGAATGATGTTTCAATATAGTAAAGCCACTAGTATGTTACATTGTGTTTTAGATATAAATAAATAGAATAAATTTTAGCATGTGTTTTGGCGAAATAAAAATGGGACAAACTTCAAATTACTTATTAGGGCATATTGAAGTTAAAAAGTCAAAAATTTATATGCTTGTGTCCGAGTATGAATCTTTTAAAATGTCTCCTAATGAAACCATTTCTGAAATACACTCCCGTTTCACTACTATTGTTAATGGTTTAAAACTTCTTGGTAGGAACATTAATGAGTTTGAGTTAATAAGGAAGATTTTAAGATCTTTGCCATCAACTTGGAAAGCAAAGAAGACGACCATAACGGAGGCCAAAGACCTCGACAAACTTGATGTCGAAACCTTTCTCGGCTTATTTTTGACTTACGAGATGAAAGAAATGAATTTCAGTGTTGATAATGATGAAATGAAGAAAAAGAAAATGAGTGCTCTCAGAGCTTCCACAAGTAAGAAAGCAGAAGAAAAAGAAGAAGAAAACGAAAGTAGTGAAGAAGATGGTGAGATGACACTCATTATCAAAAGATTTTATAAATTCTTGAAGAAAAGCAAGAAATCTTACACAAGGGATTTCACTCCAAAAAGAGAACCTATTGTGTGTTATGGTTGCAAGAAACTCAGACACATCAAAGGTGATTGTCTTACAACCAACAAACCATACAAGAGCTTCAAAAAGAAAGTCATGGTTGTAACCACTTAGAGTGATGATGAAGAAGAAGAACTCTCAGATAATGACATTAATGATGAAGATGAGGTAACAAATTCTTCCCCCACTAATGATAATGATAATATTATTAGTAGTAGTAAAGAATTAATTAAGGTAATAAAATAAATGCATGAAGAATTGAAGAAGTTTTATTTAAGAAATATTTCTATCAAGAAGGAAGTCTCATCTCTCTCTAATGAGATGGAAACTCTAAAAGAAAAAATATCCTCAATGCTCTATAACTCATCACAAGATTTCTTGAAAATTAAAAATGATGTTTTGAAAAAGAGTGTGATGGAGTTAAATAGCACTATATCTAGACTTATTATTGGAAAACAAAAACTAAATGAAGTGTTATCTTACCAAACAATGAGTGGAGAAAAATCCGGTTTGGATTATTCTCCATTAGGCTAACAAAAATCAAAAGAGACTTTCGTTGTGAAAGCAACATGTATGGATGAACCCTCCACTTATATGGCTTTTAGCAATGTTAAGAGTTTTCCTTTAAAAACTACTAGTAAGCCTAAGAATGCAAATTTCAATTCAAATGTCTATACTAGAAATAGAAATCCTATAAATACTTATGCACATATGTATGCTCATCATAGAAATATAAATGCTAGGAATAAACATTCAAGAAATGCATATCCTAGGAATGCATATCCTATAAATGAGTATCTTGCATATCCTAGAGATAACATATATGTTCATAACTCGTATGCTAGAAACATGTATCCTAGGAATGCTCATCCAAGGAATAATAGGCATATATATTCAAGACATTTTAGAAAGTTCTATGACTATCATCCTAGGATCATGCATCATCAATATATCTACAATTATAGAGCACATTATAATGTTAAGAAAGTATAGATCTCTAACGGAGCCATATTATCTAGAATTAACCCCAAAGGACCCAAGAAATTTCGGGTACCTAAAAGTACTATTGTGTATCCATGTATAATGTAGATATGTCTCCACACAAAAGAAAAAGGTGACTATTGGTACCTTGATAGTGGATGCTCAAAGCACATGACTGGTGATCAAAGTATGTTCAAGGAGTTAACTTTAAGGGATAGCAGACACATCACCATTAGAGATTAACATAAAGATAAAGATTATCAGGCATGGCAAAGTGGGTAAAGGTTCTTCAACTATTGACCATGTCTTATATATGCAAGGCCTTAAGCCAAATTTATTTAGTATTAGTCAATTATGTGACAAAGGCAACAAAGTCATATTTGAATCCTCTCATTGTCTTGTAATAGACATCAAGAGTAACTAGATTCAGTTTTTTGACCAAAGACATGATAATATCTACTTAGTTGATTTAAAATCTTTACCTTCGAAAAATGAAAAATGTTTCTCCGCTTTTAGTGAAAACTCATGGCTATGGCATAGAAGGCTTGGACACATGAACTTGTATTGAATTAAAATTCATTTAAGAAAAGATTTAGTTATGGATCTTCCCAAAATCAAGTTTGAAAAAGATAAATTTTGTGATGCTTGTCAAATGGGAAAACAAATAAGAGTCTCTTTTAAATCTAAAAATGTGATTTCAACTTCTAAACCACTAGAACTTTTATATATAGACTTATTTGGTCCAATAAGCACTATTAGTCTAGGTGACCATCAATATGATCTTGTAATTGTTGATTGTTATTCAAGATATACTTTTGTTATTTTTATTGCTTATAAAGATGAAGCCTATGAAGGTTTTGTAAACTTTTACAAGAAAGTTCAAAATGAAAAAAGAATTTCTATTTCAAGTATTATAAGTGATCATAGAAAAGAATTTGAAAACCAAATTTATTCAAAATTTTGTGATGAAAATTGAATTGATCACAACTTTTCAGCCCTTAGAACTCCTTAACAAAATGGTGTTGTTGAGAGGAAAAATAGAGTTATAGAAGAATTTGCAAGAACTATGCTTTGTGAAAATAGTTTACCAAAATACTTTTAGGCGAAAGCCATAAATACTTCTAGCTATGTTTTAAATAGAGTATTAATTAGGCCTATGCTTGACAAAACTCAGTATGAACTACGGAAAGGTAGAAGGCCTAATATCTCTTATTTTCATGCTTTTAGTTGCAAGTGCTTCATCCTAAATAAAAATAAAACTAATTTAGGTAAATTTTACTCTAAGACCGATGAAGAGATATTTTTAAGATATTTAACCTCTAATAAAGGTCATAGAGTTTTTAACAAAAGAAGTCTAGTGGTTGAAGAATCCATACATGTAGCCTTTTATAAATCTAACCCATTTAGTAGTAGAATAGTCTCTCTTAATGATGATGCATATTTTATTCCAAGACTAGATGCATCTACTCTCATTTTTTACCCTAAGAAAATTCAACTTCAAACAAATCAAGTGGTAGATACTTCCAATCTTGATCAACCCTCTACAAGTCAACAAGGAAATGGATTTCCTAAAGATTGGAGGTATGTGAATTTATCACCCAATCGATCAAGTGATTGGTGATTCTCCACAAAGAGTAAGAACTCAATCTTCTATGAGAAATATTTGTCATTGTGTAGCTTACTTATCTCAAGTAAAACCTAAGACTTTTGTTGAAACCAAAAAAGATATTGATTGGATAAAGGCTATGCAAGAAGAGTTAAATCAATTTGAAAGAAATAAAGTGTGGAATTTAGTTCCTAGACCTAAGAATCATACTATTATAGGAACTAAAAGAGTATTTAGAAACAAAATAGATGAAAATAAAGTAATAACTAGGAACAAGGCTAGACTTGTTGCTAAGGATTATAATTAAGAAGAAGGAATAGACTTGGATGAGACCTATTCTCCCGTAGCTAGATTAAAAGCTATTTGTATATTGCTAGCCTTTGCACGCTTTAAAATTTTGAAGTTAATTTAAATGGATGTAAAAAGTGCATTTTAAATGGTTTTATAGAAAAAGAAGTTTATGTTGAACAACCTCTTGGTTTTGAAGATCTTAACCTTTTAAACCATGTTCGTAAGCTTTCTAAAGCTCTTTATGGGTTAAAGCAAATTCCAAGAGCATGGTATGAAAGGTTAAGTAAGTTTTTACTTGAAAATGGTTTTACAAGAGGAAAAATAGATACAACTCTTTTCACAAAAACTAATATGCATAATATACTTTTAGTACAAATTTATGTAGATAACATTATATTTGGTGCCTTTAATGAATCTATATGTAAAGAATTTTCTAATTGTATGCAAGTTGAATTTGAGATGAGTATGATGGAGGAGCTTACCTACTTCCTTTGACTTCAAATCAAAGAATCAAAGGGAGACATCTTTGTCAATCAATCCAAATACACCATGGACTTGCTAAATAGGTTTGGGATGGAGAACTCAAAGTCTATTGGGACTCCTATGAGCACCTTTACAAAATTTGACTTGGATGAGGGAGGTAAGTGTGTAGATACTAAGAGTTATAGAAGTATGATAGAAGATTTACTATATGTAACTACTAGTACACCCGATATAATATTTAATGCATGTATGTGTGATAGATTCCAAGCTAATCCTAAGGAATCTCATCTTGTTGCTGCAAAAAGAATCTTAAGATATTTGAATGGTACTCAAAATCTAGGACTATAGTATTCAAGAAAATCATCTTTTGAGCTAGTTGGGTACTCGGATGCTAATTATACCGATTGTAGAATTGATAGAAAAAGTACTAGTGGAACATGCCAATTCTTAGGTGGCATGTTAATGTCTTGGTTTTCAAAGAAACAAAATTCGGTTGCACTATCAACTGCCGAAGCTGAATATGTGGCCGCCGGTAGTTGTTGTGCACAAATTTTATGGATAAAACAGCAATTAGAAGACTATGACATGTGTTTTCAAAATATTCCAATTTTATGCGATAATATTGGTGCTATCAATCTTACCAAGAACCCAATTCAGCAATCTAGGACCAAACAATTTGAGATTAGATATCACTTTATAAGAGATCATGCTAAAAAATGTGATGTCAAACTTGAATTCATACCTACAGAAGATCAAATTGTTGATATTCTTACTAAATCTTGAAATTGAGAAAACTTTTGTATAATTAGAATGCTAATGGGCTTGAAAACTTTGAATGACTATGTGTTTAATTGTATTTGCATGAAATCCAATGAAGGAAATGATTTTTTTTTATTAAAATTAATCATTTTTTCTTTATAGATACATCAAATAACTCTAGCAAATCTTGTCAAAAAGCTTAAACCTTAGTTGTTTTATTAAGTTTTTGTACTTCAAAATATTGTCAAATTTTTTCGTTCAGTGTATATTGCGACAACAAGCTCCTGTAGTCGACTACAAGATGGCATAGTCGACTACAGCTTAAAATTTGCAAGTTGTAAAATGTTCAAAAAAAATTCAAAATTTTTAGACCCAAGTGCTCCTATAGATGACTTCAAGATGGCTTAGTCTACTACAACCTTCAACATTTGCAATTTTGAGATAGTACATGCCTGTAGTTGACTACAGGGGTCTTTAAAAACTCCAATCAGTCAGAAAAAAATCACTATTCCTATCATTTTTCAGCTTTATATCTCTTTAAAAACCTCCTCAATACACATTAGCTTCCTTCTTTTTACAAATCCTTCAATTTCTCTCTTGTTTTCACCAAATTACCTCTTAATCTTCAAAACCCATAGCTTAATCTTCTTACTTTTGGTACTTTTGAAGATTAAAACAAAAACTTTTGAAGTTTTGAAGCTTTCTCTCTAAAATTACGTTTTTCTATCTTAGTGTTCTTGCTCTAAAATCACCTCAAATCTTCCATATTTTACTCCAAGAGTACATAATCTTCATCACCCAACACCTTTCTGCAAGTTTTTAGTGTCTTTAAAGCTGATCTAACACTTTTTTGGATATTTTCTTGGACTTTCTCTCTCTAAGTTCAAAAATCACACTATCTTTTTTCAAATTTCGGACATGCCTCCAAAAACTCGTGGTTTCGGCTCAAAAGGAAAGGGAAAATATGGGGATGATAGGTCTTCTCAACAAAGAAAGAAAAAGGCCAAGGAGGATTTGTCTCTACATTTTCCTATTGGGATGCTTTGGAAAGGTATGAGAAATCATTCAAAGATATATACATTCAACCTGGTAAATATGTTGGTTTACTTGAATTATCTCTTTACAATGTGAAGATTGAACATTACTTTGAGAAATTGAATAGTTTTTCCTTAGTGAAACTACGAGAATTACATTTTCCTAGCTTGATTAAGGTATTTTACACCAATTTGGAAAAGAATTCTGATTAGTCTCTTGATTTTAGTACTTGAGTTTAAGGAAAAGAAATTAAGGTTACTTCTAGACTGATTAGTAGAATTTTAAATATTCTTGTGGAAGGTTAGAGTTGGTTGCATACTAAGGTTGGCATGATTATTTTGAACTTGAGTCAACTTTGAAAGAATTTATTAGTAATCCGAATTTTTCTGTGGCCATTGATTTTAAACATCTTAGTGTGACAACATTTTCTATTGAGCTGAGGGCAATTCATTCTATTATTTTTCATTATCTTGTTCCTCATAGTGGGAGTTATGCTATAATCACTCACTTTGATGTCTTGCTTATTCGGTACATCATCATGGGTCAAGCATATAAATTGCCTTAAATGATAGCTAACAAGTTGATTGATACGGCCAATAGTACTAAAAGAATGCTAGTTTATGGTATGATGATTACACTCATCCTAAAGCACTTTGGGCTAAATTTGGATAATCATGGTGGAGTTGATTTGACCTAACATTATTGGATTAATGTATCAGCTTTGAAAAGAATGAATTGGATTTATTTTGAAATTGATAAGGAAGGTAATAGGGAATGGGTACCGAAGGATGCTTGTGTCTTGATGGAATTTGGGTGTGCAAGGCAGATGACATTGCAACTGATCCTCCTTCAGCTGAACCAAAAACTATTGAAGAAGAAGAAGCGACTCTTTCTCCTTAAGATAACCCAAGGGCCCCTAATGATCCTATTCTAGTTGTTCTTCAAGGTATTCAAACCGATATAGCTGATATAAGGTTGGAGATGTAATCAAACTTTGATGATATACGGTTTGAGGTTCAGGGGTATTATGGTGAGTTATGTTCATACTTTTATTACCTACAGATTGAGGTTCAGAACATGCGTTATGACATTTCTCAGCAGCAAAATCAGACCATGGTTCCGTACATCTACATCCGACCACCTCACATTGAAGAAGTTATTAAGTCGGATCTCCCTTAAGCTTCTCGACCATCATCATCATCCTGTTTCTCCCATATTTATTTTCTCGTGAATCTTCCCCCTCGTTGTCATTGACTTTACTTTTACTACTCTCTTTAACTTATGGTTAAGACTTGTCTAACTTTGCTAGAGTGCATTTCATTCATGCATTGCATCCTTTATGGTTTCTTACCTATGATTTGATGTTTTAGATGCTTGGTTTTAGAGGGGCCTTTATCTTTCCTCTTCCTTTTGTGATGTTGACAAAATGGGGGAGAAGAATTTAAGAAATGCTAATGACTTCTTGTTGCTTTGTTATAACACTTTATGCATGCTATTGGTGCTTGAACTACTTTTTTCTTAAAGAAAGAGGGAGAAAAGTCTCTAAAATTACTTTGCTTGACTGTTTATATATTGCTTGGTTGGTTGGATATAAAATTGTTCTCTTATGCGGGAGGAAATATTGAAAATAAAGGAAACTCTGTCAAAATTTTCGTAAAATTTCAACACTTATATTTTCTTAAAATGTTTTTCAAAATGGTTTTGTCATCATTAAAATGGGAGAGATTGTTGGCCCCATAGTTATTTTGACAATTAAAAAAAATATTATTATGCGAATTCTCTTTATCTAGTCTTATTTCGATTTTAAGGATAAAGGAACGCATGTTAGAAGAAATACGCAATCAATGGAACCTGGAAATATTTTTGAAGACTTAGAAGCAAAGTAAGAGATTACTAGTTTAGTATAGGATAAATTCTTTGTTAATCTCTCTCTATGCTCCTAGATCAATTATGGCTCAAAGATTAAAGTATTTTTAAAAGATTTTAAGCAAAAACAATTTTTTTTTTAATCCAGGTTGTAGTCAACTACATAGAACTGTAGTTAACTACAGAGAATCATAGTCAACTACACTTTGCCATTGCCAACTACAACTTTCTATAGTAAACTACAGAAAGTCACATAACCTTACTGTAGTCAACTAAACATTGCTTAGTTGACTACAAGGTCCCACTATTTCAATTTCTCTATTTAATCAAAGTTGTAGTCGACTACACCTTTCTATAGTCAACTACAAGACCTACTAGATACTTTGTTTTCATTTTCAAAAAAGTTATAGTTGACTACACCTTGTTGTGACTATGCCAAGTTGTGTAGAGGCTATTTTGCATAATATTTTCCGCGAATCAGTTGCATTTAATGCTTAAATGGTCACATTGTATTTGAAATGGCTATTTGAAGTTTTTGCTATAAATACCCAACCATTTTGAGCCTCAACAACCATCTTAAACACCATAGGAAATATTTATTGCAAGACTTAAGCTTTCAATTTTATTCTTGAGCCATTGTTGAGCTCTAAGCTTTAGAGAGAGAAACTTTCTGAGTTGTAAGCATTTATTGTACACTCTCTCTTGTTCCAATCCATTCTCAAAGTGAAAAAGAGTTGGTATAACTCTTAGAGTGTTTAAGCATTAAACACTTCCATTTTACTTCTTCGTGGAAGAGAATCTTGTAAGGTTTGGGCAACACCTGTGAAGTTGCCTGACTATCATTAGTGGATTACTTCAAGGAAGTTCCTTGAAGAGAGTGGATGAAGGGTCATATAGATTCCAATATTGTTGAACCACTATAAACGGAGTTTGCATATTCTCTTCCTTTACTCCTTTAATTTTCAACAATTTATTTAGTGTTTGCTTTAATTGATTAAATTGTTAAAATTTGTTTGTTAATTACTAAAAGTTTTTAAGAAACCCAATTCACCCTTTCTTGGGTTTGCACCTCGGTATACATATTTATTTGATGATAGGTTTGATTTTGTAACTCATTTTTTCCGTTTTCTATAAATCTATGATGAGGAACCTCTATAAAAATAGAAAAGAAAAACAAGAACTATAACAATATAGGCAATCTTGACTAACTAATGTTTCTCTTGCATCTATTTGCAACGGGGATTTTCGATCACGGGAAGAACAAGGCCCACACTCTTTGAGTGAGGTATGGCCATCACAGCTCTGGATGTATTTTTTCCTGTTGCCTATAAATGAATGATCTTTAACAGAAAAGAAATTCAAAAGCCTTAAAACATGTAACAAATGGTTTATTGCCAAGAATATTATTAATGATAATTCAATTATTTTTCCAGTCTTAATCGTAAATGTATCTAATGTCTTCATTGGCTATGTGTTATTCTATCTTTCTAACATTCAACTGTGCACCCAATCAGTCTAGCATCTCCATATCAATTTTATCATAAATTTGGTTTGTTTGAAGAAAAATTAGTTGCTCTTTTTCTTTTTCTATTACATTTTGTAATTAATCACATAGGGTGTTTGATTGTATAATTCTAAATCTTATTATGTAGAGGTAACACTTACTCATAATATTTGCAAGCTATTCGCAACTATGAATTCTGATTTGATCTTTTTCATTATCAGATAGTTACTTTTGCTCTAATATGTCCAACATAATAAGAAAACTTTTTGTTTACAGTATACATGTCTGAAGAAATTCTTTAGAGAATAAAACTAGGTGTTAGAACAATTGTTTATATCTTTTTTTTTTAAAATTTTAAGTTATATTCTTAAATTAATAAAGAGATAATTTTGATATATTTTATGATTTTTTATTTATTTATTTAGAAATAATCCTTACTTATTTTTTATTATACATTATAGATGGTTTACCTTTTTTTTTTTACTCAAAAAGGGAAATGTGGTTTAAAAAAAAAGGAAAACCAAAATTTAAATCAAATTAACAACACTTTAGGTTTGCTCTTCCATTAACAGTATGTTATTCTTCACCCTGTGATTCAAGCAATTGTAATCATATAGAATTTCGTTTAACTGGTATTGATGTAGGTCAAATATACCACCCTACCAAAATACGACACCTAGTAATCCCAAAAGCATAATAGTACTTGCACTAAGGGCAAACTGGTAATTTTATTCATCATAAACTCTATAAATAGGGGTTTCATTTATGTTAACTTATTTTTACACATATTTTTACTTTCACCTCACTCTTGGTCGTACTCTGACTTAAGTATTAGAGGGCCTACCCTGAAAAGACACACTCTTGGTCGGCTTCCTTTTTAAGTACCTCGAACCAGCTTAGACTAGACTAAACTAGTTTAGACCATGTCGGACCTGCTCTGACCAGACTAGTTTAGTTCAAACCAGACCAAACCTCCTCAGATCAAAACAATTCTAGGAGTATCGAATCAAACTCGACTATTAGACTCGACTCTTGTGGATCAGACCTATTTTCTGCACATATAGAATTGACATTGTATGTAGGAATCATATGAGTTATTTGTTGGTAGATACTGCCTAAGAGAAATCTATCTCCCCCTCCATCTCATCCCTTTGGACTAAGAAGTATTGTTCATCCAACCTTCGAGGTTAACACTGTTAATATGCTTGATTTATGTCCACTACCACCTTTGATGGAAGGGCAAGACTCTCATCACGCTTCGAGAAGCCATTATCAACCTAAGGTGAACGATAAGCGGGCTCTATCCCATTGTCAAACCAAATTGTGATCGAACCAGGTAACTTTACAAGAAGTACTCAAAACAGACTTGGCCACTTCGATTAGCTAGGCTGAATACAACGCCCTCTTGTGACAGTTTGAGGAACTAGTTTATTGACTCGATTAAGTGGCCCTCGAGCTGAGTATAACTTGGCGTAATCAATCACCAACCCAAACAGCCACTACAGCCAAAGGGACCACTAAGGCCACACCTTAAGCTTTGGGCATCCGAGTAAAAGAAGTGAGCTCTAGTTGGAGGTATGACCAACCCGCACAAAACATAAGTCATATATGTCTGATCGAAAGAAAGGAACCAAATTGGTGGAGTCCTTGACGAAGTCCTCAACATTTAGTCTGAGATGATAAGTCCATATCAAACTCTTATCCATCTAAAAAATAGCAAAAGCAAGACAAATTAGAGGTTAGCAATTAGCTGAAGGCGATGAACAAGTGCATTGGGCTCGTTATAAAGGCCACTCAAGGAAACATCCTCGATGAGATCAAACCTGCGGGTTTCCAAAGAGCTCATGGAAGAAAAAATGCTGCTTAACTTTAAGATGTCGCACATTAAGCCGTATACGGGGATGATGTGCCCTATAGACCACCTGGAGACCATCAAGTCTTAAATGTTCCTCCATGGCCACTCAGAAGTAGTAATATGCAAAGCATTTTCGATAACGGTGCATGAGACAATGAGAACATGGTTTTCATGACTACCATAAGACTTTGTGAACCACTGGCGACGCACTTTTTCAGTAGTCGAGGTCCTAAGTGGACTCTCGAAAGCTTACTGAGCATAACTCAACATGTTGAGAAGACCCTTCATGACTATATTTCTCAATTCATTTTGGGTCTCGGCTATGGTACAAGTAAGGGATTTGGATTAAAAAGTGGCAGTCATGACCTTTATCAATGGTTTCAAGGCCTTTGAATATATACATTACCTTTTGAGGAACCCGTTGCATACTATGTCGTCCCTACTAGTGAAAAGTGATGAATTTGTTTTCGCTGAAGAAGACCAAGCTTTTCACAAACAGAGGAAAAAAGCTCTAATGGGCAAGAAGATAAAAGAACCAAAAGAATCCAAGGTAAGGAATGACAAAAAAAAAGGGGTCGATGTTTTGAGCATAAATATGAAAAATCGAGAGTTCCTCAAGGATTTTAGACATACATCCCCTTGATACCTTAAGAGTAGACCTCTTAATGGAAATAGAAAAGCAAGACATCATCAAATGGACTTTTAAAATCAAGACCCTTGCCAACAAGAAAGATATAAGTCATTTTTATTGCTTCCACAAAGACCATGGCCACGACATAGATGAGTGTAGGCACTTCAAAGACGAGATTGAAAACCTGATACAAAAAGAGTAGTTGAGGAAGTTTGTCAAGATTGACTCAAGATAAAGTTCGGATCCTAAAAGAAGCCTTGACCGCAGAGAAAAGAATAGTCCAAGGTGAAGGCTAGGTAGAAGAGACAACAACTAAAGACATTGAAGCCCTGAGAAAAAGTTGGATATTGCCCTTATAGAAAATGCTATCCAAACTATCTTCGAGGGGTCAATCTCTGGAGGGGAATCTTTAAACTCCCGTAAGGCTTATGCTCATTTTTTTGGGTCAGTAGAAGGGCCGACAAAGAAAACTTGAATTGATCAGACTATCAACTTCACAGATGATGACCTAGAGGAGGTAAGTTCCCTTATGACGATGCGGTGATTGTAACTTTGGTCATATTAAATTTCGTAGTCAAAAATATTTCGGTAGAAAATGGCTCATCCTAAGACATAATGTACTATGATGCCTTTAAGAAGATAAAGTTGTCAAAAGACTATTTGAAGTTGGCATGCTACCATCTGTATGGTTTCTTGGGTAAGCTAGTTTACCCAAAAGAGAGCATGGAATTACTGGTAACCATAAGTACATCACCTCATCAAACAACTATCTTGAGTACCTTTCTAGTCATAGATCTTCACTCATCCTATAATATGATTCTTGTATGATCATGAATGAATGGCATGAAGGCAGTGGTCGCCACATACCACTTAAAGATGAAATTTCCAACTAATATTGACATGGGTGAAGTCAAAGGTAACTAGGCCGCAACTCAAATGTGTTACCTAGCCTCTATTAAAGAAAGAGACAAGACAATTTTTCTTCATATTGAAGACTTAATAGAAGAATCTAAGACCCGTAGAGAAAGACTAGTAGAATAATTAGTATCAGTGTCTCTTATGAAAGTTGAACCCAAAAAAGTAGTACAGATTGGCTCAAGTTTAGAGGGAGAACTCCAAAAATAACTGATCTCATTCCTTAGAGAAAATTGAGACATGTTCGCTTTGTTAGCCTTCGATATGTCGGGAACTTATTCGAAGACGATGGTGCATCATCTGAACATCGACCCCAACTAGAAGGTAGTAATACAAAATAAGAGAGCCTTTGCCCCAGAAGGGTAATGGACCATTGATGCCAAGGTAAACAATCTCCTTAAAGATGGTTTCATTAGAAAATTGATTACCCTAAGTGGTTGGCAAATGTTGTGATGGTGAAGAAAGCAAATGAGAAGTGGCAGATTTGCATTGACTTCACCGACCTAAATAAAGATTTTCGAAAAGACATGTTTCCCTTACTAAGAATTGACTAGTTATTGGATACAACTTTGGGGTATAAGATGTTGAGCTTCATGGACACCTACTTCGGGTACAACCAGATCAAGATGTACAAGCTAAACTAACTAAACACAACATTTGTGACAGAGAAAGGACTTTTTTGTTATAATGTGATGCCATTTGGACTCAAAAACATAAGAGCCACATATCATAGACTACTTAACAAACTGTTCAAAAACCAAATTCTTCAAAACATGGAGGTGTATGCTAATGACATGCTCATCAAAAGCGTACAAGCAACGAACTATGTGGCCAATCTATAAAAATGTTTCTCAGTGCTGAGGAAGAACTAGATGAAGCTCAACCCCTCAAATTGCACCTTTGGTGTAACGTTAGGAAAATTCCTCGACTTGGTAGCATATAGAGGGGGATCGAGGTAAACCCCATGAAGATTAAAGTTGTTCTAGACATGGAAGCCCTAAGGAAGGTGAAAGAAGTACAAAAGCTTACCCGTCAGATAACCGCCCTAGGTCACTTCATGTCTAGGTTGGGGGAGAAATGTTTGCCTTTTTTCAAGGCTTTAAATAAAATCCAAGAATATCAGTGGATAGAAGAATGTCAAGCTTCATTCGAAGATCAAAAAAAGTGCTTGAGTTCACCATTTCTTCTCACCAAGCTGGAAGAAAAAGAAAAGCTCTTTTTATACCTAGCAACTAGTGAAGCGGCTATAGTATCGATCATAGTAAAGGAAGAAAATAGGGTACACAGGTTAATTTACTATGTCAGTCGAGTCCTCCAAGATGTGGAGATGCATTATCAAACTCTCAAAAAATTTGCATATACCGTTGTCATATCAACCCGAAAGTTACGACCATACTTGCAATCTCACCTTATCAGTGTGTCAAGATATCATCCTCTATAGTAAATACTCCAAAAACCTGATCTCTCACCATTTTTCAGGATGACTAGTAAAGTGGTCCATAGAGTTGGGAGAATTCAAAATTAGATATAAGCCTTGCCTTAAAATCAAGGCTCAAGCACTCATTGATTTTATTGTTGAATGCACCTTCTCTAAAGATCCCAAAAGGGTGTAAGAGTCAACCACAATAAGGACTTCAAAGCTAGAATCTTTTTATGAATAACTCCTCCAATGCCCTCGAAAGTGGCACAGGCCTCATCTTAGCTAAGGTAAAATAACTGATGGAACCCTTCAAGCAGATAAAAGTGAACAAAGTACAAAGATCAAAACACCAAAGCTGACACGTTAGCCCAACTTGCATCCTCTAAAACATCCAATCTTTTGAAAGCCATCTATGTTGAAGTCCTATCATGTATTAGTGTGGATGAAGCTGAGGTACTGGATATCGATGATAGACCTAGTTGGATGGATCCGATTGTTAAGTATATCGAAAAAAGAAGAGTTTTCATAATTAAGTATCGAGGCTAAGAAACTCTTGTCAAGAGCAACTCGATATTGCTTGATTGAAAATCAGCTATACTAGTGATCTCCCACTTAGCCATACCTTAAATTCCTCAAACCAAGAGAAGTAGACTATGCCTTGAGGGAGGTCCACTAATGAATTTATAGAAATCAATTGGGGCGCAAGCCAAGATTGTCAAATAAGGCTAATATTGGCTAAGGCTCCAAAAAGAAGCCTTAGACTTTGTCAAAAGTTCACTCTCATTCCTTGCTCTTCCGTAAATCCATTGATTGTTATTACCAACCTAGTACTATTCACAATGTGGGACATTAACATACTTGGACCATTTCTTTGAGCACCTAGACAACTAAAATTTCTTATAATAGCAACGGATTATTTCACAAAATGGGTAGATGTAGAACTGTTTGTGAAGATAACAGAATAGGAGGCAAAAGATTTTGTTTGGAAGTTAGTAATGTGCCAATATGGAATCCCAATGGTGTTGGTGACTCATAATGGAAAGCAGTTTGAAAATGCATGGTTCAAGAAGTTCTGCCAAGACCTTTGGATTGACCAATGATTCACTTCGGTCGGTTACTCATAAGCTAACAGGAAAGCCGAAGTAACGAATATAACTATATTATAGACTCTGAAGAAATGATTCAAAGATGCCTAAGGACTTTAAGTTAATGAGTTGTCGCATGCACTATGGGCCTATAGAACCATAAATCGGTCTCCAACAAGTGAAACACCATTTTTCTTAGTTTTCGGGTTTGAAGTTGTGGTCCCTGTCGAGGTGGGAAAACCTTCCTTATAGGTTTAATTCTTTGACTCATGGTCTAAAAGTGAACTTAGATTTGATTGAAAGAATTTGAGATGAAGCATTGCTGAAACATGAAACATACCAACAAAGGATAACCAAATACTATAACTCCAAGCTCAAGCAAAGAACATTCAAACTCAGAGTCTTGGTCCTCCACAAGAATTAAGTATTGGATCCTTGAGACATGAGAAAGCTCTCTGCTAATTGGAAAGGCTCGTACTGTATCAAGATGGTGATCAAGGCAGGAATTTTTGAGCTAGAAAAGACAAATGGTACACTTGTACCAAGGTGATAGAATTAAGAGAATTTAAGGAAATTCCACGAGTAACTCACCAATGTAAACCAACCCAGAGCTGAGTGACCAATATAAGAATTGTTATTATATGAATCGAATGAATTTTGTATATATTTTCCCATGTTTATTATTTTTTTTCCAACTAAATTCCACCAAGTCCAAAAGAGTGGTTGCACACGAGAACTTCACTTCAGATATTTTCCACAGTCAATGACCGAAGTGAAGCATCCAAAATATCCTTTACCCTAGATATCCTCAAGTCCGAGGACCGAAGTGAAGTGCAAAAAATCAATTACTGATTCGATTCCAAAACCAAATTAGATCACCCCACCTGATGGAATTACGACATGGGCATCATACTCAAGTGTCTCAGGGGTCACCAATCACTTCACTTCGGGACAGTAAAATTGAAGACCAAAGAGAAAAATCCAAAATTGAGAGCACCTCGGATTATAAAGACCCGAGGATAGAAGTTGAGGCTTCAGAAGAGAAGCCTCAACTTAGGCACAAACATTCAATACTTAGTGGAATTTTCATCCAAACTTTAAATGTTAATATCGAGAACACATCTCAGATTACAAAGACCTGAAAGAAGATATTGAGTTTCCAAAAAGAGAAGTCTCAACTAGGGCATAGACATAAAACACCTAGTGGGATTATTATCCAAACACTAAGTGTCTACACCT
Organism: Bretschneidera sinensis; assembly: GCA_023935145.1. Taxonomy (NCBI): domain Eukaryota; kingdom Viridiplantae; phylum Streptophyta; class Magnoliopsida; order Brassicales; family Akaniaceae; genus Bretschneidera; species Bretschneidera sinensis. Next base: position 47,604,120 of record CM043702.1, read on the forward strand.
AAAAGTCAAGTCCTAGAGTCATACTCAGACGACCCCTGAGGTCAAAAGTTCGAGTAAATTATGAACGCAAACAAAATAAATAAAAGAAAATACAAGTATGAAGAAAAAATAAAATATTTATTTACTAATAAAAACAGTACAAATAAGGGCTTCGAGGCTAAATACAAGAAAGTACATAAAACAGTACAAAAAGGCTTAGGCTTACTCCTCCTTCCTTTCTCGGCCATCACGGTCGCCCACATACTCATCCATGATCCAGCCATTAAAGACCAGAATGATAACCTTAGCATCACAAAAGCGGGACTAGGTACCATCATCTTGAGCAGTAGTGCCATCCTCACCACCCTTCTCAACTAGAGGAAAGAAGATGATCTCCAGCAAAAGAATCTAGACCTGACCCATGTCGAGTTGGGGCCAAAATTTTCCCACCTCCTCCTAGCCGCCTTGAACTCAGAGATGTACTACTCAACAGCCTTCTCATAGACCAAGTTATCGAAAGGCTAGGAGAGCTTGAACTCTTCCATAAAAGTTTTCTCTACCCTGGCTAACTCGACCCTAAGCTCTCCACCTTAGCCTCGACAGCCTTGACCTTCTCATTTTCCTAGCCTAACTCAGTTTGTAGCTCCTGAACCTTATTTTGCAATTGATTTCGGGTCCCTTTCAATTGGAAGATCTACTAATAGTAGGCTTGAAGTTGGGCCTTGAGATCTTCCTTATTTTTGCAAAGCCAATCGACTTCTGGCATGACTTAAGGATATAACTTACCCATAGTAGAGGTGAACATGCCAACCTAAATCGAAAATATCAATAGATAAAAATATCATAAAAACTTGAAATATACACTAAGTACAAAAGGAGGTATACCTTCTGAGTAGTTTAACTCTGGAGAGCAGCTAAGAATTTGGGCTTCATCACTATGAAGGATAAACTCCTGGAACAACTGGTGTGTAATCCTCAGATCCTTGAAAGTTGAGTCCAGAGAAAGCATAAACTAACTTCCCCTGAACACTTGAGGAGCTGAACCACTACTACCCTCTCCATGAGGACTAGTTCTCGAAGGTTGACCCTAACACTAAGTTAGAACCACTATCTAGAAGACGGCTGAGGTTGACTCCCAAGGCTTATAGGATATTTTACCTTGGCCGTCTTCATTTGGCTGGAGGGAAAAGGAGGAGAAAAGGGAACAATAGAGGTACCCTAAAGAGCCTAAAAAGGGTTAATCGAAGTGAAAGTCCCGTGCTTCTTGGCCATGGGTTGAAGAGGTCAGTTTTTGTTAACAAACATCTCTGCACAAAGAGAGAATGAAAATCTAATACTAGAAATATAAATTAACCGAATTATAAACACAAAATAACTAAAGGGATAGAAGAAAAACAAAAAAAAAAAAAATCTAAGTACAAGATGACTACCAGGAGTAGCCTGACTCAAACAACACTTTATCAACACGCTCTCATCTACTAACTCGGAGGAAAAAACAAATTTTCCAGAACAAGTCCGGATCGGGTCGTCCTCCTTTTTGGTCACTATAGAAAAAATCTTTTTGGAAACTTGATCGGTGCAAAACTGCATGTGCACAGTATCGTAGTTTTATAGTAAAGTGATAAAAAGAGTATTGTCCTCAAGGATTAGTAACTTAGTCTGACAAGTACCGAAATTATATTAATCCTGATTTTATTTAAAAAATCTCTTTTTGTTGTTTGTAATTGCAAAATTTAAATGAAATCAATTTAAAGGAAATAATCAACGAAAAAGAAAGTTGTTTTTCGAATATCAAATTAATATGAGAAAGAGCTTCAATGAAACGGATTTCACTTAATTCCTCGCTATGCTTAACTTATCTAACTAATTAAAATTAATCTCTGTTTGTTAGTAAAATCTCCAACTTATCCAAAAACCTCTTTCAACAATCAATTGGAAATATTCTTGTTCATCATTCTACACAAGAGTATGCAAATTAATAAAACAAGAAAGCATTAAGACCAGCGATTTTTTTTGACTATATAGGTTCATATAAGTCTTTCGATCTCTATATTTACCTATGCTGAAATATCCAAGTTATATCCTATAATTCCTTCTTCGATACCAAATCACAAAATCAAGATCATCTAATTATTGGCCAGTCAATTAGAAGCAATACGTTCAAAATAAATCAGCCAAACATGGAAGATAATTACTGTAAATCAGCATAGAAAAGCAAGCATAGTTTGAAATTAAATTAGATCGTTTTCCTATAATAAAGAGAGTTTAGTTCATGCTAAAAATCAAATTTAATAGCAACGAATTCACCATAATTTGGTAAATCAGTGTGCGTTCAACTGCTGTTGTGGAAGATTGTTGTGCAATGAATCAGTTGCTGGAACCAGCAAGGAGTCTGCTACAATCAACACTGGTGTGGAGGGGAGAGGTGGTTGCGGGCTGTGAGGAAGTACTGGAGGTGGTAGCTACTGGTTATGGAAAAGAGGCGAGCAGGGGGCTGTTATGCAATCAGCTGCAATAGGTGGCAGTAGCTGGTGCCGGATGAGGAGGAGAGGAGGGAGGCTACTGTGTGATCACTCTAGGGTTTTGTTTTCAGGGCTGCAGGTTTCTTTTAAATAAGGTTTCTCCCTTTCTTTTATATAGGATCCCAGTCTTTAAAATTTCCTTTTTGATAGGCTCCAAAGTCTTCAATTAAAATTTCCTTTTTTGATAGGCTTCAAAGTCTTTAATTAAAATTTCCTTTTTGATAGGAGAAAAAGTCCCTCGATGATAGAACACTAAAATTTGGATCTTTCCCTTCTTCCAAACTTCTTTTTCTAGCCATGCAAATCGCAAAAAAAAAAAAAAAAATCAGAATTTAATAGCTCCTTCACGTCTGCTACGTTGATTTCATGCGCAGCCTGACCTTTGTCTACTAAAACTGCCATAACTTTCTCTAGAAAAAGTATATTTACAAGCCGTAAAATACTCTAGAAAATAGACTTCCGGATATTTCCAAGCATATATAGCTCATCTCCTGGTTCTTCCTGAATCAGTACAGTTTAATCCACAAAAATGACTGATCTCCCGAGCAATTCTGAAAATTTAATGAATCTCCTTTTCATCCTTTGCTAGTGACAACATGACTTAAAAAAATGCTCAATTTATCTTTAATAGTCTAGAAATGATGAGTTTTGTTGCACTCCTCTTGGAAAACATGAAAGCATGTAAAACACTACAAAAGATCAAATTATAACAAGGCTAAAAGATTAACGTATACAAATTAAGGGGCTTGAATGTGTGACATTCAGCACTTATCAGAATCCAAGACCCCAAACTCCCAGTCCTTCTTCATGGGGAAGCGTTGCTCATAGCGCACACAAAAGAACCTCGTTTCCGCCCATGGATAGACAACGAAATCTCAAGCATAATCTTTTTCCTCAACCTCAAAAACAGTGTATACCAAGTTGTGTTTTAAAGCTTTTTAATCATATAAAAGCTTCAAAACAAGTTCATGGATAAAGAGACATGTCGATTATGCCTCTAGTGCTAGATAAAGAAAAGAATCAAACTTCTCATCTAATACAGAGGTAGCTGATTAGGAGTAATGCTAAAGAAGTTTGAAACTTGAACCATCTCCACATCCATAGGAAGATGAAAACCTCTCTTGAAGAAATCCTTATAGAAACACATCTTGTAAGGTGATCCACCTTGGATCGAGCTATATGCCCTCTCATCGGGTGTCAGCATATGGATCTCATATTTATCTGGGATATAATACTTATAATGAAACAAATATAATGATCTCTTAATCATATAATAGAATCAATCATGATCGCATGACATCTCAGTGCAAACCTTTTTCATAGAAGGGGTTGTGGCCCCAATGTCTATAGCTTTGGAGGAAGGACCTACGTTGTCCTCTTCACCTATAGTAGATCTTAAACTTGGTAAATTGCTAACCGAGGTCATATTTGAAGAAGATGCCTCAGGGGTGGAGGAGCTATGAACCTCTCCATCGACTAACTCTATCGAACTAGCACTACTAGACCTAATTTAAAGTGAAGAGGATAAGTACTCTTATTGAGGATGAGCTGAAAAAACGTGTCAAAGTAAGATAGATGAAGCCAAAGAGAAGTGGTGGTGCGAGGACTGAAGAGGATAAGGACAAGGAGAAATTACTCTAAAGATAATATTAAGATGAGAGAAATCTAAAGCTTTGAAGAAATGAAGAGGACAAGGAAGATTCAAAGAGAAACTGGGGATGAAGTGACCTATGGATTCTCAAAAAAATTTGGTGTAAAGAAATGGTACCTCCACCCTTACTTATATAGAACTCAGAACATGTGAAGAAGTGCGAAATCCTTTTCGAGTAGTACAAAGGTCACATCAGACAGTGCAAGAGTCATATCAAGCGATGCATTCAGAAAAAAATGCACAAGTGTAGACGAACATCGTACCTTTCCATCTCGCACCATTTTAAGTCTGAAGACTGAGGTGTAGTGTGCAAAATAGCTTGGACTTCCAAGTTCGAAGACCAAGGTGAAACGTGCAAAACACCCTTCACTTTGAACCTCTTCAAGTCCAAAGACTAAGGTGAAGCATGAAAAACACCCTTCACCTATGACCTCCAAGTTTGAAATGAAGCGTAGGAAACACACTTCACCTTGGACCCCTAAGTCTGAGGTTTGTGGAGAATCACACAAGATGGCATCCACCTCAAACCCTCTTTAAGTTCGAGGTCCGAAATGAATCACGTAAGATGGAATACACCTCAGACCCCTTTAAAGTCCGAGGTCTAAAGTGAATAGTGCAAGATGGAATCCACCTCAAACCCCTTTCAAGTCTGAGGATCGAGGTGAATCATGCAATATGGTATCCACCTTGGACCTCCTCCGAGGTCGAAGTCTGAAGTAAAGTACGCAAAATGGTATTCACTAAAGTGAAGTATCCAAAATGCATTCACCTCGGACCCCTCCAAGCTCAAGGTCCGAAGTGAAGCGCATATAATGCATTCCACGTTGGGCCCCCTTAAAAGTCAGAAAACGACCAGAAGAGAACTTCCTCTACTACCTCAGACTGAATTTTAACTCTAAAAGAGTGAGGGGCATATGATGTGGGTCAAATATACCACCTTACCAAAAGACGACACCTAAAAACCCTAAGGGCATAAAGGTACTTGCACCAAGGGCAAACTAGTAATCCTATTCATCTTAAACTCTACAAATAGGGGCTTTATTTATAATAAATCATTCTTTACACATTTTTTTACTTTTACTTCGCTCCTGGTCATACTCTGACTTAAGCATTGGGCGACCCTCGAAGAAAAAAACTCTGAGTCAGATTCCTTTTTAGGTACCTCAAACCAGCTCATACATCACTAAACTGGCTCAGATCATGCTAGCTTAGACCAGACCAAACCATTTTGGATCAAAATAATTCTCAGAGTACTGAGTTAGACTCGACTCTTAGACCTGATCTGTGTGGATTCGACCTATTTTCGGCATTAATAAATATAATATTATTTTTATATGTAACTAATTTCGTGGAATTCTTCACAAAATATCATGCTTTACCTTACAAAAAAAATCAAAAGACATGTTAATTTAAATCATTGCATCAAGTTTCAATTTTTTTAGAGTATCAACTTTAAGTATGTCTGCGATTAAGACATGAAAAATAATTGAATCAGCGAAGATAATATTCCTGCTAATAAACCATTGGTATTATGCTTTAAGACTTTTGCATTTCTTCTATTAAAGACCATTCATTTATTGGCTACAAAAAAATACATGCTAAGTTGTGAAGGTCACGTCTCACTCAAAGAATGTGGGTCTTGTTCAACTCAGGATTGAAACTCCCTAATGCAAATAGATGCAAGAGAAAGACATTAGTAAATCAACATTACCCATTTTGTTATACTTCTTGTTCCTATTTTTTTATAAAGTTTCCTCAACTTGGATTTAAAGAAAATGGAAAAAAAAATAGTTACAAAATCAAACCAATCATCAAACAAATAAAATCTCAATATAGATTTAAATGCTTTCATTCTACCAATCTGAAATATAACATCAGAGACCTCAAAACTAGTAAACAGAGCTCCAAAAGTGTTTGGTGTTCATATGTGAGATGAGGACATTCAATCTCATCCAGAAATTAATGGAGCTCCTTAACTAAAATATGGTTAAATTGACACATGATGTTTTTATGATGTGAAACACGGATGCTTATAATTTTTATAAGGTCTGTAGTAAGGGATCCATCTCCATCTTAGAGTTGGGATATCTTCATTTTGGTCCTTCGTCTAGCTACCATCGCATGAAACTTTTTTGTATTATAACCACAACGAAGGATTCAATTTGTACGATCCTTGTTTGGCCAATAAATATGTTGCGTTAAGGAGAAAGTTAAGACATTCCTAGAGAGATTATTCCTTCGAGTGAAATTTGTTATAGTTTTTGAAATTATAAAGAGTTTCTGAAATCACTTTACAAAAACTTTTTAATTAGTTTTAAACCATATTTATTGAGATAAAAATTCTAATACACTCCTTATAAGTATAAACTGAACATCTTGGACATTGGGGTTTATGTACCTTTGAATCAAATCAAGTTAAATGAACAAAACACAATATGACATATTGATAAGGCTCTATAACTTCTAGATTCATTGAAGAATAATTATTGGGATCTCTAAATTTATCAAAATTCAATGATGACTTTTAGTATTTCCCAAACAATTAGTAGCTTAAATGAATGAATCTTGAAAAATGAATGGATGGCTTCATGAATGAACTTGTGTGGTTCATGAATGAACTCCTAGAAATGTATGCGACTATTGGATTATGTGCAAACCTTTAATAATTCTTATTTAGTACATTAACCAACATATATAATTATTGAAGGTTCATTAACCAAATGTGGCTTTTGGGTTGCTCATAGACTCTATAAATAGAGCCTTAGTCCAGCATTCTAGACTCTAACCAGAAAAGTGAGAGAGCACAAACATTTCATTCATGAGAAGCCTAAAGTGTTTGAGAGATAATAGTCCTCAAACTAAGCCTCAAATATACTATGTGATTGTGGTCTATAGTAAGCCATATTGTAGAGCCTGATTTGCATTCTTAGAGAGCTTTGGAGTATTGCCATTTAGAGTGTTTGGTAGGTGCACACTATCACTCAATTTTTATTCCTAGGGGCAGCTCAATTGTCAAATCCTTGCACCGAAATTGGGACGAATAACGTCTTAAGGGCGGTGTTCAAGGATGTACAATAGTTCTACATTTTAATTTGTATAAGAGGAGGCTTCCAAATTTAGTTTGGATTTTTTGTTGATTAATTAATTACAGTTCAATTCTTGTAGTTTCTTCTCTTTTACTTTAACAATCTTAAGATATTAGTCTATTGCAAAATGGATGCTACAAAGGCAATGGGATTTGATTGTCTCAAACTTGAAAACTTTGATGGTTTTGATTTCAACACCTGGTGTTGCAAAGTTATTTTTGGGATGAAACTTCTACAAATTTTCTACCCTGTTACAGAGGACAAGCCTGAGTTTGAGGAGGAAAACACTAGGAAAGAGGTTGATTGGGACCATAATGATCATTTCTGCATAAGTTACTTGCTTAACTGTCTCACTAATCATCTCACTGATATATGTCATGCAGAAATCTACCTAAATTAATAAGCAAATATTTGAACAGTTTTACTTGCAAGTGCGCAAGGTCAACAGAGTAGTATAGTGTGCAAATGCGAGATCATCTCCACAGGGATTGGTGAATTTCACTTTAGAATTAATTTCACAATATAAAATGATAGAAATAAAGATTAAGTTTGAATTAATAGTGATAAAAGCGCAGGGACTTGATATCCACCACTAATCATGCTACCACAACAAAAAAATATGCCAATGCTTTACTCATACTATGAATATCTAATGTTTGTCAACTTAAGAGTTTGGTCCACTCCTTAAGCTATTGATTTCCCTAAGCAACGAGTTAGGCATGGTGTATACTGAGTTTTTCCTTAAGAGTGCATAGAATTTGTGGAAATCAACAACCACACGAGACCTAGGGCTTGGTGTATACTCCCGGTTTTCCATGTTGATTAACCCAAAAACACGGCGTGGATTTCTTTTGCTACTATTGTTAAACGGTCATTCAAATTGATTCAACTAACTAATCCATACCACATGGATACGTTGATCAGACAAACACATATGAGGAATTTAAATAAAAAAAAGAATTAATCAAGTTAAGGATCACAACATAAATATCGCAAAGATGCCAATACTGAATTATTGAATAAACATGATTAGGGCTTCAATCAAGCCCTTACTAAGAGTTAGTTACACATGATTATGATGTGAAACAAAATCATAAAGTAAAATAAAGGAAAGAAGAAACTCGAGAGAAGAATCGTCAATTCGTCTCCCAAAGCTCCAAACTAAAAAGAATATTCAAAGTGAAGTTTTTGTGTTTTACAAGCCTATTTATAAGGTTCTAAGGACACCTCGAAACCCTAATTTCCAAAAAAAGACTCGAACTCTTCTTTCCAAAACTGGCTCTGTCATTTCACTGCACGTGTTCACTCGAGCCAATACTTTTGCACTAGAGCGTAGGGTTGCGCTCGAGCCTTCTATGTGTTCGCTCGATCACACTCTTTTGTGCTCGATCGCACTTGGCTGCTTGTAGGTCTTCCAATTCTCTTCCTTAGAGTTCCAAAATGCTATCTTTTCTCCAAGAACCTACAAAAACATAGAAAACACAAAAATGAAGTAAAACATAATAAAATATGTAAACAAAGAGCTTAACAAATGCAAATTAAGGGGCTTAAATATGAATATTTAAGCACTTATCACACCCCCAAACTTACATATTGCTAGTCCCTTAGCAATACAAAACAAAAAACTAACTGAAAAATCATATCAAAGATAAATTCATCATTCATGATATCTAAAAATTTGGGTTGCACACAAAACCATGATATTTATTCATGAGCAGGCTTAAAATAAAAACACATCTTCGTAATGAATAAAAGTTTTAAAATCTAATTACTGATTCGAGGCTGGTTAAAGCATTATAAGTCTGACTTAGTGTGTGGTGAATTAACACATAAAAGATGAAGCTTCCAAATAACTCCAATGTGTAGTGTTTCGGTGTTTCAACATTCATCAAATTTCCTATCAGAATGAACAATAATGGCATAGTTTTATTTCTTTCTTTTTCTTTTATTACAAGATTTTTGCCATGTTGAGTTCTCTTAAGCTTTCTAATTGACTTATGTAGCGAGTGTTTAGCCAACGACTCCCAAACCAGATGGTTTTCGGGCATTAGGTGTAAAGACACCCCTAAGGACTTACTAACTCGAGTAAAAAAGGCTACAAAACTAACTGGTCTTAATGCTGCCAAGCAAAATTCCCATCTTTTGACATGAACACTCGCTGCTTACTGAGGTAAGAGGTCCAGTTACTTAGTGGAAACTTTATTTAATGATCATTATAAGCAAAATTCCCACCTTGTGATGTGAACACTCACTGCTTACTGAGGCAAGAGGTCCAGTTACTCAGTGGAAAGTTTGTTTAATGATCATTAGGAGCATTTTCTTTTCTCTTTTTGTGCAATAAACATTTTTTTCTTTTTTTCTATGCCAAAATGTTCTTCTAACAAGTTATCCGATTATAGTTAGGCCATGAAAACATATACATAACAATTATATATCATACCCCACACAATTATGTGCTAATACGCTCGTGTAAGATTTTAGATCAAACTAGTGAATTCTTAAATGCCTTGAAGTAAGTAATTAAACTTGTAAAACTTTATTATTAGACCATGTGCTCAAGATTTTAAGCTTACTGATCAAATTTTATCATAAAATATGTTTAAATCAACCAAAATTTTTACAACAATATGAACATGCATTTATATTTTCAATAATACTAAAAAAACTGGGACAAAGTGTGTGAATGTGTCTCCCATACCCCCAAACCTAATATACACATTTTCTTCAATGTGTGAGTGACATGGAAAGATCTGAGCTGGGAGATGGAGAACTAGATGGCTGGCATAGCTTATAGCACACCCCCAAACTTAAACTGATGCACGCACTTTGTCCCTGAAACAAAAAAACAAACATAATACCGAAAAACAAGTGATATTAATAATAAACAGTTATAAAAGTAAATACTAACAATAAATGTGAAAAAATACTAAAAATAAAAGGATATGCTGTGGGGTGCCTCTCATGAGCGCTAAGTTTTACATCTTCAGTTAGATGGTGCACCTCTCTCACTGTTGGTCTCCAGGTGTTGCAGTTGATGAAGTGCCAAGGGCGGGAGTTAGTCAATCAAGAATGGCCTGGAACATCTCTTCTTGCCTCGTAAAGCATGCCTCTAAACCATTAATGTGCTGATACATGAGCAATGTCGCCTCCCTATCCTCCCGACGAATATAAGAGAACTCAAACCAGAGAGAGGACATCTTTTCAAGAATATGCTAGTACCCTGTGGGTCCCATGTCTGAATAATCCTCCTCCCAAGTATGGCTCGCTATGGGCTACTCGGTCTCCATGGGATCATCATCCACCCTCTCAGCAGCAGGTGCAGGTGCAGGCTATCGGGGTCCTCTGGGCATGTGGGATTGACTCATGGTCTACTGAGCCTTCCCAAAGAATAGGTGCTCCCGTACTGGTCCATCAATTGAGGACCCTTTAATCTCCTTCTTCTTGAATAGGTAGCTGAGGAGGAATGGGATGGAAGCCTCTATGCATTCGCCATGGTGACCTGGCGTGCATGGACAAGGTCCTAGAACTTATGCAGCTAACTCCAGATGATAGCCAGGACAGAGTACCAGTGGCCTCTATGGAAGGCATATAATGCCTATAAGAAATGGTCCCTCTTCTGGGTCTTGTGCCCTAATGGGCACACATTCCGCTGGAGAATGGAATCCATGAGCCAGAGTCATGGAGGTAACTTGGACATGCTCCCTGCATTGTTGTGCCGATCGACGTACTACCCAGCACACATGTCCTTAATGATGGAGGACAAGGGAAAGGGCTCCGACTGCTCCTCTATCTGGGTGTCCTCTAGAGGGGACTCATCACAACAGTGAAGAGCAGCAGCTATATCCGCAGAGGTCACATCTATATACTTTCCCTAGACTGATGAGGATAATACATCCAGCCTGCTGCAGTCGAACAACAGGTTCTCATAAAACTAGGCGACGAACTGAGTGTAGGCAGTAGAGCATACAAGCTTGAACAACCTCTTTAATCCTTAGTGCTTGAACTCTTGGACCGCCCATTGAGTGGTTTCCAAGTTCTTGAAGTCAGCATCGATGTTCAATGTATTTTTAAACAAGATCTCTCGTTTTTTGAAACTCGACCGGGATGACTGGGCATGGCTGCCTGAGGCACGGGAGGTGGAGGCAACTTGTTTTGGCATCCTAAATGAGGTTTTTATTGTATTTGCACTCGATCATAATAATGTGTGCTTGAGCACACTATCCCTCTGCACTCAATCGTATTAGCCCCTGTGCTCGATCACAGTCTCAAATATGTGACTGAGGCATTTTGTCAAACAGCTTGTAGGCGACCAGTGAACCAAGTTTGATCGAACACTTCTTAAAAATAAATCTCAACCTCCTCCAAAAATAATCAAAAGCAACCCAAAAACAATACAAAGAAAGTAGTATATGTGAATTATTTAAACATAATAATTAAGGAAAATAAACAACCGAAAGGATTGGGGAAAGGGGTTGGTTTTGAAACAGAATTTACCTTGTTGCAGAGAAGAGGTGGGGGTGGTGGCGTGTTGTGGCAAGTGGGGTGAGTTTCATATGTGTATGGAGTGTCTTAGTGTGGGTGAAGTGAGCGAGTGCAGGGAAGTGGGTTTTAGAGTGTTAGTGTAAAAACAGTGAGAGTGAAAGTAAAAATTTTTAACAGAATAAAGTGACTTTAAACTAACACGTGACTCTCTACCTTGAGTGCGCTCGAGCGCATTGTGAAGTGCGCTCGATCGCACTTCTGCGCATGTGTGTGAGTTGGTATTGTGCACTCGCGTGCCATTGAGCACAAGCAAGATTTCACTTGAGCACACTGTGTAGTGCGCTCGATCGCAAGGGCAGAAAGTGCTAACAATCAAATAAACTATAAAAATGACTAAAAAAATGAAAAATAATGAGAACAATTAGCAGAAATAAAACTGTACCGTACTTAGCGGCCTCAGTACCATTGACCTCAATAGAGGTGCTTGAGCTACACATTAATCAAAGTCTGAACTGTGCAAGCACTCTCTTTAGTAGCTTCAGTGCAACTCTCTTGGAAGGGGGCACTTAAAGTCCACCTCATGTGACTCAAGTGCTCTCGACTCTACTGCATACTGGACAGTTTGAAGGGCCAAATCTTCATCTCTTAGTGGTAAGTTGATTTCAAGGTATGGCTTGACCCTATGTCCATTTACCATGAATGTTTGATTTTCATTAGAACTATAGATCTCTAAAGCACCATGAGGAAAGACCTTGGTGACCACATGAGGACTAGACCATCGGAACTTTAGTTTGCATAGGAATAGTCTTAATCTTGAGTTGTAGAGCAACATTTTTTGTCCCACATGAAACTCTTTCCTTACCAGTTGTCTATCATGATAGGCTTTTGTCCTTTCTTTGTAGAGCTTAGCGTTCTCATATGTATCATATCTTAATTCTTCCAACTCATTTAAGTGCAGCTTCCTCTTCTCACCCGCTTGTTTCATGTAAAAATTGAACTGTTTTATGGCCCAATATACTCGATGCTCTAACTCCACCAGCAGATGGCATGCTTTCCCAAACACTAAGTGGTATAGAGACATGCCAATTGGTGTCTTGTAAGCTGTCCTATATACCCATAGAGTATCATTTAGATGCAAAGACCAATCCTTCCTACTAGGATTCACACTCCTCTCCAGGATGCCTTTGATCTCTCGGTTACTTATCTCCACTTGGTCACTGGTCTGAGGATGATATGGAGTGCCAACTTTATGGTTGATCCCATATTTTTTTATTAGTGTGGCAAAAGAATGATGATGAAAGTGGTTGCCGCCATCACTGATGATTGCTCTTGGAGTCCCAAACCAGGTAAAGATGTTATCCTGTAGAAACTTCACAACCACTTTATGATCATTAGTCTTTGAGAGAATAACCTCGACCCATTTGGACATATAATCCACACCCATAAGAATATATAAATAACTATAAGAGTTAGGAAATGGACCCATGAAATCAATGCCCCATACATCAAAAAGTTCTACTATATGAATATTTTGTAAGGGCATCTGATTTCGGGACGAGATGTTACATGTCCTCTAGCATCTATCACGTGAGCTGCAAAATGAGAAGGCATCTTTAAATAAATCAGGCCAATAAAAACCGAAGTGTAATACCTTAATAGTTGTTCTCTTGGCCCCAAAATGTCCTCCATAAGCAAACTAATGGCAATGTTGTAAAAAGCTCAAATGTTCCTCTTCTGAGACACACCTTCTGATGATTTGATCGAGATAGAATTTGAATAAGTAGGGGTCATCCCAATGGTAGTGTCTAGACATAGATATCAATCACTTATTTTCTTGACTGATCAAACCTAGAGGAAAAACCTTAGTAGTTATATAATTGACAATATCAGCATACCATGGAAGTGTTACCTCTAGTGCGAATAATTGTTCATAAGGGAAGTTCTCATTCAAAGGTAGCTCATTTTTGTTGTCCTCATAAGGTAACCTTGATAAGTGATCTGCAATCACATTTTCACTGCCCTTATTGTCTTTGATCTCTAAGTCAAACTCTTACAATAGGAGTACCCATCTGATTAACCTAGGCTTTGCATCTTTCTTAGAAAACAAATATCTCAAAGCATCATGATCAATAAATACAATAATCTTAGAGCCAATCAGGTATGATCTAAACCTCTCTAGAGCAAAAATGATAGCTAAAAATTCCTGTTAGTAGTAAAATAGTTTAGCTGAGCATCATTTAAAGTTCTAGAAGCATAGTAAATAGCATGAGGTACCTTACTGACTCTCTGGCCTAAAACAGCTCCCAAAGCGAAGTCACTGGCATCGCACATTAGCTCGAATGGAAGAATCCAATTAGGTTCCATCATTATTGGTGTGGAGGTGAGCATGTTCTTCAATGTGTTGAAAGCTTTCATACAGTCATCAGTCCATTCAAACTTGGTATCTTTAGCTAACAATGCACAAAAAAGTCTAGAGGTCTTGGAAAAATCCTTGATGAATCGTCGGTAGAATCCAGTATGTCCAAGAAAACTTCTGACACCCTTAATTGTGAAAAGAGGAGGCAATTTTGAAATTATGTTGATCTTAGCATTGTCTACCTCAATACCTTTGTTGGAGATGGAATGACCCAACACGATGCCTTGTTGAACTATAAAGTGGCAGTTTTCCCAATTTAGTACTAAGTTGCTTTCTTCACATCTCTTTAGGACACTCTCTAGATGATTTAGACATTCATCGAAATTAGACCCAAAAACACTAAAATCATCCATAAATACCTCAATAAATTTCTTCACCATGTCGAAAAAAATGCTCATCATACATCTTTGAAAGGTAGCTGGTGCGTTGCATAGACCAAATGGCATCCTTCTGTAAGCAAATGTATCGAAAGGGCATGTGAAGGTAGCCTTTTCTTGATCCTCAGGTGCTATGACAATTTGGTTGTAACCACTATACCCATCCAAGAAGTAATAATAGCTATGGCCAGCTAATCTCTCTAACATCTGATCAATGAAGAGCAAGGGGAAGTGATCTTTTCTGGTCACCTTATTTAATCTTCTGTAATCAATATATACCCTCCAACTAGTTGTTATTCTTGTTAGTATGAGCTCATCATCTTCATTCTTCACCACTGTGATCCCACTCTTTTTCAGAACAACTTGGACCGGACTTACCCATTTACTATCCAATATGGGGTAGATAATGCCAACATTTAATAGTTTTAATACCTCTGCCTTTACTACCTCTTTCATGTGTGGCTTAAGTCTTCTTTGAGCATCCCAAGTGGGTTTTGTTTCATCCTCAAGGTAGATATGGTGTATGCACTTAGCTGGACTTATTCCCTTGATGTCAGCAATGGTCCATCCAATAACAGATCTATGCTCCCTAAGAACTCTCAATAGTTTCTCTTCTTCCCCAACACTTAAATTGGTAGCAACAATCACAGGTAAGGTCTTATTCTCTCCCAAATAGGCATGAGTTAAATGCTCCAGCAGCTGCTTCAATTCCAAGTTTGGTGCCTAGACAATAAAAGGGAGAAGAGTAGTATTAGTAGGTATAAGAGATTCAAATGGAGGGACATACTTACTTAGATGTTTTGGAGAAGCCTCAAGGAGGTGCATAGCTTTAATGATGTCATCAGTAACATCTTCAGGTTCTTGCTCAATATCCAGTTTTGTAAAACCATGGGTAAGGGTAGTCTCCAATGGATCAATGTGATGGATCTAAAAAGCTTGCTCAACAAAACTTTGCATCATACATACATTAAAGCATTCCATATCATCTTGAGGTAGTTTTAATGCATCAAATATTTTAAACTCTATTTTCTCACCATTTACCTTTATACTTACTATACCCTTTTTCACACAAATCTTTATATCAGCGGTTCTCATGAAGGGTCTTCCTAAGATGATGGGCAGAGGTAATGGCATAGGGCATTCTTCTATATCTAACACAATAAAATCAGTAGGTAAAATGAACTCACCTATCTTTACCAGGACATCTTCAAGAATACCTCTAGGTTTTTTGATGCTTCTATCTGCCAATTGCAAAGTGATGGAAGTCAGTTGAAGCTCCCCCAAACCTACTGTTTCAAATACTATGTATGGTAACAAATTTACACCCACTCCCAAATCTAGTAATGCACGCTTAAATAGCTAGTCACCTATCCTGCAGGGAATAGTAAAACTACCCGGATCTTTCAGTTTTGGTGGTAGTTTTCTTAATAACACAATGCTTACCTCTTGTTTTAAAACTATTGTCTCATGTTCCTAAAACTTCCTCTTATGAGTGCAATAATCTTTCAAAATTTTAGCATAAGCAGGTATTTGTTGAATTGCATCTAATAAAGGAATGTTTATTTCTACTTTCCACTAAGTTTCAAAGATATCAAGCACTTTATTTTCTTTTTTTTTGTTTTACTAACCTTTGCGGGAAGGGTGGTGTATTCACCTTCTCCATCTCACTTATCTTTGATGCCGATAGTTTCTCTAGAGATGCTTTTATAGACTCATCAGTTCCTATGACCTTACCATTCTTGAGAGTTGTGACAGCCTTCAAGTATTGGTGCCCCCCTAGGTAAGGTAGTGTTTGAGCTAGAAGCTCACCTTGCTTTCTGCCCCTCAGTTTTTTAGCCAATTACCCCATTTGTACCTCTAGCCTTTGAATAGCTTGCTCTTGTTTTGCAGTGCTTTGTCTTAGCTCTGTCCAAAATTGTCTTTCATCTGCCATGAACTGATCTTGTGAAGTCATCAACTGTTATTGCTGAGTTGCCAATTGCCTCACAAGACTCTCTAGATCACTTTTCTTTGATTCAGGAACTGAGTGGGCTGCTGGTTGGAAGTTCCTTTGCTGCCCTTAATGGTTTAGGGCATTCTAATTGTTGCTCCAAGAGAAGTTGGGGTGGTTTTGCCATCCAGGATTGTAGGTGTTTGCATATGGGTTGTTCTTGGGAGGGTAGTTGTTCGATCCCACATAATTTGCTTGCTTTGGATCTGTAGATGAATATAAAGGACATGTCTTAGTATTATGATCAAAATGAGAACATATAGCACATACCTGGAGTGGTGTAGCTGGTGGACTAGGTGAGGCATTCTGAGCAATCATGGCTTTAACAAGCAGATTTAGTTTCCTCTCTACAGCAGCTATCTGATTAGAGGATCCACCATTTAGAGTCACCTCATACATACCTTTGATCTTAACTCCTTGGCTACCTCTAAAGGAGAACTACTTGGTGTGCTCACTTAATGTCTCAAACAGTTCTATGGCTTATTCACTGCTCTTCTCCATCAGCACACCTCCACGACTTGAATCCACAATACTTTTATTAGTATCACTCAAACCTTCATAGAAAGCTTGTACCAGTTCATCTTGCGGTAGATTATGATGTGGGCATTTGAGTAGCAGCTCGTTGACATGTCCCTATGCCTCAAAGAACAGGTCTTCATCATTCTGTTGGAAAGATTGAATCTCCTTCTTCATTCGTCTTGTCTTTTGAGCTGGGAAAAACTTCCTAAGGAACTTACTGGCTAACTCTTGTGGATAGAAACTGCAGGAAATGAATTTTACCACAGATTAGCATTATCTTTAATGAAAAAGGGAAAAGAATTAACCTAATTCCTTCTTGGTCTAGGCCCCAGATATGCTGGAATTTGCAGAGATCAAAGAATTTTCGAAGGTGCAAGTGTGGATCTTCAGCAGGTGTACCCCTAAAGTGAGTCAATGCACTGAGTATCTCCGGAGATATGTAATAATTGCCTTCTGTCTCTGGTTGATAAGAAATGCATGATGGCTGGTTGAAGTTCCGTGGGATGAAAGATTGCTTCATAGGTCTTTGCTCAGGTGGTTGTTGGTTTTCTAGCTATTCCGCCATTGTTGCTTCTTCCTTGAATTCTTCTTCTGCCTCTTCAGAGTTATCTTTAAGCCTTTGACGAATGGTCCGCTCAAGCTCTATATCGAGGGGAAAGAAAATGGGATTCATAGATCGAAGCCCTTGCATGAATTGGCAAAACTGCTTCAGTGCAACAGTTTCAGCACTGCTGCTCGGGTAGCCTCTGCCTCAAATGCGCTTGATCGCACCAAGGAGTGTGCTCGATCGCAGTGCCTCAGAGAACTTCTGCTATAGTACCTAAAACAGAACAACAAAAAACGAAAAGAAAATAATTGATTAGGTTTTGATGAAACAGAATAAAATAAAATATAAAAAAAATAAACTGAACGAAAAATAATTATAAAAAGAAATTTAGTGCAATCCCCAGCAACGGTGCCAAAAACTTGTCATGCAGAAATCTACCTAAATTAATAAGCAAATATTTGAACAATTTTACTTGCAAGTGCATAAGGTCAACAGAGTAGTATTATGTGCAAATGCGAGATCATCTCCATAGGGATTGGTGAATTTCACTTTAGAATTAATTTCGTAATATAAAATGATAGAAATAAATATTGAGTTTGAATTAATAGTGATAAAAGCGTAGGGACTTAATATCCACCACTAATCATGCTACCACAACAAAACAATATGCCAATACTTTACTCATACTATGAATATCTAATGTTTGTCAACCTAAGAGCTTGGCCCGCTCCTTAAGCTATTGATTTCCCTAAGCAACGAGTTAGGCATGGTGTACACTCTAACTCTTTTCTTTCTTAAGGGATTCAACATGGTGTATACTGAGTTGTTCCTTAAGAGAGCATAGGATCTATGGAAATTTATAACCACACGAGACCTAGGGCATGGTGTATACTCCCGGTTTCCCATGTTGATTAACCCAAAAACTCGGCGTGGATATCTTTTGTTACTATTGTTAAACCCAGGACTTGGTCATCCAAATCGATTCAACTAACTAATCAATACCACATGCATATGTTGATCAGACAAACACATATGAGGAATTTAAATGAAAATAGGCATTAATCAAGTTAAGAATCACAGCATAAATATCGCAAAGGCACGAATAATGAATTATTGAATAAACATGATTAGGGCTTCAATCAAGTCCTTACTAAGAGTTAGTTACACATGATTGTGATGTTAAATAACATCATAAAGTAAAATAAAGGAAAGAAAAAACCTGAGAGAAGAGTCGTCAATTTGTCTCCCAAAGCTCCAAACTAAAAAGAAGATTCAAAGTGAAGTTTCTGTGTTTTACAGGCCTATTTATAAGGTTCTATGGACACCTCGAAACACTAATTTCCAAAACAAGACCCGGACTCCTCTTTCCAAAACTGGCTCTATCGTTTCACTGCATGTGTGCGCTTGAGCCCATGCTTTTGGGCTCGAGCACAACCCTGTGTGCGCATGAGTACTTGTGCGCTTGATCACACTCTTCTATGCTCGATCGCACTTGGCTACTTCCTGCTCTTCTAGTTCTCTTCCTTAGAGTTCCAAAATGCTATCTTTTCTCCAAGAACCTATAAAAACATAGAAAACGCAAAAAATGAAGTAAAACATAGTAAAATATGTAAACAAAGAGCTTAACAAATGTAAATTAAGGGGCTTAAATATGAATATTTAAGCACTTATCAATATATATTCCCAAAAAAGCTCTGGTAGAGAAATTTGAGAAGCCTTGGAGCAGTAGTACAAGGATGAAGAAAAAATTTCAAAATCTCATATTATTGACAAGTTTCATGACATGAGATTTTAAGATGGGAAAGAATTTTTGCCACAAGTAAAGAAACTTGAAAAGTTGGTGATAAAACTTAAAGATAAAAAGATCAACCTTCGTGACACTTTCATTGCAGGTGCAATCGTAAATAAGTTTTCTTCCTACTTGATGTCTTTCTCTACAGAGATGTATAGGAGAAAAAAACAAATTTTTCTTGTTAATTTGAAGTGTTTCATTCGAATAGAAGATGAAGCATATACTCGCTCTCGAAATGAGTTACTTGCTAATAAAAAAGCCTCTGCTAACATGGTAGAGCCAAAGTTAGAAATCAACAAAAGAAATTTCCTTAATGAGAGGAAGTAGTTCAAAGCAATGCAGAAGAAAAAGGACCAAAAGAATCTCAATATGCATAAAAAAAGAATTTAAGAAGAAAGAACACTGCTACAACTATGGCAAACATGGCCACTATACTATAGATTTTAGAGCACCACCAAAAGATAAAGAACTAAAGGAATCCATTAATGTTGTCTTGGGAATTGATCTACTTATGAATGTTGTGGCAATGATATCTTACACGATGGACACATTGAACATCACTGAATGGTGACTTGACACTATTACTACTTGCCATGTATGCGCTAATAAATCATTTTTCTCTATCTATGTCGTTGTCAAGGAGAACATGGCAATGACAGATCATTCTTTAGCCGTTGTACTTGGAACTAGAACTTTGGTGTTGATTCTAACCTCACGTAGGACTCTTACTTTGAAAAATGTCAAGCATATCCCAACTATAGCAAATAATCTAGTCTCTGGGAGTCTTCTTTGTGATGCTAGAATGAGACTTGATTTCCAAGGTGTGAAGGCAGTTTTATCCTACAAAAACCTTTACTTTGAAAATGCCTACCGAGCTGATGGTATGTATAAAATAAGTATTTTATCTTAAATTATAAATAAAGTATCTCATTTTGTGTACTCTTCTGATTTATGGCACCATGGACTAGGTCATGTTAACTATAGAAAACTACATGACATGAGAAAGTTGGATTTGTTACTCAAATGTGGGGTGATATGCTAAGAAAGTGTGAAGTGTGTGCTAATGCCAAAATCACAAGAAAACCTTTGCCTAGTCTGACAAGGAGTACTAAGTTAATGGATCTAATTCACCCTAACACTTTTGATTTCAAAAGTTTTGCAACAAGAGGAGGTATGAAATACTTCACCACCTTCATTGATGATCACACATGTTTCTACCATGCGTACTTATTAAAATCAAAGGATGAAGCCTTTGAGAAATTCATTGAATTTTGCATTAGAGTTGAAAAGTAGCTTAGTCGGCCGATAAAAAAACTCAGGAATAACAGTGAATATCGCTCCAAAGAAGCAAAGTCATACTTCAAGGAATGTGATATTATTGTAGAAACTATTTCCCTCTACTCTCCTCAATTTAATGGAATTGCTGAAAAAAAAAAAAAATCGGACACTAACAAAGATGGTGAATTCAATGCTAACTACTGCTGGTCTTCCTTCCTGCTATTGGGTTAAAGCACTTCTAATATCAAATTTCATATTGAATGGAGTTCCTTATTCAAAGAGAAATATCACCATATGATCTTTGGTTTGAGTATCCTCCTTCTTTGGATAGTCTTAAAGTGTGGGGGTTTCTGGCATATGTCAGGATACCAGTTATCGAAAGACCAAAGTTGGGACTAAGAGCTAATATGTGTGTATTTTTGGGATTTTCCGAAGATAGTGATGCATACAGATTTTTGGATCTTGGCACTAACTCTATCATTGAGACAAGAGATGTTGAGTTATTTAAAGATAAATTCAACAAAGATAAAAATATATCACTCAAGGATTTACCCGAGAACATTCAAGAAAAAGAATCCACTAATGATGCACCTAAAGAATCTATTCCTTTATTAGATTTGTAAGAGGTTAATGATAGTTCTTCTATGCCTCAAGAGGATGATGTTACTGATGATTCTACCCATGTTCCTAAAGAACCTCTACCTAAGTGTATTAGAAAATCTAAGTTATTTGGAGATGACTTTATAACCTTCAATGTTGAAGCTAATCCACAGAAGTTTGAGGAAGCAATGAAATCTAGAGATGCTCATCTATGGAAAGAAGTTGTGGATGATGAGATGGATTCTCTAATCTAGAATCACACTTGGGAGCTAGTGGATCTTCTAAAAGGTACTAAACCTATTTGGTGTAAGTGGATTTTCAAAAAGAAATTTCATGCGGATGGCACTAAAAAGAAGTAAAAAGCAAGGCTTGTGGCTAAGGACTTCACACAGAAAGAAATAATAGACTTCTTTGACACTTATGCACAATATATCACATTGCAACCATACGTATACTTATCGCTCTAACTTCAATTGAAGGAATGGTCATTCATTAGATGGATGCGAAGACAACTTTTTTAAATGGTGATTTGACTAAAGAGATGTATATGGAACCACCAAAAGGGATTTATTGTTAAAAAGTTAAAATAAAAAAAAGTGTGCAAATTGATTAGATCTCTCTATAGTCTAAAGCAAGCTCAAAAACTGTGGCATGAGAAGTTTGATAGGATTATCCATAGTGATGGATTCCTGTCAATAATTCTGATAAGTGTTTGTCCAACAAAGTTGATGGAGATAAGGTAGTAATTATCTGCCTATATGTCGATGACATGCTAATCATTAGGACCGATAAACAAATCATTACTTCTGTAAAGAAGGTTCTTTCAACCCACTTTAGCATGAAAGACATTGGAGCTGCAAATACGATCTTGGGAATCAAAATACTAAGGACAAAGTGTGACATTTGTTTATCTCAATCTCATTACATAGAGAATATGCTAAAAATAAATGGCTACTTTGACCTGCTAGAATTACATGTGCTATTCGACTATAATAGGAAGCTTCAGGCTAATACTAGGAGAATTGTAAAGTAGTTGTAGTACTCAAGGGTAATTGGTAACCTGATGCACACGATGAGCTGGAAAAGACTAAACATCGCATTCCCTGTTGGGATGCTTAGTAGGTTTATTAGCAATCTTGGGAAAGAGAATTGAGAAGCAATTCAAAGGCTAATGAGATAATTGAAGGGTACTCTAAATTATGGTTTATTTTACTTCGGCTATCATTCTATGATTGAAGGATTTTTAAATGCTAGTTGGTGCTCGGAGCCAGATGAGTGTAGATTGACAAGCGTAAATTTTTTCACCTTGGGAGGTGTTGTCGTCTCGTAGAAGTCTAAGAAGTAGACTATGATAGTACAATCAACAATGGAGTATGAGTTCTTCGTTCTAGCTAGTACATGAGATGAGGTTGAGTGGCTCAGGATCTCCTATTGGATTTTTCGTTGAAGAAGTTGTAGCTATCTACAATCACTATCTATTGTGATAACCAAGCTGGTAGTACCATTGCCGAGAATACATTGTTTAACGGAAGAAAGAGGAATGTTCGTCTGAAGCATAGCTATCTCAATGAGTTGATTAGCCAATGAATTATTGCAATGATTGATGTTTGATCTTTAGAGAACATTTATGATCCTATGACAAAAGGTTTGAAACAGGAACTAATCTGCCAAACATCCGTAAGAATGTATCTTAAGCCTATGTAATAAATAGTCTATTGTATTTATGTCTACCATTGAACTACATTAATTAGTTCAAAGACTTGTGTACCCGTTAATGTAATTTTTGCTTCAAATAATAAAATACAATTAGACTATAAGTGTTGCACTTCATAAAACCATTCATTAAATAGTGCATCTATAGTTCATGAGTGAAGGATGGCTCTTAAGCCTTAATGAGTCTAAAGCACTTTGGGTACGAGATAATTGACAAGAGCACACCTAAAGGACTCACCTATGTTAGGGTGGAGATTTGGCCGTCTCCTATGGAATTTAGATAAGCGGATTCCTAGAGCCCTCGTAGAACTAGGATAAATACATGGCCTTCATTGTGTTAATTTTTAGGCAATGGTTAGATGGTATGATAGTTCAAGAGGTGGGTCACTATGCATACACATCTTTGTTTAATCTTTATGTGGTCGCTGAATAGTTTTGTGAAGTGATACTTCAAGACCTTGTTCACTATGCACTTTCACTTCTATTCAGTTGATTTAAGTAAAGACTCAAATCTTCGAACATCTTTATGATGCATAAAGGCTAAGACTCTCTAAAAAGATGGTTGGTTTGAAACTTATGGGGGATTGTTATAGTTTCTGAAATTGTAAAGAGTTTTTGAAATCACTTTACAAAAACATTTTAATTAGTTTCAAACCATATTTATTGTGATATAAATTCTAATACATTCCCTACAAGTATAAACTGAACATCTTGGACCTTGGGGTTATGTACCTTTGAACCAAATCAGGTTAAATGAACAAAACACAATATGACATATTGATAAGACTCTTTAACTTTTAGATTCATTCAAGACTAATTGTTGGGATCTCTAAAGTTATCAAAATTCAATGATGACTTTTAGTATTTCCCAAACAATTAGTAACTTAAATGAATGAATCTTGAAAGATGAATGGATGACTTCATGAATGAACTCCTAGAAATGTATGTAACTATTGGATTATGTGCAAACCTTTAATAATTCTTATTTTGGTACATTAACCAACATATAGAATTATGTAAGGTCCATTAACCAAAAGTGGCTTTTGGGTTGCTCCTAGACTCTATAAATAAAGCCTTAGTCAAGCACTCCAGACACCAACCAGAAAAGTGAGAGAGCACAAACATTCCATTCAAAAGAAGCATAAAATGTTTGAGAGATAGTAGTCCTCAAACTAAGCTTCAAATATATTGTGTGACCATGGTCCACAATAAACCATATTGTAAAGCTTAATTTGCGTTCTTAGAGAGTTTTGGAGTATTACAGTTTAGAGTGTTTGGTAGGTGCACTCCATCATTCAATTGTTGTTCCTGGGGGGGCAGTTTGGTTATCAAATCCTTGCAACGGAATTGAGTCGAATAACGTTTTAAGGGTGGCGTTCAAGGAAGTACAACAGTTCTACATTTTGATTTGTATAAAATGAGACTTCTAACATTAGTTTGGATTTTTTTTTGTTGATTAATTAATTGCAGTTTCATTCTTGTAGTTTTTGCTCTTTTACTCCAACAAAATTCAATACCTAATATATACAATATGTATGCATTTTATAAATTTGAAAAAAAAAAGATAAAATTTTATCAGTTGAAAATTTCTCATACTAATTTATACATTATGTAATAAAAACTATTTTATTTATTATATATTGCTTCATATTTTGATAAAAAATATTATATTAACTAAATTAATTTCGTATTTTTTTATTTCATAACGGCAAAATAGAGTGAGTTTTTCAAGATGGAAATTTCTTGTTTGTACATGATCCAAACACTATGCGTTTGCATCGAATGTGTGACAACCGTTCATCAATTTGTTTTTAGTAAATGATTGTGATGCATCCGATTCAAACGTTGGAAATAAAAAATTTTCTCTCAAGAGAAAAACCCTATTAGGTTAACACTAATCCATCATTTTCATTTTATTTTTATTTTTCAACATTAAAAAATGAATCAATTAAAAACCATTTCTTACTTATTATAATATTTTTTTTATTTGCTTTTATGAATAAAATAATAAATTATAAATCAAATTTAATGATGTGAATTATAAATTATTATTGATTCACTGTAACAAAGGTATAAAAAATAGATGGTCGTTTTGGGCAACGTATCTTTACCATTCAGTAAGGCGCACTTGTCCACGTGTCAACACATAACCGTAATTATTTCGCTCTATGAATAAAATCGAATCCTTCTCGTAGTACATGAAAAAAAAATCCCACAAATAACGGTCTCTCCTCCAAAACGAACAAACCAACAAACAAACTTTTCTCCATTTTTCTATGCTCTCTATAAACTTACTCTCAGTAGCAATATCTCTGCTTCTATCGAAATTCAAAACCCACACAGACTTCAAAAAGAGAAGGAGAAAACCCTAACCCTAGAACAGAGCAAATTGAAGTTATTATGCGAGGCAATATTCGTAAGGAAGAGAGTACAAATAGTAACAATAATCACAATTCAAGGGTTCTAATAAAGAGACGATGCTTGTCTCCACTGACTCTTAACGACGAAGACGACAATGATACGCTCGTTGTACGGAGATTGTCGTACCAGAAGCTTCCCCCTCAGCGTCTCATCAAAGTCTCTGTTCTCAAGCTCGACGGTTCTCTATTTGGTAACTTTATTGATCCTGCTTGCTGGTATTTTCTGTTCTTTGTTTCTGTTATTCATTTTTCAAAAATTGGGAATATGGTGTTATATATAATTGTATGGTAGTCTCTTTTTTTCTTTCCAAAATGCTGTTCTGGTGATGATTTTAATAATAATAATACAAAAGGTAATTGAAGGGAATCAAATTGACGCTAATTATTCATTTATTTCAAGGTTTCCATTGACACATCTGTTCATGACTAGCAAATGCCTATCATGATGATTTTGGAGTTGGGTTGTTTAGAGTTTTGAGAGAAATGATTTTTAGTTTTTTTAAATATGATTCCACAGATGTTTATGTTGCAAGAAATGGTACAGTGGCAGAGCTAAAGCATGCCATAGAGGAGGTTTTCTCTACGTCCCCGAAGGAAGCTCAGGGCAAGATTTCATGGTAAACTCATGCGTGGGTAATTAACTATCATATTGTCGATAATTTGAACGTTTTAATTTAATTTAAATGTAATAATATCATTTTATATCCGGACCCAGAAATATATATGCCTTTTATAGCATTGATTGTCGTTTATTTTCTATTTTTGAACTGCTTTGATGCACTTAGGTCGCATGTGTGGGGGCACTTTTGCTTGTGCTGTCATGGTCAGAAGCTAATTAATGACAAGTCATGCATCCAAAGTCTCGGTATCAAGGATGGTGATCAGGTTGTATCATGGTTGTGCTGTCTTTTATGGAATCTTCTAATGAATTAATTCACGCTTTTTAATTCAATATGCTGTTAGGAATTGTCAGTGTCATACCATAGGATGAATGATTTCTATGTTGATATACTAATGATGTTATTTATTCCAATAATATTGTGTCATGATTCGTTCTTTTGTGGACACTTTAATTTTGACTTGGTCACATTGTATCTTTCTAGGTATTGAAATGTTGTATTATATTGAACAAGTATTTTTTCATCTTTCTAAATAGTCAAATAAATACCACAACATGAGGCAAAGTAGCCCATAAAGCAAAAATAATATTGAACATGTAATTAGCAAGAAAATGCATCAAATTGTGAAGCAACTTGGTAGCACATATTCAGCATTTTTCTAGTTGTCGAAAATAATTTGATATCGGTATGGTAGCTGAACTTGACTAGTTTGGGTTGAATTTGATATCGGTATTGGGTGAAAGAGCCTTTAAAGAGAACTTTGTTATAGCCATGCTATTCTTGGTGACATTTTTACCTATGCACCCAAGGTCTTTGCATAATAGAATTTGCATTTCTTGATGAATGATGGAGGCTCAAGTGCACTTAATTCTTTGCAACCTATGAAAGCTGGATGTTTCAATTATCCTAAAATGCATGTTATATTTACCTGAGTTCATTACCTGCATCATTTGGAATTCGTTGACCAGCTTTTTTCTAGAAGCAGGGGATTCCCTTAGGCATTGACTAAGATTGAGCAATCTCTATTGTCATTTTATTTTCTATGCTATTTAAATTAACTTTCATTTTTATGCTTTACTGAAATAATTTAACATTAGCTGCATGATCCTGTTTTTCTTTTCATGGCTTCATGGATGCGTGTTCTTTCTTGATTTCAGTCTTCTGTTTACAAGTTTCTAACATTTCATTTTGTTGCACATGTAGCTTCAATTCATTCGGCATATGTCCATCAACTGTTCCCCTCTGAAAAGAAGGTCTAGAAACCAGAGTGTTGCTTGCAAACAGTATCCAGAGTAAGGATCTTTGCGTGGTTGTTCCTTGCCTTGTTAATACAAGTTCTTGAACATGCACACACACATAAAAAACCATCAGCTATCTTCCTTTGGGAACACAATCCAGAAACCAAAGTGTTACTTGCAAGCAGTACTCAAAGAAAAAATTCCTGTATGAATCTTCTTTGCCATGGTCATGCAATGACACTCTCAGTGGCAATGTTTAGTATTTACCAAATTATTGCATAATAAATCGCATGATTCTGGAGCTGTTGATCAGGTACGGTAGTCAAGCTCAAAGATGCATAGTTCCATTAGTCTTATAGGAATTTTCTTGCCATCCAGATGTGTTCTAAATTACTGTAGCATACTATAGTAATAATTTAAGCATGAGTGAACTTGATTGATAAAAAGTGGCAGGACTGCAGGAGAATTTTAAAAAGCAAAAAGAGCACTCTTCTTATGATGCTGATGGACAATGTATATTAGGACCTTTTCTGTTGTGACAGGATCGAGCATAAACTTTTGCACTTAGGGTGATCTCGGTGAATAGTTTTTTTTTTTGCATAGAAGCTCCTTAGCTTAGTCACTATGCATGAAACACTCGCATGCGGAATGATATATGTCATTAAACCTTCAATACACCTTTGCGTAGAAAATAATTAGGGGAAAGTTTGTGAGAGAAATAGGAAAAATAGAAGTAGAAAGAACTCAACTGCATAGTCGGTCCTTGTAGTATCTCCAGACTGAAGATTAGCATGATTGCATCATTGTTGGCTCTTAGCTGCCAAAGCACATCATTCTATAATGCATTGAAATTTTAGGAAATTATTAGAAGGTCTATGAAGAGGGACAAAGACTTATTGGTGCCTAATAATTTGGGTGAGTGATGTGGCTGAAATCTTGTTTAGATTTATCTTGTGCGCTATATATATAATTTCAGTTTCAATTCATGTTTCTACATTGTACATATTGAAAAAGGGAACTAATAATTTTTTTATGTAAGGTTGTCATTAGGGTCAAATGCTCCTGAAAAGAAAGAACAGATTGATTTGGATGACAAAGGCAAGAATGAAAATCGCGAGGGGAGCTCTAAGAATCCTCATTGTGGAGATCAAGAGGAAACACCCATGCCAGAGTTTAAGTTAGCTCACTTCTTGAGAGGCTGGCTCTCATATTCCAGATTGTGGGGTGTGTCCAGAAAGAGATCCGAAGGCAGGAGTCGTCCTTCTAGATTTTCCCTGCAATGTTTAGGAGGTGGATCCAGGATGATACAACTTTAAAGCTAATCAGCCAAGTAGAGATAGAATTGAGTAAGCAAAACATCTAACGTGTAACAGCCTGTCTATGCCTTGGTGTATATTTGGGTTCAAATTTTATTTGAAGATCTCCTGTTTCAGTTTGGTTGATTACTATACTAGGCAATTTTTGTTCAATGTAAATGCTGTCCCTCTCTATTGAAGTGCTCTCTCAGGTATTGATTAAAACCCACCAAGAAATTAGAAAAAAATAGTTTAAAAAAATATATTGTCTCCACTCTCCATGAATGCTCATGCTATGTACCATTAGTTACTTTTCTGGTCACCTATTGCTCCTTTGTTTTCCATTGTGCCCTTTTACATTTTTGGTTTAGTTTTCTAATTTTATCCTTTACTCTGGAGAGATCAAAGAAAGAGAAAGGATCTCAATTGTTAATTAATAGGATTAAGCGTGCAGAAAGTTATAAAATTCTGGAAAAGTAGCTATAAACTATTACAAGCAAAGGAAAGAAAACACCCACACAGCTTCAGAGCAGAAAAATAAAGAAAGTCCCTCAAAAGTAAGGGTAAGTTTACCCATCTGTGTTTGTGTGCAGACTCCAGATTTTCTAGCTTTTTTTTTTTTCACGCCAAAACCATCCCCTTTATTTATATATCTGTTTATTAGGTTCATATTTACATTCCTAACTCTTGGGGATCCTATGGCTATAGTATTGCTAAGAGAAATGGTACAATACATTGCAAGGGTTGAGTATAACATTATGTTGATGTCGAAATTCTGCCGGAATTTGAACTGTCGAGTAGTGGGACCTGCACACACGAAACGAAGCTAAAACCTAAAGTCCCGAAGGTCGGGGGAGGGGGGGGTGGGGGTTGTGCCTCCAGAGGACTCTCCGATGCCGAAGTTAGTTTATGGCTTTTTCTGGAGAATGAAGGAAATAAAAAGGAACAAAGGCTGTGTCTTTAGAATTGTTCGTACCTTTTGGTTTATGAGGGCCCTTATTTATAGTGTGCGGTAATATAGTTTGATCAGGAGAACAACTATAGTGTTAGGATAGGAATAGTATTCTTTTGGAGTTGTCCATCTGTCGTGCGAGTTTATCCATAAGCTAGAATGGCAGAACAACATCAGGTCTTATGGTGTGAAATTATCATTATGTCCCTTGTTACGTGTCGGGAGGTGATTGGTCGTCTTGTCATGGCTACGAAATTGCCATTTCTACCCTGGAGACTGACACGTGTCATTGCATTATTGGTAAGGGAATTTTCTCCCACATCAGATGCTCCCAACTTCCTTAAGTATATTTATGTACTTGAAGAAGTAGATAGCATGGGTTAAGACACTAGTTCGAACCTGATTGCAAGGAGGCTAGTCACCCACGGAGTCGTGCCAAAACACCTCCAAGGCGTTTGGGAAGCGGCTTAGAGTTTGGCGATTAAGTCTGAGGAGTTGACACTTAGTCTAAACAACTCGTAATTTGGTGATTTGAGTCCGAGGAGTTGACACTCAGTCAAAGCTGCTCGGAGTTTGGTGATTTAAGTCCGAGGAGTTGACATTCAGTCAAAACTGCTCGGAGTTTGGTGATTTGAGTCCAAGGAGTTGACATTTAGTTTGAACTGCTCGGAGTTTCTGGAGAGGTACGAGGAGTTGAGTATGGACTCCAACTGCTCGGAGTCTTTGGAGAAGCATGAGAAGCTAAGCATGGACCCTACCTGCTTGGAGTCTTTGGAGAAGCACGAGGAGTTGAGCATGGACCCCACCTGCTCGGAGTATTTGAAGAAGCACGAGAAGTTGAACATGGACTCCAACTGCTCGGTGTCTTTGGAGAAGTTCGAGGAGCTGAATATGGACTCAACTACTCGGAGTCTTTGGAGAAGTCCGAGAAGTTGAACATGGACTCAAACTTCTCAGAGTCTTTGGAGAAGTCTAAGGAGTTAAACATGGACTCAAATTGCTTGGAGTCTTTGCAGAAGTCCGAGGAGAAATGACTTGATGTTATAGAATGAATTTCAAAGGGGCTTCTTGGCCCTTTCATTTTTTGTGGACTTTGGTGCAATGGGCTATAGTTTGGTTTTGGACCCAAGATGTTAAACTTTAGGCGTAAAATGTTAAGCTTTAGGGCTTGACCCTCGTATCTAGGCCTGTCTTCTTGGCCGATCGTTTGGTCATTAATTGAGGATACCTCGAGCCATCCTTTTAAATGCTGAGAAGTGACGGTGCATCTCTTAGGGTTTTTCAAGAGGTGGTATCTTTCTTGATTGTGGAGAAAGGTGTTGCTTCGATGTTCGAGAATATGGCTAAGTAAATAATGTCTCCTCATTCTATGTGTGAGGATCTCTATATAAATGGAGAGGTTTCTTTTTTCTCTTCACTTCATTACTAGTTATAAAAAAATTTGAGAGCCTTTAGAATTTGAGAGCCTTCAGAGTTTTGAGAGCTCAGAGTGTCTATCTACGCAGGTGCTCAGAGTTTGGGAGTTTGAGAGCTCAGAGTATCTATCTACATAAGAGCTCGAAGTTTGGGAGTTTGAGAGCTCGGAGTGTCTATCTACGTGGGAGCTCCAAGTTTCGACGTAAATATCCTTTCGGAGTTCTCGATCGGTGAGTCCATCTTTCTCTGTTCATGTCTTGTTTCGATGTTTACCGCGATAGAGGTAGTGGTAGTGATAGCAATAACGATAGTGGTAGCACAAGCAGTAGGGATGACACTAGAGGTAGTGAATATGATACTAGAGGTAGTGGGGATGATAGGGGTAGCAACGGTGTTGACAATCGTGATAGTTACGATAGCCTGGAGGCTAAAGTGAATGACTCTTTAGGAGACTCTCATGCTCTAGTTCTGTACGAGGGAGATGGTCATCTTCTTCCTCCTCCGAGGGCAACCATGCCTTGTGCAAGCTTCGAGAGGAGATTAGAGAGGATTAAAGGCCAAATATAGGTTTTGCGGCCAACATCTCCCCTAATAAGCTGACAGGTGATGAGCTTGAGGAGATAAGAATTACGTATAGGATCCTTGAGGAGTTCAAGCTTAGGAACACTAGGGTTGGGGAGCGTGTTTGTGATGACTTGAAAGAGGGGGAACTGTGCGTTTATCACTATCACCTTAAGGCTGGGCTCAGGTTACCCATTCACCTCTTTGTTTGCACAGTACTTAGGTATTATGGAATTGCCTTGTGTCAGCTCGTACCAAACTTCATACGCCTTCTCATGGCGTCTATCTATGTTAGCATTAAAGTTAAGGGGGTAATGAACATGAATATCTTAAAGGACCTCTTCCTAATCAGTAAGCATAAGGAAAATGGGAGGGTAGTACTGAGCTCAATGCAGAAGAGAGGGTTATTGGAGAAGACACCCTCGAGTATTAAACAATAGAAAAAGAGCTTATTCTTTGTTAAGAGTGAAAGGGGCTTCGACTTGCCTTCCTAGTGGGACCTGAACTTGGTTAAGTTAAACAAAAAACCTAATCTCTTGTGGAGGGAGATAGACAGCCTATAGGATATGATTGGCTGGAAGATTGTAGTTGAGCTCCTCTACTAAAATGCTGAGTTAGCTAGGCTCGGGCTTTCCCCTGAGGGTTCAGACAAACAAATAGCTATGAGTCCTTTCCCATGCGCTTGTTTTTTTCTTTATGTTTCTTGTACTAATGTCTTGTTGTATTTTGCTGCCATGGACACTCTTAAAATCGCTCGGATGGCAGCTAAGTTGTCCCAGAAGAGGAAGTTGGATGAGGAGACCCGAACGCTGGCGGTTCAGTCTTTTAAGAAGAAGACTAATGCAGGAAGTTCCCGTACCCCTCCTCCTACTACTATCGTGGTAGAGGAAGATGCGGCTGCCACTCCATCCCTTCCTCCCGTGAGGGTGGTAGCACCCATCTAGGCCCACCTTCCTGATGTTTTCAGATTGGATTGGTTCGTGAAGGTTGGCGACTCATGCTTTGGAAGCACCAACATTGCTCGGGAGTACTTGATCTGGGGAATCTTTCCAAAAGACACGGCCAGACTGACCCAGGAACCTATGGAGAGCCTTGCAGTGATGGTTGAGGGTTTGGCCTCTTAGGTGTCCCATGCTCCTTTAAGTTTTGTTATGATATTTTTGTCTATCTTTAAAGAGTTCGAACTTGCTTTATTTTTTCAGTCGAGCATAGCTTTAGGTGTCCTTTCCTGCCGGTATCTTGACTTGGATAGGAAGTTGGGGGATTGCCACAACTTCATCTGGACCTTACAGGAGTCTTTCGCAAAACATGTGGTGGAGACTGGTTGCTTAGAGAGAGGGTAGGCCCTATTGGTGGAGAACCTTGAGGAAGCTTGATCAAGGTGAGATGCTGCTGAGGCGGAGTTGGCTAAACTCCGAGAAGAGAAAGAGGCTGTTGAGAGGGCCTTGGTTAAATTCAAGGAGTCCTAGGAGTTTAAGTCGGCTATGGAGGTAGCAGCTGGCGACTTTTACCTCAAGGGCTTTGAGGAAGCTAAGTAGCAAGCTTTGGTTGCATACCCAGGCTAGGACTTCTCTATGATGGAGATCCCTTCCAATGAGGAAGATGTTGAGGATGAGGGTCAAGGCCTTATTGCTGAGGAGGATGAGGTGGACATAGAGTAGGATTTTTATTTATTTATTTATTTATTTATTTTTTGCACCTTTGGCCTTTAGTGCCATTTTGTAAGAAAAACTTCTAATTTAATGAGGATCAACTTTTTTGTTTTCCATTTGTCTAAGTATCTACATTCTTACTGTAATCAAAATAGGAGTCCGGGAAAGGCCTTGGGCTCTTTCCTTGGCGCAGGGGAAGCTAACAAACACTTGGCAAAAAAAAACAAATTGTTTCTTTTATTAAGAATGAGTATTACATCAATATTTGGATAAGTAGAACGAGTGAAACAAAGTTGGCGAAGCAAAGATTGGCGAAACAAAGATTGGCGAAGCAAAGATTGGCGAAACAAAGTTTGGCGAAACAAAGTTGGCAAAACAAAGTTTGGCGAAACAAAGTTGGCAAAACAAAGTTGGCGATACTCAAAAGGTTCTACTAGTAGAACTTACAGAGGTTCTGCGCATTCCAAGTGTGTGTCACTAGTTTATTGTCCAAGTCTTCAAGTTTAAACGTGCCTGCTCGGCA
The DNA here is from genome assembly GCA_023935145.1 of Bretschneidera sinensis. NCBI lineage: Eukaryota > Viridiplantae > Streptophyta > Magnoliopsida > Brassicales > Akaniaceae > Bretschneidera > Bretschneidera sinensis. The sequence goes on from CM043702.1 coordinate 47,637,749, forward strand.
AACTCTCTTGATGCGATAGGGACCTTCCCAATTTCAAAGGAGCTTCCTCATCTTCCAGGGGTGAGATACCTTATTTTTTTCTCAAGACCAAGTCGTGCAATCTGAAAGCTCTCTCATTGACTTGAGAGTTGTAGTATCTTGATTACCCTTTGGTGGTAGGCGACAAGCTTGATCTGAGCTTTGTCTCTAACCTCGTCGATCAAATCAACATTCATCTTAAGTGTCTTTTCGTTATTGGCTTCATTGTAGTTCTGTATCCGTAAAGAGGGGTTCCTATCTTGAGGGGTATTACAGCCTCAGATTTGTAAGCTAAGAAAAATGGGGTCTCCCTAGTAGGCATCTGAGCAGTGATCCGGTAGGCCCAAAAGAAACTTGGGAGGTGATTGATCTACTATTGATCGGCATCATCAAGCCTTTTCTTGATGCCTTGCGGGAGAGTTCTGTTTGTTACTTCGGCTTGTTCGTTAGCCTAGGGATAGCCTACCGAGGAAAAAATTTGTTCAATCTGGAGGTCTTGGCAGAACTATTTGAATTGGGTGCTGTCAAACTGCGTATCATTGTCAGTGACTAATACCCTAGGTATGTTGAATTTGTAGACAATCGCGAACCCTCAGGTCTAATAATCAGAAATTGATATGATCCATGTCAAGAACTAAAAAATTGATGGATCAAGAAGACTTCTAAGATCGTCTAGAAGCAGATTTATGTGAGACCGCGACCCATTGCTTATATTGAAGCAAGAACCTTGGTATAATGAAGACGCTACAATCGATTATGGAAGGATTGATTGATAAGTCGAATATGAACGCTACGGAAACTCCGATAAGTTCAGAAGTTTTAAAAGAACCAAAGAGAAATTTCTCTCCAAAAGTATGAATCAAATCTGAATTGTCTTATTCCAAAAGTCAATGACTATTTAAATACATGATAATTCGTAACCAATTAGAAAAAGGAAAACTAAGAAATAAGAAATAAACCTAAACAGAATTCTGGTAGGAATAGGAAACTACGAAATAAGAAATAAACCTAAATAGAATTCTGGTAACCGAAAATCCAAATAAAGAAAGTACCTAACCTGGCATGCAAGCCTTATAATGCAACAATTAAATTCAGAAGGAAACAATTAAGAAAAGGTGCAAGATGCAAGCCTAAAGTGGAAGAAGATTCGGATGCAACAGCCTACTGAATTTAGGCCCATCATAACAGGCCCAAACAATATCCTTTTTGAAACTTTCTTAGGTCTAAATTGAAGTTCAAGACATCATCTTTCCACCCCAACAAGTTTCAGCCCATTTGGAGTTGTGGGAAAGAAGATATGACCATTTTAATTCTGGTCGTTGGGTCCTCCCAAAATTCCAATGTGGAAGTTCCCTTGGATCATGGGAACCCATCCTTGTGGATCATGTATAGCATCATCCTTGGGCCCCCAAAGATAGTTCTTAGCCCAAATATGTTGAATAAGCCCATTGAGAGTTTCCTTGAACCTTTTAGCTCGAGCCCTTGTAACTGGACTAATTGGAACTTGAAGAGGATCCGCATCCCATTTGTTAGCCGTGTCCTCATTATTTCCCTCCTCTTGAAAAAGATTTGTCCTTAAATCATCACCTCCATCAAAAGGGCTTAAATCAGAAACATTGAAAGTGGCATTAACATTGTACTTACCTGACAAATCCAATTTGTATGGATTGTCATTGATGCGCTCAAGGACTTGAAAAGGCCCATCTCCTCTAGGAAGTAACTTTGAACGCTTTTATGTCTGAAATCTCTCTTTCCTTATGTGTAACCAAAACCAATCTCTGGGTTGAAAAATTAGCTGCTGGCAACCTTAGTTAGCTTGTTTTGTATATTGTTCTGTTTGCCTCTCAACGTTTAGTCTTGCCTTCTCATGTATCTACTTAACAAATTCAGCTTTTTTCTTTCCATCGAAGTTAGCATGTTCCGACATAGGTAATGGTGTTAAATCCAATGGAGTTAAAGGATTAAAACCATAAACAATTTCAAATGGTGAGAATTTAGTAGCAAAATGAATAGTACAATTATAAGCAAACTCAACATGTGGTAAACACTCTTCCCAAGTTTTGATGTTTTGTTTAATAATAGCTCTCAACAAAGTAGACAAAGTTCTATTTACTACTTTAGTTTGACCATCAGTTTGTGGGTGACAAGTAGTAGAAAATAATAGCTTAGTCCCTAACTTATACTACAAAGTCTTCCAAAAGTAACTCAATAACTTAGCTTCTCTATCCAAAACTATTGTTCTAGGCATACCATATAATCTTACAATTTCTCTAAAGAACATATTAGCAACATTGGAAGCATCATCAGTTTTGTGACATGGAATAAAATGTGCCATCTTAGAAAATCTATCCACAACCACAAAATTGAATCTTTACCACATTTAGACCTAGGTAAACCTAACACAAAGTCCATCGAAATATCTATCAAAGGCTCACTAGGAATAGGTAGTGGTGTGTATAAACCATGGGGTTGCACTCGAGATTTTGCCTGCCTACATGTGACATATCTACCACAAATTCTCTCAATATCTCTTTTCATGTGTGGCCAATAGAAGTGTTCCTTTAAAACAAATAAGGTCTTAGCAACTCCAAAGTGACCCATTAAATCCCCTCCATAGGATTCCCTCATTAACAAATCACGCAAAGAGCAATTCGGTACACACAACTTATTCTTCTGAAATAAGAATCCTTCGTGCCTAAAGAACTTACCCACTGCATTTTTCTTACAAGCCCGAAACCCCTCACAAAAATCGATAACTGAAGGATATAACTCTTTAATGTACTCAAAACCAAGTAATTTTGCATCTAGAGTAGAAATTAATACGTACCTTCGAGAAAGTGCATCTGCAATGATGTTTTCCTTACCTTACTTGTATCGAATGACGTATGGAAATGTCTCAATGAATTCTACCCATCGTGCATGTCTCCTACTCAACTTATGTTGTCCTTTTATATGCTTCAAGGACTCATGATCGGTGTGAATCACGAACTCCTTAGGCCAAAGATAGTGTTGCCATGTTTCCAATGCTCGAACCAGCACATAAAATTCTTTATCATAAGTAGGATAGTTTAAAGCTGCTCCACTTAATTTCTCACTGAAATATGCGATTGATCTTCCTCCTTGCATAAGAACTGCGCCGATACCTAAACCTGAAGCATCACATTCAATTTCAAAGGTTTTAGTAAAATCAGGCAAAGCAAGTAAAGGAGCATGAGTTAATTTTTCTTTGATCAATTAGAACACCTTTTCTTGCTCGTCTCCCCATTTGAATCCAACGTGCTTCTTGATGACTTCGGTAAGAGGTGCGGCAATATTGCTAAAGTCTTTCATGAACCTCCTGTAAAAACTAGCAAGTCCATGAAAACTACAAACTTGACTTTCACTCGTGGGACTTGGCCATTCTTTGATTGCACAAATCTTCTCTTCATCAATCTGTATTCCTTGTGCACTCACAACAAAACCAAGAAACACAAGCTTATCAATGCAAAAAGTGCATTTCTTCAAGTTAGCAAACAACATTTCTTTTCTAAGCACATCCAAAACTGATTTTAAATGTACAACATGATCATCCAAGTTTGTGCTATAAATGAGAATATCATCAAAATAAACAACAACGAATCTGCCTATAAAAGCTCGCAAAACATGGTTCATTAATCTCATGAAGGCACTTAGTGCATTTGTTAGTCCAAATGGCATAACTAACCACTCATATAAAACATATTTCGTTTTAAAAGCAGTTTTCCATTCATCACCCTCTTTCATTCTTATTTGATGATATCCACTTTTTAAATCAATTTTAGAGAATACACATGCACCATGCAATTCATCTAGCATATCATCTAAATGAGGAATAGGATGTCGATACTTTACCGTTATATTGTTGATTGCTCAACAATCAACGCACATTCTCCATGTCCCATCCTTTTTAGGAACCAAAATCACCGGAACAACGCACGGGCTCATGCTTTCTCTTACGTACCATGTTTCCATTAATTCACTAACCTACCTTTGTAGCTCATTTGTCTCTTCGGGATTGCTTCAATAGGCTGGTCGGTTTGGAATTATAGCACCGGGCAGGAAATCAATTTGATGTTCAATTCCTCGAATAGGAGGTAAGCCATGTGGAATCTCCTCGGGAAATATATCATCAAACTCCTGTAAAAGATAAACAATAGAACTAGGCAAAGATGAGTAAAATTGATTAGTGTTTAACGCCTCTTTGTACAAAAGTATAATCATTGGCTGATTTAAAATCATCGCTCTTTTTATTTCACTCGTTCTTATATAGAAATTTGTTTTTCTCTCAATGGCCGAATCAGCTCTCTTATTTTCTATCTCAATTTTTTCAGCCTCTCTTATTTTCTCTTTCTGGTTTTCATTTGTTCTCTTTTTCTCACTCTCTTTCGTTTGTTCACTCTCTTTTTGTAACCTCACTTAATCTTCATAAACCTACTTTGGTGTTAAAGAAACTAGAGTGATTGTTCTTTGATTTCTTACAAACGAATATTTGTTGGTGAAGCCATCATGCTTAACACGCCGATCGAATTGCCATGGCCAGCCTAGTAACAAGTGTCCAGCTTGCATCGAAACTACACCACACAAAATTCATCTTCATATTTTCCAATACGGAAGGAAACTAACACCTGTTTGTTCACCCTCAGTTCACCACTATTATTGAGCCATTGTAACTTGTAAGGCCGAAGATGTTTAATCGTTGGCAGCCCTAATTTCTCAACCATTGTAGTGCTAGCAACGTTAGTACAACTACCTCCATCAATAATCATACTACATACCTTGTTTTGCACGTGGCATCTAGTATGAAAGATGTTTTCTCGCTGCACTTCGTCATCTTCTTTGATTTACACACTTAGAGCTCTCCTTGCAACCAACAATTCTCCTTGGGCAGCGTATTCCTCATCACTCGCATCCTCTAATGGTGGCATAGATTCAGTATCTTCTTCGCCTCAGTTTCAATTTCACCATTATCTCGCAATACCATAACTCTTTTGTTCGGACATTAGCTTGCTATGTGACCCATGCCTTGGCATTTAAAACACTTAATATCACGATTTCTAGTGGTGGAAGAGTCAGTTTTACCTTGATTTCCATGGCTAGTACTTTCTTGCTTTTGCTCGGTTTTGGGCTCGGCCGTGGCTTGCTTCACAAAATTCGGCATCCAAGATGAACCCGAGTTAGGGTTTTGTCGTGTATTGTTGCCCCTCCTCTTGAGTTGGTTCTCAATTTTGACAGCCATGTGCACCATATCTTCCAACTCCACCGAATTAGCAATTTCTAAGTTCAAACCAGTCAAGAACCTAGCCATAGTAGCCTCTCGATCCTCCTCTACATTTGCTCGGATCATAGCTACTTCCATCTCTTTATAATAATCCTCCACACTCCGACTACCTTGTGTAAGACTTTGCAATTTTTGGTACAACTCACGGTAGTAATGGCTTGGAACAAACCGTTCCTCATCACAGTTTTCATCTTCTCCCAAGTCTCCATTGGACACTCTCTATTTCCCCTCCTGTTTAACGCTAGCTGATCCCACCAAATAATCGCATAGTAAAAAAATTCAATGGCCGCAAGTTTAACCTTTTTAAGCTCGGAATAATGATGACAATTAAACACTAATTCTATATTCTTCTCCCACTCAAGGTAAGCTTCAGGATCGTTTTTACCTTGAAACGATGGAATCTTCATCTTAATACTACCCAAGTTATTGTCTTCCCGATTCCTAGCTTCTCTACCTCGACCACCAAATCTCCTATGGCTAACAACTGATTCCCGATCATCTTCTTCATCAAATACATTCCCATAATACTCTTCATCTTCAACTCTCTCTCCCTTAGGTTGAACTCTCTCCCTCTTATGCACATTAGGAGTGTTTTGTTACAGCCCCACATGTGCATTCTCTACCCGATCTATCCACTCATAAACCTGTTCAATCTCCGTTCTCAATACTCTTCTCATCTCACCCATTTAAGCCTCCATGAGCAACTTTGGATCACCCTCTCCCGACGTATCTCTGGAATTATTTTTGTTCTTATCGTCTGACATGTTTGCTGCAAAAACAATGTTAGAAAAACAAAAGGACCTCACACACTCCCTCACATGTTTCACTCAAAGAATGAGTTACTCAATTTCACTCGTGTTTTCACACAAAAATCATATTGGCTTTTCTTGCCTTTTTTTCACTCGTAATAATCCTCTATAGGTTCTTAACAAACTAACTGAACAAGTATCAAAGTTTCTAGCAACAATTCACCAATAACTCACAAAGAAGATTTAAAGGCTAATTTAAAGGCTAGAATACAAGGAAACAAAGATGAGAAATTGAAATAAGAATCAAAATGATTGAATCTAAATATTACGCACTTTTTTATGTTTTTTTTCCTAAACTAGAAATTTGTTCTTTTTTCTTTTCAATTTCATTTTTTTTCACATTTTTTTTCTTCTTTATGAATCAAAACAAAAGATAAGCAAACCTGCAACTAGAAGGCTTTGATACCAACTGATATTATCCACACTAAGAACTAAGAAATTGATGGATCAAGAAGACTTCCAAGATCATCTAGAAGCAGATTTATGTGAGACCGTGACCCGTTGCATATAGTGAAGCAAGAACCTTGATATAATGAAGATCGAGACCGCGACCCGTTGCTTATATTAAAGCAAGAACCTTGGTATAAGAAGATGCCACAATCAATTATGAAATGATTGATTGATAAATCAAAGATGAACGCCACGGAAACTCCGATAAGTTCAGAAGTTTTAAAAGAACCAAAGAGAAATTTCTCTCCAAAAGTATGAATCAAATCTGAATTGTCTTATTCCAAAAGCCAATGGCTATTTAAATACATGATAATTCGTAACCAATTAGAAAAAAGAAAACTAAGAAATAGGAAATAAACCTAAACAGAATTCTGGTAGGAATAGGAAACTACGAAATAGGAAATAAACCTAAATAGAATTCTGGTAACCTAAAATCCAAATAAAGAAAGTACCTAACTTGGCATGCAAGCCTTATAATGCAACAATTAAATTCAGAAGGAAACAATTAAGAAAAGGTGCAAGGTGCAAGCCCAAAGTGGAAGAAGATTCGGATGCAACAGCTTGTTGAATTTAGGCCCATCATAACAGGCCCAAACGATATCCTTTTTGAAACTTTCTTAGGTCTAAATTGAAGTTCAAGACGTCATCTTTCCACCCCCAATAAGTTTCATCCCATTTTGAGTTGCGGGCAAGAAGATATGACCATTTTAATTCTGGTCGTTTGGTCCTTCTGAAATTCCAAAGTGGAAGTTCCCTTGGATCATGGAAACCCATCCTTGTGGATCATGAATAGCATCATTCTTGGGCCCCCAAAGATGGTTCTTAGCCCAAATGTGTTGAATAAGCCCATTGAGAGTTTCCTTGAACCTTTTAGCTTGAGCTCTTATAATTGGACCAATTGGAACTTGAAGAGGATCCGCATCCCATTTGTTAGCCGTGTCCTCATCAGAAATGCTAGCCAAGGGTTCGGCTTCTACCCACTTGGTAAAGTAATCGATGGCTACTATCAAATGCATTTTCCCCCAGTACCTCCCACATGGTGAAGGGAAGAGAGTTGACGATTGATGTCAAGAGATTGGCTGGTCATTGGGGGATGGAGATATATTCTTAACAAGTTTTGTACAATTTTACCATCTTGACTGCATCGCGGCTCATCTAGGGCCAATAGTAACCATAGCGGAGTATTTTGAATGTAAGAGTTCGGCCTCTGAGGTGATTTTCGCATATACCTTGGTGTACCTCTCTGAGGGCATAATCAGCGTCGGTTGGACCTAGACATTTTAAATACGGAGTGGTAAGTCCCTTTTTGTATAGTTGTCCATCAATTATAGTGTACCTCAAGGAACGAGAGATGAGTTTTTGGCCTCATCATTCTGATCTGGGAGTGTGCCATCCACTAAGTAGCTGAGGATGGAGTCCATCCAGGTTTGCTCTTTGACGAGTGGCATAACTTGTACCTTGTCAATGCTTGGAGTTGGGAGGGTTTCCAGGTAGATAACACGAGTGAAATTAGGATGTTTGGAGAATGAGAGCCGAGCCAAGGTATCCACCTTCGTGTTCTCTGCCCGAGGCATTTCGGCTATTCGAAACTTCTTGAAAGTAACCCCAAGCTCACGAGCTTTCTCTAGATATATTGTGATTTTTACGCCTTTGGATTCGAATTCGCCAGTCATCTGGTTCACTACCAGTTGTGAGTCACTGTAAACTTCTAAAGCCTCGATGGCTAGTGTTTTGGCGAGTTTCTTTCTAGTAAGCAATGCCTCGTACTAGGCCTTGTTGTTTGAGGCCTTAAACCAAACCTTAGGGCATACTCAACAGTGAATCCTGAAAGGCTGCTTAGGATAAGGCCCGCTCCAGAGCATTGTAATTGGACAAACCGTCTACATACAATGTTCAGTTTGGTGTCTACTTGGCTTTCCTTGGGACTTCGATTTCGACTGAATTGTTGGAGAAAGTCGTCTCAATTATGAAATCTACTAGGGCATGTGCTTTGATAGAAGTGTGGGGCTTATATCGAATATCAAATTCCCCCAGCTTGATAGATCATTTGACCATTCTTCCGGAAAGGTCCGGCTTATGGAGAACTTATCGTAGAGGCTGATCAATAAGGAGCACTATGGTATGAGCTTAAAAATATGGTCGTAGTTTCTTGGTAGCGATCAGAAGAGCATAGGCTAACTTTTCATTTGGGAAATATCTCATTTCAGCATCGTGCATGACTTGATTGAAGTAATAGATGGGTTTTTGCACCCCCATGTCTTCTCGGATCAAAGAGGCCACCACATCCTGGCCTGCTGATATGTAGAGAAAGAGTTATTCTTTTGTGAAGGGTTTGGTTAGAAGAGGTGGTGAGCTCAGGTATTCTTTTAGTTCTTCAAATGCTCTATGCTATTCTTTTGGTATGAGCTTAGACATAAAGCAGTTGAGCGCAACTACTTGCCTTGTCAATCTTTGCATTTCTTTAACGTTCCGAGGAACGGTCTTGTCCAAAATCACTTTTATTTTTTTGGGGTTGGCCACTATCCCCCGATGTGTTACCATGAAGCCCAGAAACTTCCCAATGGTGACTCCAAAGGCGCCTTTGGTTGGGTTTAACCTCATCTAGTAGCGGCGGAGTACCTCATCCACATAGACCTCCATGTTATTGTTGGTATCTGTCTAAGGTTTGCATAGGTCTAACCATGGTTCAAAGATGGTTAAAGTTTAAACCAAGATTGGAGGATTAAAGTTCAGTAAGTTAGAAGACTACACATATGTGTGTCCATCAATTTAGAGCAAGGAAAGGCCATGCGCACTAGTGTGTGCACTTCTGCACACAAGTAGAAGGGTGTGCGCACAGCAGCAGAAGGGAGTAGCATCAGGTCAAGGCATAGTGTACCCACTCCAGGGCGTGCCTCCCAGCATGCACACCATTAGATCCGCACTAGTGCCGTAGCGCGCACGCCCAGCACCGCACCACCTAGGCACACTGCTGCACACATAGGCAGCATGCATAAGGACCCTCTTAGGTGCGTGGATGCAATATTAAAACACACAGCACCACTTGGGAAGTGATGAAGGGATATGATTAAGTTATGATCTTAATCAAAGAGTAAGGATTGAATCTCAAGAATGACCAAGAAGTGGATTGCTATAAAAAGGATTTCCTAGCCTCATTTTTCAACATTAGAAACACACAAGTTTATGACATTGTGAGATCAATTGTAAACACATAGAGAGAATTGTGTAAGAGTGACAAACATAAGAGGGACTCTTTGTGAGTGAGGCTGGTTGTAAAAAGATAGAGAAGTCTAGATTAGATAGAGAGCATTTTTTGTTCTCCTTCTTCCTTTCTTTTCTTCTTATTTCTTCAAGAACATTGTGGTTTCTTGAAGGGGATTGCTGTAACTTGTAAGAACCATTTGATTTAGTGCAAAGAATTTGGAGGAACTCACGGGGACATAGGCACATTTTCGAACCTCGATAACAAATTGTTTGTCTTCTTTCTTTCTTTGATTTTCTGTTATTGTGTTCGATTGCTGTATTTCTTTCTACAAGTCATTCTAGACTTGGGTGTTTGGAAGATCACCACCTGGGCATCTTGTGAAGGTGATTTCCAATGGTGGTGTCAGAGCTTTGGACAGTGGTATCAAAGCTGCACAGCTGGGTATCGGAGCAATAACAAGAAGGTGACAGAGCCAAGACTCCAAGAATCAAAGATCAACTTCTTGGGTGATTCAAGAATGGTGTAAAGATTAAGATCTGATCATGTTCTTGAAGGTTGATTCAAGAATAGTGTTAAGATCCATCTTCGATTTGTGTTCTTGAGGTTAAAGAAAGTAGTTAAAGATAGTGCATAAATCTAGGATCTTGTCCGCAAAAGATGGCTTCAAACTTCTGTGTTGAGAAGTTTGATGGAAATGGAGACTTTGCCCTTTGGGAGCAGAAGATCAAGGCGGTTCTAATGCAACAGAAAGTGGACTTGGCTATTGGAGAAGATGATGCTTTTCCAGCAAGTGTCATGGAGGACTAACGGACCGAGATGAAGAAGATGGTCTACAGTACCATTTTCTTGCACATGTCGGATAGTGTCACAAGGGAGTGCGGAGACTCGGAGGATCCGGTTGTCATATGGAAGAAACTAGATGAGTTGTTTCTTACCAAAACTCTCCCTAACAAGATTTATCTTCTTAAAAGAATCTTTGCTTTTAAAATGGATCCTAGTAAAAAGTTTCAAGATAATCTTGATGTCTTTAATAAGCTAATTCATAATTTGAATAGCTGTAGCATTATTTTTCCGGATGAACAATTGGCTATTATCTTGTTAAATTCTCTTCCTGATTATTTTGATAATCTGATTAATGCTATTGAGTATGGAAGGGATACTTTGACAAAGGAGATTGTGATCAATTGCATAAGGGCACATGATTTCAAGGCCAAGATGAAAGAGACATCAAGTAGAGATGGGTTGTTCGTAAGAGGAAGGCCAGCAACTCGTAATGGCAGTAGCAACCATGGCAACTACCGGGAGAAATCAAGAGGTAGAGGGCAGAACCATGGGAGATCTCATTCCAATACGAGACTTGGAGGAGGAATGAGATGCTTCTACTGCAACAAGGAGGGCCATTTCAAGAAAGATTGCAAGAAGAGGATGTGGGATGAGAGGAGAAGCCATACCAACAATGGAGAGGCTTTGGTTGCCATGGGATAATAGCAAGATAATGATGTCTTTGTTGTATGCTCGGATATGAGCAAGGGGTAAGAAGGCAGCGGAAAGTGGATTCTTGATTCCGGGTGCACTTATCATATGTGCCCTCATAAGGAATGGTTCAAGAATTTTAAGGAGATCAATGATGGAAGGGTCTTCTTTGGGAATGAAAATTCTTGCCAAGTGAGAGGGATTGGAGACATGCAATTGAGGATGTTTGATAGAATGATAAGGCTGTTGGAAAATGTGAGGTATCTTCCAGATTTGAAGAGAAATTTGATCTTATTGGGGCAACTGGATTCCCTGGGGTATACATGCAAGATAGAGGAAGGAAAAATCAAGGTGGCCAAGGGATCTTTGGTAGTGATCAAGGTAGCAAGAAACAATGGACTCTATGAGATGATCGGAGAGATAGACATCAATGATCAAGCAGCAAGCTTGATGGCTGAGATGGACAAGGCAGCCCTTTGGCACACTCGCTTGGGACATATGAGCGAAGAGGGCCTGCAAGTTCTCAGCAAGGATGGCCTACTTGGTGGAGACAAAGTAGAGGAACTTGATTTCTGCGAGTGTTGTGTTCTTGAGAAGCAACACCGGGTCAGCTTCAACACCAGAATGCACAAGTCTAAGGGCATTCTTGACTACATTCATGCGAACCTTTGGGGACTAACAAGGACACCAACACAGGGAGGTAACTTTTGCTTTCTGTCTTTAATTGATGATTATTCAAGAAGAGTGTGGGTTTATTTGCTTAGAAATAAATCGAATGCCTTGAATAAATTAGTGGTGTGGAAAGGACTGGTTGAGACTCAAATGGGTAGAGTAGTTAAGGGGATAAGAACTGATAATGGTTTAGAAATTTTTAACCAAGAACTTGATCAATTCTGCAGGTTAAATGGCATTCTAAGACATAGGATGGTTGTGGAAACCCCTCAGCAAAGTGGAGTTGCCGAGTGGATGAATAAGACCCTTATGGAAAAGGTTAAGTGCATGCTAATAGGATCCAGGTTACCAAAATATTTTTGGGGAGAAGCTGTGGCTACAGCTGCATACTTGGTGAATAGATCACCCTCTAGAGCTTTAGAGCTCAAGACTCCCATGGAGATGTGGAGTGGAAAACCCCCTAAATTAAACAACCTTAGAACTTTTGGGTATGCTACATATGCACATCAAAATGAGGATAAATTTAGCCCTAGATCTAGAAAATGTGTATTTCTAGGATATGGTGATGGGGTTAAGGGATATAGGTTGTGGTCCTTAGAAAAGAAGGGCATGAAACTGATTATAAGTAGGAATGTTATTTTTAATGAATTGTTATTTCCCTATTTGGAAGAAACTAACCTTGCAGGGGCTAGTGAGCAAACCAGTTTGGTTCTTGTGGAGCATAGCATCAAGAAAGATTCGGTTCAGGTAGAGCAAGGAAGGCAAGAGGATTCAGACCAGGTAGAGCCCTTGGATGAAGGCCAAGCTCAGAACACTCAAGAAAAGGTTGAACTAGAAGATATTGATGCAGCAATTTAGAAGGATTATCAGCTCACAAGAGACAGGGAAGGAAGGCTGGTCGGACCACCTTCAAGATATGGGTTTGCGGATGCTGTGGATGCAGCAGCTCCTTGGACAGAAGGAGAGATGAGTGAACAAGAGACTTACACAAATGCCATGGAGTGTAAGGATTCGCTAAGACAGAAGCTAGCTATGGAAGAAGAAATGGATTCTTTGAGGAAGAACAACTTCTGGGAACTGGTGAAAATTCTAAGAAAGCAGAAAGTTGTAGAATATAAATGCAATTACAAGATCAAAGAAGGGTATTCTCCAAGAGATGAACTCCAGAACAAAGCTAGGATGGTGGCGAATGGGTTCACAAGAAGAGAATACATAGATTTAACAGAAACTTTCTCACCTGGACACAAGGTGGAGAAGATAGCGAGTATCCTCATCTATGTCGATGATGTGCTGTTGGTTTGGAACAGCAAGGAGAGGATGGAAAGGTTTACATCTTAGCTTAGTGAGGAGTTCGAGAGGAAGGATCTCAGCCTTACACAAAAGATCCTTGGGATGTGTAGAATCCAAGAAAATGAGAGAAACTGGCTAAGGGTTTCTTGGGCAATGGGTGTTCTTAGCAAATTTGTGAGTAATCCTGGAAAGAAGCATTAGCTTAGGATGAAGAGGTTGCTGAGGTATTTGAATGCTCAGTGGTACCACTCATAACAACCGGGGCAGAATGCATAGCGGCTATAGGGTGCAAAGGGTTGTTGGATAAGTGGGAGGTCCTAAAAGAGCAAGTGGTGGTGTCTTCGGATAGCCAAAGTGCGTGGTACTTGTGGAAGAATCCGATGTTCCATGAGAGGACAAAGCATATGGATGTTCGGTATCATTTCATTCGGGAAAATGTTACGAAATGATGCATCTATGTGGACAAGGTTGCCATGGAAGAAAATCCTGAAAATTTGGGTACTAAAGTTCTACCTCTAAGTAAGTTTAATCATTGCCTTGGAGTACTTAGAATAGGGGTCGGTTGATAGATGACTCATGATTAGTTTGGATCCTGAAGCTTTCTACACAATGGTTCAAGTTTAAACACTTAGACAAAGGTAGAGATTGTTGGTATTTGTCTAAGGTTTGTACAGGTCCAACCATGGTTCAAAGATGGTTAAAGTCTAAATCAAGATTGGAAGATTAAATTTCAGCAAGTTAAAAGACTGCACACATGTGTGTGCATCAATTTGGAGCAAGGGAAAGCTATGCACACTAGTGTGCGCACTTCTGCATATAAGCAGAAGGGTGTGCGCACAGCAGCAGAAGGGAGCAGCGTTAAGTCAAGGTGCAGCGCACCTACTCCAGAGCACACCTTCCAGCATGCACACCATCAGATCCGCACCAGCACCACAACGCGCACGCCCAGCGCTGCACTGCCTAGGCACACTGCTGTACACATAGGCAGCATGCATAAGGACCCTCTTAGATGCGTGGATGCAAAGTTAAAATGCACAACACCACTTGGGAAGTGATGAAGGGCTATGATTAAGTGATGATCTTGATCAAAGGGTAAGGATTAAATCTTAAGAATGACCAAGAAGTGGATGGCTATAAAAGAGGTTTCCTAGCCTTATTTTTCAACATTAGAAACACACAAGTTTGTGACATTGTGAGATCAATTATAAACACATAGAGAGAATTGTGTAAGAGTGAAAAACACAAGAGGGACTCTTTGTAAGTGAGGCTAGTTGTAAAAAGATAGAGAAGTCTAGATTAGATAGAGAGCATTGTTAGTTCTCATCTTCTTCCTTTCTTCTCTTCTTGTTTCTTCAAGAACATTGTGGTTTCTTGAAGGGGATTGCTGTAACTTGTAAGAACCATTTGATTTAGTGCAAAGAGTTCGGAGGAACTCACAGGGATGTAGGCACATTGCCGAACCTCGATAACAAATTGCTTGTCTTCTTTCTTTCTTTGATTTTCTATTCTTGTGTTCGATTGCTGTATTTCTTTCTACAAGTCATTCTAGACTTGGGTGTTTGGAAGATCACCACCTAGGCATCTTATGAAGGTGATTTTCAACAGTTCCTCCCGATATGCTCCCTGAAGATATTGTTGACCAGCCTCTAGTAGGTGGCTCCAGCATTCTTGATCCAAAATAACATTACCTTGTAACAATATAGGCCTTGGTCCGTGATGAAGGTAGTATTGGGTTGGTTAGACTTATGCATTAAAATTTGATTATACCCGGAGTTCGGAGTATGCATCTATAAAACTAAGCACTTCATGCCCGGAGGTGGCATCAACCAACTGGTCGATCTGAGGCAAGGGAAAACTGTTATTCGGGCAAGCCTTGTTGAGATCTGTAAAATCGATGCAAATCCTCCACTTACCATTAGGCTTTTTGACCATTACGACACTGGTGACCCATTCCGGATAACTGATTTCTTCAATGAAATCAGCCCTTAAAAGTTTATCTATTTCTTTTTTTATGGCGCTTTGTCGCTCAGGGGCGAATGTTCTCTTCTTTTGGACTATGAGTCGATGATTCGGGTCCACATTTAACCGATGGACGATGATTGAAGGATCGATGCCAGGCATATCGAAGGCCGACCAGGTGAAAAGATCTTGGTTTCTTTGCAGAAAAGAATGTCCTCTTTCTAAGGGAAAAGTCTCAACTTTCCTTTGGACTCTTAATTGAATTCAAGTAGCAAGACCGGGAGGCTTGCTGGTTGCTTCGAACCTTCCCCACACCTTCACTAGTAGGAAACTTTACCTTCAAATGGTATGTAGAGACCACCGCCCTCATCATATTGAGGGTAGGTCTACCAAGTATTACATTGTACGACAACAGATACCTTACTACAAAGAACATAGTTTGTACAGTAGTGATCTGCGGTGGAGTCCCTGCAGTGACTATGAGAACTATGCTCCCTTCGACGAACTCTGGTGTCCCAGAAAAACCATATAGAGGAGATCAAACTGGCTTGAATTAGTCATTCTTTAACTTAATTTATTGGAAGGCTTCATAGAAAAGGATATTCGTCGAGCTTCCATTGTCCACCAGGACTTGCTCGACGTTGTAGTTAGCAATGACCAGAGAGATAACCACAGTGTCGTCATGCGGAGTCTGTACTCCTTCCAGATCATCATTCGTAAAAGGTATCACTTAGTCCGTCTTGATTTGTTTATGAGGTCCGCTGACTGACGCCATTGACTGGGCGTAAACTTTCCTCCCACAAGTGGACAGGCTCATCTTAGCCAGTCCTCCGAAGATGGTTTTGATTATGCCAGTGATGGTCGAAGGATGCTCTTAATTCTTCTGATGGCATTTCTCTTTTCGGACAGTCTTTCTAGAATTCTGCCTGAGGCTCTTCCTTGGGCTCTGGTGTTCCCTATACGGCTTCTCCAAGGCTTGTTGAGATAGGCGGCGAGGATGATCTTCGTAATCTGAGACTTGATGAGATCTGTTGTATTCCCTTAAATACTCCCTTTGGATAAGGGACTCAAGTTGCTGCTTAAGTGCATGGCACTCCTCGGTGTCATGACTATGGTCTTTATGGAAGTGACACCACTTGGATCGATTTCTACTAGGATAAAGCAGTCTTGGAGGCCAACAAAGTAGGTCCCAGCCTTGGATATTCAATAGTATATTCGTCCTGAAGATGCACAACAGGGTGAAGTTCTCGAAGATAAAGGGAGCTCTTACCTTCCCTTCTGGGCGTGATTTCTTGATGGAGCCTTCCCTGGGTTCACAGAGTCTAGGTCAAGGATTTTTTAGGCAGCTGCGTTGAATCAGGAGATGTATTCCCTTACTGGATGATGATAAAGAGGCCTTGGGAGGTCTTCTATGGCCCATTGCTGCTCAGGAAGTGAGATGCGAAGGCGCGAGTCAACTCTTTGAAGAAGTTGATGCTGCCAGGTTCTACCAGGTGTTAGTGGCTTTTTCCAGGGTTAGAGGAAAAGCCCTGCACATAATGGTGTCAAGATGGCGGTGCAACATCATAATGGTCTTCTAATGCTGGAGATGATCTACGGAATCCGTGGTTCCATCGTATGCCATAATAACCAGCATCCGAAAATGTCGAGGGTAGGGGTTTGGAAAAGGATTAGGTAAGAATAGGATGATTTTCTTCCAAGGGTGTCCATTGAGGTGGGGAATGGTGATACTTTTTGTTGGTGTTTGTCTAAGGATTAAACAAGGTTTGAAGAGGTTCAGCATCAAGCCTTGGCGCCTCAGCACACTAGGTGTGCGCCTCAGCACATAGTATGGAAAAAAGGCTCAGCATCAGGTCAAGCCGTAGCCTAGCCTTCCTAGGCTACAGCGCCCAACATGGAGGAGTCCTGGAGGAGGTGTGCACCGTGGCTCAGCCTCCCCCGGGCCACGGTGCTCAGAAACTTGAAGAAGTGTACTCTGCCCTGGGCCGCGGCCTACCCTGTTCTGGGCCGCGGCACCAAGCACACTGGTGCACACATGTTTTAGACTTTTGAGTGGTGCGTGAGGCATGTTCAAAATGCACAGGATCACTAAGGATTAATGAAAGGCTATGGTTGATTGGTCCTCAAGATCTAAGGGTGGATATTGACCTTCAAGATTGGTCAAGAAGTTGGTGCACTGTATAAAAGGTCACCTAGCTTCAAATCAAAACAAATAACACAAGTTGTAAACACAAGAAATCATCACACAAGAGTATTCAAGTGCAAGTGTGAGAGTACAAAGACACAAAACACAGGAGAGGCACTAGAATAGATCTCAAAAGAGAGGCTAGTTGTAAAGAGCGAGTAGTATAAATTGTGTGTAGAGAGCTTTGTAATAGTTCTTATCACTTTCTTTCTTCTCTTCTTTGGTTCTTCAAGAACTTGAGTTTCTTAGAGAGGGTTACTGTATTTGTAAAGAACCATTGATTTAGTGAAGAGAGTTCAGAGGCACTTACGGGGACGTAAGCTATTGCTGAACCTCGATAACAATTGTTGTGTCCTTTCCTTTCTTTGATTTCTGTTTCTGTTTTCGATTCATCTTTACAAGTCATTCTAGACTTGGGTGTTTGGAAGATCACCACCTAGGCATCTCCAAGGTGATTTCCAACACTTTTAGTTTCTGGCATGATGTGTGGTGTGGGAATAACACTTTGGAAATCGATCTCTTGGTGCTTATTCTCTAGCAAGGGATAAAGATGCTTTGATTTGTAATTATGCCTCTTTGATTAGTGGTATGGTGGCTTAGAACATTCCGTTTAACCTAAACGTGTAAGATTGAGAACTTAAAGAATTAAATGATTTTTTTTAAGAATATTTATCAAACAAAAATTGATTTGCAAAGGAGGATTTCCTAAGTGAAAGGTGGATCTTTTGAGCTGAGGTCGTCTTGGTGTTCCTTGCTTTAAAGGCTTTATTTATTCTCTTGTCAATGTCCTCCAATCTCTTGTCCAAGTCAGTGTGGTTTTTGGATGTTCAGAAACCTTGGGATCTGGCTCTAGGAGAGAACCTGGAGGTAGAGTAATGTCAAGACCTTTCTTTGGCATACAAGGAGGATCCAGTGGAGGACTGACCCTCTACGGAATGATGGCACCCAGGAGGTGTCTTTTAGCGAGAATTTCGTTGTGAGAGAGGTGGAGATGTGGGATGAGCGACTCTTCCCCTTACCTCGGTGGCAAGATCAGTGACAAGCCGAGTGAGGTCCTAGAACTGTTCATGAATCTGCGGGACAGTGAAGTGTGAATCGAGGAAGGTTCCTAAATTCCCTTGATATCTAGGTTCTATCGGATCTGGGTGAGGATCATGCCCAGTCCATGTGTCTAATGGTTCGTTGTCATGCTCGGAGCTAGTGCGCTCTGAAATTGCAGGGAGTTGTTGATTAGCTGATCGTTGGCGAATAGATGCTCGGGTGGCGACTGAACTGGTCCTGACAGTGCTTTTGGGTGGCATGACAATAGATAAGTCCTTGATCCTTCAAAATAGAAGGCCATCCTTCTAGCACCAATTTGTTGATATCGAAATTCTGCCAGAATCTGAACCGTCGAGGAGTGGGGTCTGCACCCACGAAACAAAGCTAAAACCTAAAGTCACAGAGGTCGAGGGGGGCTGTGCCTCCGAAAGACTCTCTGATGCCTAAGTTAGTTTAGGACTTTTTCTGGAGCATGAAGGAAATAAAAAAGGAACAGGGGATGTGTCTTAAGAATTGTTCGTACCTTTTGGTTTATGAGGGCCCCCATTTAAAGTGTACAGGAGTAGAGTTTGATCAGGAGAACAACTGTAGTGTTAGGATAGGAGTAGCATTCTTTTGAAGTTATCCATCTACCGTGCGACTTTATCCAGAAGCTAGAACAGAGGAACAACATCAGGTCTTGATGAGAGTCATAAAATGCATTTTAACAGTACTTAATTGTTAGTATTTTAGGGTTGATCTAGGTTTTAATTGCACTTTTATACCTTAACAATTCTAAAGTGTCATTCTTGGATCATTGATTTCTTTTGATGCATTTTCAGGTGTTTGGAGTCTAAACAGAGGGAAAAGCTATCATTAAATAAAGTACAAAGATCCCATGCATATCGGAGCGAAAGAGTGCTTTCGAAAGGACAAAATGAAGAGAAGAAAGTGTATGTGTCGCAGCTTGAAAGGGCTAAGCCTCGGCCTCTAGAAAGCGCACCAAAAGAGCAAGGAAGAAGCATCAGGTCAGGCCGCGGACTGGATCAAGGTGAGCCACGGCCTAGAGGGCTGAGCCACGGCCTGGATTAGGCTAGGCCGCTGCCCAAAAAATGATGAAGAATCAGCACAAGTTGAGTCGCGACCCACAAAATGATGAAGAATAAGCACAAGTTGAGCCACGGCCTGAATCAATTGGAGCCGCGGCGCGAGCACGAAACCTTTGTTTCCGAGATACGAACTAATTAGGGTTTTAATGATAGTTTAAAACCCTAAAACACCCTGGGACCTTTGTATCTTAAATAGATCACTTTAGGGTTTGAAAAAGAAGGATTGAAGGCTGGACAAGGGTCTAAAGACTCAAGGAGGAACCCCATGGCCATCTAATCTCCAAGCGAGGCGAAGGGATGAATCCCTAGGTGTAGTTGTTCCTATTTTCCTTTATTGATTTAGTTATGATAGGGATTTATTATCATTAAACATTGTTATGATTTACTTTTTAATCTAATTAGAAGATTTCCCTTTTATCCGGTGATTGCATCTTTCTCCCCTATATAGTCATGCTCTTCTTATGTGATGTTGTTAAGGTGTGACTGAGTCTGGTAGATTTCTCTTATAGATTTGTCAATTACTGTAGTATTTTCATTATGATATATTGTCGTTTCTTGATAATCTATAAGTTAGGTCATGTGTGCTTGAAAGTAAAGAGGATTTCATAACAATTACATTAGGGTTTACATGTGCTTTAATTGAATATTTTCCGATTGCCTATTTGGGATGTGAAACTTACAATCGAGATAAACAATTGAATCAAGATTGGAGTAAGGCAACGAACCTAGAGAGGATTCTCGGAACCTTGTTGTTTCCTTATCATTCTTTTCAATTTACAATTACTTCATTATCAAAAATTCATATACTCTCACTTGATTTTTATTGTTCGTGTTTAGGTTTACACCTTCTCTTGTAGTTAACTTGTTTCCCTGTGGAATCGACACCCCAAAGCTGTGCTACAACTACCGCGTTATGTTTTGGGTGTACTCAAATTTTGGGAAACGCACTTAAGCACAAGGAAGATTGTCAACTTTTGACATGATGGAAGAAGAACTATAAATAGTTTTTCTTTTCAGCAGCTGTAAAGGCGGTAACTTCGTTCTTTTTTTAACTTTCTGCATTATTTTTCCTTCTTTCTTTCTATAGTAATTTTTTTAATTATTTTTCTTTCTTCTAAGCTTTGATTTTCTGATTTTTTTTATTCTGTTTTATTTATTTCCTCTCTGATTCATTTGGTGTATGCTTAAACCGAGAGATTTGTGAGGTAGATTCATTAGAGGACCCAAAATAAAATTACCCTCTCCTTCCACGTCCGTTAGTGAAACCTCACCTAGATCAAACCATAGTGCACCCATGTAAGAGAATTTAGGGGATTTTTAACATGGCCGATAACCCTAATGAGAATGTTGCTAGGACACTTCAGGATTACCTCCACTCGCGCACAGCCATACCATCATGCATTATGTTTCTAGCCAATTAGAGTTTAAAACAGGGGTGATACAGTTACTCCCTACGTTTTATGGCTTGGACAATGAAAACCCATATGTGCACATTTGAGAATGTGAGGAAGTAGTCACGACTTTTCATAGTCAAGATGAAACCGATGACATTGTGAGGCTTAAGTTCTTTCCTTTCGCTTTGAAGGATAAAGCTAAGAGTTAGCTATACTCACAGAGACCATGATCTATTGGGTCGTGGACTGAGAGGACCCGAATTTTCTTTAATAAATACTTTCCCCAACATAAGACCAATGCTTTGAAAAGGCAAATCTCCACCTTTGCACAAAAGGATAGTGAGATTTTATATCAGTCTTGGGAGATATTTAAGGAGTTATCGAGTATGTGCCCTCACCATGGGTATGAGAGTTGGCGCTTAGTGAGCTATTTTTATGAGGGACTTATATATAAAGAGCGCCAATTTGTAGAGATGATGTGTAACGGTGAGTTCTTGGAGAAAGATCTTGATGAGGCCATAGAGTACCTCAATGAGCTTGCTGAAAAAGCTCACACTTAGACTGGACCTAGTGCTACTGAAAGCACAAATAAGTCATGACCTATAGGGAACCCAAATGGTGGTGGAATTTACCATCTTAGGGAAGAGGATAACCTTAAGGCCAAGGTCGAGATGCTCACTAGGGAACT
Organism: Bretschneidera sinensis; assembly: GCA_023935145.1. Classification (NCBI taxonomy): domain Eukaryota; kingdom Viridiplantae; phylum Streptophyta; class Magnoliopsida; order Brassicales; family Akaniaceae; genus Bretschneidera; species Bretschneidera sinensis. Next base: position 47,659,317 of record CM043702.1, read on the forward strand.
AGAGGTGTTAAAGACTAAAAGCTTAAAGCCAACACACGTAGCTAATCATGCAAAATCTTTTGAACCATGTTTTGTGTGTGGCGGGGTAGATCATCTCACTCAAGAGTGCCCCACATTTATAGATATGAGAGGAATATATGAGGAACAATGTAATGCCTTAAGCATGTACACGAAGCCTTTTACACCCTTCTCTAATACCTATAATCCGAGATGGCGCGATCACCCAAACTTCAGTTGGAAATCTGAAAACCAGTAGCTTGCACAAGCCCTTGCACCATATCATGAACCTGTATCTTCTAGGAGTCCTTTTGAAGACAATTTGCATGCTTTTATTGAGGCATAAGGTAAGACTAATCAAAGATTTGAATATTTAATTACGCAGACTGTTGAAGAAAATAAAGAGATAAAGAGCCAAGTGTCCAAGTTGATGAGCTACTTGAGTATGACTGAGCGAGGTAATTTTCCTTCTCAAGCTCAGTCCACACCCCATGGTCAACACCTAGCACAACAGAATTTGAAGGAGGTGAATGTCATTGAGACACTAACTGGTAAGTCATTACATATCCCAACAACGAAAAAATCAGAGGATGTGGACGAAACCCACCAAGTATACATGATTGACTCATTCATGGGAAAGGTCAAGCACCTTAATCCATTAGAGTCCACCCTCACCCATGGCTTCACAAGAACATATATCGAGCCAGAATTTGCGGATGTTACTGATGACATCCTTGAGGCCTCTCCAAAGCATACAAGCACCGAATTTGGCAATGAAGCAGTGGCTGGTGCATTCAACCTATGTTTGTCTAGGAGGGAATAAAAGTGTCTAGCTGAAGATGTAAAACTTAGCGCTCATGGGAGGCAACCCACAACATGTCCTTTTATTTTTACTATTTTTCATTTTTTTTCTTGTTTATTATTATTATTTTGCTGTTTTCCAGTTTTTTCGCATTTCTTTTTCAGGGACAAAAATACGAAGCAGCTCAAATGGTGGTGCACAATTTTCAGCTTCTATGCACTTTTGGCTACAAAGGGAGTTTCCCTAACTTTTGCTTTCACATTAAGGATAATGCTTATTTTAAGTTGGGGGTGGAGGAGGAAACATAACATATTCCTGTTTTTCATGTTTTTTATTGAACAGCTTAGTATCATCTTCCCTTTTTGTTTGTGTTTAGCATGCTTTGTGTTTGCCTTGGAGTGAATTCATAGGTCAATGATATGAACTTAATTAAGATAGCAGATAGCATTTAGAATAAGTTAAATCTTGCTCCAGTTTGAAATTAATTTAAGTATCAATCTTCATTTGGTTTGAGACTCTAGTTTGTGGTAAGATTGTATGATTAGTCTTAAACATTTAGAGAAGTTTTATGTGTGATTATTTTGTGAATATTTTTGTGGTCTTGACAAGCTCTAGAACTTACTTGATAACCACTTTAGGCGAATTCCTAGAATGCACATTACTTAGGATATGATATAGGCCATTTTTGTACCGTTTGAGCTTGTCAAACCTACCATTGCTATATTTACCACTAGTCACCTATTTGAGCCCTTTTCTTGAAAAAGAATTTAAGCTTTGTTTCTTTCAATAGCCCATTTACTCACCTTTATGAGCCTAAGAAAATAATTTATCATTACTTTTCTCTTAAAAGAACTTAGCTATACACATTTGTTGAGAAGCACTTCAAAGGAGTAAGGATGGAAAAATGAGAAAATATCACTACCATAACCCAAGTACATTAAAGGAGATAAGTTAGGGGCTATAGAAAAGAAAAGAAAAATGAAAAAGGAGGTGAATGGTCTTATACCAAAATACAAAAGAAAAGAAAAGAGAAGTGAATTATGGCAAAGAAAGAAGAAAAGAAAAGAAAATTGGTGATTTGAGAAAAATGCTCAAAAAATGGTTGAAAAAGTTGGGTGTTGAAGTAAGGTTATCTAGTGCTTAAAATTGGTTGTGTTTAAAGCTAAGAGATTGAATTCTTTTACTTGTGAATCCTTCCCATTCTTTCTTAACCTTTACCTTAGCCTAACGTTACAAGCTTATTAAATACCTATTGATGAAATGTAATGTGATTTTTTCTACAATAGTGGAGAGTGGTTTGAAATGTAAGCCTATGGAGCTTATGTTTGTGATTAATGTCATGTAATTTATGATATTTTAAAGGCCAAGACTTGTATTCACGAATGTTATGTATAAAATCATCCAGATGTTCGGATTAATAGATTGTGGTAAGATGGATGTAAAGAGTCAATAACGATCTTAAGATTGATGTTTGGATTACTTTTGAACTTGGGTGAAATTTAATGATTCTATGTGTTGTGTGTTATGTGCGATTTTTGAGACAAAAAGTTGAATTACTCTTGGTATAACACTAGCATTGCTTTACTTTGTTTTGATTCCTACCATAGAACTCATCTCTTGTTTTTGTTTGAATTGCTAGGGACTAGCAATAAGCTAGTTGGGGTTTGTGATAAGAGTCATAAAATGCATCTTAACAGTGGTTAATTGTTAGCATTTTAGGGTTGATCTAGGTTTTAATTGCACTTTTATACCTTAACAATTCTAAAGTGTCATTCTTTGATCATTGATTTGTTTTGTTGCATTTTCAGGTGTTTGGAGTCTAAAAGAAAGGAAAAAGCTATCATTGAATAAAGCATAAAGATCCCATGCATATCGGAGCGAATGAGTGCTTTCGGAAGGACAAAATGAAGAGAAGAAAGTGTGTGTGCCGTAGCTTGAAAGAACTAAGCCTCGGCCTCCATAAAGTGCACCAAAAGAGCAAGGAAGAAACATCAGGTCAGGCCGCAGCCTGGATCAAGGTGAGCCGCGGCCTGGATTAGGCTGGGCCGCTGCCCACAGAATGATGAAGAATCGGTACAAATTGAGCCATGGCCCACAGAATGATGAAGAATCAGCACAAGTTGAGCCGCGGCCTGAATTGATTTGAGCCGCGGCGCGAGCACGAAACCTTTGTTTCCGAGATACAAACTAATTAGGGTTTTAATGATAGTTTAAAACCTTAAAACACCCTTATACATTTGTATTATAAATAGATCACTTTAGGGTTTGCAAAAGAAGAATTGGAGGCTGGACAAGGGTCCAAAGACTCAAGCAGGAACCCCATGGCCGTCTAATCTCCAAGTGAGGTGAAGGGATGAATCCCTAGGTGAAGTTGTTCCTATTTTCCTTTATTTGATTCAATTGTGATAGAGATTTATTATCATTAAACATTGTTATGATTTACTTTTTAATCTAATTAGAAGATTTCCCTTTAATCCGGTGATTGCATCTTTCTCCCCCATATAAGTCTAGTCATGCTCTTCTTATGTGATGCTGTTGAGGTGTGATTGAGTCCGGTAGATTTTACTTATAGATTTTTCCATTACTGCAGTATTGTCATTATGATAAATTGTCGTTTCTTGATAATCTATAAGTTAGGTCGTGTGTGCTTGAAAGTAAAGAGGATTTCATAACAATTACATTAGGGTTTACATGTGTTTTAATTGAATATTTGCCGATTACCTGTTTGGGATGTGAAACTTACAATCGAGATAAACAATTGAATCAAGATTGGAGTAAGGCAACGAACCTAGAGAGGATTCTCGGAACCTTGTTGTTTCCTTATCATTCTTTTCAATTTACAATTACTTCATTATCAAAAATTCATATACTCTCACTTGATTTTTATTGTTCGTGTTTAGGTTTACACCTTCTCTTGTAGTTAACTTGTTTCCCTGTGGAATCGACACCCCAAAGCTGTGCTACAACTACCGCGTTATGTTTTGGGTGTACTCAAATTTTGGGAAACGCACTTAAGCACAAGGAAGATTGTCAACTTTTGACATGATGGAAGAAAAACTGTAAATAGTTTTTCTTTTCAGCAGCTGTAAAGGCGATAACTTCGTTCCTTTTTTTAACTTGCTGCATTATTTTTCCTTCTTTCTTTTTGTAATAATTTTTTTTCTTTCTACTAAGTTTTGATTTTCTGATTTTTTTTATTCTGTTTTATTTATTTCCTCTCTGATTCATTTAGTGTATGCTTAGACCGAGAGATTTGTGAGGTAGATTCATTAGAGGACCCGAAATAGAATTACCCTCTCCTTCCACGTCCGTTAGTGAAACCTCGCCTAGATCAAACCATAGTGCACCCCCACAAGAGAATTTAGAGAATTTTTAACATGACTGATAACCCTAATGAGAATGTTGCTAGGACAGTTCAGGATTACCTCCACCCTACACGCACAGCCACACCATCATGCATTATGTTTCCAGCCAATACTCGCCAATTAGAGTTTAAAACAGGGATGATACAGTTACTCTCTACGTTTCATGGCTTGGATAATGAAAACCTATATGTGCACATTTGAGAATTTGAGGAAGTTGTAATGACTTTTCATAGCAAGATGAAACCGATGACATTGTGAGGCTTAAGTTCTTTCCTTTCGCTTTGAAGACTAGAGCTAAGAGTTGGCTATACTCACTAAGACCACGATCTATTGGGTCATAGACTGAGATGACTCAAATTTTCTTTAATAAATACTTTCCCCAACATAAGACCAATGCTTTGAAAAGGCAAATCTCCACCTTTGCACAAAAGGATAGTGAGACTTTATATCAGTCTTGGGAGAGATTTAAGGAGTTATCGAGTATGTGCCCTCACCATGGGTATGGGAGTTGGTGCTTAGTGAGCTATTTTTATGAGGGACTTACATATAGAGAGCACTAATTTGTAGAGATGATGTGCAATGGTGAGTTCTTGGAGAAAGATCCTGATGAGGCCATAGAGTATCTCAATGAGCTTGCTGAAAAAGCACACACTTGGACTGGACCTAGTGCTACTGAAAGCACAAATAGGTCACGACCTATACGGAACCCAAATGGTGGTGGAATTTACCATCTTAGGGAAGATGATAACTTTAAGGCCAAGGTCGAGATGCTCACTAGGGAACTAGAGGTGTTAAAGACTAAAATCTTAAAGCCAACACACGTAGTTAGTCATGCAAAATCTTTTGAACCATGTTTTGTGTGTGGCGGGGTAGATCATCTCGCTCAAGAATGCCCCACATTTGTTGATATGAGAGGGATATATGAGGAACAATGTAATGCCTTAGGCATGTACACGAAGCCTTTTACACCCTTCTCTAATACCTATATTCGAGATGGCGCGATCACCCCAACTTCAGCTAGAAATCTGAAAACCAGCAGCTTGCACATCCCCCTGCACCATATCTTGCACCATATCATGCAACTGTATCTTCTAGGAGTCCTTTAGAAGACACTTTGCATGCTTTTATTGAGGCACAAGGTAAGACTAATTGAAGACTTGAATCTTTAATTATGCGGGCTGTTGAAGAAAATAAGAGATAAAAAGCCAAGTTGATGAGCTACTTGAGTGTGACTGAGCGAGGTAAGTTCCCTTCTCAAGCTCAGTTCACACCCTATGGTCAACACCTAGCACAACAGAATTTGAAGGAGGCGAATATCATTGAGACACTAAGTGGTAAGTCATTACACATCCCAACAACAAAAAAATCAGAGGATGTGGACGAAACCCACCAAGCATACATGATTGACTCATTCATGGAAAAGGTCCAGCATCTTAATCTATTAGAGTCCACCCTCACCCACGACTTCACAAGAACATATATCGAGCAATAATTTTTGGATGTTACTGATGACATCCTTGAGGCATCTCCAAAGCATTCAAGCATCGAATTTGGCAATGAAGTTGTGGCTGGTGCATTTAACCTATATTTGTCTAGGAGGGAATAAAAGCGTCTTGCTGAAGACGTAAAACTTAGCACTCATGGGAGGCAACCCACAACATATCCTTTTATTTTTTGCTGTTTTCGTATTTCTTTTTCTTGTTGATTATTATTATTTTGCTGTTTTTCAGTTTTACTTTCGTATTTCTTTTTTAGGGACAAAAATACGAAGCAATTCAAATGGTGGGGCACAATTTTCAGCTTCTATGCACTTTTGGCTACAAAGGGAGTTTCCTTAACTTTTTCTTTCACATTGAGGACAATGCTTATTTTAAGTTGGGGGTGGAGGAGGAAACATAACATATTCCTGTTTTTCATGTTTTTCATTGAACTGCTTGGTATCATCTTCCTTTTTTGTTTGTGTTTAACATGCTTTGTGTTTGCCTTGGAGTGAATTCACATTTCAATGATATGAACTTAATTGAGATAGCAGATAGCATTTAGAATAAGTTAAATCTTGCTTCAGTTTGAAATTAATTTAAGTATCAATCTTCATTTGGTTTGAGACTCTAGTTTGTGGTAAGATTGTATGATTAGTCTTAAACATTTGGAGAAATTTTATGTGTGATTATTTTGTGAACATTTTTGCGGTCTCGACAAGCTCTAGAACTTACTTGATAACCACTTGAAGCAAATTCCTAGAATGCACATTACTTAGGATATGATATAGGCCATTTTTGGACTGTTTGAGCCTGTCAAACCTACCATTGCTATATTTAACACTAGTCACCTATTTGAGCCCTTTTCTTGAAAAAGAATTTGAGCCTTGTTTCTTTCAATAGCCCATTTACTCACTTTTATGAGCCTAAGAAAATAGTTTATCCTTACATTTTTCTTAAAAGAACTTAGCTATACATATTTGTTGAGAAGCACTTAAAAGGAATAAGGATAGAAAAATGAGAAAATATCACTACCATAACCCAAGTACATTAAAGGAGATAAGTTGGGGGTTATGGAAAACAAAAGAAAAATGAAAAAGGAGGTGAATGGTCTTATACCAAAATACAAAAGAAAAGAAAAAAGAAGTGAATTATGGCAAAGAAAGAAGAAAAGAAAAGAAAATTGGTGATTTAAGAAAAATGCTCGAAAAATGGTTGAAAAAGTTGGGTGTTGAAGTAAGGTTATCTAGTGCTTAAAAGTGGTTGTGTTTAAAGCTAAGAGATTGAATTCTTTTACTTGTGAATCCTTCCCATTCTTTCTTAACCTTTATTTTTGCCTAACGTTACAAGCTTATTAAAGACCTATTGATCCAACGTAATGTGATTTTTTCTACAATAGTGGAGAGTGGTTTGAAATGTAAGCCTATGGAGCTTATTTTTGTGATTAATGTCATGCAATTTATCATGTTTTAGAGGCCAAGACTTGTATTCACGAATGTTATGCATAAAATCATCCGGATGTTCGGATTAATGGATTGTGGTAAGATGGATGTAAAGAGTCAATAACGATCTTAAGATTGATGTTTGGATTACTTTTGAACTTGGGTGAAATTTAATGATTCTATGTGATGTGTGTTATATGCGATTTTTGAGACAAAAAATTGAATTACTCTTGGCTTAACACTAGCATTGCTTTACTTTGTTTTGATTCCTACCATAGAACTCATCTCTTGTTTTTGCTTGAATTGCTAGGGACTAGCAATAAAGCTAGTTGGGAGTTGTGATGAGAGTCATAAAATGCATCTTAACAGTACTTAATTTTTAGCATTTTAGGGTTGATCTAGATTTTAATTGCATTTTTATACCTTAACAATTCTAAAGTGTCATTCTTGGATCATTGATTTGTTTTGATGCATTTTCAGGTGTTTGGAGTCTAAAAGAGAGGGAAAAGCTATCATTGAATACAAAGATCCCATGCATATCAGAGCGAATGAGTGCTTTCGGGAGGACAAAATGAAGAGAAGAAAGTGTGTGTGTCGTGGCTTGAAAGGGCTAAGCCTCGGCCTCCAGAAAGTGCACCAAAAGAGCAAGGAAGAAGCATCAGGTTAGGCCGCAGCCTGGATCAAGGTGAACCGTGGCTTGGAGGGCTGAGCTGCGGCTTAGATTAGGCTGGGCCATGGCCTACAGAATGATGAAGAATCAGCACAAGTTGATCCGCGGCCTGAATCAATCTTAGCCGCGGCGCGAGCACGAAACCTTTGTTTCCGAGATACGAACTAATTAGGGTTTTAATGATAGTTTAAAACCCTAAAACACCCTTAGACCTTTGTATTATAAATAGATCACTTTAGGGTTTGAAAAAGAAGGATTGGAGGTTGGACAAGGGTCTAAAGACTCAAGGAGGAACCCCATGGCCGTCTAATCTCCAAGCGAGGCGAAGGGATGAATCCCTAGGTGTAGTTGTTCCTATTTTCCTTTATTTGATTCAGTTGTGATTGGGATTTATTATCATTAAACATTGTTATGATTTACTTTTTAATCTAATTAGCAGATTTCCCTTTAATCTGGTGATTACATCTTTCTCCCCCATATAAGTCTAGTCATGCTCTTCTTATGTGATGTTATGGAGGTGTGAATGAGTCCAGTAGATTTCTATTATAGATTTGTCCATTACTACAGTATTTTCATTATGATATATTGTCATTTCTTGATAATCTATAAGTTAGGTCATGTATGCTTGAAAGTAAAGAGGATTTCATAACAATTACATTAGGGTTTACATGCACTTTAATTGAATACTTGCCGATTGCCTGTTTGGGATGTGAAACTTACAATCGAGATAAACAATTGAATCAAGATTAGAGTAAGACAACGAACCTAGAGAGAATTCCCGGAACCTTGTTTTTTCTTTATTATACTTTTCAGTTTACAATTACTTCATTATAAAAAATTCATATTCTCTCACTTGATTTTTATCGTTCGTGTTTAGGTTTACACCTTCTCTTGTAGTTAACTTGTTTCCCTATGGAATCGACACTTCAAAGCTGTGCTACAGCTGCCATGTTATGTTTTGGGCGTAATCAGGTCTTATGGTGTGAAATTGCATTATGCTCCTTGCTACGTGTCGGGAGGTGATTGGTCGTCTCGTCATGGCTACAAAATTACTATTTTTACATTGGAGACTGACACGTGGCATTGCGTTATTTGTAAGGGAATTATCTCCCACATCAGATTAGTACAGATTTTCAGTAAGAGCTCCAATCCTTGCGAGACAATCGGCCACTTTGTTCATTTCTCTATAACAAAAAGAAGTTTCGCGTTACTGAAATTAGTCAAGATCCTCCAGCAGTCGCATAGAAGATCCCTTATTGTTATCTCCTCCATCTGCCATGTGCATAATAAACCAAAGTTCATCAATGAATCTGTTTCAATTTCTAGCTGAGTGATTCCTTTTGTTTGCGCTAAATAAGTCCCTGCCTTGAAGCCCAAAGCTCAGCCACAACATTATTTTTATGAACCATATTCATTATAAATTCACCTTTCCAATTCCTAATCACCACCTCCACCTGCATTATATTATCAGGGTTCCCCATGGAACTAGCATCTGTATTAAGTTTATAGAATAATTTTTTGGAGGTCTTATAGGGGTCAAATTAAAATGGTGAGTAATGTGGGATCTGATAGTGCTGTTTTCCACCCACACATCATCCCAAAAGTTAATAGCATGACCATTTCCAACACTCCACTTAATGTTGTTCCTAAATTCATCAATGATATTACAAAGACCAAACCACATGAAAGATGAGTTTGATTTTTTCTTAATTAGATTAGGGCCTACTGTTCCTATACTTAGCTTTGCAGATGACTACTTTGTGTTTGCAAAAGCCTTGGAGGACAGTGCTTCAGAGACTACTAGTGTCTTTTTTTCTGGAGAACGTGTTAATTTTGACAAATCAGCTAGCATATAGTTTCGCCTAACACTACTCCTTATGATGTGAGATCTATTGCTTCTAGTTTGGGAATTCCTATCCAGAATCAAATGGGAAATCATCTAGGTATGCCAATTATCATTATTAAACTTAATGCCTGGTATAATCATTATTTATCATATGCTGGTAGATGAACCCTTATACAATCTGTTTTATTCTCAATACTAATATATGTTATGAGCTCTTTTCTGCTGCATCTGCGATTGCAATGTTGGAGAAAGATATGGGGATTTTTTATGGAAAGGAACATCCAGTACGAGGAAAGTACATCTTATCAATTGGCATCAAGTGACTCCCAAAATCTTGGGGGTTTAAAAGTTTGTACCATATTTTTTCTAGTGAGTACTTCAAATTGCATTGGAATGGAACGACTTTTTTGTAGTAACATTTTTAGAAAGTTTTAAATTTCTCACATGCAATTATATTAGCTTTTCAATAGTTATTATTTAACTATTTTAATATAGTTTTCATTAGCTATTATTATTTGGCTATTTTAATATATCCATAAATTGAGGGTTATAAATTTTGTAATTATTTCTATTTTAAATTTTGAATTTCTCAGACCCATCAACTTTAGGAGATAGCTATTCGAGTTATGCGCCCCTTTTGGGTTTGTACCAGTTCCGTTCTTGAGGAAATTTTGGCTTGCAGTGGTATTCGTGTTTCTAAAGAAAAGAGGAAAGGTGTCGCTTTAATCCTTCTTTCCATTATGCGGATGGTTTGGTTGGAAAGAAACAAGAGAGCTTTTGAGAAATTTTAAGGCTCATTTGTGACTACAAATACAAACTTTTCAAGAGCTTAAGACAATTTTTCAGATTCTTCTTCATGTTTTCTACTTTCTACATATTTGTGTTTTTGGGCAATCTTGATTGGGTCGGTTCACCCTCACTTCCTAGTGGACGTGCACTTTGTAGGAGGCAAAGCTGCTAGTACTGGGGTTTTATCTTAGAGTCGGCCTTAACTGTTTATACCCACACGTAGGGAGGCTATAATGGCTTTAGCATAGTGACTTTCCATGACTCATATGCCATCTCTTTGTATTTGATGTTTTCAATTATGCTTATTTTATTTGATTATACTATTTTGTTTCAAATCATATTATGCATGTTATGTTAAAAGTATTTTGAATTCTACAAATATATATTCAAATTTGTGTTTTAATTTTGTATCACCAATTATATAATATTTTTGACAGTTAAAGTCGTTATAAATTTTAAAATTTTTGTCTCTATTTATATTTTCCTTGGGGTAACTTTCTAGAATTTTCAGCATTAATCAGTAATTGATAATTGTTAATCATTATCTGCTAATATTGATAATTAGTTACTTTGTAGTTATTGTTTAGCATTTCAGATTTAATTTAAAATAGATTTGTTACGAAAAAACGGTTACTTTTATATATCTATTAAAATTAAAAAATTACTTTATCAACATATTTTAAACTATTAAATAATTATTATTTTAAATTGTTTTGAAATTATTTTAAATAGTTTAGCATTATTTTAAATTGTTTGATTAAATCCAGACTTAATATGTAAATTTATTGAATACTTTATTCTAAGAAAAAAGGAAAAGAAAATTGTTATATCAATTTTACAAAATTAAATCAATCTATCAGTTATCCATTCTATAAATAAGTATTGTTATTGCAAGAAAATAATTCGTTGTTTTAACTACGTTTTAAATTCATTTGCAGTTTCAAATCTATTTCAAATATGTTATAATCATCTAACACATACTGTTTTATTTTATAAACAGACTTATTGATAAATTATTTTAAATAAAATATTTAAGAAAAAATAATAAAGCAACTAGAACAAATATATCATTATTATAAGATTTTAGAATACTTATTATCTTTTTAAAGTTTGCCTTAGGTGGTAGTTTGTACAACACTTAAATTTGATATATATTTTTCTTTTTTTTTGCAAATAATATATGTTATTGTATGATTAATTGGATTTATTTAGTGTTAATCTTATTCATATAATTTTGAGTACTTGAAATATCGAACATAGATTTTATTACTCATAAAAACTTGAGTTGCGCTAAGTAGTTCCTAGAATGACATCATACGAGGAAACCGATAGTGTAAAACCGGAAAAAAAAAATGATGGACTTTTTTTTAGGAGATGACAAAAGCAAATTATGTATTGGTTAACATTATTAGGTTTCATACCCACTCTAGAATACTCAACTTAACTTAACCTAGAGATACATCAACTAGTGAATCCAAAGTCCCTAAGTACACCTCTCAAGAAATTGAGTACCATTGACATAATAGAATTCTTAGTGCCCTTTTCTCCACGTATTTATGACATTTACCATTCTACCAAAAGTGCTAAAGATCAATGGAAAGCCTTAGAGGATGAGTATGGTATAGATGATGCGCGTATAAAGAGGTTTAATTTTCAACCTTTAATAAATAAAACATGATATATAGTAAATCAACTAATGATCAAATTCATGAATTTCAAAACCATCTTAGAGGTGGAGAGGAGAATGGTACTAAGTTTAGTGAATATTTTAAGGTGTCATGTCTTATAAACAAACTTTCACCTTCTTGGAGTGAATTTTTCAAAGGCTTTAGACATAAACAAGGTACTTTGACCTTAACCTAAGTTTTCAATTCTCTTAGAATAGAAGAACAACATAGGTTAAGTTTTAAGCAAAAAAAATGAGATAGATGCTAAGGTGAATACGGTATAACAAAATAAAACCTCTAACTGATTGAAGAATAATAGTAACAACCGACCCAATAACTTTAGGCCTAAAAACTCACCCAATAACTTTCAACCTAACCAAAATTAACAAAACCAACCCAATCATTCCTCTAACCCAAATTCTAAGAACTCTAATGGTAAAGGAAATCAAAGACCATGCTAAGTATATGGAAGGACTAATCATATTGGCCAAGATTGTTACTATAAGAAGATTAGTGAGTACAAGCCTAATTTTGGGAAGAAAGGCTCTCAAGTCAACATGCTAGAGGATGGAGAATTGATGTACTAATTTTAAATGTTTGCAAGTGCACGAATCACAAATAGTATTGTGATGAGTTTACTCTCGAGGTCGATCTCTCAAGGAATTGCAGTGGTTTAAATCCTAAATTACTTTCTTAAAATTACTAAAACAAACTCTAAAATTAAATCCTAAACACTCTAATTAAAAGATCGGTGAAGAGAAAATTGAAATAAAAACAATTAAGTAAATTAAACAAAATGAATTATGAAGAGATGAGTATAATCAATGAGAACAATTAGGATTTTAGCTTGCTATCCAATCATGAATTGGAACATTTGGTGAATATAAAGAATTAATCAACATCCAAGATTATTGGTATTTCCGTTAAGACTAGAGAATGCCATTGATCGTGTTTATTCTCAATTTATAACTAATTAATTAAATCCCAAGGATCGTGTTCATCAATCAATTAGTTAAATTAAGTATAAGGAAAACGCAACCACCTAAATCACAATTTGATTTGAATCTTGATTTAAATTCCTATTCAAGAAAGCTTAATTAGGTCAAGATGATTTGCCCTCAACCTAATCTCGAATATTAACCTTGACTATCAATAATAGATGGCCAATCTACAAGCAATAATCAAAGGTATGAAGGATATTGAATAAGAAATAATCTGGAAAATTTCGTAAAACTAAGTCCACCAAAATATCCAAAACAATTAAGGCAGCTAAGCCAAACGCCCAACAATGCGTTCAGCCGCTCATGTTTAAATCCCAATCATAGAATTCAAATACTAGGGTTACAAACATATTGAAGGACAAAAGGAGCAAAGATAGAATTTCTTCCCGAATTAAAAGATGAATCCTCAAAGTCTTGAATCGATTGATCGTCGTCTTCAATCTCTTGATAAGCCGTCTTGATGAAAGAAACCGTCTCCTCCTTCAATCTCCCAAAACCCTTCTTGATAATATCTCTCTAAGAACTATCGTCGTCTCTCTTCTTCTCTAAGTCTAAATTCCTATATATAGTTGTATGGAGACGGTTTTGTAGACAGAAAAGTCGTCCTAGGGTTTTTGTTCAGGCCGTGTGCTTCTGCTGCTGTCCAGGCCCGGTTTTGCTACTGTCTAGGCCATGTGTTTGCTGCTGTCCAGGCCAGGTTTTTGCTGTCTAGAACTAGTTCGATTATGCTACTTTCCATTCTGTGCAAATCTCAAAAAAATCAAAATTTAATAGCTCATTCTCTTCTACCACGCTGAAATCACGCACAGCATGACCTTTATCTACTAAAACTGCCATAAATTTCTCTAGAAAAATCTTATTTATGAGTCATGAAATTCTTTAGAAAATAGACATCCGGATCTTTCCAAACATATATGGCTCATCTCCTGGTTCTTCCTGAATCAATACAGTTTAATCCACAAAAATCACTTTTACCACACTGAAATCACGCACAACCTGACCTTTGTCTACTAAAACTACCATAACTTTCTCCAAAAAAATCATATTTACGAGCCGTAAATTCTTCAAAAAATAGACATCCAGATCTTTTCAAATATATAAGGCTCATCTCTTGGTTCTTCCTAAATCAATACAATTTAATCTGCAAAAATGACTGATCTGTACGGGCAATTCTGCCAATTTAGTGAAACTCCTTTCCAAGTGCTTGTGAACCTGTAAAACAACGAAAAACAACTCAAAGTAACAAATTCTTAAGCTAAACATATAAATAAATACTTGAAAAACATACAAAATAGTAGGACAAATATTTGTTCATCAAATACCCCCAAACCTAGATTTTGCTAGTCCTCAAGCAAAACTAAAAGAAAACATAAACAAAACAAACCTAAAAACTTAAATCAACAAAACCCTCATGCTTTAATTCTTATTATGACTCATACCTAGATATCTTATACACAATTATGTTCATAGTCTCAACACTTCACAATTCATTGCTCAAATCAAGTATACCTCGCACATCCATATTCCAATGCTCAAAACACCTTACGTCAATTACCCCCAAACCTAACGTAAAGAATCCGAATTCGCTTCGACTCTAGGCCTCACAGGATTCACTCATTAAGCACACCGAACCTAGGTTTCAAACACTCATCAAGCATATGCGAATAGAAGTTATGTAAACAAGAAATTTCAAATATAAATTTTCATATGGATATAGATATCATCAAAGAACACTCATATGTTCGCAGAATAGATCTCATAAAAGAATCAAATGCTAGGATTGCAAAGCTATCACATCGCCTATATCATATCCTAGTCAAACACCTGAAGCAAAATATATTGAGTGTGAACCTATGCATAAATGGGCATGGTTGGCCGAACCTAATTTATACCAAAGCTCTTTCTTTTCAACTCTTTATAAGAGTGACTTCAATACCCTTGAAGTATCTCATGTCCTCTTTCTTGTCTGACCAAATCCATTTTTGACATGTTTCTCATAGTTATATATATATATATATATTCTTTTCTTTTCTCTTTCTTTTTCTTTTTCTTTTTCTTTTTTTGAATAGGAATTTGGATCTTTCTCCAGAGACAGTGGCAACTAGGGCGTATAACGATAGGCACATACTCAAACTTTTTACTCAAGTTATTCAACTAAAATAATGAGAATACACAACATGATACTTCAAGTGAGTTATATAATCCTAGCATTCAATGCAAAACCTATAGAGATCATCTAACAATTATGGTCATAACGAAGTGTGTTTAAGAGTACCATGAAACTAACTCTTAGAATAAAACACTTATGGCTCAAATAACTCACTAGGTAGTCTCCACTATTTGATTCTCAATCATTAGATCTAGGTTCATCTCAGTATCAACATCAAGAGCATGGTCTATAGAATATAAATATACATCAATCCTCACAACAACTTGTCAGTGTTAAAGAAACTAAACTCAATGTGCATAAAAGACTTAATTACTAACCATAAAACAAATTGTAGCATGAAAATTTTGTTTCAGCAAGTTCTAATTGTACCCTCAAACCTAAACTAAACATTATCCTCAGTGTATAAAATCAAACACGCGTTTAGAAAAACATTTAGAAGGGAAAAATGAAAATGAAAGAACATAAAACATACTCTAACAAATGGGAGGGTTGCCTCCCACTAAGCACATTCTTTAATGTCTTAAAAAGATGTTGGTTGAACTTGTTCAGGATCGTGCACCTCAATGCACTCAACAATCCCCTTCTCATGGACTCCTTCTAAGTAAGGCTTCATACAATGCCCGTTGACCTTGAATGTCACTTGAGTCTTCGGGTTTAACAACTCTAACGCTTTATGAGCAAAAAGGTTGACTACCGAAAATGGTCCGCACCATCTTGACTTCAATTTTCCTGGAAATAATTTGAAACGGGTGCTAAACAAAAGAACTTTCATTCCAGGATAAAGAGACTTATGGATAAGGCCTTGGTCATGGTAATTCTTAGTGCGTTCTTTGTAGATCTTTGCATTCTCATAGGTTTCATCATGAATCTCTTTTAACTTATTGAGGTGTAGTAACAGCTTCTCTCCTGCCATTGAGTTGTAGTAACCTGAAAGACCATCAAGAAAACAATAAAAATCATGCCTTGCTAGTCTTTCCAACATCTTATCAATAAAAAGAAGTGAAAAATGATCTTTTCTAGTAGCCGAGTTCAATTTCTTGTAATCAATGCACATTCTCCATCCTGTAGTCATCCTACTGGGAACTAGCTCATTCTTCTCGTTTCTCACCATTGTAATCCTATACTTCTTAGGCACAACATGAATTAGACTAACCCATCTACTATCTGAAATGGGATAGATAACTCCTGCATCTAGGAGTTTTAAAATTTTTTTCTTCACTACCTCTTGTAGGTTAGGGTTTAGTCTCCTTTGAGCTTCTCTCATAGGTTTGGTACCGTCCTCTAAAATGATCTTATGCATACATGTAATAGGACTAATACCCCTGATGTCATTTATACTCCATCTTATGGCTCTCCTAAGTCTACTAAGCTATTTCACAACTCTTTCCTCTTGAGTTTAGGTCAAACTAGAGGAAATAATCACAGGATATGTGCCTCTCTCTCCCAGAAATATGTACTTAAGGTGCTTAAGAACCTCTTTAAGTTCAATTTTAGGTGGAGTAGTATCTTCTCTAGGTAGAGAACTTGGCAATTCTAAAGGTTTGCTAGAATTTTCTTGAGGTGACACTGGTATTGCACTATCTAACATCTCATGATACCCTTTAGTCTCTTCTTCTAGTGTTTTCTCTACTCTCTCAGTTGTAAGAGCAACTTCAAGCTTGTCCTCTATTTCTATCTATGAATAAGTGTCATAAACAAGTGAGTCCACACCATCAATAAAAGAACACTTATCGTTATTAGAAATAGAAGAATGAGTGGTTAGAGAATCAAACACTTCAAATTGTACAGTCTCTCCCAAGACTGCCATCGTTAAACTCCTATTATGGACATCAATAATAGTCTTGGTTATGGCCATAAATGGTCTACCAAGAAGAATTGTGTGCTCATTGTCCTTAGATGGGGTTCATTCCATCTCTAATACCACGAAATCCACAAGCACAATCACTTTGTCAACCTGCACCAATATATCCTCAACTATTCCCTTAGGATATTTAACTGACCTATCAGCGAGTTGAAGGGACATAGTTGTTGACTTAATCTCCCCCAAATCTAGTTGCAAGTATATCGAATATGGCATAAGATTTATACTTGCTCCTAAGTCTAGCATTGCTTTGGTGACCTTCTTATTTCCCATTGTGATGTTGATGATGAAACTTTCGAGATCTTTCAGTTTAGGTGGCAAGCTTTGTTGGAGCACTGCAATAGCAACTTCTGACACCATCACTTTCTTATTCTTCTCATATTTCCTCTTTTTGGTGTTAAGTTCTTTAAAGAATATCACATATGATGGCGCATTCCTAATAACATCCAAAAGAGGCAAATTAATATTCACTTTAGAAAGCATGTCAAAAATATCAGAAAATTGCTTATCCTATTTGACATCCTTCAGACGGCTTAGATAAGGAATAGGAGGCATGTAAGACTTGGTCGCCTTGTGCAATGTCGTGAAAGAAGATGGCTCATTCTCGTTGCTCACCTCAGATGTTTGAGAAGATTGTGGATCTTTAGCTGGATTTTCTTTAGGAGCGTCATGCTCCTTTTGCTTCTCAATTGATTTTCCTGCATCACGTGGCAAGTTATAAGAAATTTTAATATCAAAATTGTTGTTAAGAATTTTACCACTTCGCAGCACTGTGATAGCTTTTGCTTGCTCAGGTTGGCTAGGCAACTTCCCTTTTTGATGTAGTTGCAATTATTTCACAAGTTGCCCAACTTGTACTTCCACCCTCTTCATTGATGCGTCTAAGGAATCCAACCTTTGGCAATGTCTCCCATGGTTCTCTTTGCTAACTTGAATAAAAGCACTCAAGTTCTCCTCCAAAGTTGGATTTCTAGGCTAATTGAGTGGTGCAACCTGGTTTTGATATTGAACCGATCTTGAACTTTGAGCATATGTCGGATCGTTGTTAGTCTTCCAGGAGAAATTGTGATGATTTCTCCACCTAGGGTTGTAGGTGTTAGAATATGGATCATTCCTCGGCCTAGGTTGGTAAGACTCCATTATATTAACTTGTTCTTGTTCATTTCCTGCATAATATTCATAAAACAAAGAACAAGTGTTAGTATCGTGACCAGAAACCCCACAAACTCCACATACCTCATTGTTGGGCGTGTTTATGGTAGTGAGAAATTTGACTTGTTTGGTCAACTCTGCAAGTTGCATTGCCATATCGTTGTTGGAGCTCAATTCATTAACCCCAACTCTCCTTCCTCTTACACTGTTTTGTTGGGAATTAGCATCCAACATCTTATATAGTTCGCATGTCTCCTCAGTAGTCTTTTCTCCTATGGCTCCACCGGCAGGGTTATCAATCGTATATTGACACTATTGTGTCAAACCATCATAGAAGAATTGATTTTATAGCTACAATGGATAATGATGGTAGGGACATTGGATTAGAAGCATCTTAAACCTGTCCCATGCTTCATGGAAGGGTTCTCCCTCTATTTTTGAGAACGTGGCAATCTTAATTCTCAACTCATTGGTCTTCTAATAGGAGTAGAATTTGTTGATGAATCGATTGTATACCACTTCCCATATAGTCAAAGAACCAGGTGGAAGAGTCATCAACCACGCTTTTGCTCTATCTTTTAATGTGTAGAGGAAGCATCTCATCCTAAGTTGATCCTCATTCAGCCCGTGTAGAGGAAAAGTCTGCACTACTGTATAGAAATCCCTTATGAAGGTTAATGGGTCTTTATTTGGAATTCCATAGAATGAAGGGAGCATGCTAAAGTGGATATTTTTTATCTCATAATTCCGTGCAGCTTCCTCTAATTGGATGTAAGATGTGGAAGTGCCGATGATCAGCTTTGCATACTCCTTTATCATAATTTGTCTTTCAGCTCCTTCCATTCTTTCAGGCTCCTCTTTTTCTATTCCCTCAACCTTTTCTTCTTCTTCTTCCATAGGCTGTAACGTCTCCCTTAGCCTATGAATGTTGTCTATTGCTAGCACTAGATTTCTCCCTTGGGATCTTCTACCATGCATGTACCTGAAGAAAACAAAAGAAAAACTAAGCTACTAGGAATCGAGAGAGTGAAAATCAAGAAACAAATTAATGCCAATTTAAATTAAGAAGCAAATAAAGAAAATTTGACAAAATAAAAAGAAATAAAAATTACGCCTAAAAGAAAGAAAAGAAATAAAATACAAACAAAGAAATTAACTAAAGAATTAAACGTAAATTCCCTGGTAACGGTGCCAAAAACTTGATGTGCGAATCTTAAATGCTCGCAAATGCACGAATCACAAATAGTATTGCGATGAGTTTACTCTCGAGATCGATCTCTCAGGGAATTGCAGTGGTTAAATCCTAAATTACTTTCTTAAAATTACTAAAACAAACTCCGAAATTAAATCCTAAACACTCTAATTAAAAGATTGGTGAAGAGAAAATTGAAATAAAAACAATTAAGTAAATTAAACAAAACGAATTATGAAGAGATGAGTATAATCAATGAGAACACTTGGGAGTTTAGCTCGCTATCCAATCATGAATTGGAACATTTGGTGAACATAAAGAATTAATCAACATCCAAGATTATTGGTATTTCCGCTAAGACTAGAGAATGCCATTGATGGTGTTTATTCTTAATTTATAACTAATTAATTAAATCCCATGGATCGTGTTCATCAATTAATTAGTTAAATTAAGTATAAGAAAAATGCAACCATCTACATCACAATTTGATTTGAATCCTGATTTAAATTCCTATTCAAGAAAGCTTAATTAGATTTAGATGATTTGTCCTCAACCTAATCTCGAATATTAACCTTGACTATCTATAATAGATGGCCAATCCACAAGCAATAATCAAAGGTATGAAGGATATTGAATAAGAAATAATTTGGAAAATTTCATAAAACAAAATCCATCAAAATATCCAAAACAATCAAGGCAGCTAAGCCAAACGCCCAACAATGCGTTCAACCGCTCATGTTTAAATCCCAACCATAGAATTCAAATACTAGGGTTACAAGCATTTTGAAGGACAAAAGGAGTAAAGATAGAATTTCTTCCCGAATTACAAGATGAATCCTCAAAGTCTTGAAACGATTGATCATCGTCTTCAATCTCTTTATAAGCCTTCTTGATGAAAGAAGCTGTCTCCTCCTTCAATCTCTCAAAACTCCTCTTGATATTATCTCTCCAAGAATTGCCGTCATCTCTCTTCTTCCCTAAGTCTAAAATTCCTATATATAACTGTATGGAGACGGCTTTGTAGACAGAAAAGTCACCCTAGGGTTTTTGTTCAGGCCGTGTGCTTCTGCTGCTATCTAGGCCCGGTTTTGCTACTGTCCAGGCCGTGTATTTTTTGCTATCCAGGCTAGGTTTCTACTATCTAAAACTGGTCCAGTTGTGCTGTTGTCCAGCCCATGCAAATCCCAAAAAAATCAGGATTTAATAGCTCATTCTCTTCTGCTACGCTAAAATCACGCACAGCCTGACCTTTGTCTACTAAAATTGCCATAAATTCCTCTAGAAAAATCATATTTATGAGCCATAAAATTATCTAGAAAATAGACATCCGGATCTTTCCAAGCATATATGGCTTATCTCCTGGTTCTTCCTGAATCAATACAGTTTAATCCACAAAAATCACTTTTGCCACGCTGAAATCACACACAGCCTGACTTTTGTCTACTAAAACTGTCATAACTTTCTCTAGAAAAATCATATTTATGAACCATTAAATTTTCCAAAAAATAGACATCCAGATCTTTCCAAGCATATATGGCTCATCACTTGGTTCTTCCTAAATCAATACAGTTTAATCCATAAATATGACTGATCTCTACTGGTAATTCTAGAAATTTAGTGAAACTCCTTTCCAAGTGCTTGTGAACCTGTAAAACAATGGAAAACAACTCAAAGTAACAAATTCCTAAGCTAAATGTTTAAATAAATACTTGAAAAACATACAAAATAGTAGGATAAATATTCGTTCATCAAGAACCCTCTATTAGGTCTAAATCTAAACATTCTTTAGTAAATTTTACATGTGAAGATAATGAGTGGTGGTTAGATTTGGAGGCTAATATAAGTGTTTGTTTGAATCTTTCACTGTTTAAAACGTATTAGAATTCAAGTAGAGAAAGTGTGACTTTAGCAAATGGTACCACCACACGAATGCCAGGAATTAGAAGAATTGATATGAAATTGACGTTTGGGAAGACATTGATTATTGAAGAAGTGTGACATATTCTTGATGTTAGGAGAAATTTAGTTAGCGAATCTTATCTAGTTCAACATGGCTATAAGCTTGTTAAGGAATCCAATAAAGTTGTAATAAGCAGAAATAATGTTTTTTTTATTGGGAAATGATTTATTTATGATGTTTATTTAAATTAAATTTCTCAAGTACTTTGGACAATGTCTCTCATTTAGTTTTCAATATTAAATCTAATAATGTATGGCATAGAAGATTGGCCATATAAGTCTTGGGAAGATAAAGAATTTGATGATTTTGGGTTTAATTATGAAAGCTTCTTTAGATATCAAGCATAAGTGTGAGATTTGTGTACAAGCTAAACAACCTAGAAAGCATTATAGACCTGTCAATCGAAATACTAGTCTTCTAAAAGTCATACATAGTGACGTTTGTGATTCAAACCGACCTCCAATTAGGGGTGGACATAAATACTTTGTAACATGTATAAATGATCACTGAAAATATTGTTATATCTATCTCATCAAAAAAAAAAGATGATGTATTTAATAAATTTAAAATCTATAAAAATGAAGCTGAAAATTAATTAGAGAAGAAGATTAAAATTCTTAGGTCCGATAGAGGTGGGGAATATAGTTTGAATGAACTTAATTAAGGGCTTTTGTGAAGACAATGAGATAATTCACGAGGTTATTCCCTCTTATTCTCCTCAATCAAATGGTATAACTAAAAAGAAAAATAGAACATTAATGGATATGGTTAATTCTACGTTATTAAGTTATGGTGTACCCAAGAATTTGTGGGGGGGAAGCTATCCTAGCATCTTGTTATACATTAAAATGAGTAACCTCTAAAAATAATGAGAAAACTCTTTTTGAAATATGAAAAAATACACCTCCAAGGCTTAATAGTCTAAAAATGTGGGGATATCTAGCTAAGGTAGCTATTCTTGAACCAACGAGAAAAAAAAATAGGATCTAAACTATAAATGTTGTTTTTATAGGTTATACCAAAAAAAATAGTAGTGCAAATAGGTTCTTAATGATAAACTCTGAAATAAGTGAAATATCAAATAACATAATAATAGAAGCTAGAGATGCAAAATATTCTGAGGATATATTTCCTTTTATAATTAATGTGCTGGTTCAACCTTTTAAGGTTTAATTAAATGAGGACATACTTTCTAGCTCATTCCTAAGAGATAAATCTAAAACTTATTTTGAAACTAGAAGAATTAAGAGGGATAGAATTGAAAAGAATTTTGGAGATGGATTCTTTATATTTTAGTATAAAGAGAACCTTCTACCTATAGTAAGGTTATATCTTGTGGAAATACTCCTTTCTGGAAGGAAGCTATTAATGATGAATTTAAATCAATAATGCAAGATAATGCTTGGGTTTTATCAGACTTACCTTTCAAGAGTAAGCTTATAGTTTGTAAGTGGGTTTTCAAGAAAAAAATTGAAACGTGATGGAAGTACTATAGAGGCTAAGTTAATAGCTCTAGATACAACTTATACAAAGACTGAATAGTTAAAAATCTATTGATGGATATTCTTATTCTGAACAAACTTGTGTCCTCCATATATATACATTGTGATTGTAAAGTTGTGATAGATCTTATATGAAAATCTCATTCTAATAAAAAGATGAAAAGAATTATTCAGGTGAGATATAAGTTAGTGGACTATTGAGTAAAAGTGTTATATCTCTAAAGTTTGTGAGATCTGAAAAGAATATAGCTGATAGCTTGACTAAAGGTCTACCCATGAGGGGTATGCTTGATACATCGCGGGGGATGGGCTTAGGCCCACAGAGAATCACCAATAGGGGTAACCTAACCTTTGTGATTTGAGATCCAATTAAGACGGTTCAATAGGTAGAAACAACCTACAGTGCGTGACTCATTTTAGCACTAATTTTGAGGAGCATATCTCCATGAGAGCATCTCTTTCCTATCCCAAGGGTGATACTACTTATTAGTGTGATGTTCAAGATTGGTATTTACCATTAATAAGATCGAGATGCATCTTGTCGCGAGGTACTTGTCACATTTACCCTTGGAGGCTCAGCTAAGTGAGAGTTATCGTGAGTTTGCAACTATGAGATTGGGTTGTTCCATAGAGACTCTCATGAGAATCAAGATAAGGGGCTATGGCCATTAATAATGCTAGCCCGATATTAAGTACGAACCTGACCCTATATCAAGTACAATGTGTATGACTTATTGAAGTCTGATAAAGGGATCTAATTCAGGGTGTAGTCCATTACAGCTCCCTCGGATGAATATTATCAACACTAAGTGTAGGCTCAAGTCCTGAAGACTCCTGTACCTATTGCATAGTACTTGAGTTGACCTTATATACATTCTATATTTATTATTTTATCTTATTTATTTATTTTGTTTCGAAATTTAAAACTTGTGAGGGATTGTTAGACAATTTTAAATTTCTTATGTGTAATTATATTAGCTTTCCAATAGCCATTATTTGGCTATTTTAATATAGACAATAAATTGAGATTTACAAATTTGTGATTAATTTTAGTAAATTGAGAGTTACGTCTTTGTGATTAATTTCAATAAATTGAAAGTTACAAATTTTGTAATTATTTCTATTTTAAATTTTGAATTAAATTCTTAAGCTCATTTATATCCATAAATACTAAGCTTTTTAAGAGTCTAAGACACACAATTTTCAAATTCTTCTTCCTGTTTTCTACTTTCTACATATTTGTGTTTTTGGGCAACTTTGATCGAGTTGGTTCACCCCCACTTCCCAGTGGAAGTGCACATTGTAGGAAGCAAAGTTGAGAGCACTTGGGTTTTATCTTAGAGCCAGTCTTAGCCGTTTGTACCCGCATGTAGGCATGCTATAACGGTTTTAGGACAGTGACTTTTCATGACTCACAAGCTAACTTTTTCTACTTTATATTTTCAGTTATACTCATTTTACTTGATTATACTATTTTGTTTCAAATCATATTATGCATGTTATGTTAAAAGTGTTTTGAATTCTAAAAAGTATATATTTGAATTCATCTTTTAAGTTTGTATCACCAAATATATAATTTTTCCAACAAACATAGCATCAGAAGGCACACCAAAATTACAACCATAAAACAAAAAAACAAATGGAACAAAACTAATTACCAAAACTCAAGAAAATGTACCACATGAATTTTGAACCAATTACAATTCTTAAATGGCTCACAATTTTTAATAATATTCATATTCTTAATAATATATTTGTAAACACAAAAAAAAAATATTTATAAGAATAAACTTTGGCACTCAGTTTCTAGTAAACATCAATCCAAGAGTGCTTTTGAAAAAGTTCTCTATTATTCTATGTGTAATAAAGATAAACACGGTGGATTCGGTTTCTTATCGATCTTGACTCAAAACTTCATGTATATTAGATTCATCTCTAGTGTTTTACGTTTCAATTTTACTGGAGATCAGGCGTGAAATCATAATGAAAGAAATCACATTCTTTTCATAACCCAAAAACCCTTTTAGTTATTCTCTAAATAAGTTAATGTAGTTTTTTTCTCTTTAGCAACTCACTTTCTCTCTCTAGAATTTGTGCAATGTCACCAAATACTCTTCTGTTCATTTGTTGATCATGTTCTAGACTAGCATTAGCAGTTTTCTCTTTTTATTTTATCAGCCAACATGGGAATGTGGAAGTTGAGGGAATTTAAACACTTATCCAAATGTTCCCTCCATATTTCAATGCTTCATTCAAATTATAACTTAGGCGGATCGAGTCACTTATCATGGACACCCAACTCGACCTGTTCTTCCAACATCTTTCACTTGCATATGATGGGCTCAACATTAACCAATAGAGATAGAGAAAATCCTTAAAACTATATCTTTCGAGAAATTCATACAGGCAAATGGGTTATGCGACCTACGAGTACACTTGCACTTGGGAGCTCAATACTATGCATCCTTAGGAATACATATCAGTTTCAACCCTAAATAAATATTGAATTAGAAAAGTATCTCGTTGTGCCTGAGACTTATTATTACATCACTCTTAGCATACCTAACCCCCCAAAAGTTATGCTAGACTTTACTTTCCTCACCATGTATCGACAATTATGTTCAAGCTTCAATAAAGCAAAATAATTGGTCAACCTGTGAATACATATGGTGGATGTAAACAAAACATTCTTCCTTTTATACTCATGCCTCTCCATTTTAGACTAATTGCTTTCCTATACATTCTTCATTAGGCTAATTATTTTATCACTGTCAGAACATGCTAAAGTAGAAAACATTAGCCCGTCCCTTCGAGATCGTAGTTGAAATTCATATAGGGCACTAGCTGAGGCTTTAATTTATATTGGCCTCTAGGGCCTCACACAATGAGGAAGCATGAATTCACTCACTCACCTCCCTTTAAAGTCGTATTAAGCACATGTAGTATGAAATACATACTATAGTGGTTTACTATTTTCAATAAGAGCGTATGTCTTTTTCTAACTATATATCACTATACGGATTTTAGTCTAGTCGCAATCAACACCTTTATGCTTTCATACATCTAGCAAGTTCTTTATTAGCTTGCATTTTTTAGTGCCTAATTAAGCACTCGCATCTCCATCTAGGTTTACATGTTTTTTGGATTATCGTGATCGGTCTAAACTTTACACTTTAACTAAAGACCTCATCTTAACTCTAGTCAATGAGACTTTTAATAAGGTACACTTATTATGAATTCACATTAATTATATGCTTGGATCGCTCTTATTTGTTCCAAAAAGAGTATAGTAAGTCTCATTCCAACTCGCTATCTCAGCCCTTGGGTGATCGCTTGTGTGAGAGATCCGACCTTTTCCTAGTGACATACTTTTATATGTTTATGTTTGTGCTAGTGTGAACATATGTAAGACATCCATTATGCCTAAAAATACATGGGATGAAACACCAAGTTCAACAATAAACCAGTACATAGATAAACCAATCAATACACTTACCTAGAGATTTCAATGTATGACAAAATCATATCTTTAGGGATAAATTCAACTAAATTATCTAAACCATATATATATACCGTAGGATCACATTCTTTCGATTCACACTATCTCAAATGAAAGTTATTCTTATAATTAATGTATTTGGTCTCTGATAAGTGTTTAAATATTCATATTTAAGCCCCTTAATTTATATTTGTTAAGCTATTAGTTTGTGTTATTTCATCCTATTTTATCTCATTTCTGTGTTTACTATGTTTTTCTAGGATGTTATATGTTTAGCTTAGGAATTTGTTACTTTAAGTTGTTTTTCGTTTTTTTACAAGTTCACAAGCACTCGGAAAGAAGTTTCACTAAATTGCCAGAATTGCCCGTACAGATCAGTCATTTTTGCAGATTAAATTGTATTGATTCAGGAAGAACCAGGAGATGAGCCATATATGCTTAGAAAGATCCGAATGTCTATGTTTTTGGAGAATTTTACGGCTCATAAAAATGATTTTTCTAGAGAAAGTTATGGCAGTTTTAGTAGACAAAGGTTAGGCAGTGCACCATGCTGTGCTCGAGCACACAAGATTGTGATCGAGCGCACCCGCGACATCCCACATTGATTTGA
This sequence comes from Bretschneidera sinensis, assembly GCA_023935145.1. Lineage (NCBI taxonomy): Eukaryota > Viridiplantae > Streptophyta > Magnoliopsida > Brassicales > Akaniaceae > Bretschneidera > Bretschneidera sinensis. The sequence goes on from CM043702.1 coordinate 47,686,320, forward strand.
AACACTTTGTAGTGCACCTACACTCGAGCACACTAGGCTGCAATCAAGTGCACTCGCGCAGTATCCCACATCGGATTAGAAACACATTGCACTCGTGGAGTTGCCCTATAAAAGCCCCACCTCACTTCATCAATCAGTGTGCAATCTCTAAGGCTTTGCTACCAAACAGTGTGTAGTGTAGAGAACTTTTCTACCACTTGGAGTAATCTGGAGGGCTTTTGGGAGCAATATGGGGAATCTCCACTATCAAGCGGGGATGCTCATGAAGAGTTCAAATTTTCCCTTGAGATTTTTGTTGTCTATTATATTTATGGGTAACTAAATTCTCAAGTGGGGCTAGGGACGAACTTGCGTAATTAACAGTATTTTTGTTTATTTTTAATTTATGTATTTGATCTTTAATTATTAAAACTCTTTTGTTTTATTATTCACAATTTATTCGTGATGTTTTCTTTTCCGAATAGTCATAGAGTTTATTCTGTTTATGGATTCAATCATGCTTTTTCTATTGAATGAATTAGCTCTTTGATTATGCTGGGATCAATTATTTATCTATATTGATTTAGTTCTTTGCTGCAATATCGCTTCCTGAGTATATTTTCGTCATTGGATTTTCTCAATAGTGATAATAATTTACATATTTTGAAAGTGGTGAATGATATTTCACAGGGTTACATCTGGTTTAATCTTGGTTCATAAATCTACACCTTTCGATTGTGAATTTTGGAATTGAGTTCCCAATTGAGTTATTCAATGAATTAAGAATAATTAAAATATCAGATTTGTGCAAGGGATTCCCGACGCTTTACTGTTTCACTTTAGTTTGTTTTAAATTTGCATTTACAACCAGTCTTTGTTCTCCATTAATCACTTGATATTTTTCTTTAGTTTCTTTATACTTTCTACTATTCTTTTAATTTATCTCCCTATGGAATCGACACCCCAAAGCTGTGCTACAACTACCGCGTTACCCTTTGGGCATAATCAAATTTTGGCACCGTTGCTGGGGAGAATGTAAAAGAATTGCTAGATAGTTTTTCTTTTCAGCAGTTGTAAAGGCGGTAACTTCTTTCATTCTTTTAGCTTACTGCATTATTTATTTTTTTCTCTTCTTTATTTTTATTGTATGTTTTTATTTATTTATTATTATTATTTTGTGACCTTGCATGCCCAGATATAGAGACACTTTAGGTAGATTTTCTTGTAAGCTCGTGCTAGAGTCAGAATCACACTTTCTAAATCCTTTATTTGACAATCCATCTAGTCCTGAAGAAATGAGCGAACATGGAGATCAACCCACTAGGACCCTTCAGGATTACCTCTACCCTACATGCATAGCCACACCATCATGCATCATGTTTCCAGCCAATACTCGCCAACTAGATTTTAAAATAGGGATGATACAGTTACTCCCTACAATTCATGGCTTGGAAAATGAAAACCCATGTGTGCACATTAGGGAGTTTGAGGAAGTAGATGCGACTTTTCATAGTCAAAATGCAACTGATGACATTGTGAGACTTAAGTTCTTTCCTTTCTCTTTGAAGGATAGAGCTAAGAGTTGGCTATACTCACTGAGACCACGATCTATTGGGTCATGGAATAAGATGACTAAAGTTTTTTTAATAAATATTTTCCCCAACATAAGACCAACACTTTAAAAAGGCAAATCTCCACCTTTACACAAAAGGACAGTGAGACTTTGTATCAGTCTTAGGAGAGATTTAAGGAGTTATTGACTATGTATCCTTACCATAGGTATGAGAATTGGCGCTTAGTGAGCTATTTTTATGAGGGACTTACATATAGAGAGCGTTAATTTGTGGAGATGATGTGTAATGGCGATTTCTTACAGAAAGATCCTGATAAAGCCATAGAATACCTCAATGAGCTTGCTAAAAAAGCTCACACTTGGACTGGACCTAGTGCTATTGAAAGCACAAATAAGTCACGACCTGTAGGGAACCCAAATGGTGGTGGAATTTACCATCTTAGAGAAGATGATAGCCTAAAGGCTAAGGTTGAGATGCTCACTAGGGAGCTAGATGTGTTAAAGACTAAGGGCTTAAAGCCAACACACGTGGCTAATCATGCAGAGTATTTTGGACCATGTTTTGTGTGTAGCGTGGTAGATCATCTCGCCCAAGAGTGTCCCACATTTGCTAAGATAAGAGGGATGTATGAGGAACAATGTAATACCTTAGGTATGTACAAGAAGCCTTTTTCATCTTTCTCTGATACCTATAATTCGGGGTCGCGCAATTACCCCAATTTTAGCTGGCAGCCTGAAAACCAGCTGCCTGCACAACTCTCTAAATCATATCCTGCACCATATCATGAACCTGCATCTTCTAGGAGTCCTTTAGAAGACAGCTTGCAGGCTTTTATTGAGGCACAGGGTAAGACTAACCAAAGATTTAAAGCGTTGATTACGCAAGCTGTTGAAGAAAATAAGGAGATAAAGATCCAAGTGTCTAAATTGATGAGCTCTTTGAGTGTGAATAAACGAGGTAAGTTCCCTTCTCAAGCTTAGTCCACACCCCATGATCAACACATGGCACATGTGAATTCCATTGTGACATGAAGTGGTAAGTCATTTCACATCCCAACAACAAACAAATCAGAGGATGTGAAAAAAGGTCAAGATAGTAGTGATGTCGAGCTACCCAAGGAACCTAAGGTGACAAAGAGTTATGTTAAGGTACCATTCCTTCAAGCTTTAAACTCAAGCAAGCGAACTCTGGATTATGGCACTTGGGCATGGCAACCGAAGTTTGAGGAGTTGCCTGAGAATAGTGCAAAACGAATTCCTTCAAGTGTGGAAGCACCTAAAGTTGAATTGAAGCTATTGCTAGAGCATCTAACTTATGCTTATCTGGGAGAGTAAGACAGTCTAGCTGAAGATGTAAAACTTAGCGCTTATGGGAGGTACTCCACAAAATATCCTTTTATTTTTATTTTTTTCATATTTCTTTTTCTTATTTATTATTAATATTTTGTTGTTTTCCAGTATTACCTTCGGATTTCTTTTTCAGGGACAAATATGTGCATCAGTTTAAGTTTGGGGATGTATTATGAGCCATGCCAGCCCAGCTAGTTCTCCATCTCTCAAGTCAGCTCTTTCCATGTTGTTCACACATTGGGGACAATGTGTAATTTAAGTTTGAGGGTATGGGAAACATATTCACACACAATTTGTCCCAGTATTTTTTATTATTTATTAAAGAGAAGATAAATGCATGCTCATGTTATTTTGAAATTTTGGTTGATCTAAACAAATACTATGATGTGATGTCATTGGTGAGCTTAAAATCTTGAACACATGATTTGATGATATAGTTTTAAAATTTTGTTACTTACTTTAGGCATTTAAGAATTCATATGTTTGATCTAATCTGGCACGAGCACATTAGCACAAAATAGTGTGAGGTATGACATGTGAGTTTAATGTGTATATTTCCATGACTCAACTGAAACTGGATGACTTGTTGGATAAACACTTTGGAAAAAAAAATTGCACAAAAAGAGAAAAATGCTCATGATGATCATTAATAAAATTTTCGCTGAGTAATTGGACCTCTTACCTCAGTAAGCAGTGAGTATTCACATTAAAATGTGGCAATTTTATTCATAATGATCATTGAGAAAATTTTCGTTGAGTAACTGGACCTCTTGCCTCAGTAAGCAGTGAGTGTTCACGTCAAAAGGTGGGAATTTTGCTTGGTAGCATTAAGGCCAATTTAGGTTCATAGCCTTTTTGGCTCGAGTTAGTAAATTCTTAGGGGTGTCTTTACACCTAATTCCCTAAAACCATCTAGTTTGGGAGTCATTGACTCAACGCTCGCTACATTGGTCAATTAGAAAGCTTAAGGGAACTAAACATAGCAGAGCTTTATAATAAAAGAGAGAAGAAAATAAAACTATGTCATCTTTGTTTATTCTGATGAGAAATTCTGTGAATCCTGAGACATTGAAACATTGCACATTGGAGTTACTTGAAAGCCTCATCTTTATATGCTAATTCACTTTACATTGAGTCAGACTTATGATGCCTTAGCCTGCATTTTGTAAGTAATTAGATTTTAAATTCCTATTCATTACGAAGATGGGTGTACATTTTAAGCTTGCTCGTGACTGAATATCATGGTTTTGTGTGATGCTTAAATTTTAAGATACCATGAATGATGAATTTATCTTTATGTTCTTTGTTTTTTCATTTAGTTTTTAGTTTCGTATTGCTAAGGGACTAACAATATGTTAGTTTGGGGGTGTGATAAGTGCTTAAATATTCATATTTAAGCCCCTTAATTTATATTTGTTAAGCTCTTAGTTTGTGTTATTTCATCCTATTTTATCTCATTTCTGTGCTTATTGTGTTTTTCTACGATGTTATATGTTTAGCTTAGGAATTTGTTACTTTAAGTTGTTTTTCGTTGTTTTACAGGTTCATAAGCACTTGGAAAGAAGTTTCGCTAAATTGCTAGAATTGTCGGTACAGATCAGTCATTTTTGTAGATTAAACTGTATTGATTCAGGAAGAACCAGGAGATGAGCCATATATGCTTAGAAAGATCCGGATGTTTATTTTCTGGAGAATTTTACGGCTCATAAAAATGATTTTTTTAGAGAAAGTTATTGCAGTTTTAGTAGACAAAGGTCAGGCAGTGCACCATGTTGCGCTTGAGAGCACAAGACTGTGATCGAGTGCACCTACGACATCCGACATCGATTCGAAACACTTTGCAGTGCACCTCTGCTCGAGTGCACCAGGCTGCGATCTAGCGCGCTCGCGCAGTATCCCACATCGGATTAGAAACACATTGCACTTGTGGAGTTGCCCTATAAAAGCCCCACCTCACTTCATCAATCAATGTGCAATCTCCAAGGCTTTTCTACCAAACAATGTGCAGTCTAGAGGACTTTGCTACCACTTGGAGCAATCTGGAGGGCTTTGGGAGCAATCTAGGGAATCTACACTACCATACGGGGATGTTCATGAAGAGTTCAAATTTTCCGTTGAGATTTTTGTTGTCCATTATATTTATGGGTAACTAAATTCTCAAGTGGGGCTAGGGATGAACTTGCACTGTTGACGGTATTTTTGTTTATTTTTAATTTATGTATTTGATTTTTAATTATTAAAAAACTTTTGTTTTATTATTCGCAATTTATTCTATCTATATTGATTTAGTTCTTTGCTGCAATATCACTTCTTGAGTATATTATCATCGTTGGATTTTCTCAATAGTGATAATAATTTACATATTTTAAAAGTGGAAAATGATATTTCAAAGGGTTATATTTGGTTTAATCTTGGTTCATAAATCTACACCTTCTGATTGAGAATTTTGGAATTGAGTTCCCAATTGAGTTATTCAATGAATTAAGAATAATTAAAATACCATATTTGTGCAAGGGATTCCCGAAGCTTTACTGTTTCACTTTACTTTGTTTTAAATTTGCATTTACAACATTTACAATCAATCTTTGTTCTCCATTAATCACTTGATATTTTTCTTTAGTTTCTTTGTACCTTCTACTACTCTTTTAATTTGTCTCCCTGTGGATCAACACCCCAAAGTTGTGCTATAATTACCGCGTTACCCTTTGGGCATAATCAGTCCCACTAAGACATAAGGATCCCACAAGTAAGCAATATCAATTTGATAATCAAAGTTGATTGTTACTAATTCCAAGATATTAGTGACAACTCTCAAGTTTTTTTAAGAACCTCTTAAGATATACTACCTCTTGCACTATAGAAGAACAAGTAATGAACTTAGCCTCCATGGCATAGTCATTTGTAATGCTCTTGGGTATTTGTGGATTCCTATTGACCATTATCTAATGCTTCTTTCTACTTACAACTATTCACTAGCTCCAAGGCTTAACAAATATCAAACATAGTATGTCTCTAGCATACAACAAACTTTCCCAAGCACTGAAGTAAAAATCTCTTTCAATTTCTTTCTTCTTTTATGGAGTCTTAGATATATTTCAAGGTTTAGGCATTCATCTTTAGATATAGGGGTGTCTATGAGATTGCTATGTTTTAAATTGAACTATTCAATGATCTTCTTAATGTAAGGCTCTTGAGACAGAGCTAAGAGATTCCTTGAACGATCTCTATAGATCTTCACATCAAGTATATAATAAGCTTTTCCCAAGTCTTTCAACTTAAAAAAAAAATAAGAGAACAAAAATTCTTAAATTGTGACAACTTCTTTATCTTTATGGCCAATAAATATCATCAATGAAGATCAATAAATTTATAAATATATATTTGGACTGTTTAACATACATACAATGATCCTCATTGATCATGCAAACTCATAAGTTTTTATAGCTCGATAAAATCTTAAATACCACTGTCTTGATGAATACTTTAGGCTATATGCAAACCATTGGAGCTAGCATACTTTGTGCTCTTGGCCTTTTAACACAAAACTATGAGTTATTCAATGTAGATTTAGTCATCCAGTTCTCTGTTGAGAAATATAATCTTAGTGTCCATCTCATGCTCGAGCCCAGACTTGTGATGATAGTTAGAATAAGGCAAATAGAGGTAAACCTCACAACCTACACCTTCTTGTAGGATATATCTTTTGCCACTTAACAAGCCTACTACCTCTCAATAAAATCATTCGCCTATCGCTTTTCACTTGATCTTGAGAACTTGATTATTCTCTAGTACTCTACAATAAGTAGGAGTTTGACCAAGTCCTATACATGGTTAGTTTTCTCTAGACTCCAATACTTTCTCCATTATTTTTATCCATTTTCTTTTCTAGGGATGATCAAAATTTCTCTCTTAAGCTCATTTTAGTACCAAGAGATCCTTTCTCGGTTGCTTCCATGCAACTATGATTCTTGAGGTAAGCGTCAAACATAACCAACAATCAATGTATCGCCCCCACTAGGTTGACGAGGTTTAGAAATAACCTTGTTAACCTTATCTTATTAAATGGGTGCTAACATGATCAAGATTTTTCATCTTATAGAGCAAAAAAATAAATAAACTTATCGATTTAACCCGATCTAAGGAAAATTTGATTTCTTAGGACATTACTTCTTTCAAGTTTAGTCAAACTTTTGGTTATTCATAAATAAACAAATCCCTTTAAAGTGTTTTCAGTATCTACTAAAGATACAATTTTATGTTTTTAACCCAACTTTCCCAACTTATGAGAATGGCAATGAACCGCAGTGACCCCCAAGGTCATTAATTGACTTAGATTAGGTATTAGACACATTCATAGTCAATTAAATAGAAGTAACTAATAGGGAAAATACACGGTTAAGCATACATTCATAAATTAATAGGGAATTTCCATAGGAAATAGCTTGTGCCAATAACTTAACTATTTATAATAGTATTCTATCATGTTTCTCTACAACAATGTTTTGTCATGAAATTTCAGGGATGAACAACTGTTCTTCAAAACGCCCTTCTAATATGCCTTAAAATAATTATTTTAGACTATAAAAGTCCAGAGGGATTACCAACAATGAGATCTTAGTTCTAGTTTCTATATCAAACAATTTTTAGTTGTTCTATCAGTTAGACAAAGTTCACATGCAAGTAATAATAAAACTAGTGAGTGAACCTAAAATGCTATCACTAGTCAGTCCATTTAATTATTTAAAGCCCAATGTGATCTAGTCTAGCTTGAGAAATAATTTTGCATCAATAATTCACACAAAAATAAGATGCAATTAAATAGAATAACCACAATTACAATTATCTTACAAAACACAAACCATATCAAGTGTTTTGAAACCATTTAATAAATAACCACAACACAAAAGTTTGCTTCCAACAATACATCAGCACAATACCAAAGTAAATAACATTAAAACTAGGTCTAAAGGACTAAACATAAAGACTAACTTCGTTAAATTAAGGAATATATAGGACATTAAGTTGAACTCGGGTTTGACCACCGATCAACCTTAGCTTATAGGCATCTAAACCCTTGACTTCAACTCTTAACTTGCTCCTCACATAGATCCAACCTTAGCTTATAGGCATCTAAACCCCATAATGCTTCCTTGGCTCTAGCTACACAGCATGCCCCTTCTAAGTCTATAATCCACAAAGGATGAGATTTAGTGAGCAACACATAGCTAGAAACATAAGCATTAACTAAAGAAATGAACTAGTGTAATTCCTTCTTTGGCTTAGTGCAATCACGAGTGAATTGACCTAGCTCACCATAGTTGTAGCAAATAATCTTAGTCTTATCCCTCTTACCATCGTACCTATCCCTCTTACACTTCTTGGTCTTCTTGGATGCCAGAACGATCTTCTTACCTTTCACATGCTTCAGGCCCAAAGCTTTATATAAGCTGGATTCAACAATACAAGCTTGACTTAAAGGTCTTGCGGCCTTAAAGTGATCATCTTCAAGTTTTAGGTAATGCACAATGTCATTAAAACTTTTAAGTTTCTTATTATGTATCATTTCGACTTTTATGTGCTTCCATTACTTAGGTAGAGATCAAATTACTGGTTGTACCTCTTCTCCATTAGTTAAGGAGCAACCTTATTCCTTAATCACCTTTATGATGTTTGACATCCCAACAAGATGTTGTCTCAATGAATGATTTAGGAGCTTCTCATAAGTGCTAAACTTGCCAATGAGGAACATCAACTTGGTAGAGAAACCCCATACTTCTTTTTCAAAGCAACCAAGATTTCTCGAGCGTTATCATATTTCACATGCTCATATGCGAGATCATCTTGCATATTACTCAGCATTACCATGTGAGCAATGTTATCATCCCTCTTCTAGGATTCATAAGCCTTATGATCACTTTCACTTTAAGCAGAAGTTCCTCACTTAAGATCACTCATGGTGTAACTAATGACTTCCTCAACAGCTAGTGCTTCAAGGATGTACTGAACCTTTTTGTGCCAAATTTTAAAGTTTTCACCTAGTTTTCATCCTCGTTCAACTCAGCCTTAATAGTCTTAGGATTCGAAGCCATGGTCTAAATAACTATACGAAGACATATCACTTAATCAAATACTAGCACATTCATAACCTTATTCATATACATTTATTTTACAGCTAATATGAACTAATTTGATGACAATTTTACTTAAGACACTAGAAATGAAAGTTCGATATGTAATACCTATATTCTTAAAGTATGGGTAAATAAGTAATTTGATAGATATTACATGGAATTAAAATAATATATTCATGAAAGACTTATTATTAATACAAATAATTCTTTTGAAAAAAAAAACAAAACAAAAAAAAGAGGGACAACACCTGGATGTCTATGTGTTGTCAATTTAACATGCGAGTAATGCATGTTAAACACCACATTTGTACTAAACAGTGGCAGGCGGTTTTGAGTTAATATAAAACAGTTTTTTTATTTATTATTTTCCTACAAAATCCCGTTTGGTTTTCTTCTTTCTTCAATTCAAATTACTCTTTTTCTTTAAACACCTATGGACTCAAAGAAAGGTTGAAAGATTGAAATTTTGAAGAATTTTAAAGAGATTCGAGAAAAGCTTTAAGAAAAACAAAAGATAATAATATGTATTTTATTTTTTAAAATTACAAATACATGAAATTACTCGAAATTTGATGTAGAAATTTAAAGGGTATGAATTATTGAAGAATTAAAGAATAAATTAAAATTTTTAATATAAATATTATGTCAGGTGTTGATGATCAGCAATCGAGTGAAATTGTTGAAAAGGGCAAGAAAGGCAAGGAGGTGATCCACTGGTAGTTTTAAGTGCTACATGGAGAGTTAGATTTACTTTTAGTAATCGAAACCAATAAAAATATAAAATTATAATATTTGAATAAATGAGTGAATTACAATGATTTGATGATGTATTTTCTGTTATATATGAAAATTGATTGATTTATGGATTAGGAATTGGAATGAGCGTTGAATATTAATTATATAAGAATTTATATTTTAAATAAGATGGATGGATGAAAAAAATGTTGAGAAGTTTTAAAAAAATTCTGAAAAACTATGATTGAAAAGTGGATATGATATATGAGGAGATAAATTAATGAATATGATAAAAATAATAATTTTGAGAAAGATCTAGATAACTAAATTGAATGCTTGAATATATGCTTGTTTTCATATTATTGTTCATTTGCATAAAATAAAAGACCGAGAAGGCAGCCAGTCTAGCTAAAAATAAAAGAACCGGGAAGGTAACTGGTCTAGCTAAAAATAAAAGAACCGGGAAAGCAGTCGGTCTAGCTGAAAATAAAAGAACCTGGAAGGTAGTCGGTCTAAAAAAAATTAAAAGAACCGAGAAGGCAACCAGTCTAGCTGAAAATACAAGAATCGGGAAGGCAGACGGTCTAACTGAAAATAAAAGACCAAGAAGGTAGCCGGTCTAATTGAAAAGACCAGGAAGGCAACTGGTCTGGCTGAAAAATGTCGAGATGTGGGAAGACATTCCCAAATGATAATATGAAATGATTTAATGAGAAATAAAGAAAGATAATTTAAATTAATGCATTGCATTTGTTTTAAATATTCATTATTATCGATTGAGATGCTAGAGTATTAGCCTTGATTGTGGAATTATTGATAGACAAATGAGTCTCACAAGAGAAAGATATGATGAGAAATAAATATGAAAGTATGACATTATAAATATTATTTGATTGATTAATTATATGTTATGAATTCATAATGAGGTAAATAATGATGTTGAATTGATAATCTCATATGATTAAATATATGAGAAGAAAAATTGATATGTTTGATGATTAATTTAAGATGAGGTTGATAAACAGTTGAAATTATAATAGAATGCTATTATCGAGTTATATGAGATAATAGATGAAGGAATATTGGAAGACTATTTGAAAGATTGAATTATTCTATGTGAAGAAATAGATAATTAATATTGGTGAATTTGAAACGATAGAATTATAAGATGTGACTGGAAGTATACTAATCGAGTACTTCTAGTAAATTTAATTCACTAAGCTTGTGAAGCTCACTCTTCATTGTTAAATAATTTCAGGTAGCAGGCAGGATAGAAAAATTGGTGAGCTGAGATTTAGACTGAGTTATTATCTGTAAGCCTTGTGGTCCACATCCTCAAACTAATGGAAAAAAATTTGTAATTATTCATGCATAATATGTTGTATATATGGTTTCAGTTGGGATTTTAATAATGTAACTCCCCTGTTGAGGGTTGAGGACTTATGTTGATATAATTTCAGTTTATATTTTTATATTTAGGCACATATATGTCATGCTGGGATTTCAAAATGTGACGATACCATCTCAGGGGTGGCCAACCCGGGATGGGTCATTACAATTTTGGTATCAGAGCCTTAGGTTTTATGATTTTGTAGGCTGCATAAAAATTTAAAGAAGTGGAAGATTTAAATAAACTATATTTTAATGCAGAGTCTAAGGATGACATGTGGCCGTGCTAGAGATAGAGGTAGAGTTCTGAATCAGATAGGACGTGGTAGACCCTTATTATTTAGAAGATCTGAAGCGAAAGAGGAGGTCGAGTTTGTGGTTTATGCAAGGGAACAGGTTGCTAGTGCAGCTGGTACTAGTAGAGGTGGATGAGAATCTGATATTATGAGGGATAAGTTGAGAGAAGTTCTTGATCGTGCTATAAAGAGAATTAATGCAGTTAAAGAAAAAAGTTGATAATTTACAAAGGAGATTAGAAGACAGGGGTAGAATAGAACCTGATATGGTGAGACAAGAGGCTTATGAGGGGGAGGGTGTGTTTGCACATAAGATGCAAGGGGATTGTTTTGTGAGATTTCTTATGTTGAAACCCCAGTCTTTTAGAGGATCTATAAATCCTGTTGAAGCTAAGCAGTGAATTAACCATGTTGAGAAATATTTTGAAGTCTTACCAATGACAAATAGGCAAAAGGTTGCTTTTGCTTCATTTATGTTGGAAGGTGAGACTTCTCAATGATGGGAGGATATTTTGTCTAGATTAAGTACACAAGTAGATCAACCCTTAACTTGATGTAAGTTTAAGGATATGTTCTTTGCGAAGTATTTTCAAGATACATTTCGAGCACAGCAAGAGAGAGTTTTTATTCATTTAAGGCAGAATACCTTATTTATGGTTGAGTGTGATAATAGATTTACAGCCCTGTCGAGGTTCTTACCTAAGTTAGTAAATATGGAGGAGAAGAAATGTAAGAGATTTTTAGACAGGTTACACTATGAAATTCGAACTAAACTCTCTTATATTGGTATTGGGAATTATGCTATAGTGGATAAAGCATTACAGATTGAGAATGATACAATGGAATTTAGAGAAAGGAGAGCTTGGCTGAAGAGGTCTAGATTTGATGGACCTAGAGGTAGTAACAGTATAAGTGTGCATGGTGGGAGACTACTCCAAATGGGGTATACCTTGTCATAGGGAACTGTAGTACAGAGTCAGAGGCAAGTAGAATATGTTGCTTCTGTAGCACAGAGTAATATCGGTGGAACCCCTAAATTTGGGAGACAGGTTATGGGAACTGGGAGTTAAGGTAGAGGAGTAAGTATGCCACCAAGAGGAAGTGGTAATCTGATGTATGATCAAGAGGCAAGAGTTTGCTTTAGATGTAATCAGACAGAGCATCTATCTTGGAATTGCCCTACTCAGATATGCTTTGTATGTGATGAGGGAGCACATGTTAGTGTAGATTATCCAGTGGGAAAATCTGATGAAATAAGTGTTAGGAGAAAACAGGTGGAGAGAGGTAGTGAATCAGGGAATATACGGGGCAGAGGCAGAGGATCAGTAGCTGAGAGAGGACGTGGTGGTCAGTTACAGCCCAAAGACAACAGAGTTTATGCATTAACCCAATAGGATGCACGGGCCACTCCTGATATTGTTATGGGTATTGTATCCATTCTTAATAGACCTGTTAGTTTATTGATTGATCTTGGTGCAATCCATTTGTTGACCCGTATTTTATATTAATAATGACAAAACACCACTATAATTGCACTAACAGTTTTATCTAAGTGTTTAATCCATAAAAGCATTCAGTTTAGAAACAAGATGTAAGAACTCAACACGTTCAGACACCAAAAGAAGATAGAAGATCCAGAATAGGCACTAAGGTAATTGAATCAGTCTGTAAATCTCTAAATTCAATTACTTAGCTTGATCTATGGCTCAATTTACAAAAGACTTTGACAAAACAATAATACAAAAAGTTTCTAAGTCAAAAACAGTTTTAAAACACATGAAAACTGGGTTGAAGGACAACCTAATCGACTGGGTCTACATACCAGTCGACAGGATATGGGACAGAAAGTTCTCAGTCGACCGGTGCTGAAGACCCAATCAACTAGTAACTTCACCTAGTCGATTGGGCTTCTGACCCAGTCAACTGGTACTCTCCCTAAAGCTAAAAGTGAAGATTTTTCACTTGACCTAGTCGACTGGTACAAGGACCCAATCGACTGGTAATTCAAAAATATGATTGTTTGAGAGGCAGGACTTGACCATTTAATGCCCTAAATCGACCAAGTCAGTGTCAAATAGCCATATTGATTTAAGGCTATATAAACTCACTTCAATGAGCATTTAAACAAGGAATATAGCACATTCAATTCATCTTATAGCTCATTAATTCTCAAAAGCTTTGAAAAATTTATTGTAAGCCATTCTTCAAGCTTGTTCTTGAAAGAGAGATATTATTCAGTTGTAAAAAGCATTCATTGCTATCTCTCTACCATTTACTTTACAGTCAATCAAATTTATTGTAAAGGGAAAGAGTTGGTGTAACTCTTAAAGTGTTTAGGATTAAACACTTCGGTTGTAACTTCCGTGAAGAAGAGATTATTGTAAGGTTTGTGCAACACCCGTGAAGTTATAAGACTAAAGTTTTAATGGATTACTTCAAGGAGGTTCATTGAAAAGAGTGGACGTAGGTTGGAAGGAATTTGATATTGCTGAACCACTATAAACGGAGTTTGCATATTCTCTTCCTTAACTCCTTTATTTTCAAGCATATTATTTGATTGTGTGCTTTGCGTATTTAACTATTTAAAAACTTACAAGTTAATTATCAAAAGTTTTTAAAAACAAATTCACCCCCCTCTTAGGTTTGAACGTCAGTTTATAATTGGTATCAGAGCTCCGTACTCCATTTCAGGCATAAAATCATTGAGTTGATCCGATAGAATCAAATAGCTATATCAAAAGGCATTCCTATACTCAGCCTCCTTTGTTCAATGACTCCAACTATAACTACTGGAAAAATGGAATGAAATTTTTTTTTGAATGACAAGATTACAATCTATGGAGAGTCATTGAGGAAGGATCTAGAATTCCTACAAAGGAAATAATCATTAAAGAAATCAATCATACAATGCCTAAACTCAAAACAGAGTTTAATGAAGAAGATTGTAGAATAATGTCTCTAAACAGTAGATCAACTAGCATGTTACATTGTGCTCTAGATATAGCTGAATACAATAAAATTTATGTGTGTGTTATAGCTAAAGAAATTTGGGACAAATTACAAATTACATATCAAGGCACTAGCAAAGTTAAAAAAAAAAAAAAAATCTATATGCTAGTGTCCGAATATAAATATTTCAAAATGTCTCCAAATGAAACTATTTCTCAAATGCACTTACGTTTTACTACCATTGTTAGCAGTTTAAAGCTTCTTGGTAGGAACATTGAGGAATTTGAACTAACGAGGAAGATCTTAAGGTCTTTGCCATCCACTTGGAAAAGCAAAGAAGACAACCATAATGGAGGCCAAAAATCTCGAGAAACTAGATGTTGAAACACTCCTCGGATCACTGTAGACATACGAGGTGGAGGAAATGAATACCGTTGTCAATGATGATGAGAAGAAGAATAAGCAAATTGCTCTCAAAGCCTCAGCGAGCAACAAAGATGAAGAAAAAGAAAAAGAGTTTGAGAGCAGCGAAAAAGATGGTGAGATGGCCTTAATCACCAAAAGGTTTCACAAGTTCCTGAAAAAGAGCAAAAAACTTTACACAAGGAATTTCACTCCAAAAAGGGAACTTCTTGTGTGTTACAGTTATAGGAAGCCTAGTCACATCAAGGTCGATTGTAAAACAACTAGAAAACCATATAAGATCTTAAAAAAGAAAGCTATGATTGCAACCACATAGAGTGATGATGAAGAAGAAGAATCTTCAGACAATGAGGTTGGATACGAGGAGATTGCCAACCTATGCTTGATGGCAATCGATGATGAAAATGAGGTATCAAATTCTTCCCTTTCTAATAATAACATTGTTAGTAGTAGTGAAGATTTAATTGAGGTTATAAGTGAAATGCATGAAGAATTGAAGAAATTCGATTCTAGGAATACCACCCTAAAAAAGAAAGTCTCATCTCTTTCTAAAGAGATGGAAGGCTTAAAGGAAGAAAAAGAAAAACTCTCTTCGATGCTTTATGACTCTTTACATGATTTTCTAAAAAATTAAAATGAAATTTTAAAGAAGAAAATAATGGAATTGAATAGCACCATATCTAGACTTATGCTAGGAAAAGAAAAGCTAGATGAAGTGCTATCTAGCCAAAGGTTGAATGGAGAAAAATCCAGCTTGGGTTATTCTCCATTGGGCAAGCAAAAGTAAAAAAAGACTTTGTTCATAAAAACAACGTGTATGAATAAAGCCTCCACTTCCAAGGCCATTAACAAGATTAAAAGTACTCCTTCAATATATGCTAGTAGGTCTAAGAATGCAAATTTAAATTCTAATGCATATACTAGAATCAAGCATCCTAGAAATACTCATGCATATCTATATGCTCACTCAAAAAATGCAAATGCTAGGAATAATCATTCAAGGAATGCACATACTAGAAATACACATCCTAGGAACTATCATTATGCATATCCTAGAGATAATGTGTTTGCTCATCACTTGCATGGTAAAAGTGGACATCCTAAGAATTACTATCATGTGCATCCTAGAGATAGTATGTATGTTCATAATGTTACAAGTGCATATCCTAAAAATCACCATCATACCACTCCTAGAGATAACATGCATGTTCATAATTTTCATTATAGAAACATGTATTATAAGATCGTTTATCCAAGGAACTATAGACATACATAATTAAGAAATCCTAGAAGTTTTAATAACTATTATCCTAGGATTATGCCTCATCAACATGTCTACAATTATAGAGCACCTTATAATGTTAAGAAAGTATGAATCCTGAAAGAAATTGTATTTTCTAGGACTAACCCCAAAGGACCTAAGAAATTTTGGGTACCTAAGAGTGCAATTGTGTATCCTTTTGTAATGTAGATATGTCTCCACACCAAGGAAAAAGGTAACTATTGGTACCTTGATAATGGATGCTCAAAGAAAATGACCGGTGATCAAAGTATGTTTAATGAGCTAACTATAAGGTATGGCGGACACGTCACCATTAGAGACAACACAAAGATAAAGATCATCTGGCATGGAAAAATTAGTAATGATTTCTCAACCATTTATCATGTGTTATATGTGCAAGGATTTAAGCCAAATTTACTTAGTATTAGTCAACTATTTGACAAAGGTAACAAATTTATATTTGAAACCTCTCATTGTCTAGTTATAGACATCAAAAGTAACAAGATCAAGTTTGTTGGCCACAGAAATGAAGATTTAAAATCTTTATATTCAAAAAATGAAAAATGTTTTCCCCTTTTTTAGTGAAAACCTATGGCTATGGCATAGAAGACTTGGCCATGTGAACACGGATTTGCTTAAAATCATTTCAAAAAAATATTTAGTCATTGGACTTCCAAAAATCAAATTTGAAAAAGACAAAGTGTGTAATGCTTGTCAAATAGGAAAGCAAACAAGAATTTCTTTTAAATCAAAAAATATAATCTCAACTTCTAGACCACTGGAACTTTCGCATATGGACTTATTTGGTCCAATAAGTACCATTAGTCTAGGTGGCCATCAATATGATCTTGTTATTGTTGATGATTATTCAAGATATACCTTTATTATTTTTATTGCTTACAAGGATGAAGCATACAAAGGATTTGTGAACTTTTGTAAAAAGGTTTAAAATGAAAAATGTATTTCTATTTCAAGCATTAGAAGTGATCATGGAAAAGAATTTGAAAACCAAAGTTTTTCGAAATTCTATGATGAAAATGGAATTGATCACAACTTTTTAGCACCTAGAACTCCTCAAGAAAATGGAGTTGTTGAGAGGAAAAATAGAGTTCTAGAAGAATTTGCTGGAACAATGCTTTGTGAAAATAGTTTTCCAAAATAATTTTGGACGGAAGCCGTAAACACTTCTTACTATGTTTTAAATAGAGTTTTAATTAGGCCTACGCTTGATAAAGCCCTATATAAGCTATAGAAAGGTAGAAAGCCTAATATCTCTTATTTTCATGTCTTTGGTTGCAAGTGCTTCATCTTAAATAACAATAAAACTGATTTAGGTAAATTTGACTCCAAGACCAATGAAGAGATATTCTTAGGATATTCAACCTCTAGTAAACCATATAGCATCTCTAACAGAAGAACTCTAATGGTTAAAGAATCCGTACATGTTGCCTTTGATGAGTCTAACCCAATTAGTAGTAGAGTAGTTTCGTTTAATAATGATTTAGATTTTATTCCAAGAATGGAAACACCTACTCCATTGTTGACCCGAAGAAGAGCCAACCTCAAACAAGTCAAGAGGTAGATGCTTTTAATCTTGATCAACCATCTACAAGTCAACAAAATGATAGTCTTCTCAAAAATTGGAGGTATATGAATTATTATCCAATCGAACAAGTGATTGGTGATCCTTCATAAGGGGTAAGAACTCAATCCTCTATTAGAAATATTTGAAATTGTGTAGCTTACTTATCTCAAGTAGAACTAAGACTTTTGTAGAAACCGAAAAAAATGTTGACTTGATAAATTCTATGTAAGAAGAATTAAATCAACTTGAAAGAAACAAAGTATAGAATCTAGTTCCTAGACCAAAAAAAACACACCATAATAGGAACTAAATGGGTATATAGAAATAAAATGGATGAAAATGGATATAATCAAGAAGAAAAAATAAATTTTGATGTGACCTATGCTCTCGTAGCTAGATTAGAAGCCATTTGTATGTTATTGGCCTATGTATGCTTTAAGAAATTTAAACTATTTCAAATGGATGTAAAAAGTGCATTTTTAAATGGCTTTATAGAAGAAAAGGTGTATGTTGAGCAACCTCTTAGATTTGAAAATCCTTGTCTTCCAAACCATGTATACAAGCTTTCTAAAGCTCTCAATGGGTTAAAGCAAGCTCAAAGAGCATGGTATGAAAGACTAAGTAAGTTTTTGCTTGAAAATGATTTTACAAGAGGAAAAATAGACACAACCCTCTTCAAAAAAAATCACACACTACTAGTCCAAATATATGTTAATGATATTATATTTGGTGCTACTAATGAATCTATGTTTCAAGAGTTTGCTAAGTGTATGCAAGGTGAATTCGAAATAAGAATGATGGGAGAGCTTACCTACTTTCTTGGACTTTAAATCAAACAATTGAAAAAAGGCATCTTCTTCAATCAATCAAAATACACCAAGGACCTATTAAAGAGGTTTGGGATGGAAAGCTCAAAGTCAATTGGCACTCCTATGAGCACCTCTAAAAAACTTGACCTAGATGAGGATGGTAAGTGTGTAGATACTAAAACTTATAGAAGCATGATAGGAGCTTTACTTTATCTAACTGCTAGTAGACCTGATATAATGTTTAGTGTATGCATGTGTGCTAAATTTCAAGCTAATCCTAAGGAATCACATGTAATTGCAGTAAAAAGAATCCTTAGATATCTATAAGGGACTCAAAACCTAGGGTTATGGTATTCTAGAAAATCAACTTTGGATCTTGTAGGATATTCAGATGCCGATTTTGCGGGTTGTAGACTAGATAGAAAAAGCATGCCGATTTTTAGGTACAATGTTAATCTCTTGGTTTTCCAAGAAACAAAATTCGGTTGCACTATCAACCGTCGAAGCGGAATATGTAGCAGTCAGAAGTTGTTGTGCACAAGTATTGTGGATGAAACAACAGTTAGAAGACTATGGCATGAACTTAGAGATATACCAATTCATTGTGATAACACTAGTGCAATCAACTTGACCAAAAACCTTATTCAGCATTCTAGAACCAAACATATAGAAATAAGACATCACTTCATAAGAGACCGTGCTCAAAAGGTTGATATTAGATTAGAATTCATACCTTCATATGACCAAATAGCTGACATTCTTACTAAGCCATTGAACGAAGACAACTTTAGCAAGATTAAACTATTGATGGGCTTGAAAAACTATGACAAAATGTATATTTAATTGCATCAACATTCATCATATGCATATTTGACATCTTGTGAATGAATATTAACTTTTATTTAATATATCTCTCACTCAAGATGGCATAGATAAACTATTTCGTGCTAAAATTCAAAGTCGGGGCTATCTGTCTAAGATAGACGTGGTATTGATTTGGTGTCTCAAAACTGGACACCATTTCAATATTTACCCCCTCTTGCTAGCCAACATGATTAATGGAGAAACGAGTGACTCCAGCTGCCTCCTATACGGGATCATCACATTGATCATCCAACATTTCCATGTCCTCTTGCCTGCCTCCAAGGCTCAAGATATCAACCCCAATGACATTATTAATGTGTCCTCACTAAAGAAGATAGGGTGCTCAATTCAAGATGGGATGATCTACTCTAAGGCTGGGAGGAATATACAGATCGATGATGGTGACAGCAGTGACGAGGACGAAGATATATCGGGTGATGCAGCTCCTCTCACTTCTATGGACAATGATGAGCGAACACTTAGTCCACAGCATGGTGGCTCTAGTGCTGGTTAGGTAAGCTATGATGACCTTTTACAAGCAATTGTGAGCCTCCAACTGTCCATACAGTCTGGGTTCCAGAGCTTGAGCTCTTCTGTTGATCATATGCACAAGCATACAAACAAGTAAGGTGCTTTAGGTAAAATAGCTTAAGGAAGAGAAAGTGCAAACTTAGTTTATAGTGGTTCGCCAATATCGGATTCGTTCTGACCTTATGTCCACTCTCTTCAAGGAACCTTTTTGAAGTAATCCACTAAAATTCTTAGTTATACAACTTCACAGATGTTGTACAAACCTTACAACCAATCTTTTCCTCACGAATGCTTACAAATAAGTGTTTAATCCTAAACACTCTAGGAGTTATTACAACTCTTTCCCTTTTACAATAAATGAGATTTGCTGTAAAGTAAATGGTATAGAGATAGCAATAAATGCTTTTACAAATGAACAATATCTCTTGAAGAATGGCTCAACAATAAATTTTTCAAAGCTTTTGACTATTAATGAGAAAACCTGTGAATTGAATATGTTATCTTCTTCTTTTAAATGCTAATTGAAGTGGGTTTATATAGTTTTGAATCAATATGGCCGTTAGACACCGACTTTGTAGGTTTGGTGCATTAAATTCTCAAGTCCTACATCTCAAATGGTCATATTTTTTGAATTACTTGTCGATTGGGTCTTTGCACCAATCGACTGGTTCAAGTGAGAAATTTCATTTTTTAGGTTATGGGAGAGTACTAGTCGACTGGGTCCTAAGCACTAGTCGATTGGGAACTCACTATCCCAATTGCTAGTCGACTGGATGTTTTACACCAGTTGGCTAGAGACCTTCTGTCCCATACCCCAGTCGACTGGTATATTGAGCCAGTCAACTGGGTTGCCCTTCAACCTAGTTTTTCATGTATTAAAACTGTTTTTGACTTACAAACATTTGTATTAATAGTCTTGTCAAAAAACAATTTGTAAAAAGATCCATAGGTCAAGCTAAGTATTTGAACATGAGAGATTTACAATTGTTTTCAATACCTTAATGCCTATTCTATATCTTTTGTCTTGTCTTGGCGTCTGAAACTGGTTGAGTTTTTGCATCTTGTTTCTTTGCTGAAATCTTTTACTACTTAAACACTTAGATAAAACTGTTAGTACAATTAGAGTAGTGTTTTTTCATTATTAAAATCAAATAAGGGTCAACAATCTCTCCCTTTTTGATTATGACAAAACTAAAGAGAGAAAACAGTTTTAAAAACTAAGTGTTGGGTTTTAAGAAAAAATTGGGCAGAGTTTCCTCTGTTTTTCGAATAAAACCAACCTGTTAAGCAGTTCAAATACAATTTATAATCAACCCAACCAATCAAAGTAAGACAAAGTTATATTTCTCAAAGTGTTCGGAGAAATGCTCACCCAAAGTCTATGCTCTATTATAAGTTTACATTTTTTTTCTCTTTTTCTTATGTTTCTCCCCCGTTTTGACAATAGCAAAAAAAAGGGTGTAAACCTAAAAAATAAGCAAGATAAACACAACTATGAAGATAATGTAAAAACAAACTTATGGGTAAAAACTAGCCATGTTTCAGAACTGGGAAGACTTCCTGGGAAGAGTCAGAAGTTTTTACACTCATATCAGTAGTTAAGGCATATAGGTGAGCATGAATATTATGAGCTAAGCAACCATATAGCATAAAATTAAGATATATATATATATATATATAAGCTAAATGTTAAAAGCATTAATTAAAGCAACAATGTATATACATCCATCTAATGTGAGCTTATAGAAAGCTTATCTGAGTACAAAATGTGAAAGAAAACTAAATGTTCGTGCCACAACAATCTAAGAGCTATATATACATAAAAAATCAAATAAAAAGCTTAGCGAGCGGGGGAATTGGAGCCGTCTTGAATAAGATCTAGAAGCTTAGCCAAGGAGTCCTGTGTGTGCTCTCAGTGCAGTTCAAAATCGTCACGAAGTGTGCGGAGGTCACGGTGTATAGAATCAAGAGAAGAGCTCAAACTCTGGAACTCGAACTGCATGGATAACTATAGGCTCGAAATAACCTATAGTAGACCATCATGCCTAGCTTGACCAGCACTAGAACCACCATGATGTGATGTTCGGTCATCAATATCCGTAGCAGTGGAAGGAGTTGCATCACCAAGAACCTTGTCGTCCTCCTCGCTGTTGTCACCCTCTTCAATCCTTATGTTCTTCCTGATCTTGGAGTAGATCAATCCATCACGGATAGTGCACCCCATCTTCTTCAGAAAAGAGACATTGATGATTTCCCTGAGGCCGATGTCATGAGCCTCAGAGGCAGGAATGGGGACCCAGAAGTGCTGGAGGATGAGGGTGATGAGCATGCGATAAGGAAGGCACCCGGAGTCACTAGCTTCGCTGTTTATTATGCTGGCGAGCAGTAGGGGGTAGATATCGAAGTGGTCCAGTTTTGAGACACTAAATCAATACTATGTCTATCTTCAAGAGATAGCCTCGACTCCTAAGTCATGAATGGATGGTCTAACTCAAAAAATGAATCTCTAGAGTACCATAATCCTCAGTTTTAAGTCTCTTGTAGATATCTAAGGATTCTTTTTACTGCAATCACATGTGATTCCATAGGATTAACTTGAAATCTAGCACATATACATACACTAAACATTAAATCAGGTCTACTTGCAATTAAATAAAGTAAAGCTCCTATCATACTTCTATAAGTTTTAGTATCTACAAACTTATCTCCTTCATCAAGGTCAAGTTTTATAAAGTTGCTCATAGGAGTTCCAATTGACTTTGAGCTTTCCATCCCGAACATTTTTAATAGGTCTTTAGTTTATTTTGATTGATTGATGAAGATGCCTCCTTTAAATTGTTTGATTTGAAGTTCAAGAAAGTAGGTAAGTTCTCCCATCATGCTCATTTCAAATTCACCTTGCATGCACTTAGCAAACTCTTGACACATAGATTCATTAGTAGCCCCAAATATGATATCATCAACATATATTTGGACTAGTAGTGTGTCATTTTTGTGAGTTTTTGTGAAGGGAGTTATGCTTATTTTTCCTCTTGTAAAATTATTTTCAATCAAAAACTTATTTAGTCTTTCATACCATGCTCTTAGAGCTTGCTTCAACCCATATAGAGCTTTAGAAAGCTTATAGACATGATTTGGAAGACTAAGATTTTCAAATCTAAGAGGTTGCTCAACATACACCTCTTCTTCTATAAAGCCATTTAAAAAGGCACTTTTTACATCCATTTGAAATAACTTAAACTTGTTAAAGCATGCAAAAGCTAATAGTATTCGAATAGCTTCTAATCTAGCTACGGGAGCATAAGTCTCATCAAAGTCTATTCCTTATTCTTGATTGTATCCCTTAGCAACTAGTCTAGCCTTATTCTTAATTACTATTCTATTTTCATCCATCTTGTTTCTAAATACTCATTTAGTTCCTATTATAGTATGATTCTTTAGTCTAGGAACTAGATTCCATACATTGTTTTTATTCAAATTGATTTATTTCTTCTTGCATAGCATTTATCTAATCAACATCCTTCTCAGCTTCTACAAACATCTTAGGTTCTATTTGAGATAAATAAGCTTCACAATTGCAAATATTTCTAATAGATGAACGAATTCTTACCCCTTATGAAGGATCACCAATCATTTGATCGATTGGATGATAATTTACATACCTCTAATCTTTGGGAAAGCTATCCTCTTGTTGACTTATAGATGGTTGACCAAGATTGAGAGCTTATTCCTCTTAACTTGTTTGAGGTGGGCTCTCCTTTGGGTTAACAATGGGAGTAGGTGTTTCTATTCTTGGAATAAAATATGCATCATCATTAAAAGAAACTACTCTACTACTAATTGGGTTAGACTTATCAAAGGCCACATGTATGGATTCTTCTACCACTAGAGTTCTTTTGTTAAAAACTCTATAGGCTTTACTAGAGGTTGAATA
The DNA here is from genome assembly GCA_023935145.1 of Bretschneidera sinensis. Taxonomy (NCBI): domain Eukaryota; kingdom Viridiplantae; phylum Streptophyta; class Magnoliopsida; order Brassicales; family Akaniaceae; genus Bretschneidera; species Bretschneidera sinensis. The sequence continues at coordinate 47,710,150 of CM043702.1, forward strand.
TCCTAAGAATATCCCATCATCGGTCTTTGAGTCAAATTTACCTAAGTTAGTTTTATTGTTATTTAGGATAAAGCATTTATAACCAAAGGCGTGAAAATATGAGGTATTAGGCTTTTTACCTTTCAATAATTCATATGGAGTTTTGTTAAGCATAGACCTAATTAATGAATAAGGTCTCTTTTGATTTTTGCTTGCCTAATGGAGAATAACCCAACCCGGATTTTCCTCCACTTAATCTTTGGCAAAACAACACTTCATCTAGCTTTTCTTTTCCAAGAATAAGTCTTGATATAGTGCCATTCAATTCTATTATTTTCTTCTTTAAGTTTTCATTTTCATCTTTAAGAAAATCTAGAGAAGAATTATAAAGCATGGAAGATAGTTTTTATTTTTCTTCCTTTAAGCCTTCCATCTCTTTAGAAAGACATAAGACTTCCTTTTTAAGAATGGTATTCTTATAATCGAATTTCTTCAATTCTTCATGCACTTAATTTATAACCTCTATTAATTCTACACTACTACTAACAATGTTATTATTAGAAAGGGAAGAATTTGATACCTCATTTTCGTTGTCGATTGCCATTAGACATATGTTAGCAATCTCCTCGTATCCAACCTCATTGTCCAAGGATTCTTCTTCTTCATCATCACTCCAAGTGGTAGCAATCATAGCTTTCTTTTTGAAGCTCTTATATGGTTTGCTTGTTGCTGTACAATCGGCCTTGATATAACCGGGCTTTTTACAACCATAACACACAAATGGTTCTCTTTTTGAAGTGGGATCCTATGTGTAAGGTTTCTTACTCTTCTTCAAGAATCTGTGAAACCTCTTGGTGATTAGAGCCATCTAACAATCTTCTTTATTGCTCTCTATCTCTTCTTCTGTTTCTTCCTCTTTGTTGCTCGTAGAGGTCTTGAGAGCAATCACCTTTTTCTTCTTCTCATCATCATTGATAATGGGATTCATTTCTTCCATCTCATATATCAATAGTGATCCTAGAAGTGTTTTGACATCAAGTTTTTCGAGATCTTTGGCCTTTGTGATGGCCATCTTCTTTGCTTTCCAAGTGGGTGGCAAAGACCTTAAGATCTTCCTTGTTAGTCCAAATTCTTTAATGTTCCTACCAAGAAGCTTTAAACCATTAACAATAGTGGTGAAACGTGAGTGCATTTGAGAAATTGTTTCGTTAGGAGACATTTTGAAAGATTCATACTCGGACACTAGCATATAGATTTTTTATTTTTTAACTTTGCTAATTCCTTCATATGTAACTTGCAATTTGTTCCAAATCTCCTTAGCTGAAACACAAGCAGAAATTTTATTATATTCAAAAATATCTAAAGTACAATGAAAAATACTTGTGGCTGTAATATTTAGAGACATCATTCTACAATCCTCTTCATTGAACTCAGATTTGAGTTTAGGCAATGTATGATTGATTTCTCCAATAGTTATTTCCTTTATAGGAATTTTAGGTCCTTCCTCAAAAACTCTCCATAGATTGTAATCTTATTCTTCGACAAAGATTTTCATCCTATTTTTCCAATAGTTATAGTTGGAGCCATTGAACAAGGGAGGCCTAGTGTAGGAATGTCCTTCAGAATAGTTATTTGATGCCATCGAATCAACTCAGGGATTTTAAGCCTGAAATTGAGAACCTGCTCTGATATTAATTATAAACCAAGGTTCTAACCCAAGGGGGGGTGAATTGGGCTTTTAAAAACTTTTTCTAATTACTTGCAAGTTTATAAAAATAGTTAAATGCACAAGCATACAAACAAGTAATGTGCTTTCAGTAAAAGAGTTTAAGGAAAAGAAAGTGCAAACTCAGTTTATAATGGTTCAGCAAAATTGAATTCCTTCTAACTCTACGTCCACTCTCTTCAAGGAACCTCCTTGAAGTAATTCACTAAAACTTTTAGTCGTACAACTTCATGGGTGTTGTACAAACCTTACAATCAATCCCTTCCTCATGGAAGCTACTCCCTTCCTCACGGAAGCTTACAAAGAAGTATTTAATCCTAAACACTCTAAGAGTTATTACAACTCTTTTCCCTTTACAATAAATTAGATTTGCTATAAAGTAAATGGTAGAGAGATAGTAATGAATGCTTTTACAAATGAACAATATCTCTCTTTCAAGAATAAGCTTGAAGAATGGCTCAACAATAAATTTTTCAAAGCTTTTGACAATTAATGAGCAAACTTGTGAATTGAATATGTTCTCTTCTTCTTTTAAATGCTCATTGAAGTGGGTTTATATAGCATTGAATCAATATGGGTGTTAGACACTGACTTGGTAGGTTTGGTGCATTAAATGCTCAAGTCTTGCATCTCAAACGGCAAACGGCCATATTTTCCAATTACTAGTTGACTGGGTCTTTGCACCAATCGACTGGGTTAAGTGAGAAATCTCACTTTTTAGGCTGTGGAAGAGTACCAGTCGACTAGGTCGTAAGCACCAGTCGACTGGGAACTCATTGTCCCAGTTGCCAGTCGATTGGGTGTTTTACACCAGTCGACTGGGGAGCTTCTGTCCAATACCCCAGTCAACTGGTATATTGAGCCAGTCAACTGGGTTGCCCTTCAACCCAGTTTTTCATGTATTAAAACTATTTTTGACTTGTAAACATTTGTATTAATAGTCTTGTAAAAAAACTTTTTGTAAAAAGAGTCATAGGTCAAGCTAAGTATTTGAACATGAGAGATTTACAGTTGTTTTCAATACCTTAATGCCTATTCTATATCTTCTGTCTTGTCTTTGCGTGTAAAACTGGTTGAGTTCTTGCATCTTGTTTCTTTGCTGAAATCTTTTACTGCTTAAACATTTAGATAAAACTATTAGTGCAATTAGAGAAGTGTTTTGTCATTATTAAATAAGGGTCAACACACAACATTAGTATTCTCATAATTAAACACTTATAACTTCATTCTCTACTTAACCACTCGTTCATATGATATTTATCATCATGTGGATCGATTTTTTTATTATTAAAATATCCAATAATCCTCCATTTTTTAAAATAAAAATCCACATCTCTTTTGAGTAAAGTTGGAACACTATGCATAATGAAGGTGCCAATGGCTTGAACATTCACTTAGTGATAAGTAACCTGTGCTCTAGAGCCAATAGTAAACTAAGGCTACTTAGGGGATACAAATGATTACATCTCACACATAGAATTCTTATGTTCTACTATGAGCTTTGAAGCCAACACATTTCAGCTTGGTGCTTTATCTTGGATTTCATGAGCATTAAGAGAATTTGCCCGATTTTCGTAGGAGCGGCCCTAATTCCACACTCATATAGGTCAATCTATCAAGGATGCTACCATAACTTTGACATCCCACTCATAAAGAGCTATAGAGCTCATTAAAAGAATTAGAAAACTCAACATCTTTTTACATCATGGGATACAAACACCACAACTTAAGGATGGACAATGAGTAAAGTTACTAAGTTTAATTTGTTCATGTTTAGCAAAACACTCTATGATTCATTCTTCTCTTTAGAACTAGTTCTTTGGATCTCTCATCCCTAAGTAAGGCATCCTTATAGCTGATTTAAACATGTTGGCTTAATTAGTCTCATCTCCTTCAATATTCACCTAAACTTTTGACTCTATTTAGAGTTTTAAACTCTCATTCACGTATCATATATTCAAATATTTAAGAAAACAAGCACTTTGTGTTTACAAAGATATAGTACAATATTTTTCTCAATACCAAGAAAAATAATCTTGCTTCTTCACTAGTCTTGGCTATTTTAAAACATTTTACAAAATTCTCATTTCTCATAGAATAATTTAGCTAGTGGTAAAACCCAAAAAGTGTTTTTCTCATATAATGCTATAGCACAATAATTTTATTTACAATAAGAAAATTTCTCAAAAATTTATTGTCAATTTTCCAACCATTTTTCTTTCATAATGTATAGGCTTAACAATAAAAGTCTTCAATAGAAAAAACTTTGAAGTGATTAGCAAAATGAGGCGCCATTTTACCTTCACATGATTAGGAGCACTAGTGAACTCATTACAACAAGAATGTCATTGGTGAAAAATAATAAGTTTTAAAAATCATAAGTCCCAAACTAAATTTACGATTTGCAAAATGGTCCTTTATAAAAAAACCTCAAATAACCCCCACTATTCAAGTGATTGATTAATTTGGCCACAATCACACTTTTTCATATCTCATTTCACAATTTATTGAAGGCACGACATATAAAAGTTTCAAAATTTTCCCCTAGTAGGGATTGTGCATGCCTAAATCACATTTTTTTAGTTTCTCAACACACTTATAAATAATAAAAAAAAGCCATAAATGTACAACAATGATACATTTTTGTAGGTATAGTCTCAATGAAATTCCTTTTAGGAACAATTTGTTGTATTAACCCCACTATAGGAGACATGTGCTTTTATATCAAAAACTCAATAAATTTTTATGCACACATAAACTTTTTAACAATATATATATATATATATATTTTTGCATACAAAGCATAGGCATGATTTTCATAATTATTAAAAGCACAATCACAACTAACCTCCATGATTAAAAAAAAACCATGATAATGAAACAAGTATAAGACAATTTTAATATTTCATTAGTCATCATGTGTAACAATTAGAAATATTATAAGTTCATATGTTAACAATTGAAGCTAGAAAGGTTGAAACTTTATGGGAAATTTTCAAATGGGCTAGTAGGCAGAATAAGGGTTTTAAGCATCTTCCTAGAACATTTGAGGTCATGGCCTCCATGCTTATCTGTGTGGGGATGCTTAGGGAAGTCGAATTGTTGCTTGTGCAAATGGAGAGTCAAGGGATTTTATTGGATTGTCATGAAATCTTCAGTGATTTGATTGAAAGGTATGTTGGTGCTGGTGAATGGGAGAGGGCTGTTTCAGTTTTTGAGCATTCATGTGGACAAGGTGGCCATGGAAGAAAATCCTGCAGATTTAGGTACTAAAGTTCTACCTCTAAGTAAGTTCAATCATCGCCTTGGACTTCTTAGGATTGGAGTCGGTTGATATGGTGACTCAAGTTGAGTTAGGATCCTGAGTTCTTTGCACAATGGGTTCGGGTTTAATCGCTTAGACAAAGGTAGAGATTGTTGGTATTTGTCTAAGGATTAAATTGGTTGAAGAATGAAGCTTCATTAGGCCTTGGTGCCGCAGCACAAGGAGTGTGCGCCTTAGCACCCAGCAACTGAAGGAAGATCTTGGACCAAGTGTGCGCCATGGCACAGCCACCCAAGCCACGGTCTCTAGCAAGGCAGCAAGGTTACCCTCCTTTCTGAGCCGCGACATGCCCTGTTCTGAGCCACTACACGAAGGCACACCTGATGCTTTTGAATCAGCACTTCAAATGGTGCGTGGGACTTGGTTAAAACGCATAGGATTACTTAGACTCTTAAAGAGCCATGGGTCTTTGGTTCTTGAGATTTAAAGGTTGAGATTGATCTCAAAGATTGGATGAAGAAATCGGTGCACTATATAAAGGTTCACCTAGCTTCAATCATATACAAGATCTTCATACAAGAGAATTCAAGTTCAAGTGTGAGAGTGCAAAGACACAAGAGAGGCACTAGATCAAATCTCATTCAAGAGAGGCCGATTGTTTAAAGAGAGAGTAGACTAGATTGGGGATTCAAGGGCTTTGTAATTGGAATTTTCTTGAGGAAAATTCTAGGAAAACACTAGTCCTTATCACTTTCTTTTTTCTCTTCTTTTGTTCTTCAAGAACAAGATGATTCTTGAAAGGGTGTTGCTGTAACTTGTAAGAAATCATTGATTTAGTGTAGAGAGCTCGAAGTAGCTCACAGGGACGCAGGCACATTGCCGAACCTCGATAACAATTGTTGTGTTCTTTCTTTGATTGGTTTGTTTCTATTCATTGCAAGTCATTATAGACTTGGGTGTTTGGAAGATTACCACCTGGGCATCTTGAGGTGATTTCCAACGATAGATCTTCTTTTTTTTCAACTTCTACTTCTACTTAAAAATATATTAAACTTTTAAAACGTAAAAAGATAAAATAAATATTTGACCTAATTTATGCTATTTGGCAACATAAGCTACCTATAAGCTAGGCGAAACAGATATTACCTACTAACTCACATGCAATTTAAGGATGACAACGGGACAGGTTTGGACCAGGTACCTCTCCCCCGCTACCCTACCCCCCAAAAAAAGAAATTCACCTGTCTCCGCCCCTGCCCTTGCCCCTGCCCTTGCCCTTGCCCCTGTTAGGTATACATACCGTTCCTCCATTCCCACTTCCATCACGAGTACGGGTACCGGTAAGGTAATCCACGCCTATAAAATCAAATTCCTATTTGGAAAACTCCCTAAATTGACAAAAATGAAATAAATTTACTTAAACAAAATAATCAACATTCTAACTCATCATAATCAGCATCCAAAACATACATATTGATTCAAAGTATAATATTTCAATGAATCCAACAACAATGACAACATAGATCATAAAATAATTAGTTCCCAATTTTATTCATTGAAACAAAGACAAGATTAGAACTCAAAGTAATCAAGACCGATAGAGCATTATCTGAACAAATAATGGCATTCAAAGCATGATTAAAAAAGAAACTATACAAACCCCAAAAAAGTCATTAAATCAGTTCTTTGATGACTTTTTCGATGAACCCCATGGCCAGTCGCACCACCAAAGTGCTCGCTGACTTCAAGCAAATAAAACCGTTGAACTTCAACTCTGTCTGCCACCTGTTCCGCTGCAGGGAGCTTCCGAGAGTCCTCGCTGGTCGCCACCTAGGCTCTGTGAGTGCTTGTTCTCATCTCTATGAGTGATTGTCTTTGCTTTCACCAGTCACCATATCGGAAGAAGCAACCTGTCACCAAAGGTTAAGGGAAGAAGCCATCGGTCATGACTCACAAGCGAAGAAGAGGTTAGAGATGAGCTCCTCGTCGCGACCAATAGAGAGACAAAATATGAAAGGGTGGGGTTGGAGAAAAGGGGGAGGGAGACGCCGTGGAAGAGAAAAGATGAAGAGGTCAAAGAAAGAAAGGAGAGATGAGTGTGCGGGAGTGACTACTTTAGCTTTGGCAATAAAAATGAACCTTAAATCTATAAAGAGACTATATATACTCAGTAATCGAAAAAACAATATAAAAATATATATATAATAAATAAACAGTTGTAAGGAGCCATCTTGGGTTGGCCACCCCCGAGACAATGTTGTCACTTTTTGAAATCCCAGCACGACAAATTTATGCAATAATATATAAAAAAACCAGCTGCAAATATTTACATCAATCCTCAACCCTCAATAGGGGAGATACGTCATTCATATCTGAATATCAGCTTGCCAATCTACATGTCCTGCCTACTACTTGAAATTATTTAACAATGAGGAGTGAGCTTCATAAGTTCAGTGAATTAAATTTACTAGAAGTATTCACTTTGTATAATTAGTCTTCCAATATTCATTTGTCTATATCTCATATATTTTGATAATAATATTCTATTATCACTAATCATATCAAAATCCTCATCCTTTATAAATATCTTCTTCTCATAAAGTTAATCATCTTAAGACTATTAATTCTACCTCATAATTGCCTCATTATGAGGTTCACATCATATAATCAGTCACCCAGATAAATCTCATAATATCATATTTTCATATTTCTTTCTCAACATATTTGTCTCTCTGTGAGACTCAATCATCTATCAATAAATTTACAATCATGAATAACACTTTAGCATCTCAAACAATAACAATAAATATTTAAAGCAAATGTAATGCGCGAATTTAAATTATTATTATTGGGAACGTCTTCTCACATGTCGACATGTTTTTATCTTAGATCGGCTGCCTTCTCGGTTCTTTTATCACCAGCATATATCGGCTGTCACGGTTTTTATTTCTCACTAGCATATACCGGATGTCATGGTTTTTATTTCTCACTAGTATATGCCAGCTGTCACGGTTTTTCATTTCTCACCAGTATATACCAACTGTCACGGTTTTCATTTAGACCGGCACCCTCCCGGTTCTTTTATTTTATGTATATGCATATGAATAATGATATGAAATATGCATATGAATAATGATATGAAATATGCATATGAACAATAATATAAGAACAAACATGTATTCATACATTCAAATTAGCTATCCTGCTTCTTCTCAAATTATTATTTGATCAATTTCAGTAAATTCTTCTCCACATATATCATATTAAATCATCAACCATAGCTCGTTAAGAATTTCATTTATCACATTCATTCTTAATTCGACTCATTATTCTAATAATATTATTTCTCATATAATAATTCTCTACGTATCAATTATTATTGTCATACCCATCAACCAACTTTTATCTATCATCAAATCATAGGTCAATAACTTATTCAAATATTATCACTATATATTTCATATTTATCTTACTTAAAGTAAATTTAACTCACCACGTAGCACTTAGAGCTACTCGTGTATCACTTCCTTGCCTTTCTTGCTCTTTTCAGTAATTTCACCCGATTGTTGTTTGTCAACACCTGACATAATATTTATATTATAATTTATAATTTATTCTTCAATTCCTCCAGAATTCATACCCTTTAAAATTTTCACATTGAATTCCGGGTAATTTCATATATGCTAAATTTCAAAAATAAAATTCACATTATTACCTTTGGTTTTTCTTAAAGCTTTCCTCGACTCTCTTTAAATTTCCTCCGTAAACCTCTTTAAAATTTTACCCTTTCAACTTTTCTTTGAGTCCTAAAGTGTTTATAGAAATAGAGTAATTTGGATTAAAGAAATAAGGAAACCAAACAAGATTTAGTAAGAATAATTAAAATAAAATAAAAAGTATATATATATATATATATATATATATATATATATATATATATATATATATATATATATATATATAACATTCTGTTCCACTGTTTTACTCTAATGGCTTAGTGTCCCATTTGTTGTCATTCATGCAAAATTTGCATGTACTGTGTGACAACACATAGACATCTAGGTGTTGTCCTTCTTCTTTTTTTTTACTTTTTACTTTTTCTTTTTTCTTTTTCATTTTTTTCTTTTGTTCTCCAAACTTGGATGCTTCAAAAAAAAATCTTTCTCTTTACACCACCATCCTTCCATTTTTTTTCAAAAGAATTGTTTTATTCAATAATAAATATTTCACGTATATATATATTATTTTAATTTCATGTTATTTTGATCAAATTATTTCTTTTCCAATACTTTAAGAGCACGGGTATTACAATTCTACCCACCTTATAAAAATTTCATCCTCGAAATTTTCTTACCTCACTCAAGAAACAACTATGGATAAGATTTATTCATAGTTGCTTCATGTTCTCACGTAATCTCTTCAACATCTTTATTCCGCCACAGAACTTGAACTACTAGAATTACTTTATTACACAAAGCTTGTTTTTTCTGTCTAAATTTCTCATTGGTACTTGTATAAAAGTCAAACCTTGCTAAATTTCTACAATTTGGTTCAGAATTTTATGAGGTTCATTAGGTAAACACTTTCTCAAAAGTGAAATATAAAACATATTGTGTAACTGCTTCAACTTTGGAGGCACTTCCAGGCTATATGCGATTAGCCCAACTTTCTCAACAACTTTATAGGGTCCCACATACCTTAGACTCAACTTTCCTTTCCTATTTAAATCTCAATACACCTTTCTATGGAGATATATATATTTTTAAATACATTCAACCACCTATTTGAAAATCAAGATGTCTTCTTTTATTATCAACATAGCTATTCGGTCTACTCTGTACTACTTTACAGTTCTCTCTAACCAGTTTGATCATCTCAGTTGTTAACTTAATAATTTATGGACCAAATATATTTCTCTCTTCCATTTCTTCCCAACCTATAGGAGTTCTACACCTCCTACCATACAATGTCTCAATTGGTGTCATTCTAATACTAAATTGATGTTGATTATTATAAGTAGATTCCATCAACAGTAAGTAAGCATCCCAACTTACTGAGAAACTCATCACATTTGCCCTTAACATATATTCTAGTACTCTAATAATCCTTTTTGTCTGCTCATTTGTTTGAGGATGAAAAGTTGTAATAAAATGCAACTATGTACACATGGCTTTCTAAAAGCCTCTCCAAAACCAAGATCTAAATCTAGTATTTCTAATTGACACTATACTCAATAGTACTCCATACTACCTTACAATCTTAGCTACATACAGTTCAACCAACTTTTTAAGATTCCAGTTAGTTTTAATTGGAAGAAATTGAAATGCCTTGGAAAATCTATCTACTATCACTTACACTGTATCGTGACCTCTCTAGGTATGGGAAAATGCAGAAACAAAATCCATACTCACATTGTTTTTATGGTCATTCAAGCATAGAAAGAGGCTGTAGTAAGCCTCTCGGATGTTTATTCTCTGACTTCATTTACTGACCAACAAAATATCTAGAAATATATTCAACTAGATCCCTCTTCAATCTTGACTAACATTAATTCTGTCTCAATCCTCTATATATCTTATTGGGAACACAAATCCTATGTTCCAATACCAAAATACCATCATTTTAAAATTTGAATTCATATTGCTTTCTACTAAGTATCTCCTCATCTATACCTTTCATCTGTAGCAAACATTTTACTATGGATGATTGTACAATCATGTTTGTTAACAATGATCCTTTATCACTGATATTCAACTTCATTCTTATCTCTCTAAAATTTATCATCAATTTCACATTAAAACTTTCAATAGTAGTTAACCTTCTTGTAGACTTTCGACTTAATGTATCAGCTATTACATTAGCATTTCTTGGATGATAATGAATTGTACAGTCATAATCACTAATAAACTCCATCCACCGCCTGTGTCTTAAATCCAACTTTTTCTAGGTAGATAAGTATGTCAAACTCTTGTGATCAGTAAATATCTCACAAATGGCTCCACACAGATGATGTCTCCAAATTTTCAAGCAAGCACTATGGCAGCTAGCTCTAAGTCATACGTAAGGTAATTTCTCTCATGATTCCTCAATTTCTTAGAAGCATATGCCATTACCTTCCCATGTTACATCAACTCACATCCCAACTCTTGATGGGATGCATCACTATTCACCACAATTCCTTCATCACCAAAAGGAAGCACCAATACTGGAGCTGTAGTCAATTTCTCCTTTAGTAATTGAAAACTTTTCTCATACTCCCCAGACCATACAACTTCACCTTTTTACTGGTCAATCAATTCAACAATACTGCGATAATAGAAAATTACTGAATGAATCTTCTATAATAAGCAACTAACCCCAAGAAGATTCTACTCTCCGTTGGTCTCTCCCAACTCAACATTGCCTCTACCTTTTGTGGATCAACTGTTATGCCATCTCCGGATATTACATGTTCCAAGAAAGTTATTTCCTTCAGTCAAAATTCACATTTAGGAAATTATTGTAACGACCCATCCCGAGTTAGTCACCCCTGAGACGGTGTCATCACATTTTGAAAATCCTAGCACGACACATATATGCAACAAGAAAAAATAATGCCAACATAAATTTTTAAATCATTCATCAACCCTCAACAGGAGAGATACATCAATCTGATATTAACTTAAACATTTTAAACAACATAATATACATGGATAATTACAAATAAATTTTTAATTTTATCTTCTCATTAGTCTGAGGATGTGGACATGTACATAGCTTACAGATACTGGTTTCATCTGAACCTCAACTCACCAAATTATTTGTCTTGCCTGCTACCTGAAATTATTGTACAATGCTTCACAAGCTCAGTGAATTAAATTTACTAAAAGTACTCAGTTTGTATAAATTGTCTTTCAATATTAACTCAATTATATCTCACATAACTTGATAGCATTCTACTATCGCTACACATATCATAATGCTCATTTTCTATCAATCTCTTCTTCTTATATATTGGTTCACCTTAAGACCATCAATTATCTCATAATTACCTCGTAATGAGGTTCACATCATAAAGTCTACCATTTAGATAGTTCTTATCATATCATACTTCTATGTTTCTTTCTCACCAAAACTATCTCTATATGTGACTCATTCATCTATAAATAAATTTACACAATAACACACAACACATCAGCATTTCAGTAATGCAATCAATATTTCAAACAGATGCAATGCATGAATTATTATTAGGGAACGTCTTCCCACATATCGACATGTTTTTATTATCTTAGACTGGCCCCCTCCCGGTTATTTTCTTTTCAGCATATACCAGTTGTCATGGTTTTTCCCTTTTCCAGCATATACCGATTGTCACGGGGCCCCTTTTATTTCCAGCATACACCAGCTGTCACGGTTTTTCAATTAGACCGACTCTTTCCCGATTCTTTTCTTTTATTTAATACATATGCATATGAACAATAATATGAAATATGCATTTGAACAATAACATGAAAAAAAAATATATATGAATTCAAATATTTAAATTGGTTATCCTGATTTTTCTCAAATTATATATAAAAATACATTCCACTAAATTCCTCTCATCCTAAATCACATCAAATCATCCATCAATACTTGTCAAGATCCACTAAATTTCATCTTCTCATAATTTGTTTCAAAACATTAACTATAGCTCATCAAGAATTTCACTTATCGCTTTTATTATTAAATCAACTTATTATTCCAAAAATATTAATTCTCACATAATAATTTTCTACATGCCCAAAATTTCTATCATGTCTATCAATCAATTTTTCATCTACCACCATAGCATACACTAATAATTTATTTTAATACTATCACTAAATATTTCATTTTTATCTAGATTATATAAAGTAAATTTAACTCACCACGTAGCACTTAAAGCTACTTGTGGATCACCTCCTTGCCTTTCCTGTTCCTTTGATTGTCAACACCTGACGTAATATTCATATTAAAATTTTAATTATTTCTTCAATTCTTCAAAAATCACACACTTTGAAAACTCCCACATTGAATTCCGAAAATTTTCACGCATGCTAAAAATTCAAAAATAAACATTACATTATTACCTTCTATTTTTCCGATAGCTTTTCGTGACTCTCTATAAAATTCCTCCGTAAACTCCTTCAAAATTTTGCTCTTTCAACCTTTCTTTCGGTCCCCAAGTGTTTAAAGAAGTAAAGTAATTGAAGGAAAAACTAAACGAAATCGATAAGTATAAATTAACGTTTACATCTTTTATATATATATATATATATATATATATATATGACCAATTTTGTTGAAACAACAGCCCTACAATTTTTTGCAAACTCCACACACACCCCCCAACTCACTGCCACGACACTAAAATGTGTTAAACATGCAATTGCCAAACTCAACACACATTTTTCTTTTTCTTTTTTCAGAAAAAAAATATTTTTTTCTTTCTACTTTTTTCTTTTTCCTTCTTTTCACGCGGGACACGTCCAAATTTTTTTTCAAAAGAATTATTTTATTCAATACTAAATCCTTCGCGTATATATATTATTTTAATTTCATGCCATATTTATTAAATTATATTTTTACCCTTACTTTACGATTATGGGTATTACAATTATAGCATACAATCTCACTCTCCTCAAAATCTCCAACACAATTTCTAAATATTTTACATGCTCTTCCTTAGTCCTAGAATACACTAAGATGTCATCAATGAACACAACCACAAAACTAACAAAAAATAGTTTAAACATTTTATTCATCAAGTCTATGAATGTTGCTGGAACATTAGTCAACCCAAATGGTATCACCAGAAACTTATGACCATAACATGTCATAAAAGCAGTCTTAAACACGTCTCCTTCTTTTATTTTCAAATGGGTGATAACCTGATCTTAGGTATATCTTAGAAAATACTCTTGCTCCCTACAACTTCTCAATTAAATCATCTATCCTTGGTAAAGGATATTTGTTCTTAATGGTGATCTTATTCGACTGTTTGTAATCTATACACCACATCATCGTTCTGTCTTTCTTCTTTTCAAACAATACAAGGGCTCCCCATGGTGACACACTTGGTCGAATAAATTGTTTATTCAATAACTCTTAAAGCTAAACTTTCAAATCTCTCAACTCAGCGAGTGTCATTCTGTAAAGTGCTATAGATATATGTGATGAACCTGGTATCACATCAATAAAGAATTTAATCTACTTACTGAGGGATAAACTAGACAACTCATCAAGAAATACATCAGAAAAAATCTTTCACTACTAAGATTTCTTTCAACTTTCTACTATCATTTCTAAAATCCACCACATATGCCAAATACCCCTTACATCCTTTCCTTGACCATTTACTAGTAGTTAGAACAAAATAAGATAGTTCAAGAGTATCCTACGTTCTCCCTGAAACTAAGTTTCTTTTATCCATATCCTGAACACTACATTATTCTGGAACAATTAACCCAAGCGTAATACATCGATAACCAATTCATTCCCAAAATCAAATGAAATTATATCATATTCAAAGACAATAAATCAACTTCAAATTCTCTATCACCGATGTGAATCACACAACCCTTGTAAACATTTATGATTATCACTCTATCTCTAGTGGGAACTTCAACAATAATATTATGTATCTAAGGACTAATACATGCATAAATAGACTTCATAAATACACTGGATACATAAGAATGAGTTGCACCAAGGTCAACCAACATTAATATGTCTGCTTTTTCTACATACAACGCACCTCAATTTAGGACTATTTTGGGATAAATATATCATCTGACTACATCTATAACACGTTCTAGTATCTTTATCACATTACCACATCTTTTAGGTAGTACACTCCCACCTCTACCATAACTTCTAGTTCTCACAGATTATCTCCCAAATCTAGGAGTCCCACCAACATTACTTTGAATTATAGAAGCTATAGATCTAGCTTACCTCTAACTCTGCATTATAGGTCTTTCTTTCATACAGACGACTCCTCTAGGGTGGTCTCCCACCTTGTACACTCATACTACTATTACCTCTAGAACTTTCATGTCTAACTCTCTTCAACCACTCTCTCTCTCCCCCTTAAACTCCATCACATTTTTTCTCAATCTGAAGTGTTATATCCACCAACCTAACATAATTCATATGTTTCATGTAAGATAATTTCGATTTAATCTTAAAATGAAATCCATCTATGAACCTCTTACATTTCTTCTCTTTTATGTCTACCATTTTCGATACAAACTTTGTTAAAGCCACAAATCTGCTATCATACTAAGCCACAGTCAACACATTTTTACCTCAAATAAATGAAATCTCTCTTCTATTAGGCTCTGAAAATATATGAATAATATTTATAAAAGAATAAGCCTCCTTAAACTTATTCCAAGTTAAGGGTCTATCAATATATGCACTTACCCTGGGAAGAGAATCCTCCCACCATTCTAAAGCTTCTCATTTTAACTTAAACGAAAGAAAGGCAACCCTATGCCTGTCAGTCATAGGTAAAATACCAAATAATCTTTCTACATGTTTCACCCATAGCTCAGGATCAAAAGGATTCATAGATCATTTTAAAAACCCAGCAGTCAACTTAATATATCTAACAATCTCCTTGTATCTCGT
The DNA here is from genome assembly GCA_023935145.1 of Bretschneidera sinensis. NCBI lineage: Eukaryota > Viridiplantae > Streptophyta > Magnoliopsida > Brassicales > Akaniaceae > Bretschneidera > Bretschneidera sinensis. The sequence goes on from CM043702.1 coordinate 47,725,758, forward strand.
GCATAAACTCACATTTCTCCTTTTGAACGTTTACCATTACTAGATTTACAACAACCTCAGGCACTGCTCTAGCCTGTTCATCAAGTCTATGCTATAGACTATCAACTCTATCATTTTTTATATTCATTTTCTCAAGAGTATGAGCAAGAGTTTCTCTTAGCTCATCTCTTTCGATTCTAGATTCTCTCACACCCCTACTAGTATCAATTATACTGTCAACACATTCCCTTCTAAGAACCACAAACTCAGACTCAACTTCCATCTCATCTTTGACTTGTCTAAATATTGGGGCCTACCACGCCCTCTCAGGTCAACAATTCTAACTCTAGCTCTAGCACGTCCATGTGTCATCCTAAGACTATTCATTAAAATATAATTTATTTTAATCTTTCACTTTCCTTCTTTTTATGCAGTCTACAGAATCATAAAATCTAATGCTCTAATACTAAAATTGTAACGACCCATCCTGGGTTGGCCACCCTCGAGACGGTATCGTCACTTTTTGAAATCTCAACATGGCATATATATATATATAATATTGTGTATATAATGTGTCAGTTGAGATCTGAATTATGTATCTCCCCTGTTGAAAGTTGATGATTGATGTAAATAATTGCTATATATATATATATATATATATATTTCATTAGTTTGAAGATGTGGACCACGTGGCTTACAAATAAGGAATTTGTTTGAATATTAGCTCGCTAATCTACATGTCATGCCTGCTACCTAAAATTATTTAACAATGAGGAGTGAGCTTCACAAGCTCAGTGAATTAAATTTACTAGAAGTATTCACTTTGTATAATTAGTCTTTCAATATTCATTAATCTACATCTTATATATTTTGATAGTAATATTTTATTATCACTACTCATATCAAAATCCTCATCCTTTATAAATCTCTTCTTCTCATATAATTAATCATCTTGAGACTATTAATTCTATCTCATAGTTACCCCATTATGAGGTTCACAACATATAATCAGTCACCCAGATAATTCTCATCATATCATATTTTTATATTTCTTCCTCAGCATATTTGTCTCTGTGTGAGACTCATTCATCTATCGATAAATTCACAATCATGAATAGCACTTTAACATCTCAAACACTAACAATCAATATTTAAAGCAAATGTAATGCGTGAATTGAAATGTTATTATTATTGGGAACGTCTTCCCACATGTCGACATGTTTTTATCTTAGACCGACTGCCTTCCCGATTCTTTTATCATCAACATATACCAACTGTCACGATTTTCATTTCTCACCAGCATGTAACGAATGTCATGGTTTTCATTTCTCACCAGTATACACCGGCTGCCACTGTTTTTCATTTCTCACCAGCATATACTGGTTGTCACGGTTTTCATTTAGACCGACCCTCTCTCGGTTCTTTTATTTCATGTATATGCATATGAATAATGATGTGAAATGTGCATATGAACAATAATATAAAAACAAGCATGTATTCAGACATTCAAATTAGCTACCATGATTCTTCTCAAATTATTATTTGATCAATTTCACTAAATTCTTCTCCTTATATATCATATCAAATCATCAACCATAGCTCGTCAAGAATTTCAGTTATAACATTCATTATTAATTCGACTCATTATTCTAATAATATTATTTCGAATATAATAATTCTCTACATATCAATTATTATGTCATACCCATCAACCAACTTTCATTTATCATCAAATCATAGGCTAATAATTTATTCAAATATTATCGCTATATATTTCATATATATCTTGGTTACTTAAAATAAATCTAACTCACCACGTAGCACTTAGAGTTACCTATAGATCACCTCTTTGCCTTTCTTGCTCTTTTCAGCAATTTCATCCGATTGCTGTTCGTCAACACCTGACATAATATTTATATTAAAATTTCTAATTTATTCTTCAATTCCTCCAATATTCATACCATTTAAAATTTCCACATTGAATTCCTTGTAATTTTATGTGTACTAAATTTCAAAAATAAAATTCATACTATTACCTTTGGTTTCTCTTAGAGCTTTTCTCGACTCTCTTTAAATTTCCTCCGTATACCTGTTCAAAATTTTACCCTTTCAACTTTTCTTTCAGTCTCCAAGTATTTACAGAAATAAAGTAATTTGGATTGAAAAAAGAAAAAAACTAAACAGAATTTAATAAAATAATTAAAATAAAATAGAAAGTATATATATATATATATATATATATATATATATATATATATATATATATATAACGTTATGTGCCACCGCTTTTCTCAAATGGCTTAGTGCTCTATTTGTTGTCATTCATGCAAATTTGGATGTACTGTGTGACACATTCAGGTGTTGTTTTTTTTTTTTTTTTTTTTTTTTCTTTATATCATCGCACATTCAATATTTTTCAAAAAAAATTATTTTATTTAATAATAATTTTTTTACATATATATTACAACAATACCGTCAAATAAAATTCCGCTTTGAATGTATTTTACCCACGCTCCACCGGTCGAGAAAAAATAACCTCCAATCCCAATCCATTAGGGTCGAGTTTTGAGGCTACCCGGCAATACGGGTAAAATTGCCTTCCCTATTGCGACCGTCATTCTCTACCTCCAAGAAAATGAAATAAAAGAATAACGCCATAACCCGACACCGACCCCGACCCCGACCCCGACCCTTGCTAATTTTCACTTCACTCTCACTGGAGGTGTAGCGAAAGAGTATCAGACCCCAAACCCCCAAAGCCCTTAAAACCGCCATTGAACCCTAAATTTCAACATATATGTACACTTATATGTAGGTATATTGGTTTCATCTTCACCGGAGGGTTTTGTTAGGGATATATCTCTTTGCTTAAATTGAGCTGAATTCCAACGCTATGTGGAACAACAACGGAGGTCAGCAGATTACGCCACCGGGGACCGGAGGCTCAGTAATACCGCCTCCGCCCGCTGCGCAGCCTTCGTATACGGTGCTGCCGCCAAATCCGTCTCCGCTGCCGAACCCGTCTCCCCAGGAGGCAGAGGCGAAGCTCGAAGAGAAGGCCAGGAAATGGATGCAACTTAACTCCAAGCGCTATGGCGATAAGAGGAAGTTCGGGTTCGTCGAAACTCAGAAGGAGGACATGCCCCCTGAGCATGTCAGGAAGATTATTAGGTGAGCTTTTACTGTTTTTGCGGTGTTAATTTTGGTGAGATTTGTTAGTGTTTTCGGTTTCTGATTAGTTTGGTTTCTTTTTTTGGGTTGTTTTGGGTATGTTTAACGCGATTGAATGAAGATCTTTAGTTGAGTCCTTGGGTTATTTTTTAAGTTTAGTGAGATTGGTTTATATTCTTTTTGCTCGTTAGTTAATGCCTTATGTGACTTTCTTGATAGTGAGAGAAGTCTTGGAGTCGTGCAGTTTTTTTTTTTTGGATTTAGCTTGAGCTGGATCCCTATGTGAGTTTTCTGGATTATCTTTATCTTGAGTAAGTTTATTTTGTTGAAATTGTTTTGTAAGCTTAGTAGGTTAGAAGTAGGAAATTTAAAGCTTTGGCTAGTTGTTATATAGTTATGTTGGGGATTTGATCCCAAATTTTGGATGCTGCTTTGGTTGCTAATGAAGTTGTGGATGCTCATTTAAAAGATGGAAATGGAGGGGTGATTTGTAAGATTGATTTGGTAAAAGGCTTATGATCATGTTTGTTGGGGGTTTTGTGATTTACTTATTGAAAAATATGGGTTTTGGGGACAAATAGTATAAGTGGATTTACAAATGTATATCTTCGGCTTCTTTCTCTATCCTTGTTAATGGTTGTCCTTTCGGTTTCTTCAAAGCTTTGTTGGCTCTTAGACAAGGGATCCTTTGTCTCCTTTCTTGTTCACATTGGTGATGGAGGTTTTTAGTAAAATGTTGGTGAAAGCGGTCGACAGGGGGCTTTTGAGTGATTTCAAGGTGGGGAGAAATGGATGTGGTGTGAGTGTGTCTCATCTTCTCTTTGCCGATGACACAATTGTTTTGTGTGGGGCGGAAGCACTTCAAATCTTACATCTTCGATGTGTTCTTCTTTGTTTTGAGGTTGTTTCAGGGCTTAAGGTTAATCTTACTAAGAGTTATTTAATCCCTCTTGGTGAGAATATTAATGGTTGTGTTCTTGCAAGTTTGTTGGGGTACAATTTGGGGTCGCTTCCTTTTAGTTGTCTATGTTTTCCGCTTTGAGCTAAATTCAAAGACAAAAGTGTTTGGAATCCCATTGTAGAAAGGTTTGAAAAATGGTTAGTCGGGTGGAAGGATCACTATCTATCAAAAGGAGGAAGGCTTATTCTCATCAAAAGTACTCTTTTTAGCCTTCCTATCTATTTTATTTCTCTTTTTCCTATTCATAGTTTGATGGCTAATTGGTTGGAGTGCATTCAAAGAAGGGTCTTCAAGGGAGGAATACAAGTATCATTTGGTGAGTTGGGGTGTGGTTAAGCAACCGATGGAAAAAGGGAGACTTGGCCTTAAATCCCATACTTTATTTAATAAAGCTCTTCTAGGAAATTGGTTATGGAGATTTCTTGTATAGATGGATTATCTTTGGAGGAAAGTGGTGGAAGCTAAGTTTGGGATGTATCCTAACGGGTGGATGTCTAAGGAAGGGAGGGGAGCCTCTGGTGTAGGGGTGTGGAAATGGATTTACAAAGGATGGGAATTTTTGTTTCCTTGTGTTTTCGTGTTTGTGGGTAATGGGGAGAGAACTCGACTTTGGTATGACTTGCGGTTTGGGAACACCTCCTTCAAATGACCAATTTTCGGATATCTATGCTATTGTGAGAGATAGAGAAGCTTTTATTTATTCATGCTTCTCTTTGATTAATCATATAATCTCTTGGGATGTGCCTTTTATCCGCAATGTCCATGATTGTGAGGTTGATGGTTCAAAGTTTTTTGGAAGCTTTGTATAGTTCTAGGATGGATTTGGCTAGAGCGGATTTGATTAGATGGAGGGATAGCCCGGGTAAAGGGTTTGAGGTGAATTCTTTTTTATAAGATTCTTCTTGTTGGGCTACTTTGGAAGGATCTTTCAATTTCCAATGGAAAGTAATTCGGTGTACTCATGTCCCTAAAAAAGTGTTTTTTTTTTTTTTTTTGTGTGGGAAGCTTCTTGTGAGAAGATTCTTACTATTGACAATATACAAGGAAGGGGGAAAGTGATTGATAATAGGTGTTACATTTGCAAAGGTTGTGCCAAGTTCGTGTTTCTTTTGATGGAGTATTTCTTTGCTAGATGCTTGTGGGAGATGGCTTATAGTGTTTTGAGTGTTTGCCGGCTCTGTGAAAGATGAAGTGTGGGCTTGGAGTGCGTTACCAGCTTCTAAGGAACTTAAGAAAGCTTACTCATTGATTCCACTCTATTTTTTGGATCGTGTGGAATGAGAGGAATTGTAGAGCTTTTGATAGCATTGAGAGACATATTGATGTAATTTGAAATGATTCAATGCCCTTAATTTTTGGTTTTAAAGGAATTTTTTTGTGAATAAGGTAGATCTTTTAGATTTTGAGGAGTTTCTATCCTATAGATAATCGTTGTAAATGGGTTGCACCCTCTTGGTGAGCCTTTTTTTTTAAATACAATTTTACTTATAAAAAAAGATCCCATAATAAAATATGTGATGGATCAGAAAGATTATGTAGAAACTATTGCTTCATGGGGTTATTCTGCATTCCAGGACTTGGAATTGATAAGCTGAAGAACTTTGTATCACCTGTACTTATGCTTAAGAATTTATAGTTTAATTTCTCAACAGGAATAGCGAGATTTTTGTGATTTGGCTTTGTTGTAGTGTTGATATTATGTATTTTATGTCGATTTAGTATACCTTGGTGCTTCGTAAGAACCTTGTGTGATGTAGGTTAGCAATGGAACCTAATTTTGATGTTCTCTTTTCAGAGACCATGGGGACATGTCGTCAAAGAAATATCGTCATGATAAACGTGTATATCTTGGAGCCCTCAAATTCATTCCTCATGCTGTTTACAAGCTCCTTGAAAATATGCCAATGCCCTGGGAACAGGTAGGCATCTCTCTTTTGATTTTTCTCAATAATTGCCTTTATGTATTCACTTGCATTATAATATTTATGTTACTATAGGTCCGCGATGTGAAGGTCTTATATCATATTACTGGAGCTATTACATTCGTTAACGAAATACCATGGGTTGTTGAACCTATTTACTTGGCTCAGGTGTGCTGATCTGCTCTCTCTCATGCTCTTTCATATACATTAATTTATTGAGATTTAAAAGGCGATATGTCATGAAGGTTTATATGGATACTTTCTCACCATGTTGCTGTTCTTGTGTAACATAAATTGTTATTTGTTTTATGGCAATTGAGTGGCTTCTTATTTGATTTTACAGTGGGGTACAATGTGGATCATGATGCGAAGGGAGAAGAGGGATCGTCGGCATTTCAAGAGAATGCGGTTTCCTCCATTTGATGATGAGGAACCTCCATTAGACTATGCCGATAATTTGTTAGATGTTGATCCTCTAGAGCCAATTCAATTAGAGATGGACGAAGAGGAAGATTCTGCTGTATATACTTGGTTTTATGACCATAAACCTCTTGTGAAGACAAAGCTTATCAATGGACCAAGTTACCGGAAATGGCATCTCTCCCTTCCAATCATGGCCACTCTTCATCGGCTTGCAGGGCAGCTGCTTTCTGATTTGACTGACCACAATTATTTCTACTTGTTTGACATGCATTCGTTCTTTACGGCGAAAGCATTGAACATGTGCATACCTGGTATATTTGGTGCTCTAGTTTCATATTTATTTATATCTTTTAACTTATATCTCAATGTAGTTGCCATCCCCAAAAACAAATCTAGGTCCTACGTACAGCATTTTTGCATGCTTGGAGTTGGTAAAGAAGATCTATAATGAATCTAGTCTATATTACTAGCAGGGAATTCCACATAATATGTAGAGCTAATGCTTTGGGTTGGTGACCTGTGACCTAGGGGTTTTGCTTTACAAAAGTTCCTTAAATTGAAACAATGTATGCTTTACAGTTATGAGAATTTGCTTTATTCTCTCAACTTCAAATCTCTGTAGATTTACCTTGATTGATTATTCCAAGTGTTGTTCTGGTTTTTTGATGGTTACAATATGATATGCTGTATTATATTATACCTAATTTTAAATTAAAATTTGCTTCAAATTGGGTACAAATAGATACTGGATGAAATTTTGGGAATTAATAGGGGCTGTAACATATGTTGTGTTCTTTTGTAGGCGGTCCTAAGTTTGAACCTCTGTATCGTGACATGGAGAAAGGAGATGAGGACTGGAATGAGTTTAATGACATCAACAAACTCATTATTCGGTCACCTTTGCGGACTGAATACAGAATTGCATTTCCTCATCTTTATAACAATAGGCCGAGGAAAGTAAAACTTGGAATTTATCACACTCCCATGGTCATGTACATAAAAACTGAGGATCCTGATTTACCTGCCTTTTATTATGATCCATTAATACACCCGATAACGTCCAATTACAAGGATCGGCGTGACAAGAAGATTCATGATGATGAAGATGAAGATGAGTTCTCTTTGCCGGAAGGGGTGGAACCTTTTCTGAAAGACACTCAGCTTTATACTGACACAACAGCTGCTGGAATTTCCTTATTATTTGCCCCACGGCCATTCAATATGAGGTCTGGTCGGATGCGACGGTCAGAAGATATACCCCTTGTGTCAGAGTGGTATAAGGAGCACTGGTAAGATTGCATTTCTTGTGCTCTTGAATAATGTGATTACTTATATATGGAATAGCCAACCTGATTCTTCTCTGGTTTTGTAAATATGCAGTCCTCCGTCATATCCAGTTAAAGTTCGGGTCAGCTATCAAAAACTTTTGAAATGTTATGTGTTGAATGAGCTGCATCACAGACCACCTAAGGCTCAGAAGAAGAAGCACTTGTTCCGGTCTCTCCAAGCAACAAAGTTTTTCCAGACCACTGAACTTGATTGGGTCGAAGCGGGTCTTCAAGTTTGCAAGCAAGGATACAACATGCTGAATCTGTTGATACACAGGAAAAATTTGAACTACCTTCACCTTGACTACAACTTCAATCTGAAGCCTGTGAAGACACTCACTACAAAAGAACGCAAGAAATCGAGATTTGGCAATGCTTTTCATCTCTGCCGTGAGATCCTGCGGTTGACAAAGCTTGTAGTTGATGCCAATGTCCAGTTCCGACTTGGTAACGTTGATGCCTTCCAATTGGCTGATGGTCTGCAATACACATTTTCCCATGTTGGCCAGTTGACTGGCATGTACCGTTACAAGTACAGGCTGATGAGACAGATTAGGATGTGCAAAGATTTAAAGCACTTAATTTACTATCGCTTCAATACTGGCCCTGTGGGGAAAGGACCGGGATGTGGATTCTGGGCACCAATGTGGAGGGTGTGGCTGTTTTTCCTTCGTGGTATAGTGCCTCTTTTGGAACGGTGGTTAGGGAATCTACTTGCACGTCAGTTTGAAGGGCGCCATTCAAAAGGAGTGGCCAAGACAGTTACCAAACAGCGTGTTGAGAGCCATTTTGATTTGGAGCTTCGAGCTGCTGTCATGCATGATGTTCTTGATGCCATGCCAGGTTATCGTCTTTGACTTTATTTATTCTCCTAACATTGGATTATAACTGCTTTCCTATTTTCTGTAGTGTATATACTTTGTTTACCTAACAATGCTCTGCTATTTTGCAGAGGGAATCAAGCAAAACAAAGCCAGAACTATATTGCAGCATCTCAGTGAGGCATGGCGATGTTGGAAAGCTAATATTCCGTGGAAGGTTCCTGGGTTGCCTGTTCCAATTGAGAACATGATCCTTAGGTATGTCAAGTCAAAAGCAGATTGGTGGACAAATGTTGCTCATTACAATCGTGAACGTATTAGGAGAGGTGCAACAGTTGATAAGACCGTTTGTCGGAAGAATCTTGGAAGACTGACTCGCCTTTGGCTGAAGGCAGAGCAGGTTTATATTTTACCTTGGTCTTACTTTTGGCTTCTCCGTATATACTTGCTGCTATATTTGTTTAGTGAAAGTACCTGTTTTCTTATTAATAGTCATTTTTTCCTCCTTACTTTGTTCTGTTTTCTTATACTATATCTGCCATGTTGTAGGAACGACAACACAACTACTTGAAAGATGGTCCATATGTCACCCCAGAGGAAGCAGTTGCAATTTACACGACAACTGTGCATTGGCTAGAATCAAGAAAGTTCTCCCCCATTCCATTCCCTCCATTATCTTACAAGCATGATACTAAGCTGCTTATTCTTGCTCTGGAGAGACTGAAGGAATCTTATAGTGTGGCTGTTAGATTGAACCAACTGCAAAGAGAAGAGCTGGGTCTCATTGAACAAGCTTATGATAATCCACATGAAGCTTTGTCACGGATTAAGCGTCACCTGCTCACCCAGCGTGCCTTCAAAGAAGTGAGTTGATAATTTACATTGCATTGACCTTGAGCTTTGATTTTCTTTACTCTTTGTCTTGACTTCTTTGAACTAAAACTTAAAATTATTTGTTGCAGGTTGGCATAGAGTTCATGGATTTATACAGCTACCTGATTCCAGTTTATGAAATTGAGCCGCTCGAGAAAATTACAGATGCTTATCTTGATCAATATTTGTGGTATGAAGGTGACAAGCGCCATCTCTTTCCTAATTGGATTAAGCCTGCAGATTCAGAGCCACCTCCCCTTTTGGTTTATAAATGGTGTCAAGGTATAAACAATTTGCAAGGCGTGTGGGACACGAGTGAGGGGCAGTGTGTGGTGATGCTTCAAACCAAGTTTGAAAAGTTCTTCGAGAAGATTGACTTGACAATGTTGAACAGGTAAGTATCATATAAATATTTTGCCGACTGTAATCAAAGAAGCCTTCGTGTTCTTAAATAACATTTTCTTTTTATCATCTTTTCCAGGCTCCTTCGATTAGTTCTTGACCACAACATTGCAGACTATGTCACTGCCAAGAATAATGTTGTGTTGTCTTACAAAGATATGAGTCACACAAACTCATATGGTCTTATAAGAGGTCTTCAGTTTGCTTCTTTTATCGTACAGTATTATGGACTTGTGTTGGATCTCTTGCTTCTTGGTTTGACTCGTGCCAGTGAGATTGCTGGTCCACCACAGATGCCAAATGAGTTCATCACTTACTGGGACACAAAAGTTGAGACGCGACATCCAATACGACTATATTCTAGGTACATTGATAAGGTGCATATATTGTTGCGATTCACTCATGAAGAGGCTCGAGACCTTATCCAGCGATATCTTACTGAGCATCCTGACCCCAACAATGAAAACATGGTTGGATATAACAACAAGAAGTGCTGGCCTAGAGATGCAAGAATGAGGCTTATGAAACATGATGGTATGCATATTTCATAAATATTTATGGTGGTCTGGATATTCTTCTTCTTCTTTTTTCTTTTTAAAATAGGATTCAAGTAATGATTCTTCTTAATTCTTTCTTTCCAGTAAATCTCGGTAGGAGTGTTTTTTGGGACATGAAGAATCGTCTTCCTCGAAGCATTACAACTTTGGAGTGGGAGAACAGCTTTGTTTCTGTATACAGCAAGGACAACCCCAATCTTCTTTTCAGCATGTATGTATATTTGTTATTACTTTTGTCAATACATTTCATGGTTTTATACTCTTGGATCTTCTTATGTTGAATTGTTCTGCCTACCACGTTCCTTGCAAGTTGTATTTGATTTTGATTTACTATGTCCCTTCCAGTATCTTGTGTGTGTCCAGTTTTCTTGCAGCTGTCTCAAATGTTATTAGAGCCAGGCCAACTAGGGTTTGGCAGTTGTGATTTGGTTGTAACTTCCATTTGGAGATACAGTTTATGACATATCTCCTTTCTGACCTGTAGGTCTGGATTTGAAGTTCGCATACTTCCTAAAATAAGAATGACGCAGGAAGCATTCAGTAATACAAGGGATGGAGTTTGGAATTTGCAGAATGAACAGACCAAAGAGCGGACTGCAGTTGCTTTCTTACGGGTTGATGATGAACACATGAAGGTGTTTGAGAATCGTGTGAGGCAGATTCTAATGTCTTCAGGATCAACAACATTTACAAAAATAGTTAATAAATGGAATACTGCCTTGATAGGTACATGTTTTATTTGTTTGCCCTTGTCCAATAGTCTGTAGACACTGTTAGCCTGGCTGCTGAACCCCTTTTTAACTCATTTTGTATAGGTCTTATGACTTACTTCCGTGAAGCAACTGTACATACACAAGAGCTCTTAGATCTGCTGGTTAAATGTGAAAATAAAATCCAAACTAGGATTAAGATCGGGCTAAATTCAAAAATGCCTAGCCGGTAAGTGGTAGTTTGGTCACATAAACTACATTTTGGTTCAGTATTTCCTTTATTAATTTCTTTGTATCTTTCTCAATCTTTTTCTGTTCCCAGATTCCCTCCTGTAATTTTTTACACCCCAAAAGAAATTGGAGGACTTGGTATGTTATCCATGGGTCACATATTGATTCCACAAAGTGACCTGCGGTACAGTCAGCAGACAGATGTTGGTGTAACCCACTTTAGGAGCGGAATGAGCCATGAGGAAGACCAGCTGATCCCAAATCTTTATCGCTATATACAGGTAGAACCAAATGAATTTCTCTTGTCAATTATGGCTTTTTTGTGTCTTTTTCTTCAGTTCTTGATCATCTTTCTGGTTTTTCGGCAGCCATGGGAGAGTGAGTTCATAGATTCACAGCGTGTCTGGGCAGAGTATGCGCTGAAGAGACAGGAAGCTCAGGCACAAAATAGGCGTTTAACTCTTGAAGATTTGGAAGTGAGTGTTCTGGTTTTGCGTTTTCTTAAGCATTCATCCATATCTTGAAAATGATTATTGTCATCATTTTTTGGAGTTTGGGAGGGCTTTATAGCTACTCAATAAAACACCAATTCATATCCAAGTACTAGAGTATCGTTGATTAACGGCTTCTCCAATTCTGTTGGCAGGATTCATGGGACAGGGGAATTCCACGTATAAATACTCTGTTTCAGAAGGACAGGCACACTTTGGCATATGATAAAGGTTGGAGAGTACGGACTGACTTTAAGCAGTACCAAGTTCTGAAACAGAACCCTTTCTGGTGGACACATCAGAGGCATGATGGGAAACTGTGGAACTTGAACAATTATCGTACTGATGTCATCCAAGCTCTTGGAGGTGTTGAAGGAATTCTCGAACATACCTTATTCAAAGGAACATAGTAAGTCTACTTTCTTCCTTTTGTAATTCACCTATCTTGAGAAATTTCCATAATTAAAAATTATTATTTATTTGTTAGGTAATTGGTGCTCTTTTTAAAATAGGAGATTTAAAACCCTATAAGTTTCTGTTGAGTTGATACTTTGTGCACTTTGGGGCTTTTTGAATAATATTGGGAGAGTTGCTTTATGTATATTGATCTTCTGTATGTGAGGATTGTTAATATGTGCAAGTGTCACCCCATCATCGTTTGAGTCTAGTCCTGGGGCGGAATACATACACACACACATGCACACTGCTGATTGCATGTCTAAGGTATTTTAGCTTATCAAAAAGAACAAAAGCAACTGATTTTGCTTACTCTGAATTTGTTCAGCTTTCCAACTTGGGAAGGTCTCTTCTGGGAGAAGGCATCTGGCTTTGAGGAGTCAATGAAATATAAGAAACTGACCAATGCTCAGAGGTCTGGTCTCAACCAAATTCCAAACCGTCGATTTACTCTTTGGTGGTCACCTACAATAAACCGAGCCAACGTTTATGTGGGTTTCCAGGTTCAGTTGGATCTAACTGGAATTTTCATGCACGGAAAGATTCCAACCTTGAAGATATCTCTGATTCAGATCTTCCGTGCCCATCTGTGGCAAAAGATTCACGAGAGTGTGGTCATGGATCTTTGTCAAGTCCTGGACCAGGAGCTGGATGCTTTGGAAATTGAAACTGTGCAGAAGGAGACAATTCATCCAAGGAAGAGTTACAAAATGAACAGCTCCTGTGCAGATATTCTTCTCTTTGCTGCTCATAGATGGCCTATGTCAAAGCCTAGCCTTGTGGCTGAGTCAAAGGATATGTTTGATCAGAAAGCAAGCAATAAGTACTGGATAGATGTACAGCTCCGCTGGGGAGATTATGACTCTCATGATATTGAGCGCTACACTCGGGCCAAATTCATGGATTATACGACTGACAATATGTCTATATATCCATCTCCTACTGGTATATTTGCTCCCTAAGGTTTCATTTTTTACTTTAGTCTGTGCTTGGTTATACTTCAATTTCATCTAATCATGACTGGGTTTCCTGCAGGTGTAATGATTGGGCTTGATTTGGCATACAACTTGCATTCTGCTTTCGGTAACTGGTTCCCTGGTTCAAAGCCTCTACTTGCTCAGGCAATGAACAAAATCATGAAGGTAGTTTTTTTTTTTTTTTTAATAATTTGACGCATGGCTATATTTTGTGACTGATTTGAAACTTCTATCAGTGTATCATATAATGACCTGATAATTTGTTATGTGACTGCAGTCAAATCCGGCTGTCTATGTTCTGAGGGAGCGAATAAGGAAAGGTTTGCAGTTGTATTCTTCTGAGCCTACAGAACCATATCTATCATCCCAAAACTATGGGGAGATCTTCAGCAATCAAATAATATGGTTTGTTGATGACACCAATGTGTATCGTGTCACGATCCACAAGACATTTGAAGGAAATCTCACAACAAAGCCCATTAATGGTGCCATCTTTATTTTCAACCCGAGGACTGGACAGCTGTTCCTGAAGGTTTGTTTTCTCCTTTTGTGGAATTCGAGAATGTATGCTTTTCATCTCTCTTCTATATGTAATATAGGATGAATCCTAAATTTAATGACATGATGTCTTGTAGGTCATCCACACAAGCGTATGGGCAGGTCAGAAGCGTCTTGGTCAGCTGGCTAAGTGGAAGACTGCTGAAGAGGTCGCTGCTCTTGTTCGGTCTTTGCCTGTTGAAGAGCAACCAAAACAAATTATTGTGACTCGTAAAGGAATGTTGGATCCACTGGAGGTTCACTTGCTGGATTTCCCCAACATAGTTATTAAGGGAAGTGAACTGCAGCTCCCGTTCCAGGCTTGCTTGAAGATTGAGAAATTTGGCGATCTGATTTTGAAAGCCACGGAGCCACAAATGGTTCTGTTCAACATTTATGATGACTGGTTGAAGACTATATCATCATACACTGCATTTTCTAGACTCATATTAATCCTTCGTGCACTTCATGTGAATAATGAGAAGGCAAAGATGTTACTGAAGCCTGACAAAACAATTGTTACTGAGCCACACCACATCTGGCCTTCTCTCACTGATGATCAATGGATGAAGGTAATGTCTGTAGAACAATTTAAAGATTTGCCTGCATGTTTCTGCCAATTTTTGTTTCTTTCTATTCAATTATAAAAGGTCCTGTAGCTTTAGGACATTGATTTTTATAAAATCTTCATCATATCTGTTCATGCCTCTTTACTGTTGGATATACCTTTGACATATGCATCCTTCTATTGCAACGAGGTTATCTAAAAACGTTGCATTTTTCAGGTTGAGGTCGCCCTAAGGGATCTCATACTCTCGGACTATGCAAAGAAGAACAATGTGAACACATCCGCTCTGACACAGTCTGAGATTCGTGATATCATACTTGGAGCTGAGATTACTCCACCTTCTCAACAGAGGCAACAGATTGCAGAGATTGAGAAACAGGTATATTTATTCTTAATCCTGGTTGTTGGTCCTACAGCAGAGTCTGTCTAAGCCATCAGTTTAGCCTGGTACTTCTTTTCCTTGCTTGTTATTTACTGGTAGTTTATATTTTCAGGCTAAGGAAGCGAGCCAGCTGACTGCAGTCACAACAAGGACTACAAATGTGCATGGTGATGAGCTCATTGTCACTACCACAAGTCCCTATGAGCAAGCTGCATTTGGGTCGAAAACTGATTGGCGTGTTAGAGCAATATCAGCCACTAACCTCTATCTTAGAGTCAACCATATATATGTTAATTCAGAGGACATAAAGGTAAGAGTGTTGCTTCTCATTAATGATCGAACATAGAAACTCTTCTTATATGCTAACATTGGATTAAACCTGATGATACAGGAGACCGGATATACTTATATTATGCCCAAGAACATTTTGAAGAAGTTCATATGCATAGCAGATCTGAGGACTCAAATTGCTGGCTATTTGTATGGTGTAAGTCCTCCTGACAATCCGCAGGTCAAGGAAATTCGTTGTGTTGCCATGCCACCTCAGTGGGGGACTCATCAGCAAGTTCATCTTCCATCAGCTCTTCCTGAGCATGATTTCTTAAATGATCTGGAGCCTCTGGGATGGCTACATACACAACCAAATGAGCTTCCTCAGTTATCACCGCAGGTATATATATGCTTCATTTCTTTGAATCATATCATGGTAGCATAAGGGGTGTTGCTATTAAGACCATGAATTGCTGACAAATAAGATTCTTGCAGGATGTCACAAGTCATTCTCGTATATTGGAGAACAGCAAGCAATGGGATGGAGAGAAATGCATCATCTTGACCTGCAGTTTCACTCCAGGTTCCTGCTCTTTAACTGCTTATAAGCTTACCCCAAGTGGCTATGAGTGGGGACGTGTCAACAAGGATACAGGAAGCAATCCTCATGGCTACCTTCCAACTCATTATGAGAAGGTCCAGATGCTCCTAAGTGACCGCTTCTTTGGGTTTTACATGGTAAGAATAAGCCAAAACTATTGTTCATGTCTATCTGATAATATGCTCTTCTCTGTAATTTCTTGTCTTTGAAATTTTGGAAATTTTTATTTGTTCTGAGTTGCTAAATATGGGTATTTTCTCTTGTTATTGAAGATTCCTGATAATGGCCCATGGAACTACAACTTTATGGGGGTAAAGCATACGGTGAGCATGAAATACGGGGTGAAGCTTGGAACACCGCGAGTGTACTACCACGAGGATCACAGGCCAACGCATTTCCTTGAGTTTAGCAACTTGGAAGAGGGTGAGACTGCTGAGGGGGATCGTGAGGATACGTTCTCATAGATCGAAAAATATTTGTAGTTTTTTTGTTGTAATAACACATGTAATATGCACTTATCAGTAACCAGATTTTTTAAATGAGCTGTAAATATATATTCTGGAAGTTCAGCTTTTTGCAGATGAAATGGAAAGCCTTTCTCTATGTTTTTGACATTTGAAGAGGCTGACTTCTTATGAACATTTTTTAGTTTTATTATATTGATTTTATGAAGTTCAGAAGTTTTTAAAATTATTTTTTTTTATATAATTCTGTATCCATACATGTAATTAAAAAAAATATTCAAAATTGTTTAGGGTGAAAAATGCTTCTGTTTTTAATAATTAGATACAATGAGTTCGAAAGACTACTTTTGTTTAGTAAATTGATCAACAATTTTTTTTTTTTTTTTTTTTTTTTTCCAAAAAAAATCGATTCTTGGATCTAAAATGTTCGAGGGTGAAATTAGATTTCATTAAAAAAATAGTAATTTAACCAAAATAATCCGTAACAGAACATTTCCAACACTTTCTGAAATCGAAGAGAAAACAGGAAGAGAAATATTCAAACACTCACAGTATTCACAATCCCTGGCAATTTTAATAAATAAACCCCAATTCTACACATAAATCTTTTGTGAACAGTAGCTTTACTCATTATGAGCATCCTTCAACCCCTGTGGTGGATCCTTCTCTTCTGAGATGAAATCTGAGCTGTCTTCATTGACCGACTTCCCATCATTATAATCTGCAATGTGGGAATTCTTAAAGAGTTCATCATTTTCTAGTTCAGCCAATTTCTCCTTTGATTCTCCTTTGAGCAGTTCCACTACCTCAAGTATAGCGGGTCTTTTTTCGGGTCGACTATGAGCACATATGAGCGCAACAAGGACAACTCTTTGCAACTCTTCCTGCACAAATTTCCCATTTAGCTTAGGATCTGCAATTTCATTGAACTTCTTCTCACAAGCCAAAGGCAGAGCCCAGTCTGTGATTATACGTTTCATTGTAGAACTCAGCTTCTCAATGGGTTTCTTGCCACTGGCTAACTCCAGCAAGAGAATGCCAAAGCTGTACACATCACAGCTCTCTGATGCTTTCCCCAACATAGCGTATTCAGGGGCAAGGTAGCCAAGGGTACCTTTGACTCTTGTGGTCACATGTGTTGCACCATCAGGGATTAGCTTAGCAAACCCAAAATCAGCAACCTGAGCTTGGAAATTTGAATCTAGCAATACATTGCTAGCTTTGATGTCTCTGTGGATTATATGTGGGGTTGCATGGTGGTGAAGATAGCTGGACCAGTCAAACTAATAGGTCAGCTTATATGATAGCTGAATAAGATGGGAAGAAAGTTGGGTTCAAGACTTACGCTATACCCTCTGCAGACCCTATTGCAATATTCATCCTCCTATTCCAGTCGAGAAGGGACTCAGCTGAATGCTGCCCATGAAGATGAGAAAGCAAGCTAAGATTTGGCATATAGTCATATACAATAAGACGCTCTTGTCCTTCAGCACAATACCCACGCAAACTTAACAAATTCTTGTGCCGAACTCGTGCCAGTATCTCGACCTCAACAGCAAATTCCATATCTGCTTTGTTGCTCCAAACCTTCAGTCTCTTGACTGCAATCTGCAGGTATATCTCTTTAAGAATGGAAACTAGTCTATGTGAAAGTCATATTGAAAATAAAGTGGCAGCAAAAACTCTTAGAAGATTCCACTCGCTATAACAGAATAAGGCATAGAAAATATGCAACAGCAGAGATTATCCTTAAGCAAAACATATTTAAGTTGGAGACAATGCATACAAATTACAGCTTTGGTGGGCAAATAAATAACGACAGCCAAATGTAGCAGATTCCAATAGGTACAAAACTACACCTCAAACGATATCAGTAACTTCTACTTATACTTTATAAAGGATATTTGAAACTCTTTCCCGTAGGAACAACTCCTCATCCCCCTCCAAAAAAAGGGGAAAGTAAAGAAAAGGGCAAAAAAGAAGAAATGCTGCTATCAGCCCAATATTGGTCCCTCATACTAGGTCACATTTTTTTTTTTTGATAAGGCTGGATAAGAAAATATTAACTTATACAACCAGGTCCACACTCCACATCTGCCTGAAGCAAACCCAATGTTAGCTTTGCCCGCAAGCTAATCTAGGACAGGACAAACTACAGTTCCAAGAGTGAAGATAGCAAATCTACTCCCACATCATTTTTTTTTGAGTAAATACTTTTAGTCTTTAAATATATTCATTGTTACATGTAGCATAAACAAATCATAATGGAGAAAGAGATGAAGGGAAACAGTGTTTAGATGCAAGGTATGGAGGCAAGGGAAAGGAAAAACTAAAACTGATTTAGTTTCCACTTAACAGAAATAACAAGGGAACATTGGTCCTAATTACTTATTGACGTGCATGTGGGATGAAAATTCAACCTCTCCTAATCTTCTCTAATTTTTCTCCTTTCATTCAAATCAAATGGGGAAAGCTCCAATTCCCTTCCTATCCTGCTCTTACATGCATGTGATCCCAACGCTATTCCTTCTTCCCGATCAGCTTGCATGATCTGCAACTCAAGTTTTGATCAAATACCACCTACAGAATATATACTGCATAAAGCACTACATCACTCGAGCATGCGAGACAAAAATCATTAAATAGTACATGGCTTATCCTGAACATGTCAGCATTGAAGAGATCAAAAGTAGTATACTGTCCTTAAGGATATAAACAGTCTCAAAATCTAAACTCTGACGACATAAATAACTCCTACCTTGACATCACATACACTTGACACCAGCCACACCTTAAAACTGGAATTGCCTATCCAAAATTTCAAAAATAAGTAACTCCATCTTGTAGGAAATGCAAACAATTAAAGAATCACCTATAAAGGAACACTGTTGCAAAAAAATAAAAAAGACTGCTCCCAGTTTATTATCGTGTTCCACCATCAATTAACTCAGAATTAAGGTAAGGAAACTACATACTGACAGCAATCTTGATGATTGTACAGTAACTAGTTTGATCTTCCATACTTATCTCCTTATTTCTATTTTTACTTGGAAAATGAATGTGCATGCCCATGGAGGATTGAACCCACAGGTACCATTATATTTTTATTATTCCACAATTATCGCTGATCTTAATAGAACTGGCTATGAATCTCCTTGACCATTACTTCATAGAACTACTCATTTCCATGCCTTTTATCAGAACCTTATATGAGTAATAAATCTGAAAGCTATGATAAAGAAGACAACAAGTACTTGAAACTAACCACCAAAATTCCAAATTTACTTGGGTCTGTTCAATGGAATTCCAAGAATTAAACATATAAATGAGATTCATGAGTGAAGACAATTCAATGCTAAAACAGTATGCCCAGCAAGCAACATTTACCTCCTATTAATTCTCTGTCAAATCCACAAGCAAACCCATAAAACATATTTCCACAATAAGATCAATTTCATTGGGTAAGTTAAATAAAAACTCAACAAAATCAAAATTAAAAAAATGGATAATTAATATTGTTCACAAGAAAAATGTTAGCTCATTACTTGTGATCCATCCCATAGCTGACCCCAGTAAACACTGCCAAATCCCCCTTCTCCAAGCTTGTTATCGTAATTAAAATTGTTTGTAGCTGCGTGCAATTCTTTCAATGAAAAAATTCTCCATGTTGGTTGTTTCTTCCCTCGCTCTTTCCTGTGGAATTTCAGACTGTTAAGATCAAATTACCATCAAAACAAAATAAAAAAGGAAGGATTCTGGTTGGGAGAAAAGAAGTAGAAGGACAAAAAAGAATGTGAAATGAAT
Source organism: Bretschneidera sinensis (assembly GCA_023935145.1). Lineage (NCBI taxonomy): Eukaryota > Viridiplantae > Streptophyta > Magnoliopsida > Brassicales > Akaniaceae > Bretschneidera > Bretschneidera sinensis. The sequence continues at coordinate 47,745,686 of CM043702.1, forward strand.
ACTGAACATAACTTATAGCATTGTGGTTTCTAAAGTTTGAAGATTTCACCTCCACTCAATTCAGTGTTTTACTTTACCTAAACTCCACAAATATTTTTACTTTCTTTCCTTGTTCTGATTTTTAGCCTCCAAATAAACCATTAAAAAGAAAGAAATTTGAACCAATAACCAGGTAATTAATTCTTAAGAGTATGTTTGGGACAAAAGAGTTCCATAATTTTATAGAACTCATTTCCAATTCCATACATCTTCATGTTTGGACAGCTATGAAATTCATTTGTAAATAAATTCATTATGGAATTGAACTAGATTGTTAATAATTCTATCAAAATTGATAAATTTATAAATGCATTCTACAAAATGAAGAGTAAAATATTTATATTGAATACACCCCTTTTCTCATTCCCTTCCCCTGAATTTTTCATTTATTCCAAACATTTTAAAGGTGATTTATTTTTTCAATTCATTTGAAAATATTTCATTTGGTTCCAAACCTAAGTGTAAAACCTAAGCAAAACCCAGAATCTTAAACCCACTTTAGACCCCATTTCCCACCCCAGAACAAGCGCACACCGTAACCAATCATCAAAAACAAATTTCACCATAAACCGATTAATACCCACTAAAGGAAAAACCAGATCAAACAACCAAAACAAAAGAACCCTTCGCTTTCAATCAACTAACCCATGATTAATACGTACCGATCAAAACCCTTTCCACAGCAGAACATCTTGTAAAACGCCATTTTCCAGCCACCAATCAAAGGCCTTTCCAACTCTCCCTCCCTCTACCTCTTTATATCTACTTCTTCTTCTTGTGCGTCACTTCCTCTCTCTATCTTCTTGTGTCGTTGTCGTGCTTGCTTTAGTTTATTCTCTCTCTAGGTATGTTGCAGAGTTGATGATGAGATGCCAAACGTAACACTTTTTTGGAGGAGGAGATTGGAGCAGACATCTCTTTTTCTTTAGCTTTCTTAGGCGAATGATGCGCTGAGAACAGAGAGAGAGTGATAGAGAGATCAAAGAAGAAGCGTGTAAGCTAAGTCTTCTTTTTGTTTTCTACTCATTTCTTTGTTTGTATTATTTTTGGTCGGGTTGTTCTCAATTTTCAAAAGATATTTTAACATGTAAGTGGGACTGGGGACAACTTTTTAATTACAACCTAATAGTACTATAAATTGTAAATTATGGTTGTCTATGGACCTCCGTGTCGTACTAATGTCTTTATACTTACTATCGTCTATTTTTATATTTGTATAATTTAATTTTTTTTGATTAATTTTTTTAAATTTTCTTGTCTTTTTTATTGTCATAAGTGATAAATAAAGTTTGTTGGTATTTTTTTTTCTTAATTTAAAAATTTTATAAGGTAGATATTACTTATCTATGAAAAGCTTTCCATAAAATCATGACTTTAAATGAGTTCGATCTCTCAAATTCCACATTTCATCTCATTTTATAAGAGATGGTAAATTGTTGAACCCACTAAAATATGACTTGCAATATTGTTTTTAGAAATTCACCTATTATGATGGGGTTCCAATAAATGGAAACCTATCAAGGGGGCCTAAAATAAAAATTCCTAATACGATCATTTTTGCATGCGAGTGAAACAATTTGAGCCAGAGTGCCCATCACTGACTAAACCTGATTACTCACATGAGAATGAGCTAAAAAGGCAAGAAAATCCGTAGGTTTATTAGACTCCCTGAACCCATGTCTCGTGGTACAATTGTTTGGAATAAGCAACTTACACTTTTCAGAATATACTGAATATTGTAAGGCCCCATGGGCGAAGAAAGACAGTCAACCAGAACTTGGAATCATTGTCAATGATTGAAAGCTCTATACCATGATCTCTTAGAGCTCTAAACTAGAAAGAGCAGCTCTAGTTTTACCCTCCATATTTGAACTAACTCCATAGAAACAAGAATAGGCTAGAAAAAAAAAACTTGTATGGTCCTTGATGATGATACTAGTATGCCCTACAAGTCGATATTATTTGATGTTATGGATATATTACTTATAATTAATTTTATTCATTTATTAACAACAAATATTTATAATGAAAATTATCTTATTTATCATGTTCATTACAAATCACTACATGTGTATTATATGATAAAGCCAATATTAGAAGAATAATGAAAATAAGCACCATGATGAAATCATGCTAATAAGATATTTTTTTGAGGTTTATTCTTAAATGTTTCTAATCATAAGATCACTAGTAAGAATATTAGTGAATCTGAATAGATTTAGTACATATTATGTTTCCTCGAGGAGTTAAGGGTGATTGATTTCACGGTCACTAGTGTATGAAATACTAAAACGAGTTATGTAGGTGTTTGTTAGAGAACAGATACACTGACTAACTCAACTAAGAAATTCATAATGGACATTTTATTGGCTGACAATAAGAGTTCTTACGTTGCAGTTATACAAGTGATTCTTAGACTTGAGACATCGTGGATACCTTGTGTATATGTCATCATTCTTTAATACTACTTAAAAGTGATTATAAACATGAGTTACTTAAGGGTAGTAATTGATATGACCACTTATGCATGGAGGTATCTGAGTGTACTATAGATGATCCATCACTCTCAGTAAAAGAGAGAGAATGTCTTATATGATCATGTTAAGTCGTAACATAGAAATTCCTTGGCCAAGGTGGGGTGGAAATTAGAAATAAATTTCACCATTTAAGTTATGGACTTTAGATCGAGATACATGTGATTAAATAATTAAGGCTTGACAATAAATATATGCCTTAGGTTTAATCAGGGACATTGCATGATGGATGGACTGAATTTTACTGCAACTGACAATGGAAAGATTCACATTAATTCATATTGCCTGGGTTGTCATGACATATTGCTAGGTATCAATCATGACTTGTAGAAGCTCTTAATAATTAATTGTAATTAATTTTTAATTAAAAGGACTTTGAATTCGAATGAAAATAAAAAGAAGTTTTAATTAATTAGATATGATCCAAATTGTTATGTAAAAGTTACGACCTACTGCTAGCGTGATATTGAACCTAAGAGGTCACACACAAAAGTAAAATTTTAAGAATAGAGAAATTAAGAGGCCAATTGAGAGATTTTATGAATTAAGTTAAACTAAGAGTTTAATTGCAATTCTAAAATCATATAGTATTTAGGAGTAAATGTTCTATATAATCATGGTTTCTATTTGATAAAAACCCTAATGATCATAATTTATGTTTTGAGATCAGATCTAAAACTCTCTCTATAAGCCATAGTAAAAAATCCCAAGGAGATAGCACTCCATAATTTTCTATCACCTTAGTTGGATATCTCTAATTCGCGTTGCTTGTGTGGATATACTTAGAGATTGGACACTTAAACGACTTGTGGAATCTTCTCCAAAGGATCAACCTAATTCTTCATTGAGGTATAAGACCTAATATTGTATATAGATTAATTGTTTTATGATTCTAATACATTCATAGAGAACTCTCGGTAGAAGTGTATTGGCATAGTTAAGAAAATTTTAAAATTCTGTTGCGTTATCTATGCCAATAGACTTATAGTGGTATCAGAACCAAATCTATAAATTATTATAATAAGTTTAATTATATTGTCATGGATTTAAAGATCTAATCTTAAAATTCTAGAGATTGCAAATTGATAATCTAAAAGTTAGATTAGGGTTTTTGAAACCATAGGACAAGAAAATTCATTAATGTGTTCTTAAATTGATTATCATCATGTGATGATGATAAAATTATTGTGAATTATTTTTTTAACATTTTAAATCAATGGAGATTGATTGCAAAAACTAAATTATGATGAAAATATTATTCTGTATAAAAAAAGGTTTTGTTTTGGGATGAAAATCGAGTTAAAAACCCGGAGCAAGAAAGTTGTTTTTATTCTAACTTCAAACGAGCATAATTTACTCATTTTAAATCAGATTGTGACGTTTTCATAGATGTAGGAAAGATATGGATGTCTAGTTTCATATTCCACTACTCTTTCTTAAAATTCTAAGAATTTTTTAAAGTTATTATTAAAAAACCAGACAGTGTTCAAATTAGAAAAACAGTTTTTTCAAAATTGCAAGTTTTTACTTGTTCTTAAGATTCCAAATTCGTTTTGAATTGAAATTCGAAATATAAATTTTATTCACATAAATAAATAATTTTTATTGTCAAAAATATATTTTGGTTCATTAAGAATTATTCTTAATTTGTGATTAAATTGTTAAGAAATTGAGGTTTAATTAGGGATTGAAACTCTAAAATTCTTTTTGCATTGGAATTGTGAATTCTAATGAACAACAAATCTAAATCCTATTTTGAATAGGATTAAGAAAAAGTATTTGATAACATAATGAGATTAGGAATCAATATAAGAATAAGGCCATAGTTAGAATATAATTAATTTTGTTTGTTATGCAGTTTGATTGTATAAGTGGATGATTATTGAAGTTAGACCTTAGCAATTGGTTGAATTATTGATATTATTATTTTGATTACTCAATTTTAAATGGGGTTTGCATACCTCTCCTTCTTTTAATCTCTCTCAATGTAAATTTCTATCTCACTCCAATATAATTCCCCTTGACATCTGATCAAGGTTTCTCATATATATATATGATGTATTTAAAGTTACTTAGGCATTGTTTGGGAGGTGACACTAAACCTTAAACTTTAATACTAAAAATTTTAAGTTTTGGTGATTTAGGTGTAACTTAAATCACCTTCCAAACAACGCTTTAGAGTTAGATAGAATTTTATTAAGGTGAATCAAGGAGTGAGCAAGGAAGCATGGTTGACCATTTGAAGATTGAAGACCCATGAATGTATGGAATATATTCATATAATAATTACCTAGGGTTTGACAAGTGATTTATTTTATTGGCTCAAGTAAATCACTCTTAGAAAAATCTATATTCATCCACTTATATATATATATATGCATGTGATATATGTATGTTATGCATGTAATTAGATTATATGGTTGTTATATATATTTGATGCATGTTAAATGATGAGACTTAAATGTAAAGACCTAAATTTCTCACATGCAAAAATTTAATATTGAGTTATAAACAAAAATCATTATGGATGATTGTTCGTAACTTTCCACCATTATAGTCAATATGCAAACTTTCTTATGTGTATAAATTTGTTGCGCAAACATAAAGTTAAAACCTATAGAAAAATTATATAGACTATTAAATATATGATGTATACGTGATAAACAAATGATATAACTTTTTTGCACAAACATAAGGGTTATATCACTAATTTACACCTATAAGAAATGGTGAGTTTAACTTAACAAAAATAGATATGATTTGTTGCGAAAATGTAAGGTCATATACATTTAAGAGGCTAAATTTTGATTGGGAATTGCATGAGATATGAAAATGATAAAAGTTATCTACCGATCAAGTGCATTGTAGTTGTTGCGCAAATGCGAGGCTATAATGTACAAGTGATAAGATCCCAATCCCCACTAGAAAACCCTCTAAAAGGGTTTTCCTCTTTCCACATTGAGGGTTGTGGGAATCAAAAAGAGTAGTGGGAGGCACTATAAGACTAAATCTTTATTGTAGTTAATAATATGAATAAAGTCCAATTTATCTATTGTTATATTGTAGATCGCAATGCCTAATCTCAACACACTAACTAGAATTCTTGATACAAAAAGGCTGATTGGGTCCAATTTTTTTAATTGGATAAGGAACTTTAGAATTGTTCTTAATTCCAGCCTGTGTTCTTGATCGATCACTCTCAATTGGTCTTGCTGAGAATTCTTTGGAAGAAGAGGTTGCTACTTATAAGAAGTGACAAGAGGATGATTTGAAGGAAAGGTGCTACATACTACATCAATGTCTAATGAGCTTCAGAAGCAACATAATAAAATGAAAAGTGCATTTTTTTTATTTATATTTTGCTTCATCTACAAGAGTTATATGGTAAACAGAGTCGTAATGCAAGGTTTTAGATTTCTAAGGACCTCTTTAGGGTTAAGATGCCCGAAGGATCATTAGTCCAAAGCATGGATTAAAGATGATCAACTATATCAAGTAGTTGGAAAGGCTTGGTTTTAATATAGATGCCGAGTTAAGTAATGACTTGATTCTACAGCCCCTTTGAGAGTCTTTTTCTCAGTTTGTTATAAACTTTAACATGAGTAAGATAAAAGCTATGCTTCTAGAGCTTGTAAACATGTTCAAGACTAATGGGAGCACGATTAGGAAATGCAAAGCACCCATTATGCTTGTTAATGTAACTTCTTCCTCTAAAAAGAAAGTCTTAAAGAAGAAGAAGCCATTGAAAGTAAAGGGTGGTTTCGGCAAGGCTAGTTCTTCAAAAGTGAATAAAGATAAGGGACAACATTTCCATTGTGGCAATGATAGGCATGGTAACCTTGAAGGACAAAATTTTGGAAGGTATATCCACGTGGTTTATTATTGATGTTAATTTGAATGTTAACAATACTTCTTCATAGGTATTAAACATCAGGTGCGGCTCACGTATCTGTAATAATTTACAAGCACTTTGAAGAAGTAGAAAACTGAGCAAGGGTGAGGTGGACCTATGCCTTGGAAATAGGAAAAAAGTTGTTGCATTAGCCATGGGGACATATTGCTTAGAGTTTTGATGAGAATGCAAAATGTCATATTTTTCTCCATTAATGTTTAGTTTTTTATAGTCATTTGGTGCCTAAATGTACCAATGAGTGCCAAATATTGCATATTTTGGCCATTTAATTTACATTTTTAAGCTTAGGAATTTGTTACTTTGAGTTGTTTTTTCGTTATTTTACAGGTTTACAAGCACTTGGAAAGGAGTTTCACTAAATTGCCAGAATTACCCGTATAGATCAGTCATTTTTGCAGATTAAACTGTATTGATTTAGGAAGAACCAGAAGATGAGACATATATGCTTGGAAAGATCCGGATGTCTATTTTCTGAGGAATTTTATAGCTCATATATATGATTTTTCTATAGAAAATTATGACAGTTTTAGTAGACAAAGGTCAGACTGTGCGTGATTTTAGCGTGGCAGAAGTAATTTTTGTAGATTAAACTATAATGATTCAGGAAGAACTAGGAGATGAGCTATATATAATTGGAAAGATCCGAATGTCTATTTTCTGGGGAATTTTACAGCTCGTAAATATGATTTTTCTAGAGAAATTTATGGCAATTTTAGTAGACAAAGGTCAGGCTATGCAGGATTTCAGTGTGGGCAGAAGTTTTGAAGGGCATGTGAATGTTTAAATCCCACATCCCACATCGGTTGGAAATATATTCTATATCCACACATCCACAACTGATTGGAAACATATTGCACTCATGGAGTTCCCCTATAAAATTCCCATTTCACTTCATTAAAAAGTGTGCAATCTGGAGGACTTCTGCTAGCAATCTGGGGGATCTCCAAGGCTTTGCTACCAACGGGGGAAGCACCGCACAATAGCTGCGAGTGGAATTTCTCTCAATATATAGTCAGTTTTAATTTATTTATTTTGAGTTTAAAGTTTTATGTTTAGCACTTTAATTGTGAAATTTAGTTTCATAATCATGAGAGGCTAAAACCTTCATCTAAGGTTGAAGATGAAGCCTCGCCATTGTTCGGCATAATATTTTTAGATATGTTTGTACAATTCTGATATTTTTAGTATTAATGTTCTGTTTCAATTGTTTGAGTAAATTCTTATGATTGATTGTGTTTAAGTTGTTCAAATTGGATATTCCTTGTGTTTCATCTGCCGGATACGACAGATCATCCAAAGTAAATTGGATATCCATTGTGATTCTAAAGGGATACATTGGATAATTTGGTTGAATTAAGGTATTCGTTGTGATTTGTATAATGGTGGATTCATAGAATTATTTGATAGATTACTTTTATGTAGAACATGAAAATATATGCTTTACTTTGGTGGGGTGGATTCAGAAACCTTAGTATCTGTATTATTTGTTTCAAATCAATTTAGTTTAAGTTTGTATTTTTTGCAAGATACAATTCAAAAAATTTGGAACTAGGCTAAAATAGGTTTAGTTTAGATAAAAATCTATTTTCACGACGCAATTCCCTGTGGATTCGACCTCGCAGTTGCACACACTATATTGCAAACGACTTGTGCGCTTGTGAATAATTTAAAACTCACAACATGTACTCATTATTCATATATTTTGATTTAGGATGCAAATGGAGGCGTTAAGTGCAAAAAGAAACTAATTGGGCGATTTTGGACAGTTTTGACATCGCTTCGTAATCTGGGAATAACTCTCTCATCTGAGCTCCAATTAAGATGATTCAGATCCTACGGAACGCCAAGAAAAAGCTCTACAACTTTCATGTTTTGAGTTTTGAGAGATACTGGCTGTATCAAGGTCAAAACTGGGCTTGGAGTTGCTGCACCTGTACTGTTACAGTTCTGGAAAGTCCCTTAGCCTGCAATTCTAATATGTTGATTTGATGCGGTTTACTTTCGAAAGTTTCCAGATCTGGTGCACGAAAATTCATGCTGAAAACACCGGTTTCCTAGTTATATTAGGACTTTATTTTATTTTTAATATTTTCCTTAAATTAGTCAGATTTGGATATTGCTATTTTAGGATAATATTTAGAATATTTTAGGAGACCTTGTAAGGTTTCTACTACTGAAAATAAGGTGTATAAGAGGGGAGAAATCATCAGACTTAGGAGGCGCCTATCTCTCCCCTCTTCTTTAATCTTCTCCTTCGAGTTTTCATCATGGCCCTGCGTGGCTAAACTTTTATAATTGGTCAAAGGAAACAGAAGCCTCAGAATCAATAAAACTGTGAGATCTAATCTGTTTTTTTTTTATATTGTTCAATTTATGCTTTGAGTATCGAATGTTCTTCTGTCCCTATTTTCATGATTGTCTCGTTTAATTACTAGGAGGCCTACTAGTTTATTATTCGTTGCAATCTACTGCTAAGTTAGATATCAAATTCGTAATTGTTTAATCCCTCTAATTTGTGAAGCAACTAAGATTTAATGATTTGTTGCGTCAAAAATTATTAGATCTTAGGAAGAACGCTTGACTAAATTAAATGTAACCGCTTGTGCTTGTATTGTTTAGCTTCATTGATCTTTCTAATTCTTAGGGCTGCTACTAGATTAAACCTTTAGCGCTTGTCTTGGGTTGTTTAGTAGTTAGGGTTAAATAGATCGCTTGTTTTGTAATTAACTGCAACTAAGGAGAGATAGGAAAATAATTCCAATGGTGAATATTCAAAGTGTGAATTAATATATAATTGTATCAATGATCAGTTGAAAAATTTCGATGGTGGATGTTGACTTAGACCAAGGTTTGTTCTTTTGATTGATTTCGATATTTCAATTTGAATTGTTCATCAGTTGTTTTTCTTAAAATTGTTTTCGTTATACTCAAACCCCCCATCCTTGTTCACATAGCATAAAACTAGGCCAAATACTCTCCATGGGAACGATCCTTACTCACACTACTACATATATTTTTAGGAGTATAGGTTTTATTTTTGGTTGCCTGCGACAGCACACCAAATTTTGGCACTGTTGCTGGGGAGTGATTCTAGTTGATTTTTTTTTCTTCTTATGATCCTTATTTTGTTCTTGAAATTTAAAAAAAAAGAAAAAAAATCATGTTGTCACTAGCAAAGGGTGAAAAAAAGTTTCATTAAATTGCCAGAATTGCCCGTACAGATCAATCATCGTTGTGGATTAAACTGTATTGATTCAGGAAGAATCAAGAGATGATCTATATATTCTTAGTAAGATCCGGATTTCTATTTTATGAAGAATTTTACGGCTCGTAAATATGATTTTTCTAGAGAAAGTTATGCCAGTTTTAGTAGACAAAGGTCAGGCTGTGCGCGATTTCAACATGGCAGAAGTGAAATGGCTATTCAATTCTGATTTTTTTTTTCATTTTGCTTGCAAAATCACCGTGATTGTTTGTGTTTTAGCGTAGAATTTTTATTTATTTTCATTCTGATTTGTTTTTCATAGTTTATTAGAGTTTCCTTGATTTGCAGTGCAATTCAAAAATAGAGAGAACTTTGCATAGGTTAAGGAGGGAAGCTCGGAGAAATTCTGAAGAGAATGATTCAGCACTTGATCCTCTATTTGCTAGCGATTTTAATTTAGAAGAGGAGGAATTCATGGCTAGAAATCAAACTTTGAAAGAGCTTGCTGCCCGTGATTTAAATCAACAACCTTTATGCATAACGTTCCCTACTTTAGATACTACCACTGCTTTTGAATTAAAATATGGACTAATACATCTTTTGCCCTCTTTTCATGGCCTTGAAGGTGAAGATCCTCACAAGCATCTAAAGGAGATTCATGTTGTATGCATGAGTATGAAACCCATAGGGGTGACTGAAGAGCAAATTAAATTAAGAGCCTTTCTGTTTTCTTTGAATGATTCAGCTAAGGATTGGCTCTATTATCTACCCTCCAGGAGTATTACCACATGGAATGAGATGAAGAGGTTGTTTTTGGAGAAATATTTCCCAGCTTCAAGGGTGGCCAACATTCGAAAAGAAATTTGTGGTGTAAGGCAGTACAACAGAGAGTCCCTATACGAATATTGGGAGCGTTTCAAGAAATTATGTGCAAGCTGTCCCCAAAATCAAATTAGTGAGCAACTACTTATTCAGTATTTCTATGAGGGTCTTCTACCCACTGATATGAGCATGATTGATTCCACTAGTGGAGGAGCTTTAGTGGATAAAACTCTTGCGAGAAACTTGATTGCAAATATGGGTCAATTCTCAATAATTTGGCACTAGGCTTAACCCTCTATCAAAGCATGTTAATGAGGTAAATATTTCCTCCCTTGAACAACAACTTGCGAGTCTAACTTCTCTTTTTCATCAAATGGCTATAGGTAATATTCCAAAATCTTGTGGGATTTTTTTGGTAGTAGGGCATCCAACCGATATGTACCCAACTCTTCAAGAGGAGCTCATTGAGTAAGAAAATGTGGCGGGTAGTTTTCCTGGACAACCACAAAGGAAGTATGATCCCTATTCGAGCATGTATAACCCAGGATGGAAGGATCACCCCAATCTTAGCTATGGGCATCCACAAATAAATCAGCCCGTGACTCAAAACCACCCAAGTTGCTAGCAATATAAGTAGCCATACCCCCCCTAGACAACAACCGGTCCAATCTTCTAATTTTGGTATGTCTTTAGAAGATATTGTTAAGTCTCTTATCACTAATACTTTGCAATTTCAACAGGAGATGAAACAATTTCAACAAGAAGCGAGGGCCAATATTCAAAGTTTGGACAATCAGATGAGTCAGATGGCAACCGCAATTAATTGGCTAGAGGCACAAAGTTCGGGGAAATTATCCTCTCAACGGTAGTAAATCTAAGAGAAAATGCAAGTGCAATCATTTTGAGAAGTGGTAAAGAGGTCAAGATTCTAGTAAAGGCAGACCTTGCATCGTCAAAGCAAGTGTTAGTGTTTGTATAAGGTTTAAACATGGTTTGACAAGATTCTTCATTAGACCTTGGTGACTCAGCACATAAAGTGTGCACCTTAGTGCATAGCAAGACAAAGAGTGCAGCATCAGGTTTGGCCATGGCCCAGCCTTCCCAGGCCATAGTACCCAGCATGGAGGAAGCTTGGAGGAGGTGTGCGTCACGGCTCAGCCTCCCCCAGGCCGCGGCGCCCAGAAAGTGGAGAAGTGCAGCCCTGCATTGCGCCGCGGCTAGCCCTGTTCTGGGCCGTGGCTCCACGCACACTGAGACAAGCTTTTCAGCCTCTTTGAGAGGTGCGTGGATGCATGATCAATATGCACAAGATCACTAAGGTTGATGAAGGGCTATGATTGAAAGGTCCTTAAGATCTAAGGGTGGATATTGACCTTCAAGATTAGTCAAGAAGTGGTACACTATATAAAGGGTCACCTAGCTTCAATCTCAACACAATAACATAAGTTGAAAACATAAGTGATCATCATATAAGAGAATTCAAGTGCAAGTGTGAGAGTGCAAAGACATAAAACACAGGAGAGGCACTAGAATAGATCTCAAAAGAGAGGCTGGTTGTAAAGAGAGAGTAGTATAAATTGTGGGTAGAGGGCTTTGTAATGGTTCTTATCACTTTCTTTCTTCTCTTCTTTGGTTCTTCAAGAACTAGAAGTTTCTTGAAGGGGGTTGCTGTAATCTGTAAGAACTCATTGATTTAGTGCAGAAAGTTCAGAGGAACTCACGGGGATGTAGGCTATTGCTGAACCTCGATAACAATTGATGAGTCTTAAATATTGCATATTTTATACCCTTAACTTATATTTGTTATGCTCTTAGTTATTAGTATTTCACTTTATTTTATGTTTTTTTTCGTGTTTTGTGTATTTTTACAGGATTGTGGAGAAAATGAAGCATTTCAGGAGATGTGAAGCTTCAAGAGAAATTGCGATTGATCGCACTATGCTGCGATCGAGCGCAAGGTCATCAATCCCACATCGAAATGTTTGTAGTGCATCGCACCAGCTCGATCGAGCGCACCAGACACGCGATCGAGCGCACCTGCGATCGATCGCAACATACTGCGATCGAGCGCACTCGGGCAGTATCCCACATCGTTTCTGCAAGCCACATTACTCCGGGTCTTCCCCTATATAAGCACCATCTGGCTTCATCATTCAGTGTACAATTCTTGAGCCACTTTGGTGTTTACCGGTGGACGTCCGCCAACATTCTGGTAGATCCCGAAGGCATTGCTACCACGAGGGGAAGCGCTGCCTGTCAACGAGTGGAATTTCTCCCATGTAAAGTTTTTTATTTATTTCTTTATATTCAGTTGTTTTAGTTTAAATGCTTAGCACTTTTTATTATAGTTTTATAGTTATGAGTGGCTAGACTTTTCAGCTAAGGTTGAAGATGAAGCCCCACCGTTGTTTGGCGTAGTAGTTCAGATTTGCTTGTACAAATCTGACAATTTTTAGTATAAATGTTCTGTCAATTATTTGAGTTAATCTTATAATTGATTGAGTTTAAATTGTCTGTTGGATATTCCTTGTGTTTCATCTGATGGATACATTGAATGCTTTTCGATTAAATTGGATTTCCTTTGTGATTTGTTAAGAGCGGATACATTGGACGCTTTTGGTTTAATTGGGATATTCTTTGTTTTTTGTCTTATAGTTGGATTCATGGAATGTTTTGATAGGCTATATTTTTAGAACATATATGCTTAACTTTGGTAGGGTGGATTCGGAAACCTTAGTGTTTTTATTATTAGATTTTAAATCAATTTAATTTAGTTTTATATTTCTTTTGCAATATCATTCACAATTCGGAACTAGGTTAAGATAAAGTTAGTTTAGATTAAAAATTATATTTTCACAACACAATTCCCTGTGGATTCGACCTCGCACTTGCACAACGCTATACTGCAAATGACTCGTGCGCTTGCGAGTAATTTAAAACTCACAACAAGTTTTTGGCGCCATTGCCGGGGAATTGTTTGGTTTGTGAAAATTTTTTGTCTGAATTAATTTTATTTTTCTACTAGTTAGTTATCAATTTAAAAAAAAAATATAATTTAATTTAATTTAATTTTTAAAAAAAATGTGGATGAATCCAGTGTCGGTTTCACAGTCTTTAGAGGATGCCCTGAAGGATTTCATTAAAATGACCGGCCCGTCTCTCAATGCTGTCAACACATTCAATGTTGATAGCTGTTCCATCTGTGCTAGTCCTCTGTATTTAGCACAGAATTGTCCATCAATGCCGGCTTGTGCCGAGTATCCCATGGAACAAATGAATGCTTTCAATGAGTGTTGTTGGCAATCAAATGGATCTTACTCTGAAACATACAATCCAGGGTGGTGGGACCACTCTAATGTTTCATGGACGCAGAACCAACTAAGGAATCAGGGAGGAGACCCTTATCATGCTCACAATCAATACCCTCCCGAATTTCCTCCACCAATTCCAAGTTATGGTCACTCAGCTTATCCAGCACCATCACCCGCTTACCAAGCTCCCATTCAAGCGCCAGCGTCGGTTTCACAGTCATTGGAGGACGCTCTCAATGATTTCATGAAAACGACTAGCCAATCTATGAGTGAAGTGATGACTGCAACAATAGAAAACACCCAAGCGATTGCCACACTAGAGAGTCAAATTGATCAAATCACAAGTTACGTGGGTGAAGGAGAGGAAGGAACGTTCCCCAGTCAAACTGATCCTAACCCAAAGGAACAGTTTACGGTGGGAAATTTATTAACTCCTATGCATTGGCAGGAACAAGTGCAATCAATTGTCCCATTGAGGTCTAGGAGACAAGTGCACAATCAAGTGGAAGAGAACCCTGCTATGCACCAAGGGAAAAGAAGTGGCAACAATGAGAAGAGAGATGCTGAGCCATCTACAGCCACACCTGTCATTAAGGATCTCCCTAGGTCCTTTTTACCTAAAGCGCCTTACCTTGAGAGATTACAAGCGCCCAAGAAAGGAGAGGAGTTTGAGGATCCCCTAGAGGCATGCTTTGCTCACTTTGGAGAGGACTTGGGTTTAGATAAGTTACTCGAGGAAGTGAATTCCATTTTGGAGTCTGATCCTCAGAAGAGCAGTGAGACGGAGGAGACTATGGATGAATCATGTATTGAGGACCCCCTGGAGACATGCTTTGCTCAATTTGAAGAGGATTTGGGCTTAGATAAGTTGTTTGAGCAAGCAAATGCTACTTTGGAGTCTGCTCCTCTAAAGATCAGTGAGACGAAGGAAACTACAACACCTGAACCCCCCAAGAAGGAACTTAAGCCTTTACCGGACAATCTTAAGTATAAGTTCCTAGGTCCAGCAGATTCTTTGCCTATAATTGTAGCTTTAGATTTGGGTGATGCTCCAGAGGAGAAATTATTAGACGTCTTAAGTGAGCATAAGAAAGCTATAGGCTGGACTATTGAGGATGTCAAGGGAATCAACCCCTCGTTGGTAATACACACGATAAAGTTGGAGGAGAATGCCAAGCCATCGAAGGAGCCACAAAGAAGGCTCAACCCTGCTATGCAAGAGGTTGTGAGGGCAGAAGATATTAAGTTGTTAGAGCCAGGGATCATTTATCCCATCTCTGATAACAAGGGGGTGAGCCTGATTAAAGTCGTGCCCAAACGTGCTGAATTGACGGTAGTAAATAAAGACGACGAGTTGGTTCCAACTCGAGTGCAGTCAAGATGGAGAAAGTGTCTAGACTACCGTAAATTGAATGCAGCCACTAGGCTTGATCATTTTCCATTTCCATTTATTGATCAGATGGTGGAGCGCTTAGTTGGGCCTGTTTACTAATGTTGGGTCTGGTTGAAGACGTTAAACTTAGCGCTCATGGGAGGCACCCCACAGCTTATCTTTTCTTTTGTTTATTTATTATTTCACATTTTTATGATTAATGTTTGTTTCCAGTATTTTTTGTTTTCCAGTTTTTGTTTTTCAGGGACAAAGCGTACTTCAGTTCAAGTTTGAGGGTATGCTATGAGCCATACCAGTCCAGATAGTTCTCCATATCTCAGGTCAGCTCTTTCCATATTAGTCACACATTGGGGTCAATGTGTAATTTAAGTTTGGGGGTATGGGAGACACATCACACACTTTGTCCTAATTTGTTGTCTTTTCGTCATAGAGATAAATGCATGCTCATGTTATCGTAAAATTTTGCTTGATCTAAACATTTTCTGTGATGTGATGTCATTGGTGAGCTTAACATTTTGAACACATGATCTGGTGATAAATTTTAAAATTTAATTACTTACTTTAGGCATTTTGAGAATTCACATGTTTAATCTAATCTAACACGAGCACATTAGCACAAATTATGTGAGGTATGACACGTGATTTTAATGTGTATTTTTCCTTATCTTAACTGAAACTGGATGACTCGTCGGATGAACACTTGGGCATAGGAAAATATAAAAAAAAAATTATCAATAAACTTTTCGCTGAGTAACTGGACCTCTTGCCTCAGTAAGCAGTGAGTGTTCACGTCAAAAGGTGGAATTTTGCTTGGTAATATTAAGGTCGGTTTAATTTCGTAGCCTTTTTGACTCGAGTTAGTAAGTCCTTAGGGGTGTCTTTACACCTAATGCCCTAAAACCACCTGGTTTGGGAGTCATTGACTCAACACTCGCTACATGGGTCAATTAGAAAGCTTAAGGGAACTAAACATAGTCTTGCCTTATTATTGTTAAAAAAAATAATAATAAATTAAAAACTATGCCTTTTCGTTCATTTTTGATGGGAAATTTGGTGAATCTTGAGACATGGAGACCTTACACATTAGAGTTACTTGGAAGCTTCATTTTTATATGCTAATTCACCTTACACTGATTCAAGCTTGTGATGCCTTATCCTGCCTTTTGTAAGTAATTAGATTTTAACATTTCTATTCATTGCGAAGATGGGTTTACCCTTTTAAGCTTGCTTATGAATGAATATCATGGTGATTTGTGCTCCTTAAATTTTTGGATACCATGAGTGATGACTTTATCTTTATGTTCTTTATTTTTCATTGAGTCTTTTATTTTGTTTTGCTAAGGGACTAGCAAAATATAAGTTTGGGGGTATTTGATGAGTCTTAAATATTGCATATTTTAGACCCTTAACTTATATTTGTTATGCTCTTAGTTATTAGAATTTCACTTTATTTTATGTTTTTTTTTTTGTGTTTTGTGTATTTTTACAGGGTTGTGGAGAAAATGAAGCATTTCAGGAGATGTGAAGCTTCAAGAGAAATTGCGATCGATCGCACTATGCTGCGATCGAGCGCAAGGTCATCAATCCCACATCGAAATGTTTGCAGTGCATCGCACCAGCACGATCGAGCGCACCAGACACGCGATCGAGTGCACCAGACACGCGATCAAGCGCACCTGCGATCGAGCGCACTCGGGCAGTATCCCACATCGTTTCTGCAAGCCACATTACTCCGGGTCTTCCCCTATATAAGCACCATCTGGCTTCATCATTCAGTGTACAATTCCTGAGCCACTTTGGTGTTTACCGGTGGACGTCTGCCAACATTCTGGTGGATCCCGAAGGCATTGCTACCACGAGGGGAAGCGCCGCCCGTCAGCGAGTGGAATTTCTCCCATGTAAAGTTTTTTATTTATTTCTTTATATTCAATTCTTTTAGTTTAAATGTTTAGCACTTTTTATTATAGTTTTATAGTTATGAGTGGCTAGACTCTTCAGCTAAGGTTGAAGATGAAGCCCCGCCGTTGTTTGGCGTAGTAGTTCAGATTTGCTTGTACAAATTTGACAATTTTTAGTATAAATGTTCTGTCAATTATTTGAGTTAATCTTATAATTGATTGAGTTTAAATTGTCTGTTGGATATTCCTTGTGTTTCATCTGATGGATACATTGAATGCTTTTCGATTAAATTGGATTTCCTTTGTGATTTTTTAAGAGCGAATACATTGGACGCTTTTGGTTTAATTGGGATATTCTTTGTTTTTTGTCTTATAGTTGGATTCATGGAATGTTTTGATAGGCTATATTTTTAGAACATATATGCTTAACTTTGGTAGGGTGGTGATTACGCCCAAAGTATAACACGGTTATTGTAGTACAGCTTTGGGGTGTCGATTCCACAGGGAAACAAGTTAAGTACAAAGGAAAATATGTGAACCTTAAAACGAACGATAAAAGTTAAACTCAAGATTTTTAAGCTTTGATGGTGAAATAATGTAAAGGAAAATTGCGTAAATGTAAATGAAATATAAATGAGAAATAACAAGGTTCCGGGAATCCTCCTTAGGTATGTTCCCTATTTCCACTCTTGATTCAATTGATTTTATCTCGATTGCAAGTTTCAACTCCCAAACAAGCAATCGGAATATATTCAATCAAGCACATTTACAATTCTTATATAATTGCTACGAATTAATCATTGATTTCGGTTCATGCACACATGACCGATCTTAAAGATTATCAAGAAACGACAATATATCTTAAAAGACAATATCGCAATAATGGACAATCAATAAGATAAATCTACCGGAATCAATCACATCCAAGCAACCTCAATGGAGGAGAAGGATGCAATCACCGGATTAAGAGAGTCTAAAAGAAGAAGAATAAGAAGTACATCTATCACATGAACTCAAATCTTCTTACTTAATCAATGAATAATTCATAAACAATATTTAACAATAAATCCATACAACTGAATCAAGAACAAGAAATAAAGAACAAGAAATCCCTAAAGATTCATCCCTTTCCCTTGTAAAATGATTAGTTGGCCATGGAAATCAAGATGGAAGAACAATAAGGATTCTTTCCCCTTGATTTGGCCATGGAGTTCAAGGTGGATGAACAATATGGATGTTCTCCCCTTGATTTGCAACCAAAGAAAACTTAGAAATAAAATGGAAGAATGCTGGATTTGGATCCCTTGAATCCTCTCTTTTTTCTCTCTTCCTTGCTTTCTCTCTTCAATACCCAGCTGCACACTCCATAAAGATATATTTATAGAGCATGAGGGGGGTGTTTTGGTCTTGGAGAATGTCATTTGCTTGCCCTAATCCGGTCAAGAGGCGAGTGGGCCGTGCTGTGCGCCTGGGCCTGCTGTGCGTCTGGGCCTGCTGTGCTGGCCTGAACTGTTTCCACTAAAACTGCCATAACTTTCTCTAGAAAAATCTTTTTTACGAACCGTAAAATTCTCCAGAAAATAGACTTCCGGATATTTCTAAGCATATATGGCTCATCATCTGGTTCTTCCTACATCAATACAGTTTAATCTGCAAAGATGATTGATCTGTACGGGAAATTCTGGCAATTCAGTGAAACTTCTTCAGCTTGTATGCAGAAGTGCACACACTAGTGTGCCTACCCTTAACTTGCTCCAAAGTGATGCACACACTTGTGTGCAGTCTTTTAACTTACTGTACTTTATTACTCCAGCCTTAGTTTAGAGTTTAACCATCTTTGAATCATGTTTGGACACGTCTAAACCTTAGACAAAAACGAGCACCGACACCCAAGATCTTTTGGTGCTTTAAACATGGATCGCTTTATTATCTCTTTTGTACTCAAAGCACCTGAAAATGCATCGAATTAAGTAAATGATTTATGAATATCACTTTAGAGTTATCAACATGTAAAAGTGCGATTACGACCGAGATCAACCCTAAAATGTTAACAATTAAGTATTGTTTAGATGCATTTTATGACTCTCATAACAACCCCCAACTAGCTTATTGCTAGTCCCTAGCAATTCAAGCGAAAGGCATGAAATGAATTCTTTATTTAGAAATCAAAACAAAATACAGCAATTCTGGCGTTAACCAAGAGTGATTCAAAAATCTATCTCAAAAATCATGCATAACATACAGCACATAGAATCATTAAATATCACTCAGGTCCAAGAATAATCCAAATGTCAACCTTAAAATCGTTATCGACTCTTACCATCCATCTTACCACTATACATTAGTCCGAACACCTAGATGATTTTATGCACAACATAGCATGAATACAAGTCTTGGCCTCTAAAAACATATTAATTTGCGTGACATCAATCACAAATCAAGCTCCATATGCTCACTTTTCAAATCACTCTCCACTATGTAGAAAAATCACACTTCATCGGATCAATAGGTCTTTAATAAGCTTGCAACATTAGGCTAGGGTAAAGGTCAAGAAAGAATGGGAAAGTTTAAACAAATAAAAGAACTAAGTCTCTTAATTTAAACACAACCACTTTAAGCACAAGATAACCTTACTTCAACACCCAACTCTTTCAACCATTTTTCGAGCATTTCTGGCAATAGATCACCATTTTTTTTTCTTTCTTTGCCATAATTTATTTTTTTCTCTTTTTTTTTTATTTTTTGTTTTGGCATAAGACCATTCACCTCCTCTTTCATTCTTTTCTTTTCTTTTCCACAACCCCCAACTTATCTCTTTTAATGTACTTGGGTTATGATAGTAATATTTTCTCATATTTCCACCCTTACTCCTATTAAGTGCTTCTCACAACATGTGTATAACTAAGTTCTTTTAAAAGAGAGGTAAGGATAAAATATTTTTAGGCTCATAAAGGTAAGTAAATGGTTTATCGAAAGAGACAAGGCTCAATTTTTCTTTTCAAGAAAAAGGCTCAAATAGGTGACTAGCGATAAATATAACAAGGGTAAGTTTAAAAAGGCTCAAACGGTCCAAAAATGGCCTATATCATATCCTAAGTAGTGTGCATTCTATGATTTTTCGCCTCAAGTGATTATTAAATAAGTTCTAGAGCTTGTAGAGACCGCAAAAGTATTCACAAAACAACCGCGCATAAAACTTTTCCAAATGCTTTAGACTAATCATGCAATCTTACCACAAACCAGAGTCTCAAACCAAAGAAAAATTGACACTTAATTTATTCTCAAAGCGAAGCAAGATTTAACTTCTTCTAAATGCTATATGCTATCTCGATTAAGCTCATATCATTGACATGTGAATTAACTCCAAGGCTAACACAAAACATGCTAAAAACAAACAAACAAATTTTTTTTTTTATCCTAACAACGAAAAGAAAGAAAGTGACACCACGCAGTTCAATGAAAAAAAAAGAAAAGAAATATGTTTCCTCCACCCCCAACCTAAACATTGCATTGACCTCAATGTAAAAGAAAAAGGAAAGAAAACTCCCTGTGTGGCCAAAAATGCACAAAAGCTGAAAATTGCGCACCACCAATTGAACTGCATACCGTTCTTTTCGCTGAAATCAACTAGAAACTAAAAATTAAAATAGACTTAACACAACCAAAATTCAAAGTTAATAAAGACTTGACAACGAAATATTAATATATATATATATATATATATATATTTTTTTTTTTTTGAAATTTGAAGTAAACTAAAAACTAATAATTAAGATTGAATGAAAACTAACTAAAAACAGAACAAAAATTAAAAGGAATAACGTACCTTTGTTGTGTGGTCAAGGTGAATAGACCGGATCCATAAGCGGAATGTCTTCCATCTCCGGATCATGTCTATCAATTAAGATCTTAAGTCGTTGACCATTTACTTTAAAGACCCGACCATCTCTAGTATCCTCAATTTCTACCGCCCCATTTTCAAAAACATTTTTTACTATAAAAGGGCCGGTCCATCTTGACCGAAGTTTTCCAGGATGCTTATGAAGTCTAGAGTCGTATAAGAATACCCGATCATTGGGTTTAAATGTTTTCCTCAAAATGTTTTTGTCATGGAATACTTTCATCTTAGCCTTATAGATTCTAGAATTTTCATAAGCATCATTTCTTAATTCTTCTAACTCGGTCAGCTGATATTTTTGAAGTTTACCCGCTTCGCCCATGTCAAAATTGAAAGACTTGATGGCCCAATAAGCTCGATGCTCGAGCTCCACGGGTAAGTGGCAAGGCTTTCCAAAAACAAGCCGATAGGGTGACATACCTAAGGGAGTTTTAAAGGCAGTACGGTAAGCCCAAAGCGCATCAGTTAGTCTCAAAGACCAATCTTTGCGATCGGGGTTAACCGTTTTTTCTAAAATTTGTTTAATCTCCCTATTAGCAAGCTCTACTTGTCCACTAGTCTGAGGATGATAGGCAGTAGAGATTTTATGTAATACCCCAAATTTTTTCATTAAAGCTTCAAAGGAACGGTTGCAAAAATGTGTACCTCGATCACTAATTATAGCACGTGGTGTACCAAATCGAGATAACACCTTTTCTTTAAGGAATTTAATCACCATTCCATTATCATTGTTTCGACAAGCTGCTGCCTCTACCCACTTGGATACATAATCTATTGCTACAATGATATACTGGTACCCGAAGGAAGGAGGGAAGGGTCCCATGAAATCGATGCCCCAACAATCAAAGATTTCAATCACTAAAATAGGGTTCAGGGGCATCATATTTCGGCGAGACACAGCTCCTAACTTTTGACATCTTTCACAAGAGCGACAATAGGTGTTTGTATCTTTAAACAAAGTAGGCCAATAAAATCCACACTGCAAAATTTTTGCAGCGGTTTTTTTCATCGAAAAGTGGCCTCCACAAGCTTGGGAGTGACAAAATTCTAGTACTTGAAAAGATAGGGGTCATCCCAATAAAAATTACGTACCTCATATAAGAATTTCCTCTTGTCTTGAGCGCTCCAATCCATAGGTATCTCACCTGTAGCCAAATAATTTACGATGTGAGCAAACCATGGTAGAGAAGTAATGGAAAGTAATTGCTCATCGGGAAAATCATCTTTGATTGGCATGTCATCACAAGTGTCCTCAAAAGTGAGTCTGGATAAATGGTCAGCTACTACGTTCTCCACTCCTTTTTTATCCTTGATGGTGATATCAAATTCTTGCAAGAGGAGGATCCATCGGATTAGTCGTGCCTTAGCATCCTTCTTCGTAAGAAGATACTTGAGGGCTGCATGATCTGTAAAAATAAGGATAGGAGAACCAATTAGATGAGCACGAAATTTATCTAAAGCAAATACTACAGCTAGCAACTCTTTTTCAGTTGTAGAGTAATTCATTTGAGCACTATTTAAAGTCTTACTAGCATAGTAAATGACAAAAGGTTTACCTTCCCTTCGCTGTCCAAGAACAGCACCTACAGCGTAGTCACTAGCATCGCACATGATTTCAAAAGGTAAAGTCCAATCTGGCGACTGCATTATAGGTACGGAAGTAAGCTTGCCAATCAACGTTTTAAAGGCCTCTTGACAAGCTTGACTCCACTCAAAGGGGGTATCTTTAACTAGGAGGGCGCATAGCGGTCTAGATATTTTTGAAAAATTTTGTATGAACCTCCTATAAAAACCAGCATGACCAAGGAAAGATCTCACATCCTTTATTGTCTTAGGGGCAGACAACTTAGAGATTAACTCAATCTTAGATTGATCAACCTCTATTCCTTTAGAAGAGACAATATGCCCTAAGACAATACCGGATGGTACCATGAAATGGCACTTTTCCCAATTTAAAACCAATTCTTTTTCCTCACAGCGAATTAATACTCTTTCTAAATTCATTAAGCATGTTTCAAATGAAGATCCAAAAACAGTTAGGTCATCCATAAAAACCTCCATGCAATTTTCAACCATGTCACTAAAAATACTCATCATGCAGCGTTGAAAAGTAGCAGGGGCGTTACATAATCCGAATGGCATTCTACGAAAAGCATAGGTGCCAAAGGGACAAGTAAAGGTGGTCTTTTCTTGGTCTTCTAATGCAATTTCTATTTGATAGTAACCAGAATAACCATCTAGAAAACAGTAGAAGGGATGACCAGCTACACGCTCAAGAATTTGATCAATAAAAGGGAGTGGGAAGTGGTCTTTCTTGGTGGCAGCATTTAATTTTCTGTAATCAATGCACACACGCCACCCATTCACAAGTTTGGTAGGGACTAACTCTCCTAGATCATTTTTTATCACAGTGACTCCGGACTTTTTCGGGACGACTTGCGTAGGGCTTACCCACTTACTATCAGCTATAGGATATATAATACCCACATCTAATAGTTTCAATACTTCATTTTTCACTACTTCTTTCATAGTGGGGTTAAGCCTACGTTGAGGGTCTCTACGAGGACTGGTTCCTTCATCTAGATTTATTTTATGGGAGCAGATTAGGGGACTAATTCCCTTTAAATCAGCCATGCTCCATCCCAGGGCTGATTTGTGTTCATTTAAAGTTTGAATTAATCTCTTACCTTGGGTCTCAGTTAATTCAGAAGAAATTATAACAGGAAAGGTATCACCTGGACCGAGAAAGACATGTTTTAGACCCTTAGATAGTGGCTTCAATTCGACTTTAGGTGCTTCCACACTTGAGGGGACTTGAGTCTTGCTTCTTTCGGGCAGCTCCTCAAACCTTGGTTGCCATGCCCGATTTCCATAATCCTGAGATTTGTCAAAAACAACACATATATCAATTATATCAGTTTTATCATCAAATAAATCTATCTCAGAATTAACAAGAAAATTTTCAAGAGGGTCATAATCATGAGTTAAGAAAACTCCCTCATTGACGAGTGACTCGATCATGTAAAGCTGGTGGTTTTCGTCCTCATCTTCGGGCTGTTTTGCAACATTGAAAATATTTACTTCAAGGGTCATGTTGCCAAAGGACAGTTTCATGAGACCATTCCTACAATTTATTAGAGCATTTGCAGTAGCAAGAAAAGGTCTACCCAAAACCAAAGGAATTTTAGAGTTAGTGTCTACAGCAGAAGTAGTATCAAGAATTAGGAAATCAACAGGATAATAAAATTTATCAATTTGAATCAAAACATCCTCAACCACAGCTCGGGGTACCTTGACTGAGCGATCAACCAATTGTAATACCACGCCGGTTGGTTTGATTTCTCCTAACCCCAGCTGTAAGTAAATTGAAAATGGCATCAGGTTTACACTAGCTCCCAGATCTAGTAAGGCTTGTCCAACCTCATGATTTTCAATGCTGCAAGCAATGGTAGGACAGCCTAGATCTTTGTATTTCGGGGGAATTCTTTGCTCAATTAGTGCACTAACTTGCTCAGTTAGGAAAGCTGTTTTCTTGACATGATGTTTCCTCTTAATTGTGCATAAATCTTTGAGAACTTTTGCATAGGTGGGGACTTGTTTAATCACATGCAAAAGGGGAAGATTAAGTTTCACTTGCCTTAAGTTCTCAAGGATTTCATCATTCATTTCCAGATTTTTCTTGTTGGATTTTAAGGCTTGGGGGAATGGGGCCTTAACAGGACTTTGGGTCACTTCAGGGTCTTTAGGCAACTTGGTCTCACTACTGGTTTGACCCTTCACATTCTCGGGTTTATTCTCTGGTGGAATGTGTAGTGACTTACCTCTTCGGGTCACAATGGCATTTACATTTTTCACATTTTCTTGTGCCATATGTTGACCATGAGGTATGGACTGAGCTTGAGCAGGGAACTTACCTCGCTCAGTCACACTCAAGGAGTTCATCAATTTAGACACTTGGCTCCTTATTTCTTTGTTTTCCTCAACCAACTGTGTAATTAATGCCTCACACTTTTGGTTTGTCTTGCCTTGTGCTTCTATAAAAGTATGTAAGGAGTCTTCTAAAGAGTTCCTAGAAGATGAGGGTGCATGATAAGGTGCTGGGTATGATCTAGGGGGCTGCACATGCTGCTGATTTTCAGATTTCCAACTGAAGTTGGGGTGATTTCGCCACCCCGGATTATAAGTGTTAGAGAAGGGTGCTGAGGGCTTCTTGTACATGCCTAAGGTATTGCATTGTTCCTCGTACAGCCCTCTCATGTCAACAAAAGTGGGACAATCTTGGGCGGGATGATCAACCCCACCACACACAAAACATGATTCTAAAGGTTCAGCCTGATTAACTATGTGTTTTGGTTTTTTCGTTTTTAATGCCTCCAACTCTCTAGTAAGCATTTCGACCTTGGCCTTGAGGTTATCCTCTTCCCTAAGATGGTAGATTCCTCCACCACTAGGTCGTGACCTATTTGTGCTCTCAGTAGCACTAGGTCCAGTCCATGTGTGAGCTTTCTCAGCAAGCTCATTGAGGTACTCAATAGCCTCATCAAGGTCTTTTTGCAGAAATTCTCCATTACACATCATCTCAACAAATTGGCGTTCTCTATAGGTAAGACCCTCATAGAAATAGCTCACTAAACGCCAATTTTCGTACCCATGATGTGGACACATACTTAACAGCTCTTTAAATTTCTCCCAAGACTGATACAAAGTCTCGTTTTCCTTTTGTGCAAAGGTGGAGATTTGTCTTTTCAAAGCGTTAGTCTTATGTTGAGGGAAGTACTTGTTAAAAAAGACTTGGGTCATCTCATTCCATGACCCAATTGATCGTGGTCTCAGCGAGTATAACCAACTCTTAGCTTTATCCTTTAAGGAGAAAGGAAAAAACTTGAGTCTCACGATATCATCAGTTGCATCGTGACTATGGAAAGTCGCAACTACTTCCTCAAATTCTCTAATGTGCACATAGGGGTTCTCGTTTTCCATGCCATGAAAAGTAGGGAAAAGTTGTATCATCCCTGTTTTAAAATCTTGATGACGAGTATTGGCTGGAAACATAATGCACGATTGTGTGGCTGTCCGGCTAGGATGTAGGTAATCTTTAAGTGTCCTAGCACCATTCTCATTAGGATTTTCAGCCATGTTAACAAAATCCTCTAAATTCTCTGATGGGGGTGCACTATGGTTTGATCTAGGCGAGGTTTCACCAATGGAGGTGGAAGGAGAGGGTAACTCTAATTCGGGTCCTCTAATGAATCTACCTCGCGAATCTCTCGGTCTAAGCATGCACCAATTAATTTAGAGGGGGAATAAATAAATAAAAACAAAATAATAAACAGATAAATAAAACAGAATAATAAACAAATAAATAAAAACAGAATAATAAACAGATAAATAAAACAGAATAATAAACAAATAAATAAAAACAGAATAATAAACAGATAAATAAAAACAAAATAATAAACAGATAAATAAAACAGAATAATAAACAAATAAATAAAAACAGAATAATAGACAGAATAATAAAACAGAATAATAAACAGGTAAATAAAAACAGAATAAAATAATAAACAGATAAATAAAAACAGAATAATAAAAGAAAATTAGAAAATCAAAACAAAAGTAAAGGAATAATATTGCCGTATTTACAAACTGCTAAAAAGAAAAATATTTACGATTTTTTTTTTTGGTTTTTTTACTGTCACACTCAAAGTTGACAAGTTTCCTTATACTTAAGCGCGTTTCCCCGGTAACGGCGCCAAAATTTGGTTACGCCCAAAGTATAACACGGTTATTGTAGTACGGCTTTGGGGTGTCGATTCCACAGGGAAACAAGTTAAGTACAAAGGAAAATATGTGAACCTTAAAACGAACGATAAAAGTTAAACTCAAGATTTTTAAGCTTTGATGGTGAAATAATGTAAAGGAAAATTGCGTAAATGTAAATGAAATATAAATGAGAAATAACAAGGTTCCGGGAATCCTCCTTAGGTATGTTCCCTATTTCCACTCTTGATTCAATTGATTTTATCTCGATTGCAAGTTTCAACTCCCAAACAAGCAATCGGAATATATTCAATCAAGCACATTTACAATTCTTATATAATTGCTACGAATTAATCATTGATTTCGGTTCATGCACACATGACCGATCTTAAAGATTATCAAGAAACGACAATATATCTTAAAAGACAATATCTCAATAATGGACAATCAATAAGATAAATCTACCGGAATCAATCACATCCAAGCAACCTCAATGGAGGAGAAGGATGCAATCACCGGATTAAGAGAGCCTAAAAGAAGAAGAATAAGAAGTACATCTATCACATGAACTCAAATCTTCTTACTTAATCAATGAATAATTCATAAACAATATTTAACAATAAATCCATACAACTGAATCAAGAACAAGAAATAAAGAACAAGAAATCCCTAAAGATTCATCCCTTTCCCTTGTAAAATGATTAGTTGGCCATGGAAATCAAGATGGAAGAACAATAAGGATGCTTTCCCCTTGATTTGGCCATGGAGTTCAAGGTGGATGAACAATATGGATGTTCTCCCCTTGATTTGCAACCAAAGAAAACTTAGAAATAAAATGGAAGAATGCTGGATTTGGATCCCTTGAATCCTCTCTTTTTTCTCTCTTCAATACCCAGCTGCACACTCCATAAAGATATATTTATAGAGCATGAGGGGGGTGTTTTGGTCTTGGAGAATGTCATTTGCTTGCCCTAATCCGGTCAAGAGGCGAGTGGGCCGTGCTGTGCGCCTGGGCCTGCTGTGCGTCTGGGCCTGCTGTGCTGGCCTGAACTGTTTCCACTAAAACTGCCATAACTTTCTCTAGAAAAATCCTTTTTACGAACCGTAAAATTCTCCAGAAAATAGACTTCCGGATCTTTCTAAGCATATATGGCTCATCATCTGGTTCTTCCTACATCAATACAGTTTAATCTGCAAAGATGATTGATCTGTACGGAAAATTCTGGCAATTCAGTGAAACTTCTTCAGCTTGTATGCAGAAGTGCACACACTAGTGTGCCTACCCTTAACTTGCTCCAAAGTGATGCACACACTTGTGTGCAGTCTTTTAACTTACTGTACTTTATTATTCCAGCCTTAGTTTAGAGTTTAACCATCTTTGAATCATGTTTGGACACGTCTAAACCTTAGACAAAAACGAGCACCGACACCCAAGATCTTTTGGTGCTTTAAACATGGATCGCTTTATTATCTCTTTTGTACTCAAAGCACCTGAAAATGCATCGAATTAAGTCAATGATTTATGAATATCACTTTAGAGTTATCAACATGTAAAAGTACGATTACGACCGAGATCAACCCTAAAATGTTAACAATTAAGTATTGTTTAGATGCATTTTATGACTCTCATCAGGTGGATTCGGAAACCTTAGTGTTTTTATTATTAGATTTTAAATCAATTTAATTTAGTTTTATATTTCTTTTGCAATATCATTCACAATTCGGAACTAGGTTAAGGTAAAGTTAGTTTAGATTAAAAATTATATTTTCACAACACAATTCCCTGTGGATTCGACCTCGCACTTGCACAACACTATACTGCATACGACTCGTGCGCTTGCGAGTAATTTAAAACTCACAACAACAATTGTTGTGTTCTTTCTTTTCTTTGGGATGTAGGCACTAGACTTGGGTGTTTGGAAGATCACCACCTAGGCATCAAGAAAGTGATTTCCCAACAGTGGTATCAGAGCTGAAAAAGCTTTGGAGAGTGGGTATCGGAGTTGGAACAGAAGCTAGTGGAGCAAGACTCCAAGAATCAAAGGCTAACTTCTTGGGTGATTCAAGAACGGTGTTGGGATCAAGATCTGATTGTGTTCTTGAGGGTGATTCAAGAATGGTATTGAGATCTATCTTTGATTAAGTTCTTTTGATTTAGAAGTTTGGGAAAGAAATTGTGGGTACTGCATAAATCTGGGATTTTCTCTGCAAGATAGTTTCAAATTTCTGTGTTGAGAAGTTTGATGGAAAGAGAGACTTTACCCTTTGGAAGTGCAAGATCAAGGCTGTTCTTATGCAACAGAAAGTGGACTTGGTGATTGGAAAAGATGACGCTTTTCCAACAAGTATCACAGAAGTTCAGCGGATTGAGATGAAGAAGATGGCATACAACACCATTTTCTTGCACAAGTCAGATAGTGTCACAAGGGAGTGCGAAGACTCGGAAGATCTTGCTGTCATATGGAAGAAACTAGATGAGTTGTTTCTTACCAAAACTCTCCTTAATAAGATATATCTTCTTAAGAGAATCTTTTCTTTTAAAATGGATCATAATAAAGAGTTGCAAGATAATCTTGATGTGTTAAATAAACTAGTTCAGGCTTTGGCTAGTTGTAGTATAAAGTTCCCGGATGAACAATTGGCTGTTATTTTGTTAAATTCTCTTCCTGATTATTTTTAAAGTTTGATTAATGCAATTGAATATGAAAGAGATACACTAACTAAAGAAATCGTGATTAATGCTATAAGAGCTCATGATTTCAAGGCCAAGATGAGGGAAGCATCAAGTGGAGAAGGGTTATTCGTTAGAAGAAGGCCAGCAACTCGGAATGGCAGTAGCATTCATGGCAACTACTGGGAGAAACCAGTGGGTAGAGGGTAGAGCCATAGGAGATCGCATTCTAAACTGAGATTTGGAGGAAAGAGATACTTCTACTGCAACAAGGAGGGACATTTCAGGAAAGATTGCAAGAAGAAGATGTGGGATGAGAGAGGAAGAAGCCATACCAACAATGGAGAGGCTTCGGTTGCTAAAGGAGAACAACAAGATGATGTTCTTGTTGTGTGCTCAAATGTGAGCAGGAGGCAAGGCAGCGAGAAATGGATTCTAGATTCTGGGTGCACTTATCACATGTGCCCTCACAAGGATTGGTTCAAGAATTTCCAGGAAACTAATGATAGAAAGGTTTTCTTGGGGAATGACACTTCTTGCCAAGTGAGGGGGATATGAGACATCCAGTTGAGGATGTTTGATGGAGTCACAAGGCTGCTGCAGAATGTGAGGTATCTTCCAGATTTGAAGAGGAATTTGATCTCATTGGGGGCAGCTGGATTCCATGGGGTATACATACAAAGCAGAGGAAGGAAAGATCAAGGTAACCAAGGGATCTTTGGTAGTGATCAAAGCAACAATAAAAGATGGACTCTATGAGATGATCGGAGAGACAGAAATCAAGGATCAAGCAGCAAGCTTGATGGCTGAGATGGATAAGGCAGCCCTTTGGCACACTTGCTTAGAACATATGAGCGAAAAGGGCCTGCAAGTTCTCAGCAAGGATAGTTTACTTGGTGGTGACAAAGTAAAGAAATTGGATTTCTTGTGTTCTTAGGAAGCAACACCGGGTTAGCGTCAACATCGGAGTGTACAAGTCTAAGGGCATTCTTGACTACATTCATTCGGACCTTTGGGGACCAACAAGAACACCAACACAGGGAGGTAACTTTACTTTATGTCTTTAATTGATGATTATTCAAGAAAGGTTTGGGTTTATTTGCTTAAAAATAAATCGGATGCTTTAAATAAATTTGTGGGGGGGAAAAAGTTGCTGGAGACTGAAACGGGTAGGGTAGTTAAGGCTTTACGAACCGATAATGGTTTAGAATTTTGTAATAAGGATTTTGATAAATTTTCTGAGTTAAATGGCATTCTAAGGCATAGAACGGTTGTAAAAACACCTCAGCAAAATGGAGTTGCTGAGAGGATGAATAAAACCCTTATGGAAAAGGTTAGGTGCATGTTAAAAAGATTTGGATTACCAAAATATTTTTGGGGGGAAGCTGTGTCTATTGCTGCATACTTGGTAAATAGATCTCCCTTTAGAGCTTTAGAGCTTAAGACTCCCATGAAAATGTGGAGTGGGAAACCTCCTGAGTTGAGCAACCTTAGGACTTTTGGGTGTGTTTCATTTGCACATCAAAAGGATAATAAACTTAACCCAAGGTCTAGAAAATGTGTGTTTCTAGGGTATGGTGATGGGGTTAAGGGGTATAGATTGTGGTCCTTAGAACCAAAAGGAATGAAACTCATAATAAGTAGGGATATTATTTTTAATGAATCGTTATTTCCTTATTTGGAGAAAACTAACACTGTAGGGGCTAGTGAGCAAACCAGTTCGGAAGTTGTGGAGCATCACACAAGGAGAATTCAATTCAGGTATAGCAAGGAAGGCAAGAGGGTTTGAACTAGGTAGAGCCCATTAATGAAAGCCAAGCTCAGGGCACTCAAGATGAGGATGAACTAGAAGGGGTTGATGCAAGAAGTCAGAATGACTACCAGCTCACAAGGGACCGGGGAAGGAGGGTGGTCAGGCCACCTTTGAGATATGGGGTTGCAGATGCTAATGTAGCAGCTCCTTGGATAGAAGGAGGGATTTTTGAACCAGAAACTTACATGAAAGCCATGGAATGTAAAGAGTCATCAAAGTGGCAGCTAGCTATGGAGGAAGAAATAGATTCTTTGAGGAAGAACTACTCTTGGGAATTGGTGCCCAAACTAGAAAAATAGAGAGTTGTGGATTGTAGAGGGATCTACAAGATGAAAGAAGAGAATCCTCCAGGGGATGAAGTCCGGTATAAAGCTAGTCTGGTGGCGAAGGGGTTCACATAAAGAGAAGGCATAGATTTTACCGAAATATTCTCACCAGTTGTGAAGTACAAGACGATACGGATAATATTGGCTATGGTGGTCCAATTTGATTGGGAGATCAAGCAAATAGATGTGAAGACAGTGTTCTTGCATGGAGAGCTTGATGAGACGATCTATATGAGGCAACCAGAAGGCTATGAAGAAGGAAGGTAGGGAAAGTTGGTGTGCTAATTGAAGAAATCTCTCTATAGCCTGAAGTAATCACCTCAACAATGGAATAAGAGGTTTTATTCCTTTGTAACTAACTTGGGTTTCATGAGGAGCTACTATGATTCGTGCTTGTACTATAAGGGGCACAAGGTGGCGAAAGTGGTGATCATCCTCATCTATGTTAATGATACACTACTGGCTGGGACCAGCATGGAAAGGATAGAAGAATTGAAGTCTCAACTCAGAGAGGAGTTTGAGATGAAGAATCTGGGCTATGCACAGAAGATCCTTGGGATGAGTATAATCCGGGAAAGGGAGAGAAACAGATTGAAGATTTCTCAAACTTCTTATATAGAGAAGATGATATCTAAGTTCTCTATGGAAGATAGTAAACCAGTGAAGGTTCCCCTTGTTGGTCATTTCAAGTTCTCCAGCGATCAATGTCCGAGATCGGAGGCGGAGAATAAGGAAATGGAAGAAGGTCCCTTACTTTAGTGTTGTTGGTTTAGTTATGTTCACCATGGTAAGCACTAGACCTGATATTGCTCATGCAATAAGTGTTCTCAGCAGGTTTATAAGTAATCTCGAAAAAGAGCATTGGCTTGGGATAAAGTGGTTGCTGAGGTACTTGAAGGGAAGCCCAAATGTGGGGCTGGTGTATAAGAAGAGGGGTAAGTCCATTTGTCTTGAGGGTTATGCAGATTCGGACTATGGAGCAGACTGGGATAAAAGAAGATCGATTACCTTATACTTCTTCAGCTTAAATGGATGTTGTGTAAGTTGGAAGGCTCAGTTGCAGCCTATGGTAGAACTCTCAACAATCGAGGCTGAGTACATAGCGCCAACGGAAGCCATTAAGGAGGCTATATGGTGCAAAGGGTTGCTGGAAGAGTTGAAGGTCTTGAAAGAGTAGGTGGTGGTGTATTCGAATAGCCAAAGTGCGTTGCGCTTATGTAAGAATCCGGTGTTCTATGAGAGGACAAAGCACATGGATGTTCGGTATCATTTTATTCAGGAAAATGTTACGGAATGATGCATTCATGTGGACAAGGTAGCCATGGAGGAAAATCCTGTAGATTTAGGCACCAAGGTTCTACCTCTAAGTAAGTTTAATCATTGCCTTGGACTACTTAGGATTGGAGTCGGTTGATATGATGACTCAAGATGAGTTTGGATCCTGAGTTCTCTGCACAATGGGTTCAGGTTTAATCACTTAGACAAAGGTAGAGATTGTTGGTGTTTGTCTAAGGTTTAAACATGGTTTGATAAGGTTCTTCATTAGACCTTGGCACCTCAGCACATAGCAAGATAAAGAAATGCAGCATCAGGGCAGGCCGCGGTGCCCAGCATAAAGGAAGCCTAGAGGAGGTGTGCACTGCGACTCAGCCTCCCCCAAGCCATGACACCCAGAAAGTAGAGAAGTGCAGCTCTGCCTTGCGCCACGGCCAGCCCTGTTCTGGGCCGCAGCACCAAGCACACTAAGGCAAGCTTTTCAGCCTCTTTGAAAGGTGCGTGGCTGCAGGATCAAAATACACAGGATCACTAAGGATTGATGAATAGCTATGATTGAAAGGTCCTTAAGATCTAAGTGTGGATATTGACCTTCAAGATTAGTCAAGAAGTGGTGCACTATATAAAGGGTCACCTAGCTTCAATCTCAACACAATAACACAAGTTTAAAACACAAGTGATCATCATACAAGAGAATTTAAGTGCAAGTGTGAGAGTGCAAAGACACAAAACACAGGAGAGGCACTAGAATAGATCTCAAAAGAGAGGTTGGTTATAAAGAGAGAGTAGTATAGATTGTGGGTAGAGGGCTTTTTAATAGTTCTTATCACTTTCTTTCTTCTCTTCTTTGGTTCTTCAAGAACTAGAGGTTTCTTGAAGGGGGTTGCCGTAATCTGTAAGAACTCATTGATTTAGTGCAGAGAGTTCAGAGGAACTCACGAGGACGTAGGCTATTGCGGAACCTCGATAACAATTGCTGTGTTTTTTCTTTTCTTTGATTTTTGTTTATGTTTTTGATTCATTACGAGTCACTCTAGACTTAGGTGTTTGGAAGATCACCACCTGGGCATCAAGAAGGTGATTTCCCAATAGTGGTATCAGTGCTAGAGAAGATACCATAACAGTGGTATCAGAGCCGCAGGAGCTTTGGAGAGTGGGTATCGAAGCTAGAACAGAAGGTAGCAGAGCAAGACTCCAAGAATCAAAGGCCAACTTCTTGGGTGATTCAAGAACGGTGCCGGGATCAAGATCTGATCCTGTTCTTGAGGGTGATTCAAGAACGGTGTCTAATTCTTAAGACTGCTACTAGATTAAACCTTTAGCGCTTGTCTTGGATTGTTTAGTAGTTAAGGTTAATTAGATCGGTTGTTTTCTAATTAACTACGACTAAGGAGAGATAAGAAAATAATTCTAACAATGAATATTCAAAGTGTGAATTAATATATAATTGTATCAATGATCAGTTGTAAAATTTTGATGGTAGATTTTGACTTAGGCCAAGGTTTGTTCTTTTGATTGATTTTGATTTTTTAATTTGAATTGTTCATTTGTTGTTTTTCTTAAAATTGTTTTTGTTATACTCAAACCCCTCATCCTTGTTCACGTAGCATAAAACTAGGCTAGATACTCTCCGTGGGAACGATCCTTACTCACACTACTACATATATTTTTAGGAGTGTAGGTTTTATTTTTGGTTGCCTGCGACAGCACAACAAGTTTCCATCTAAACAGAATTTAATACTTACAGTTTGTTAGTATGTTCCAGTTTTAATTAGAAAATAAATATTATGGTACTAGTATATTGAATAATGGTCTTTATATTCTTTAAGTAGATGATAATTTTTTCAATATCGTACAAAGTAAGAGGAAAAAAGATAATGTATTGAATCATTCCTGCGTGTGGCACTTAAGACTAGGTCATATCAATGAAGATAGGGTAAATGAGTTGGTAAAAGGTGGATATTTGGATCTATTAAATTTTGAATCCTATATGAAGCCTGTCTCATGGGGAAAATGACTAGATCTCCATTTAGTGGACATGGAGAAAGTGCCGCAAATGTATTAGGGTTAATTCATACTAATGTGTGTGGATTCCTAACAATTAATACTAGAGGAGGTTACTCCTACTTCATTACCTTTATCGATGATCATTCTATGTATGGTTACATATACTTAATGAAGTACAAGTCTGAATCTTTTGAGAAGTTCAAAGAATTAAGAAATGAAATTGAAAGGCAAACTAAGAAAGGTATTAAAACTCTTCTATCGGATCAAGTATGGGAATACCCGATTGGTGATTTTCTCGATTATTTTAAGGAGAATGAGATTCTCTCTTAGTGAACTCCTTTTAGAACACCAGAGTTGAATGGTGTGTTTGAAAAGAGGAATCATACTCTATTAGATATAGTACGATCCATGATGAGTTACATTGATCTTCTTGTATCCTTTTGGGGTTATGCCCTCCTCATCACCGCATACTTATTGAATAGGGTTCCCTAAAAGGCAATACCCAAAACTCTATATGAGATGTTGAGAGAAAGGAAATATATTCTTAAGCACATTAAGATTTGGGGTTTTCCTGCTTGTATAAAGAAGTTGCATACAGAAAAATTGGAAACTAGGTCTGACAAATATAGTTTTGTGGGATATCCTAAAGAAAGTTTAGGATATTGTTTCTATTATCCTTAGGAACAAAAGGTGTTTGTTTCCAAATATATAACCTTTCTAGAAAAATAGTTTATGCTAGAAGGGAGCAATGGGAGCAAGATAGATCTTCATGAAGTGTCACAAGAACCACAACTTAGTACTGTTTAAATTGAGGAACATGAATAAACGGATCTTCTATAACGACTCGACCTCCCACTTGGCATAATATTGTCCGCTTTGGCACCCCATGCCTCACGGCTTTAAAATGCATTATATCAGAGTAGCACAATGGTCTCTCGACCTATGGTCTCCCTCACGGCTTTAAAATGCATTATATCATAGTAGCACAACGGTCTCTCGACCTATGGTCTCCCAACCTAAGCCGCTTGCATAATATTATCCGCTTTGGCACCCCATGCCTCATGGCTTTAAAATGCATTATGCAAGTTGAGGTGGCTATCACTTATAAATAGCCCGACAACATCCTCTCTAGCCGATGTGGGATACCAAGACATCACAATCTCGCCCCCTCAGGGCACAACGTCCTCGTTGTGTGGTCCCACACCAGGCAACCCACCAGAAAAACGCTCTAGCTAAGCTTTCGAGAGTCGGCTCTGATACCACTATAATGACCCGACCTCCCACTTGGCATAATATTGTTCGCTTTGGCACCCCATGCCTCATGGCTTTAAAACGCGTTATGTCAGAGTGGCACAATGGTCTCCTAACCTACGGTCTCCCAACCTAACCCACTTGCATAATATTGTCCACTTTGGCACACCGTGCCTCACGGCTTTAAAACGTGTTATGCAAGTTGAGGTGGCTATCACTTATAAATAGCCCAACAACATCCTCTCTAGCCGATGTGGGATACCAAGACATCACATCTTCCCATTATATAACTAGTTCATAGATTTAGCAGAATACCCAAGGCTCCAAAGAGATATGGATTTATCATAAATGATGACTTGGAGGTACACCTTATAGATGATAAGGAACCTACTAACTATATGAAGAAGCAATGTCAAACATCGATTTAGAGAAGTGCCAAGCCATAAAGTCCAAAATGGATTCCACGTAATCCAACAAAGTGCGAGCTTTGGTCGATGTACTAGAAAGTAAGTACATATAGAATGAAAATGGGACTTTAAGGGAAAGATTAGAGTGGATGGAAAGGTACCTATAAAAAAAGGCTAGTAGCGAAGACTTTCAAGCAAAGTCAAGTGCTTGACTTTGATGAAACCTTCCTTCCATTGGCCATGCTCAAATCCATTAGGATTTTACTAGTAAAGACAATGATTACACTATATGATAGTCAATCTCTAATCTGAGTATAAGAAGCACAAGTGTGAAAAAAGGTAGTTCAGTATTACCTATTCACATCAACAATACTTGCAAAATGAAAATAGAGATTTTTTTTTTTCAAAATAAAATCCAAAAACATTCTCTTGTTTTATTTTTGATCATATAAATACAAAGATTCCAATTTGTGACTAGGAAATGCAAGCAGTGAACAATTCTATTTTTCTTATTCTGTTTCACTTGAATATCAAATTAATGGCTTTCAACATTGGTATAAAATTTAGTCTTGGTATAATTTAGAGAAAGAAAAGAAGAGTATATATTTTTAACCATTTTCTTTTTGAAATACTTATTTTAGGAACATTGAAGGTGGAAGATTGCTAATTTTAAAAAACCGAGGAAGGCATGGTGATAATTTGGGGAAATTTGTAAATTTAAAAATAGTACTATGACTTTAACAAAATTAGCTTTGCCGCTCTAATTGATCTATTTTATATATGCACGTAATTATGGGGCCTACCCCATGATAGGCTTGACATCATGGTCCTTGGGATTTGACTATCCTACACGTTTCTATGAGTTCAAAAAGGCATAGGCACATGATTTTTAGTTTTTGGAATACAAAGGAAAATCTCATTTTTTTTTTAATTTTTTACTGTTATTATATGATGCTTGAAAGAATACTATATTTTACTAGCATTTAAGCATTTGTCTATATACACAGATTTGGACAAGCCTAACATCCTTTAAGATCTATCTCTATATATCTTTATCCCTAAAATGTTGGATGCTTCACCCAAATCCTTCATGGAGAAGTTCTTTGACAGCCAAACCTTGATTGACTACGACATACCTACATTATTCCCAATGAGTACTATGTTTTCTTTGTAAAACACTAAGAATGCCACAACATTCCCATTGACCCTCTTATACACACACGATTAATCTTATTTTTTTTTTGATAAAATCAAACAATTTGATTGTCTCATTAAAATGGATGTTCCAACATCTAAAAGCTTGCTTTAATCGATAAATGAATTTTTGAAGCTTGTATATCATGTGGTCATTACCACTAGATGTAAAACCCTCATATTGTGTCATATGCATATCCTCCTCTATGTTTTCATTGAGGAATGTAGTCTTTACATCCATCTGCCATATTTCATAGTCATGGTATGCAACTATTGTAACTAAAATCCTAATGGAAAGCATAGCCACTAGAGATGAGGTTTTGTCAAATTCAGTTCCTTATCTTTGCTTGAAACCCTTCGCTACAGGCCTTGCCTTATAGGTCTATAACTTTTCATCCACTCCACTCTTTCTCTTAAAGACCCATTTGCAACCTATAGGTACTATACCTTCAAGTGCATTGGCCAAAGTCCACACTTTATTGGAGTACATGAAATCCATTTTGGAATTCATGGCTTCTGGCCACTTCTTTGAATCGATGTATGATATCGCTTCTTCATAGTTAGCAAGTTACTTATCATCTATAAGGTGTACCTCTTGGTCACCATCTATGAGAAATCTATATCTCTCTGGTGCCTCGTATATTATGCTTGATCTACGTATTGGTTGCATAGTAGGAGAGTCAATTGATTTAAGTTCCTCAGTTTGAACAGTACTAGGTTATGGTTCTTATGACACTTTATCAAGATCAATCTTCCTTCCATTGCCCCTTCTAGCACAAACTCTTTTTCTAGGAAGGTAGCATGCTTGGAAACAAACTCATTTTATTCTTAAGGATGACAGAAATAATAACCTAAATTTTCATTAGGATACCCACAAACATACATTTGTCATATCTAGTTCCCAACTTTTCTATATGTAACTTCTTTACATAAGCAGAACAACCCCAAATCTTAATGTGTTTAAGATTCTATTTTCTCCCTTTCTATATTTTATATGGTGTCTTGGATGCCTTTTAGATAACTTTATTTAATAAGTATGTAGTGGTTAGGACAACATATCCGAAAAAGGATATAAGAAGATCATGTAACTAATTATGTATT
Organism: Bretschneidera sinensis; assembly: GCA_023935145.1. Taxonomy (NCBI): domain Eukaryota; kingdom Viridiplantae; phylum Streptophyta; class Magnoliopsida; order Brassicales; family Akaniaceae; genus Bretschneidera; species Bretschneidera sinensis. Next base: position 47,784,504 of record CM043702.1, read on the forward strand.
GTACCATATCCAATAGGGTATGGTTATAATAGGAGTCTACTGAGAGAGAATCTTATTCTCTTTGAGATAATCGAGAAAATCATTAAACAAGTATTTGCCTTTTCGATCAAATCAAAGTGCTTTAAGAACCTTCCCAGTTTGCTTTTCAACTTCTCTTTTGAATTCTTTGAACTTTTCAAATGATTCAAATTTTTTACTTTACTAAGTACATATACCTATACCTAGAATTATCATCGGTAAAGGTAATAAGGTTGGAGTAGCCTCCTCTAACATTGACTATTAGAGGTCTACACATGCTAGTGTGCATTGACCCCAACACATTCTTGACTCTTTCTCCATGTCCACTAAATGGAGATCTAATCTTTTTTCTATGAGACAACTTTTATAGGTTGTATACGATTCAAAACCAAATAGATCCAAGAATCCAAATTTTACCAACTTATTTACGCTATTCTTATTAATATGACCTAGTCTTAAGTACCACATTTAGGAATAATTTGGACCATTATCTCCTTTTCTTTGTTGTTTAATATGAAATATTTTACTTTCTACTTTTAGATGGTAAATCTAAGTAATAAGTCCCTATGGCTAATGTAACAATGCTTACACCATTTCCAAGGCGAAGGTTGACTTCTCCTTACTTAGTTTCTTGATTTTCTCAGTGCCTACAAACTATTGCAAATGCAAAACCATATTCGGTATCTAATACCCAAGTAAGAGCATTGAATAAATTTCAACCAAAAACAAATGAGACATGCCTTCCAAAGGCTTATCTTACAAGGTTATCCTTGCAAGTTCTCTTTTGGTGCTTATCTTTGCCACAACGGAAGCACTGTCCCTTATCTTTCTTGAATTTTGATGAAATGGACTTGTTGGCACCACCCTTTGCTTTATTTGATTTCTTCTATTCTTTAAGACATTCTTTCCTTTGGGCTTAGAAGAAAATGCCTCATTGACTAGTATAATGGGTGTCTTAACCTTTCTTGACCGTAGCTTATGCAATCTTCAACATATAACAAGTTCTAAAAGAGAAGGTTCAATTTCATTCTTGTTATAGTTCATAACATACTATGATAATTAGTCTAGAAGGGATTGAAGAATTAAGTCACTATTTAGCTCCACATCCATAGTAAAACGAGCTAGTCTAACTGCTCAATTTAGTTGATCATCTTTAGTCCATGCTTATGGACTAATGATCATTTAGGCATCTTAGTCTTAAAGAGGTCTTTAGATATTTAAAACATTGCATTCACATCTATGCTTACCGTAAAACTCTTATAGATGAAGCAATATCACATAAACAATTTTTATCTTGTCATTTTTCTTCTAAAGCTCTTTAGACATAAATGATAGCATGTAGCACCTAGCCCAAATGCCATTTTCTTGCCACTTCTCAAAAGTAGCCACCTCTTCTTCCAAAAAATCCTCAGAAATAGTTGTTAAAAGTGACTTATCAAGAATATAGACCAGTTTTTCAGAATTGAGAACGATTGTCAAATTCCTTAGCCAATCTAGAGATTAGACTGATCAGTCTATTTGCATCAAGTATATAAGATAGTGGGTTTAGTCATTGTGATATATGATGTAACAACAGATAAAATATGCATTTATTTATTTTATTAAATACTATTGGGAATTTTTCTAAGAATTAAACGGTTGGAAGATGAGGCTTCAGCAGCCTTTGGCACCGCAGCCTCTAGCAAAGGAAGAAGTTCTTCCCCCTGGTGTGCGCCATGGCACAGGGTGGTGTGCATCGCAGCACCCAGCAAATGGAGGTCTTTTGCTCTGTTGTGCGCCACTGCTTGCTCTGTTCTGAGCCACGGTGCTAGGCACACCTGATGCATGGTTTTCAGCGCTCTTCAGCTGGTGCGTGGGACTTGATTAAAATGCACAGGTTCACTTAGACTCTTAAAGATCCATGAGTCTTTGGTTCTTGAGATCTAAGGGTTGAGATTGGCTTCAAGATTGGTTAAAGAAGTTAGTGCTCTATATAAAAGGTCATCTAGGAGCATTAACAACAAGAATGACACAAGAGTGCAAAGACACAAGTGTCAAGAGAGAAAAAACACAAGAAGAGGTCTCATTCCAAGAGTGGCTGGTATTGAGAGAGATAGGCTCTCAAATCTTCAGAGGTGTTTTAAGTGAGAGAGAGTATACAAGATTAGGGGTTCAAAGGCTTTGTAATTAGAATTTTCTTGGGGAAAATTCTAGGGAAATACTTAGTTCTTATCTCTTTCTTTGTTCTTATTTCATTCATCAAGAACAAGAGGGTTCTTGAGGAGGTGTTGCTGTAATTGTAAGAACTCCATTGATTTAGTGCAGAGAGCTCAGAGGAGCTCACGGGGACGTAGGAAATTTGCCGAACCTCGATAACAATTGCTTGTGTTTTCTCTTTTATGGTTTGATTCTTGTTTTAGTACAAATCATTCTGGATTTGGGGGTTTGGAAAGATCACAACCTGGGATTCTTGCAGAGGTGATTTTCCAACAATGGTATCAAAGATAGAACAGCGGGTATCAGAGCAAGGCTCCAAGAATTAAAGGAAACTTCTTGGGTAATTCAAGAACGGTGCTGGGATCTAGATCTAAACTGGTTCTTGAGGGATTTAAGAATGGTGTTGGGATCAAGATTTGATCAGGTTCTTGAGGTTTAGAAGTATAGAAAGCAATTTTGGGTGCTGCATAAATCTTGGGATTTTCTCCGCAAGATGGGTTCAAACTTCATTGTTAAGAAGTTTGATGGAAAGGGAGGCTTTGCCCTTTGGAAGCGGAAAATCAAAGCGGTTCTTATGCAATAAAAGGTGGACTTGGTGATTAGAGAAGATGACGATTTTTCAGCAAGTATCACGGAGCTCCAGCGGAATGCGATGAAGAAGATGGCGTACAACACCATCTTTCTGCATATGTTGGATAGTGTCATAAGGGAATGTGGAGACTTGGAAGATCCATCTGTCATTTGGAAGAAACTAGATGAGTCATTTCTTACCAGGACTCTCCTTAATAAGATTTATCTTCTGAAACGTATATTTGCTTTTAAAATGGATCCTAATAAAGAGTTGCAAGATAATCTTGATGTGTTTAATAAACTAGTTCAAGATTTGATTAGTTGTAGTATAACATTCCCAGATGAACAATTGGCTGTTATTTTGTTGAATTCTCTTCCCGATTGTTTTGAAAGCTTGATTAATGCTATTAAATATGGAAGATACACGAACCAAGGAAATTGTAATCAATGCTATAAGGGCTCATGATTTCAAAGCCAAGATGAGGGAAGGATCAAGTGGAGAAGGGCTGTTCGTTAGAGGAGGGCCAGCAACTCAGAATGATAGTAACATCCATGGCAACTACCAGGACAAACTAAAGGGTAGAGGGCAGAGCCATGGGAGATCGCAATCCAAACCGAAGTTTGGAGGAAAGTGATGCTATTACTACAATAAGGAGGGTCATTTCAAGAGAGATTGCAAGAAGATGATGAGGGATGAGAAAAAAAGAGGCCATACCAATAACGGAGAGGCTTCAATTGCCAAGAGAGAACAACAAGATGATGATATTCTTGTTGTGTGCTCAAATGTGAGCAAGAGGCAAGGCAGTGGGAAATGGATCTTAGATTTCGGGTGTACTTATCACATGTGTCCTCACCGGGATTGGTTCAAGAATTTTAAGGAAACCAATGATGGAAAGGTTTTCTTAGGGAATGATACTTCTTTCCAAGTGAGGGGGATAGGAGACATCCAATTAAGGATGTTTGATGGAATTACAAGGCTACTCCAGAATGTGAGATATTTTCTAGACTTGAGAATAAATTTGATCTCATTTGGGCAGCTAGATTCCATGGGGTACAGATACAAAGCAGAGGGAGGAAAGATCAAGGTAACTAAGGGATCTTTGATAGTGATCAAAGCAGCAATAAAGGATGGTCTCTATCAGATGATAGGAGACATAGACATCAAGGATCAAGTAGCAAGCTTGATGGCTAAGATAGATAAGACAATTCTTTGGCACAATCGCTTCGGACACATGAGTGAAAAAGGCCTGCAAGTTCTCAGCAAGAATGGTTTACTTGATGGTGACAAGGTAGAGAAACTTGATTTACTGTGAATGTTGTGTTCTTGGGAAGCAACATCGGGTCAGCTTCAACACCGGAGTGCACAAGTCTAAGGGCATTCTTGACTACATTCATGCCAATCTTTGGGGGCTAACAAGAACACCAACACAAGGAGGTAATCGTTACTTTCTTTCTTTAATTGATGATTATTCTAGAAAGGTTTGGGTTTATTTGTTTAAAAATAAATCAAATACTTTGAATAAATTTGTGGTGTGGAAAAAGTTGCTGGAAACTCAAACGAGTAAAGTAGTTAAGGTTTTAAGAACCAATAATGGCTTAGAATTTTGTAATCAGGATTTTGACAAATTTTGTGAGTTAAATGGGATTCTAAGACATAGAACGGTTGTGAAAACCCGTCAACAAAATAGAGTTGCTGAGAGGATGAATAGGACCCTTATGGAAAAGGTTAGGTGCATGATTATTGGTTCCAGGTTATCCAAATGTTTTTTGGGGGAAGTTGTTGATAACTCTGAATAAATCATGTTATTATACTGCTTTTAGGCATGTTTTTGGTGTTAGTCTTAAGCATTAGAATTATATTGCATGTGTTTTTAGCAATTTGAGTTTAGTCTATCTTATTTTACTAATAAGTTGTTTTAGTTGAATGATCAATGCTAAGTCATGGAAATCTGTTGTGCAGACACTTGCTAGAGCACTAGAGAGCACTGGAAGGCCAAAATGTGCAAAGGAGACATAAACTCAAGGCTGCAGCACCGGGATGTTGGCACTGCAGCGTTGGAAGCTGACAAAAAGAGAGGATTTGGACAGAAAGTTGGCGCTGCAGCGCCAGACTAGGGTTAGAAATTCGTCCTGAAGCTGCAGCACCGAGATGTTGGCGCTGCAGTGCCAGCCCATGGATTTTGAATGTTATAAATAAGAAACCCTAGCTGAACAAGAGAGGTAAGATGGTTATAGAAGAAAAAAAGAGAATTTGGAGAAGAGGAGACGCAAAAGGAGAGTTGGAGATACTCCGGGAGGCTACGCATCAAGCTTTTAAATCATTCTTCTCCGGTTTTGTATTATTCTTATCTAGCTATGTTGATGTTTTATAATATGAACATGGGTTGTTTGAATATTATTATGGAGTAGATATTTTTGTGTTAAGGATAGATGGATCCTAAACCTATATCTTGAGTGCTATTTGGACAAGTTGGAATTTACTTTGTTTTTCAATGAGGGTGTTTTTTTGTTCTTAATGCTGTTTATTATTTTGATTCCTTCTTGAGGCATAGTGATGTGTCGAATAGAGAAGCTATGCTTTTATGAATAGTTGAATTAATAAATATGATTTTGGATTGTTAGCTATGCAAAGCCAAGGTAAAACATGCCATGAATGAAATAGGAGTAACCGAATAGGGAGATTTAACTGAAAGGAATTTCATTGAACTTAATGCTTCTTAAGTTGAATCAATCTAGAATAGACCTGGAATATGGATATTTGAAGTTGATGATTCTTGAGATTGTGGTTAGACCTGAATAAGGATAACCAATTGATTGGGGATTCTACCATCTTGAAACACATAGTAAGTGAAACTTGTCCATTCAAAACTCTTGTCAATTATGGTTTAGGTGAAGTCAAGTCCTTAGCATGTTAGTTCATAAGAGTCTTCATTCCAAAGTTTGCAAATCTTCTGTTAATTATTAGTGCTTCTGTTTTTTTCTTTAGTTAATTGCTAGTAAACTTTTCTCCTACAATTATTCGTTTGCTCAAATAACAGCAAGAGTTGAGTCATAATTTATGTAGTATTTGCTCAGTCCTCGTTGGGAATGATATTTACTCATCATTTTATTACTTGAACGATTAGTGCACTTGCTAGTGTTAATTTCATCGCATCAAGTTTTTGGCGCCGTTGCCGGGGACTAAAATAGAACATTACATTTATTGTGATTCTACTAGTTAATTTGGGAGTTTATTAATTTGGTCTTTTAAGTCTATTTTGCAGGGTTTTCGTTTTTAGTGCATGACACGTACTAGTGGGAGAATACTTGCAGAACTGAATCCAGAGATTGAGCGCACTTTTCACACTTTGAGAAGAGCAGCACTAGTAACAATTGACACAATGGCAGAAGGAAACAATGCAAAGGTGCGACGTGCACTGTGGGATTATGCTATGCCAAAAATGGATGGTGTTGAATCTAACATCCGACGATCACCTATACAAGCGAACAATTATGAAATTAAGCCCGCCATCATTCAGATGATTCAACATTCAGTACAATTTGGGGGCCTATCGCAAGAAGATCCAAATGTTCACTTGACAAATTTCCTTGAAATTTGTGACACATTCAAGCATAACACAGTGAGGATGTAATTCGCTTAAGGCTTTTTCCATTTTCATTGAGGGATAAAGAAAAAAGCTGGTTGACTTCTTTGCCAGCAGGATCCATAACGACATGGGCAGAATTGGCACAAATTTTTTTAGGGAAATACTTCCCTCCTGCAAAAACTGCAAAGTTACGTAATGAAATTACTATTATTTTGCAGGTCGATCGAGAGTCACTCTATGAGGCATGGGAACGTTTTAAAGACATTTTGAGAAGATGTCCTCATCACGAGTTGCCCACTTGGATGCAGGTACAAACCTTTTATAACGGTTTAATCAGTACAACCCGAAATATGATTGATGCAGCTGCAGGTGGCACGATAATGAGAAAAACTCCAGAAGAGGCTCTTGATTTGCTAGAAGAGATGGCCAAAAATTCTTATCAATGGCCAGTTGAGAGGTTACCTGTTAACAAAGCCTCAGGATTGCACAATATAGATGCTGTTACAGATTTAACAGCACAAATGGAGGTTCTCACCAAGAAGATAGATGGACTTTATCCTACTACACACGTTATATGTGAATTGTGTGGTGGTAGTGGCCACTATAGCAGTAACTGTCAGGCAGGTAATCAATTTGCATCTAATTCATCTGCTGAACAAGCTAACTTTGTCTCAAATTTTCACAGGCAAAACAATCCATATAGTAATACATATAATCTGGGATAGAGGAATCATCTGAATTTGTTGTGGAATCAAAGCAATGTGAAGCAACATCATCCTGAATATCCTCCTCAAGAAAAAAAGCCCAACTTAGAGGACATGATGGCCAAATTCTTAAGTACAACAGAAACTAGATTCCAAAATCAAGAAGCATCCATAAAAAATTTGGAAGTTCAGGTGGGCCAGCTAGCAATCATAATTTCTGGACGTGCACAAGGCTCTCTCCTGAGCAACACAGAAAAGAATCCTAAGGAGTGGCACACAATTAGAAGAGCAACAACCTAAAAAAATCACTAATCAAGAAGGCGAGAAAGAAGAGACTATGCAAGAGGAGAAACTTGTTTCAGAAAAGAAGTCTACTAGTAAAGGTTTGATCGATTCTAACTTTGAAACTAAATATATGCCACCTCTTCCCTATCCTCAGAAATTTATGAAAGAAAAATTAGATAAGCAATTTTCAAAATTTTTAGAGATTTTCAAGAAATTGTATATTAACATTCCATTTGCAGAGGCTTTATCACAGATGCCTAGTTACATTAAATTTTTAAAGGAAATCTTTTCGAATAAATGAAAGCTTGAGGAACATGGAACAGTGATGTTAACTGAAGAGTGCAGCACCATACTGCAAAACAAGCTACCTCCAAAATTGAAAGATCCAGGGAGTTTTACTATACCCTGCACTTTGGGAAGTTCATTCTTTGATAAAGCTTTATGTGACCTTGGTGCAAGTATCAATCTTATACCTCTTTCAATTTTCAGGAAACTTGGACTAGAAGAAATAAAAACAACAACAGTGTCATTGCAATTAGCTGATCGATCTATTAAGAGACCACGGGGAATTATAGAAGATGTACTGGTAAAGGTTGATAAATTTATATTCCCTGTAGACTTCATTATTCTCGACATGGAAGAGGATCGTGAGGTACCTCTTATACTTGGACGTCCATTCCTTGCTACAGGGAGAGCCTTAATTGATGTACAACAAGGGAAATTGACTTTAAGAGTCAATGATGAGCAAGTAGTTTTTGATATGTATAAAATTATGAAATACCCTTCTGGCTTTTCTACTTCTTCTTGTTTTCAAGTGGATATTGTTGATAACCTCATTGAGGAGTTTCAGGAGAAAACATTAAACGAAAATACTTTGGAGAGATTCATCATGGAATCAGGAACTAATACCACTGAAAAACTTGTCATCGAAGAAGAAGCAAGGAACTTGAAGTCTGAAATGGGAAAAGAAGAGCCAGAGGAACAAATAATAATAACTGAATTGAAAACTTTACTTGCTCATTTGAAATATGCTTATTTAGAGAAAAATATTTTTCTTGTTACAATCTCTTCTTTGTTGACAGGTAAAATGGAAGAACGGTTGCTGGAAGTCCTAAGAAGGCGCATATTTTCAGGAAAACTGAAATCTCGATGGACTGGACCATACACCGTGATAAGTGTATCACTTTTTGGTGCCGTTAAATTACGACACGAGAAAAACAAGAAGACATTCAAGGTTAACGGGCACAGATTGAAGCACTACATTATGGGGACTTTTGACCCTCAATCGTCCACCACCGTTCTCCAAGAGCCATAAATCCGAAAGTCAAGCTAAAGACTATAAATTAGAACTATCATTTTGGTTCTTACTTTTTATTTTTCTTGCCTTTTGAAGTTATTTTGTGTGTTTCAATTTTTTTTTGTTTGTTTAATTTATATGTTATTTCAAATTTTATGGCCTTACAGTGTGTATTTTTGGGCTGACTTGGAGTCAGGACAGATATTCAGCATTGCAACCTCACATTTCTGGCGCTGCAGCGCCAGGACCTGCACACACACGCTGTTCCTGCACTCACGCACGTTAAACTGCATAGAAATCCAGCGCTGCAGCGCTGAAAAGTGGAAGCTGCAGCGCCAGGTCACAAATTGATGTTTAAATGAACAGCCCTTCCACAGTTAGGGCACTCCAAAATTAGAATTCCAGCTGCTCTCCCTCTCCAAAACACCAAAATTACACTTCTTCTTCCCATCGCAATACATAATCAAGGGTCTTTTGCATTTTCCACCATGGATTGCTTCCATTCTTCCTGAGAATCACTCCTCTCAAGTACTTTTGGGTGCTGTTGATGTCTTCTAATCAACAATGATCCAGAGGATAAGGACATTGACGAAGATGATTGATTCGACCTCTGACTATTCAGGGGAGTTCCCTTCTCTTACTTTATAATTCAAATTTTATACATTGTGGACAATGTATCATTTAAGTTTGGGGGTGGGAACTTTATCTGAGTGTTGTGCGCTGCTCATGTTTCTAGTTATTTTTCTGTTTGTTATATCTGAGTGCTTTCTGTTTTTTGATTTTGATTATGCCAATGATGAGAAATAGATTGACTTGATTATAGCCATTGAAAATTTGAAAAATGTTGTGTTTGTCTGTGTGCTTGAATTTGTTGTTGGATTTATTTTACATCGAACTCTTTGAACATAATAAGCACTTACACCTAAGCACTTTGTTGTCTTGCTGTTTCGGAGAACATTTATGTGAGCAGTGTAGTTCTTGTGATATCTTAGACTCTAGAACTTGTTTGAAGACCACTCGAGGCGAAATCCTAGGTAGTACTATACCAAGGAAAGGATCCAGGCCATGTTTGGAAAGTTTGAGCCTTTCTAGCCAACCCTTGATATGTGATTATCCTTAGTTTTCCCCTTTTGAGCTTAGATATCTATTGTTTTGTCGCCTGATCGTCTAACCTATGTCTTTTTCAAAGAAAAACCATGAAGTAAAAAAAAAAAATGATACAACTCTACCTTTCACCTATGAGCACATCGATTAATGAATGGACTATTCTCTTAAGTGGTGGCAGAGGATTGAGCAAGAGAAAGTGGTCTTCACTTGGCTATGATAAATATCACATATTTCCCATCGAGAGTGACCAAGGGAAAGATTGAAGTGAAAAAGGTTTACCACACAAACTATTTGATCAAGTTGTATTTTGCCTATCACAGGTAGCTGGCAAAGCCGTGTTTGATTGTTGTGTACATGCTTTGTTATAGTTTTATTAATGCACACGAAAATAAAGACTGGTGCTACTATAGTACAAGCATATGAAGAAAAAAAGCAAAAGAAAAGAAGAAGAAGAAGATGTGACAACAGCGAAAGTATTGGATGTATTCCATGATAACTGAGGGAAAGTTTGAAGTAAAATTTTTATTGGTTGATGTGTTTAAGGTGATGTAAGCCTCAAATAAATCTTTTACCATACCTTAGCCTTAGCCAAAGTTATAAGCTGAATAAAGTCCTGGTGATCTCGAGTATTGTCTTGGCCTACATTAGTGGAGAGTGGTATGAAAAGCAAGCTTATGGACTTTGAAAGATTGGCATTATCCTACCTGCTTGCATAAATCGATCAGAGTGGCGAAATGATTAAGTTTATAAAGGTGTTACACACACACACGTTTGAAGAATTTGATGTAAGATAAAGCTGGCAATAAATTTGAAAATCTAGACAATAGCAGCATTTGGAAAGTTTTTATGCATTATAATCTATATGCAATCTTTGAGGCATGTTATATCAAATCTAATAAAAAACGTAAGTTTGAGGGTGTGATAACTCTGAATAAATCATGTGGCATGTTTTTGGTGTTAGTCTTAAGCATTAGAATTATGTTGCATGTGTTTTTAGCAATTTGAGTTTAGTCTATCTTATTTTACTAATAAGTTGTTTTAGTTGAATGATCAATGCTAAATCATGGAAATCTGTTGTGCAGACTCTTGCTGGAGCACTGGAAGACCAAAATGCGCAAAGGAGACAGAAACTCAAGGCTACAGTGCTAGAAATGTTGGCGATGCAGCACTAGAAGCTGACAAAAAGAGAGGATTTGGATAGAAAGTTAGCGCTGCAGCGCCAGACTAGGGTTAGATATTCGTCCTGAAGCTGCAGCGCCGGGATGTTGGCGCTGCAGCGCCGGGATGTTGGTGCTAGCGCCAGCCCGCGGATTTTGAATGTTATAAATAAGAAACCCTAGCTGAATAAGAGGGGTAAGATGGCCGTAGAAGAAAAAAAGAGAATTTGGAGAAGAGGAGATGCAAAAGGAGAGTTGGAGATACTCCGGGAGGCTACGCATCAAGCTTTTAAATCATTCTTCTCTGGTTTTGTATTATTCTTATCTAGCTATGTTGATGTTTTATAATATGAACATGGGTTGTTTGAATATTATTATGGAGTAGATATTTTTGTGTTAAGGATAGATGGATCCTAAACCTATATCTTGAGTGCTATTTACACAAGTTGGAATTTACTTTGTTTTTCAAAGAGTGTGTTTTATTGTTCTTAATGTTGTTTATTATTTTGATTCCTTCTTGAGGCATAGTGATGTGTCGAATAGAGAAGCTATGCTTTTATGAATAGTTGAATTAATAGATATGATTTTGGATTGTTAGCTATGCAAAGCCAGGGTAAAACATGCCATGAATGAAATATGAGTAACCGAATAGGGATTCTAAGAAGTTCATGTGGTCCGTTTAAACCGTAACCGAATAGGGAGATTTAACTGAAAGGAATTCCATTGAACTTAATGCTTCTTAAGTTGAATTAATCTAGAATAGACCTGAAATATGGATATTTGAATTTGATGATTCTTGAGATTGTGGTTAGACCTGAATAAGGATAACCAATTGATTGGGGATTCTACCATCTTCAAACACATAGTAAGTGAAACTTGTCCATTCAAAACTCTTATCAATTATGGTTTAGGTGAAGTCGAGTCCTTAGCGTGTTAGTTCATAAGAGTCTTAATTCCAAAGTTTGCAAATCTTCCGTTAATTATTAGTGGTTCTGTTTTTTTTCTTTAGTTAATTGCTAGTAAACTTTTCTCCTACAATTATTCGTTTGCTCAAATAACAACAAGAGTTGAGTCATAATTTCTATAGTATTTGCTCAGTCCTCTTTAGGAACGATATTTACTCATCATTTTATTACTTGAACGATTAGTGCACTTGCTAGTGTTAATTTCATCGCATCAGCTGTGTCTATTGCTACGTATTTGGTTAATAGATCACCCTCTAAAGCTTTGGATCTGAAGACTCCCGAAGAGATGTGGAGTGGGAAACCCCCTGAGTTAAGCAACCTTAGGACTTTTGGATGTGCTGCATTTGCACATCAAAAGGATGATAAACTTAGAACAAGGTATAGAAAGTGTGTGTTTCTAGGATATGGTGAAGGGGTTAAGGGGTATAGGTTGTGGTCCTTAGAGCCAAAAGGAACTAAACTCATAATAAGTAGGGATGTCATTTAATGAGCATTTATTTCCCTATTTGGAGAAAACTAACCCTACAGGGGAAAGTGAGCAAACCAGCCCGGATCGTGTGGAGCATAGCATCAAAGAAAATTCAATTCAGGTAGAGTAAGGAAGGCAAGAGGGTTCGGACCAGGTAGAGCCCATTGATGAAGGCCAAACTTAAGACACTTAAGAGGAGGCTGAACTAGAAGGGGATGATGCAGCAAATCAGAATGATTATCAACTCACAAGAGACCGGGAAAGGAGGCTGCTCAAACTACCTTTGGGATATGGTTTTGCGGATACTAATGTAGCAACTCTTTATTCAAAAGGAGGGAGTGAACCAGAAACTCACATTGATGCCATGGGATGTAAGGATTCATCAAGATGAAAGCTAGCTATAGAGGAGGAAATGCATTCTTTGAGGAAGCACAACTATTGGGAATTGGTGTCGAAATCAGAAAAACAGAGAGTTTTGGATTGTAAGTGGATTTACAAGATCAAAGAAGGGAACACTCCAGGGGATAAAGTCCGGTATAAGGCTAGGCTGGTGGCGAAGGGGTTCACATAAAGAGAAGGCATAAATTTCACCGAAATATTCTCACTGGTTGTGAAATACAAGACGATAAGGATAGTGTTAGCTATGGTGGTCCAATTTAATTAGGAGATCAAACAAATGGATGTGAAGACAACCTTCTTACATGGAGAGCTTGATGAGACCATCTACATGAGGCAACCTAAAGGCTATGAGGAAGGAAGGCAGGGAGATTTGGTGTGCCAATTGAAAAAATCTCTCTATGGCCTGAAGCAATCACCTCAGCAATGGAATAAGAGGTTCGATTTCTTTGTAACTAGCTTGGGTTTCATGAGGAGCTACTATGATTCGTGCTTGTACTAAAAAGGTCACAAGGTGGAGGAAATGGTGATTATCCTCATCTATGTTGATGATATGCTATTGGTTGGTAACAACAGGGAGATGATAGAAAAGTTGAAGTCTCAACTCAGTTCGAAGTTTGAGATAAAGGATCTTGGTCATGCATAAAAGATCCTTGGGATGAGTATAATCCGGGAAAATGAGAGAAACAGGTTGAAGGTTTTTCAGTCTTCTTACATAAAAAAGATGATATCTAAGTTTTCTATGGAAGATAGCAAACCAGTAAAGCTTCCTCTTGCTGGTCATTTCAAGTTCTCTAGCGATCAATGTCCGAGATCAGATAAGGAGAACAAGAAAATGGATAAGGTCCCTTACTCTAGTGCGGTTGGATCTATAATGTTCACCATGGTAAGCACTAGACCCAACATTTCTCATGCCATTAGTGTTCTCAGTAGGTTTATAAGTAATCCCAGAAATGAGCATTGGCTTACGATGAAGTGGTTGCTGAGGTATTTGAAGGGAAGCTCAGATGTCGGGCTTGTTTACGAGAAGAGGGGTAAGTCCATCTGGTTAGAAGGTTATGCTGATTCAGACTATGAAGCAGATCAGGATAAGAGAAGATCGATTACCTCATACTTCTTCAACTTAAACGGATGTTATATAAGTTGGAAGGCTCAGTTGCAGCCGGTGGTAGCACTCTCAACAACCGAGGCAGAGTACATAGCAGCAACGGAAGCCATTAAAGAGGCTATGTGGTGTAAAGGGTTGTTGGAAGAGTTGAAGGTCCTAAAAGAGCAGGTGGTGGTATATTCGGACAGCCAAAGTGCATTGCATTTATGTAAGAATCCGGTGTTCCATGAGAGGACAAAGCATATGGATGTTCAATATCATTTCATTCAGGAAAATGTTACGGAAGGCTGCATTCATATGGACAAAGTGGCCACGGAAGAAAACCCTGCAGATTTAGGCACTAAAGTTCTACCTCTAAACAAGTTCAATCATTGCCTTGGACTTCTTTGGATTGGAGTTGGATGATATGGTGACTCATGTTGAGTTTGGATCCTAAGTTCTCTGCAAAATGGGTTCGGGTTTAATTGCTTAGACAAAGGAAGATATTGTTGGGAATTTGTCTAAGAATTAAATGGTTGGAAGATGAGGCTTGAGCAGCCTTTAGTGCTTCGGCCTCCAGCAAAGGAGGAAGTTCATCCCCTAGGTGTGCGCCGCGGCGCCCAGCAACTGGAGGTGTTTTGCCCTGTTGTGCACCGCGACTTGCTCTGTTCTGAGCCGTGGGGCTATGAACACCTGATGCATGGTTTTCATCACTCTTTAGCTGGTGCGTGGGACTTAATTAAAATGTATAGGTTCACTTAGACTCTTAGAGAGCCATAAGTCTTTGGTTCTTGAGATCTAAAGGTTGAGATTGGCTTCAAGATTGGTTAAAGAAGTTAGTGCTCTATATAAAGGGTCATCTATGAGCATTAACAACAAGCATGACACAAGAGTGCAAAGACACAAGTGTCAAGAGAGAAGAAACACAAGAAGAGGTCTCATTCTAAGAGTGGCTGGTGTTGAGAGAGATAGGCTCTCAAATCTTCAGAAGTGTTTCAAGTGAGAGAGAGTATACAAGATTAGGGGTTCAAGGGCTTTGTAATTGGAATTTTCTTGGGGAAAATTCCAGGGAAACACTTAGTTCTTACCTCTTTCTTTTCTCTTCTTTCATTCATCAAGAATAAGAGGGTTCTTGAGGAGGTGTTGCTGTAATCGTAAGAACTCCATTGATTTAGTGCAGAGAGCTCGGAGGAGCTCACGGGGATTTAAGCAATTTGCCGAACCTAGATAACAATTACTTGTGTTTTCTCTTTTATGGTTTGATTCTTGTTTTAGTACAAATCATTTTGGATTTGGTGGTTTGAAAATATCACAACCTGGGATTCTTGCAGAGGTGATTTTCCAAAAAATACCATAAAGATTTGGTCTTTAATCTAAGTGGCACCTCCCACAATTTTTTTCGATTCCCACAACCCTTAATGTGGAAAGTAGAAAACCTATCTCAAAGGTTTCTTTATAGGTATTAGGATTCTATCACTTGCACACTATGCTTTGTGGTAGTGTAACAAATTAATAATGTACTTGATTGTAAATAACTTTTATAATTTTTATCTCATGTAATTCTCAATCATTATTCAGCCTCTTAAATGTATATGACCTTGTGGTAGCACAACAAATCATATTCATTTTAGTTATGTCAAACCCGCCCTTCCTCATAAATATAAATTAGTGATATAACCCTTGTGGTAACATAACAAAGTTATACCATTTTTTTATATCATGTACATCAAATGTTTTATAGACAATATAAATTTCCTACAGGTGTAAACCTTGTGGTAGCACAATAAATTTACACACATAGTAAACTTCGTATATTGATTATAATGTTGGAAGGCTATGAACGATCATTCCTAATGATTTATTTTTATAACTTGATATTAAATATTTTCAGGTGAGGGATTTAGACCTTTACATTTAGATCTCATCATTTAACATGCATCAAATATACATAACATCATATAATCAAATCACATGAAAAATATACATACATCACATGGACATATATCTAAATGGATGACTGCGATAGAGCTCACTTGCCTACGAACGAGCGCATGGTCAACATCCCACATCGAAATATTTGCAGTTTAGTGCATCTGCAATCGATCGTAATAGACATGCGATTGAGCGCACATGCGATCGTGCACACAAGATATGCGATCGAGTGCACATGCGATCGATCACACCATTATGCAATCGATCGCACTCGGTTAGTATCCCACATCGAATCTGCAACCCATATTGCTCCGGGACTCCCCCTATATAAACACCATCTGACTTCTAATCTTCAAACTAAGGTTAAAGATGAAGCCTCGCCGTTGTTTGGCATAATAGTTTCAAATTTGTTTATACAATTCTGATGTTTTTTTAGTATAAATGTTATGTCAATTATTTGAGTAAAATCTTATGATTGATTGCGTTTAAATTGTTCTGTTGGATATTCCTTGTGCTTCATTTGATGGATACATCAAATTGTTTTTGATTAAATTGGATTTCCTTTGTGATTTGTTAAAAGCGGATACATTGGATGCTTTTGGTTTAGTTGGGATATTTGTTGGTTTTTGTCTTAAGTTGGATTCATGGAATGTTTTGATAGGCTATTTTTACATGAAGATATATGCTTAACTTTGGTGGGGTGGATTCAGAAACCTTAGTGCCTTTATTATTAGTTTTTAAATCAATTTAATTTAAGTTTATATTTCTTTTGCAAAAAATACAACCCAAAATTCGAAACTAGGTTAAGATAAGGTTAGTTTAGATAAGATTATATTTTCACAACGCAACTCCCTGTGGATTCGACCTCGCACTTGCACAACACTATATTGCAAACGACTCGTGCCCTTGCGAGTAATTTAAAACTCACAACAAGTTTTTGGTGCCATTGCCAGAGAGTCGTTTGGTTTGTGAAATTACTCGCAAGTGCACGAGTCGTTTGCAATATAGTGTTGTGCAAGTGCGAGGTCGAATCCACAGGGAGTTGCGTTGTGAAAATATAATCTTATCTAAACTAACCTTATCTTAACCTAGTTCTGAATTTTGAGTTGAATTTTTGCAAAAGAAATATAAACTTAAATTAAATTGATTTGAAAACTAATAATAAAGACACTAAGGTTTCTGAATCCACCCCACCAAAGTTAAGCATATATCTTCATGTAAAAATAGCCTATCAAAACATTCCATGAATCTAACTTAAAACAAAAAACAACAAATATCCCAATTAAACCAAAAGCATCTAATGTATCCGCTTTTAACAAATCACAAAGGAAATCCAATTTAATCAAAAACAATTTGATGTATCCATCAGATGAAACACACGGAATATCCAACAAAACAATTTAAACGTAATCAATCATAAGATTTACTCAAATAATTGACAAAACATTTACACTAAAAAAACATCAGAATTGTATAAACAAATCTGAAACAATTATGCCAAACAACGGCGAGGCTTCATCTTCAACCTTAGTTGAAAATTTTAGCCACTCATAATCATGAAACTAAAGTTCACAATAACAGTGCTAAATATTAAACTTTAAAACTAACAAAAGCAGTAAATTAAAAACTGACTAAACATGGGGAGAAATTCCACTCGCTGTTGGACGACGCTTCCCCTCGTGGTTGCAAAGCCTTTGGAGATCCACCAGAATACTAGTAGAAGTCCTCCAAATTGCACAAAAATGTCACTTGGATTCGCACACCGAATGATGAAGTCAGATGGTGTTTATATAGGGGGAGTCCTGGAGCAATATGGGTTGCAGATTCGATGTGGGATACTGACCGAGTGCGATCGCACAATCGCATGTGCGCTCGATTGCATGTCTGTTACGATTGATCGCAGATGCACTGAATTGCAAATATTTCGATGTGGGATGTTGACCATGCACTCGTTCGTAGGCAGGTGCACTCGATCGCATATCTCGTGCGATCGATTGCACTATGCATCCTCAGCCTTTGCTCTTGAAGCTTGATATCTCCAGAAATGCTTCATTTTCTCCACAAACCTGTAAAAATACACAAAACATAGAAAAGACATAAAATAAAGTGAAATAATGCAAACTAAGAGCTTAACACATATAATTTAAGGGCTTAAATATGCAATATTTAAGACTCATCAAATATCCCCAAACTTATATTTTGCTAGTCCCTTAGCATAACAAAATAAAAAACTAAATGAAAAACAAAGAATCACAAATATAAGTTCAATACTCATGGTATCCAAAAATTTAAGAAGCACTCAAAATCATGAGATTCGTTCATGAGCAAGCTTAAAAAATCTAACCCATTTTCACAATGAATAAGAATTTAAAACCTAATTACTTACAAGAGGTATGCTAAGACATCACAAGCTCGAATCAATGTAAAGTGAATTAGCATATACTGATGAGGTTTCCAGATAAGTTCAATGTACAATGTTTCCACATCTCAGGATTCACAGAATTTCTCATTAGAATGAACAAAGATGTTATAGTTTTATTTTATTTTTTTCCTTTTATTTTTTTTTTTTATATAAGGCCCTGCTATGTTTAGTTCCCTTAAGCTTTCTAAGTGACCCATGTAACGAGTGTTGAGTCAATGACTCCCAAACCAGATGGTTTTAGGGCATTAGGTGTAAAGACACCCCTAAGGACTTACTAACTTGAGTAAAAAAGGCTACGAAACTAAATAGGCCTTAACGCTACCAAGCAAAATTTCCACCTTTTGACGTGAACACTCCCTACTTACTGAGGCAAGAGTTCCAGTTACTCAACGGAAAGTTTCGCAATGATCATTATGAATAAAATTCCTACCTTTTGACGTGAATACTCACTACTTACTGAGGCAAGAGGTCCAGTTACTCAATGGAAAGTTTATTGATGATGATCATTTTTTATTTTCTTCTCTTTTTTTTATTTTTTTTCTATGCCTAAGTGTTAATCCCACAAGTCATCCCATTTCAGTTAAGATAAGAAACATACACATTAACATCACATGTCATACCTCACACAAATATGTGCTAATGTGCACGTGTTAGATTGCCTCAAACATGTGAATTCTCAAATGCCTAAAGTAAGTAACTAAAGTTTAAGCTCTATCATCAGATCAGGTGTTCAAAGTTTTAAAGTCACCAATGAAATCACATCACAATTTTTCAAACCAACCAAAATTTTCAGACGAACATGAACATGCATTTATCTTCAACAATAAATTAGGACAAAGTGTGTGTAACGTGTCTCCCATACCCCCAAACTTAAATTACACATTGACCCCAATGTGTGAATAATATGAAAAGAGCTGACCTGAGATATGGAGAACTATCTAGACTAGTATGGCTCGTAGCATACCCCCAAACTTGAACTGAAGTATGCATTATCCCTGAAAAATAAATACTGGAAAACAAAAAATACTAGAAACAAACATTAATCATAAATGTGTAAAATAATAAATAAACAGAAAGGATAAGCTGTGGGGTGCCTCCCATGAGCGCTAAGTTTAACATCTTCAGCCAAACCCAACGTTAGTAATCGTGCCCAACTAAACGCTCCACCATCTGATCAATAAATGGGAGTGAAAAATGATCCTTTAGTGTGGTAGAATTCAACTTATGGTAGTCTAGACACATTCTTCATCTTGACTGCACTTGAGTTGGAACCAACTCGATGTCTTTATTTATTACTACTGTCAATCTAGCCTGTTTTGTCACGACATGAATCGAGCTCACCAACTCGCTATCAAAGATTGGATAAAGGATCAGAACCTTTTGTATAACTGGGTTGAGCCCTCTTTGTGGCTCCTTCGATGGCATGGCATTCTCCTCAAAATGTAACTTGTGCATCACCATCGAGGGGCTTATCCCCTTGATATCCTCAATAGTCCAGCCGATAGCTTCATTGTGCTCTCTTAAAACGTCCAATAATTTATCCTCTTGAGCATCAACCAAATCTGAAGCTATAGTCATAGGCAAAGAATCTGCTGGACCTAGGAACTTATACTTAAGATTGTCCGGTAAAGGCTTAAGTTCCTTCTTGGGGGGTTCAGGTGTTGTGGTTTCCTCTGTCTCACTGATCTTTTGAGGAGCAGACTCCAAAGTAGCATTTGCTTGCTCAAACAACTTATCCAAATCCAAATCCTCTTAATATTAAGCAAAGCATGCCTCCAAGGGGTCCTCAATGCGTGAGTCATCCATAGTCTCCTCCGTCTCACTTCTCTTCTGAGGAGCAGACTCCAAGATAACAGTTGCTTGCTCACGTAGCTTATCTAAATCCAAATCCTCTCCAAATTGAGCAAAGCATGCCTCCAAAATGTCCTCAGACTCCCCTTCTTTTTTGGGCGCTTGTAATCTCTCAGGTAAGGCACTTTAGGTAAAAATGACCTAGGGAGATCCTTAATAATAGATGTGGCTGTAGATGGCTCAGCATCTCTCTTTTCTTTGTTGCTACTTTCTTACCCTTGTATAGAAGTTGATAAATTTCCCTCTGCAAACTGTTCCTTCAGGTTAGGATCAGGTTGACTGGGGAACTTTCCGTTCTCTCCTTCATCCAAGTGACTTGTGATTTGACCCATTTGACTCTCTAGCTTGGCAATCACTTGGGTGTTTACTATTGTTGCACTCCTCACTTCACTTATAGATTAGCTAGTTGTTTTCATGAAATCATTGAGAGCGTCCTCCAATGACTGTGAAACCGACGCTGGCGCTTGAATAAGAGTTTGGTAAGCGGGTGATGGTGCTGGATAGGCTGAGTGACCATAACTTGGAATTGGTGGAGGAAATTCGGGAGGGTTTTGATTGTGAGCATGATAAGGGGTTCCTCTCTGATTCATCAGTTGGTTCTGCTCCCATGAAAAATTAGAACGGTTTCACCACCATAGATTGTATGTTTCAGAGTAAGATCCATTTGATTACCAACAACAGTCATTGAAAGCATTCGTTTGTTTCATGGGATACTCGGCAAAAGCCGGCATTGATGAAAAATTCTGTGCTAAATGCATAGGACTAGCACAGATGGAACAACTATCAACATTGAATGTATTGGCAGCACTGATGGACTGATCGGTCATCCTCATAAAATCCTTGAGGGCATCCTCTAAAGATTGTGAAACTAGTGCTGGATTCATCCACATTTTTGTTCTCTTTTGTATTTATTTAACAATGCAAATAGAAACAAATAAAATAAAATAAAATTGCCAAAAAGAAAAATTAAACAAACAATGCTAACTAACTAGTAGAAAAATAAAATTAATACAGATAAAAAATTTCACAAACCAAACAACTCCTCGGCAACGGCGTCAAAAACTTGTTGTGAGTTTTAAATTACTTGCAAGTGCATGAGTCGTTTGCAATATAGTGTTGTGCAAGTGCGAGGTCGAATCCACAGGGAGTTGCGTTGTGTAAATATAATCTTATCTAAACTAACCTTATCTTAACCTAGTTTCGAATTTTGAGTTGTATTTTTTGCAAAAGAAATATAAACTTAAATTAAATTGATTTAAAAAGTAATAATAAAGACACTAAGGTTTCTGAATCCACCCCACCAAAGTTAAGCATATATCTTCATGTAAAAATAGCCTATCAAAACATTCCATGAATCCAACTTAATACAAAAAACAACAAATATCCCAATTAAACCAAAAGCATCCAATGTATCCGCTTTTAACAAATCACAAAGGAAATCCAATTTAATCAAAAACGATTTGATGTATCCATCAGATGAAACATAAGGAATATCCAACAGAACAATTTAAATCATAAGATTTTACTCAAATAATTGACAGAACATTTATACTAAAAAAACATCAAAATTGTATAAACAAATCTGAAACTATTATGCCAAACAACAGCGAGGCTTCATCTTCAACCTTAGTTTGAAGATTAGCTACTCATAATCATGAAACTAGAATTCACAATAAAAGTGCTAAATATTAAACTGTAAAACTAAATAAAAAGAAATAAATTACTATACATGGGAGAAATTCCACTTGCTATTGGCTGGCACTTTCCCTCGTGGTAGCAAAGCCTTCGGGATCCACCAGGATGCTAGCAGATGTCCACCGGATTATACCAAATGGCCCAGGAATTGCACACCAAATGATGAAGTCAGATGGTGTTTATATAGGGGGAGTCCCGGAGCAATATGGGTTACAGATTTGATGTGGGATACTGACTGAGTGCGATCGATCACATAATGGTGCGATCGATCGCATGTGCGCTCGATCGAATGTCTTGTGCGCACGATCGCATGTGCGCTCGATCGCATGTCTGTTACGATCGATCGCAGATGCACTGAACTGAAAATATTTCGATGTGGGATGTTGACCATGCGCTCGTTCGTAGGCAGGTGCGCTCGAGTGCAGGTGCACTCGATCGCATATCTCGTGCGATCGATCGCACTATGCATCCTCAGCCTTTGCTCTTGAAGCTTGATATCTCCAGAAATGCTTCATTTTCTCCACAAACCTATAAAAATACACAAAACACCGAAAAGACATAAAATAAAGTGAAATAATGCAAACTAAGAGCTTAACACATATAATTTAAGGGCTTAAATATGCAATATTTAAGACTCATCAATGATTATAGACTTTCTAAGCATGATTTACTTGAGCCAATAAACTATATCACTTAGTCAAACCTTAGGTAATTATAACATGAATATATCCCATAAATTCATGGGTCTTCAAT
The DNA here is from genome assembly GCA_023935145.1 of Bretschneidera sinensis. NCBI lineage: Eukaryota > Viridiplantae > Streptophyta > Magnoliopsida > Brassicales > Akaniaceae > Bretschneidera > Bretschneidera sinensis. Next base: position 47,806,995 of record CM043702.1, read on the forward strand.
CTTCAAATGGTCCACCATGCTTCTTTGTGCACCCCTTGATTCGGCTCAATAAAATCCTATTTAACTCTAAATAACTTTATATACATCAAATATACATAAGAAACCTTGACTAGAAGTCAAGGAGAATTATGTTAGAAGGAGATAAAAATTTACATTAAGAAAACGAAGAGAAGGCGAGGTATGCAAACCCCATATAAAATTGAATAACCAATCAATTTAACCAAACTCTAAGGTCTAGGTCCAATAATCATCCACTCATATAATCAATTTGCATAATTAAATAACAACAATTATATTCTAGTTATGGCTTTATTCATAGATTGCATTCCTAATCTTAATAGGTTTTTTAGAAGCTCTCAATCTTATTATAAATAAGATTTAGATATCTTAATAATTAGAATTTATAATTATAGTGATAACATAAAACTACACATCTTAATCTTTCAAATGCTTCAAAAAATACTGAAATCTGATTTAAAATGAGTGAGTTATACCCTTTTGAAGTTCGACTAGAAACTTTGTTCGCTAGAGTCAACTCTTGGACTCGAGGAGTCAACTCTCATGGTAATCTGATGATTTTATGAGTTTTTTCCCCAAGGAACCGATCCCTCAACCCGAGAGTGGGCTTCAAGGGAGTATTCTGATGATTTCTCACTTTTTCATCCCAATTTCAATTCAATTCGATCCAAAAATAAATTGTTGATCAACTAAATTGAATCTAACTAATCCATATTGGTTTAAGATTGTTCTTACAACAATCTTATTATCATCTCATAACAATAATCAAATCAAAAATAATTTTTGAATTTTCATACCTAGGTTTTCATAAACCCTAATTTGATTTTCTATATTCTTCAATTTGCAATCATCAAAATTCTATGATCAATTCTATCAAGCCACAACAATAGAATTAACAATCATTCTAATAATTCATAAACCTGGCTCTGATACTATTGCAAGTCTACCGACATAGAATACACAACAAAATTTTAAATTTTTTTTGACTATACGAATAAACTTATCCTAAGAAATCACTATGAATACATTAGAATGATAGAGATCAAATACTCCATACAAGGTTAGGGTTTATACCTCAATGAAGATTCAGGTTGATCATTTGGAGATGAGTCCACAAGCTGTTCAAGTGTCTAGCCTCTAAGTGTAATCACACAAGCAACCAATGATGAGGATCTCTTACTCCGATATGTCAAATACCGTGCGAGGAAGAGAACTAGAGCTGGTTGAAAATTTAGAGTACTAGCTCTAGGTTTTTCTACTTTTAAGAAAGAGAGTGTGTTAAACAATTTCAACATCCAACATTATCCTTGGGGTTTCTGGCATTAGGTTGTAACTTTTACGTAATAATTTGATCCATCCAATCAATTATAACTTTTTTTTTAAAAATTGTAACTCAAATTAAAACTCCTTTTAATTCTCTTTTTAATCAAGAATTAATTACAATTAATTCTTAAAGGCTTCTATAAGTCACGATTGACATCTAACGGTATGTCATGACCACCCAGACAATATGAATTAATGTGAACCTTTCCATTGTCAGTTATTGTACAATTTAATCATTCAATCATGCAATATCTTTGATTAAAATTAAGGCATGGATTTATTTTCAAGCCTTAGTTATTTAATGATATGTATCTAGATCTCAAGTCTATAACTTAAATAGGGAAATTAGTAACACCTTTCTAATTTTCACCCCACCATAGCTAAGGAATTTCCAAGCTATGACTTAATAAGATATTCTCTCTTTTACTGTGAATGATGGATCCTCTATTTTACACTCACATGCCTTAATGCATAACTGGTCATACCCAATTACTACTCTTTTATATAGCCCATGATTAGAATCATATTTAAGTGGCATCAAAACATGATGACCTATACATAAGGTGTCCATGGCGTCTCAAGTCCAAGAATAACTTGTACAACTGTAACATAAGAATTCCTATTGACAACCAGTAAAATGTCCATTAGGAATTTATTAGTCAAGTCAGTTCATTGTACCTGTTCTCTAACAAGCATCTACATAACTTGTTTTAATGTCTCATACACTAGTGACCGTGAGTTCAATCACCCTCAACATCTTGAGGAAACATAGTATATACTAATCTATCCGGATTCACTAATGCCCTTCTTAGTGATACTACGATTAGAAAAATTTAAGAATAAAGTTTAAAGGAATACATCTCACTAGTATGATCTTATCATGATGCTTATTTTCATTGCTCATATTATATGAGATTTATCATGTAATGCACATGAAGTAATTTGTAATGAACATGATAAACATCATTAATTAATATTTATTGTCAATAAATGAATAAGATTAATTACATATAAATGTTCATAACATCAAATGCTATTGCCTTGTAAGGCATACTACTATCACTAGGCACATCCTAATTCACCCAAGTTCCTTTTCTAATAGGTGACAATTTGACTGGAATCTGTAAACAGTAATTGCTATAATATCATGAAAACTAGGAGTGTACTTTGGATTAAATATGGAGGCTATCTCTTTGGAGAACTTCAACATATTCCTAGTAAGAGAGACTACAGTACCATTAAAAGTTTAATGAATTATCTTGTTTCTTGTCATTCATAATTCCTAGAAAATTAAACAAATAAGGAGGTTGCACATCAAGCCTAACTACGACTTAGGAGGGGAAACAAACCATCTCTCAAATAATTATGAAAGTATTGTACTCCGATGCATTATATTCACTGGAGGACCAAAATAGGCCCAAATAAGCTGATGCTAGATCCTCTTGAATAAATAGATTGTTGGGATTTTATCTCTAAAATCCACGTACTCAAATTTTAGGCAAAAAAAAAAAAAAACCACAACAATTAAATAAGCAAATAAAATAAAAAGAAAGAACAACAATAATTAATGTTGTTCAACAACCTCTTTACCTACATCCACCAACAAACCAACTATTTTATTAATCTTCAATTACAACTTTAGAAAGAGCAAAGTTGTCAAAATCTCAATCCAAAGTCCCAAGACAATAAAAGCTCTTAACCTAGCTCTAGTTGGAAGTGTCATCTCTACTTGACAACTCAAAATCCTAACACACTCAAAGCTCTCATCCTAGCTCTAGTAGTAAACTCCTCTAGTTTACAATGTATATGAGAATTATGAGTGTGCCTCAAATCTTCTCTAGGACCCTCCTTACATAGAGGATATTTTCCTATTACTAATAAGAAAAGAATAAAAACAAAGAAAATAACTTCTACTACTACTAGGAAATTACTACCACTCCTATTAGAACAAACTACTATAAAATAGGAAAACACTTTTTTCAAACCAATTAGATGTTTTCTTTGTGAAGAATTGAGCCAAAATCCTAACATAGATGATTCAAGGATTCCGTTAAAGGTCATGAACAACAAATACACTTAAAGGTTAAGGGAATACCAAGTGTTTGGACTCAAACATCCATTGGTAGAGCATTGTGAAATAACTTCCAAACGGAAAAACCGATACGAGGTGACATTCATTTATTCCATAACCGCATGCCCATTGACAATGTTGGTATTTTTTCCGAGGTTTAAATAAGAAGGTGGAAGAATAAAATCAGCATGTTCAGCACCAGTGTGCGCCATGGCACAACCTTCCTAGGCCGTTGCACCCAACAAGGGAGGAATCCTGGAGGAGGTGTGCACCATGGCTCAGCTTCCCCCAGGTTGTGGCGCCCAAAATCTTGAGGAAGTGTGCTTTGCCCTGGGCCGCAGCCTGCCCTATTCTGGGCCATAGCGCCAGGCACACTGATGCACACATGTTTTAGCTTTTTAAGTGGTTCATGAGATATGTTAAAAATGTATAGGATCACTAAGAATTGATCAAGGGCTATGGATGATTAGTCTTCTAGATCTAAGGGTGGATATTGACCCTCAAGATTGGTCAAGAAGTTGGTGCACTATATAAAGGGTCACCTAGCTTCAAAAGTCAGAACATAACTTGTGATTAAAAGTGAGATCAATTGTAAGAGTGTAAAGAAATAAAACTCAACAGAGATTCTGTAGAGAGGCTGGTTGTTTAGAAAGAGAGAGAGTAGAATAGAAAGGGATTCAAGGGCTTGTAAGGGGAATTTTCCTAAGGTTAGTTCTTATCACTTTCTTCTTCTTCTTCTTCTTCTTTTATTCTTCAAGAACCTATGAGTTCTTGGAAGGGTGTTGCTAATTGTAAATAACTCCATTGATAAGATAGTGCAGAGAGCTCGGAAGAGCTCATAGGGACATAGGCATATCGCCGAACCTCGTCAACAAATTTCTGGTGTTATTTTCTTTCTTACTTTGATTGGTTACTATTTCTTTTCTTATACAAGTCACTCTAGACTTGGGTGTTTGGAAGACCATCACCTGGGCATCATCCAAGGTGGTTTCCCAACAGTGGTATCAGAGCTTGCACAGCTGGGTATCAGAGTAAGAACAGAAAGTATCAGAGCAAGACTTCAAAAATCAAAGAACAAACTTCTTGGATGATTCAAGAATGGAGTAAAGATCAAGATCAGATCGTGTTCTTAAGGGTGATTCAAGAACAGTGTCGAGATCAATCTTCGATTGTGTGTTTGAGGTTTAAAAGAAGTTGGAAAGCATTTGTGGGTGCTGCACAAATCTGGGATCATCTCCGCAAGATGGGTTCAAATTTAATTGTTGAGAAGTTTGATGGAAAGAGAGATTTTTCCCTGTGGAAGCAGAAGATCAAGGCTGTTCTTATGCAACAAAAGGTGGACTTGGCTATTGGAGAAGATGATGCTTTTCCAACAAGTATTATGGAGGACTAGAGGATTGAGATGAAGAAGATGGTATATAGTACCATCTTTCTACACATGTTAGATAGTGTCACAAGGGAGTGTGGAGACTCAGAAGATCCTGTTGTCATATGGAAGAAACTAGATGAGTTGTTTCGTACCAAAACTCTCCCTAACAAGATTTATCTTCTTAAAAAAATCTTTGCTTTTAAAATGGATCCTAATAAAGGGTTTCAAGATAATCTTGATGTCTTTAATAAACTAGTTCAAGATTTGGCTAGTTGTAGTATTAAATTCCCGGATGAATAATTAGTTGTTATGTTATTAAATTCTTTTCTTGATTGTTTTGATAGTTTAATTAATGCAATTGAATACAGAAGAGATACACTAACCAAAGAAATTGTGGTCAATGCTAAAAAGGCTTATAATTTCAAAGCTAAGAGTAGGGAGGCATCAAATGGGGAATGGTTGTTCGTAAGAGGAAGGCCAGCAACTCAGAATGATAGTAGCATTCATGGCAACTACCGGGAGAAATCAAGAGGTAAAGGGCAGAGGCATGGGAGATCGCATTCTAAACCAAAGTTTGGAGAAAGGTGATGCTTCTGCTGCAACAAGAAGGGTCACTTCAAGAAAGATTGCAAGAAGAGGTTTTGGGATGAGAGAGAGAGAAGCCATACCAACAATGGAGAGGTTTTGGTTGCCAAAGGAGAATAACAAGATGATGTTCTTGTTGTGTGCTCAAATGTGAGCAGGAGGCAAGGCAGCGAGAAATGGATTCTGGATTCTGGGTGTACTTATCACATGTGCCCTCATAAGGAATGGTTCAAGAATTTCAAGGAGATCAATGATGGAAGGGTTTTCTTGTGGAATGAAAATTCTTGCCGAGTAAAGGGGATAGGAGACATCCAGTTGAGGATGTTTGATGAAGTCACAAGGCTGCTACAAAATGTAAGGTATCTCCTGGATTTGAGGAGGAATTTGATCTCATTGGGGCTGCTAAATTCCATGGGGTATACATACAAAGCTGAAGGAGGAAAGATCAAGGTAACCAAAGGTTCTTTGATAGTGATCAAAGCAGCAATCAAAGATGGACTTTATGAGATGATCGGAGAGACAGAAATCAAGGATCAAGCAGCAAGCTTGATGGCTGAGATGGATAAGGTAGCACTTTGGCACAATCGCTTGGGACATATGAGCAAAAAAGGCTGCAAGTTCTCAGCAAGAATGGTCTACTTGGTGGTGACAAAGTAGAGAAACTGGATTTCTGTGAGAGTTGTATTCTTAGGAAGCAACATTAGGTCAGCTTCAACACCAGTGTGCACAAGTCTAACGGGATTCTTGACTACGTCCATGTGGATCTTTGGGGACCAGCAAGGACACCAACACAGGGAGGTAATCGTTACTTTATGTCTTTAATTGATGATTATTCAAGAATGGTTTGGGTTTATTTGATTAAAAATAAATTTGATGCTTTAAATAAATTTGTGGTGTGGAAAAATTTGCTGGAGACTCAAATAGGCAAGGTAGTTAAGGTGTTAAGAACCGATAATGGCTTAGAATTTTTTTAATAAGGATTTTGATAAATTCTATGAATTAAATGGCATTCTAAGACGTAGAACGGTTATGAAAACCCCTAAGCAAATTAGAGTTGCTGAGAGGATGAATAGAACCCTTATGGAAAAGGTAAAGTGCATGTTAATTGGGTCTGATTTGCCAAAATATTTTTGGGGAGAAGCTGTGTCTACAATTGTATACTTGGTTAATAGATCATCCTCTAGGGCTTTAGACCTTAAGACTCCCATGGAGATGTGGAGTGAAAAACCCCCTGAGTTGAGCAACCTTAGGACTTTTGGGTGTGCTGCATATGCACATCAAAAGGATGATAAACTTAATCCAAGGTCTAGAAAATGTGTATTTCTAGGGTATGGTGATAGGGTTAAGGGGTATAGGTTATGGTCCTTAGAACCAAAAGGAATGAAACTAATAATAAGTAAGGATGTTATTTTTAATGAATTGTTATTTTCCTACTTGGAGAAAACTAACCCTACAGGGGCTAGTGAGCAAACCAGTCTGGAATTTGTGGAGCATCGCATCAAGGAGAATTCAGTTAAGGTAGAGCAAGGAAGGCAAGAAGATTTGGATCAGGTAGAGCCCATTGATGAACGCCATACTCAGGACACTTAAGAGGAGGCTGAACTAGAAGGGGTTGATGTAGCAAGTCAGAATGATTACCAACTCACAAGGGACTGGGAAAGGAGGGTGGTTAGACCACCTTTGAGATATGGGTTTACGGATGCTAATGTAGCAACTCTTTAAACAGAAGAAGAGGTTGAACAAAAAACTTACATGGATGCCATGGAGTGTAAGGATTCGTCAAAGTGGCAGCTAGCTATGGAGGAAGAAATAGATTCTTTAAAGAAGAACAATTCTTGGGTATTGGTGCCCCAACCAGAAAAACAGAGAGTTGTGGATTGTAGATGGATCTACAAGATCAAAGAAGGGAACACTCCAGGGGATAAAGTTCGGTATAAAGCTAGGCTGGTGGTGAAGGGGTTCACACAAAGAGAAGGTATAGACTTCACCGAAATGTTCTCACCAGTTGTGAAATATAAGACGATCAGTATAGTGTTAGCATTGGTGGTCCAATTCAATTGGGAAATCAAGAAAATGGATGTGAAGACAGTGTTCTTACATGGAGAGCTTGATGAGACCATTTATATGAGGTAACCCGAAGGCTATGAGGAAGGAAGGCAGGGAGATTTGGTGTGCCAACTGAAGAAATCTCTATATGGCCTGAAGTAATCACCTCGGCAATGAAATAAGAGGTTTGATTCCTTTGTAACCAGCCTGGGTGTCATACTATGATTCGTGCTTATATTACAAGGGGCACAAGGTGGAGGAAGTGGTGATCATCCTGATCTATGTTGATGATATATTGATGGTTAGGAGCAGCATGGAGAGGATAAGGAAATAGAAGACTCAACTCAGTGAGGAGTTTGAGATGAAGGATTTTGGCCATGCACAGAAGATCCTTGGGATGTGTATCATCCGGGAAAGGGAGAGAAATAGATTGAAGATCTCTTAAACTTCCTATATAGAGAAAACGATATCTAAATTCTCTATGGAAGATAGCAAACCAGTGAAGGTTCCCCTTGCTAGTCATTTCAATCCAGCGATCAATGTCCAAGATCGAATGAGGAGAAGAAAGAAATAGAAAAAGTCCCCTACTCTAGTGCGGTTGGATCTGTAATGTTCACCATGGTAAGCACTAGACTTAATATTACTCATGCAATAAGTGTCCTTAGTAGGTTTATGAGTAATCCTAGAAATGAGCATTGGCTTAGGATGAAGTGGCTACTGAGGTACTTGAAGGGAAGCCCAGATGTGGGGTGGTTTATAAGAAGAGGAGTAAGTCCATCTGCCTTGAGAGTTATGCTGATTCGGACTATGGAGCAGACCGGGATAAAAGGAGATCTACTACTTCCTACTTTTTTAACTTAAACGGATGTTGTGTAAGTTAGAAGGCTTAGTTGCAGCTGGTGGTAGCACTCTCAACAACCGAGGCTGAGTACATAGTGGCTATGGAAGCCATCAAGGAGGCTATGTGGTGTAAAGGGTTGTTGGAAGAGTTGAAGGTACTAGAGGAGCAGGTTGTGGTGTATTCAGATAGCCAAAGTGCATTGCACTTATGCAAGAATCTGATGTTCCATGAGAGGACAAAGCACATGGATGTTCGGTACCATTTCATTCGGGAAAATGCTATGAAAGGATGCATCCATGTGGACAAGGTGGCCACGGAAGAAAACCCTGCGGATTTAGGTACTAAAGTTCTACCTCTAAGCAAGTTCAATCATTGCCTTGGACTTCTTAGGATTGGAGTCGGTTGATATGATGACTCAAGATAAGTTTGGATACTGAGTTCTCTACACAATGGGTTCGGGTTTAAATGCTTGGACAAAGGTAGAGATTGTTGGTATTTTGTCCGAGGTTTAAATAAGAAGGTGGAAGAATAAAATTAGCATGTTCAGCACCAATGTGCACCATGACACAGCCTTCCCAGGTCATGACGCCTAGCAAGGGAGGAGTCCTAGAGGAGGTGTGTGCCGTGGCTCAGCCTCCCACGGGCCACAGTGCCCAGAAGCTTGAGGAAGTGTGCTTTTCCCTGGGCCGCGGCGCTAGGCACACTGATGCACACATGTTTTAGCTTTTTAAGTGATTCATGAGACATGTTCAAAATGTATAGGATCGCTAGGGATTGATCAAGGGCTATGGATGATTAGTCTTCTAGATCTAAGGGTGGATATTAACCCTCAAGATTGGTCAAGAAGTTGGTGCACTATATAAAGGGTGACCTAGCTTCAAAAGTCAGAACATAACTTGTGATTAAAAGTGAGATCAATTGTAAGAGTGGAAAGACACTAAACTCGAGAAAAATTCTGTAGAGAGGTTGGTTGTTTAGAAAGAGAGAGAGATAGCAGAATAGAAAGGGATTCAAGGGCTTATAAGGGGAATTTTCTTAGGAAAATTCCAGGGTTAGTTCTTATCACTTTCTTCTTCTTCTTCTTCTTTTTCAAGAACCTCTGAGTTCTTGCAATGAGTGTTCTTAGCAGGTTTATGAGTAATCCGGAAAGGAGCATTGGCTTAGGATGAAGTGGTTGTTGAGGTACTTGAAGGGAAGCCTAGAAGTAGGGCTAGTATATGAGAAAAGGGGTAAGTCTATCTGCCTTGAGGGTTTTGCGGATTCAGACTATGGAGTAGACCGGGATAAAAGAAGATCGATTACCTCCTACTTCTTCAACTTAAACAGATGTTGTGTTAGTTGGAAGGCTCAGTTGCAGCCAGTGGTAGCACTCTCAACAACCGAGGCTGAGTACATAGCAGCTACGGAGGCCATTATAGAGGCTATGTGGTGCAAAGGGTTGCTGGAAAAGTTGAAGGTACTAGAGGAGCAGGTTGTGGTGTTTTCGGATAGTCAAAGTGCATTGCACTTGTGTAAGAATCCGATGTTCCATGAGAGGATAAAGCACATGGATGTTTGGTATCATTTCATCCGGGAAAATGTTACGAAAGGATGCATCCATGTGGACAAGGTAGCCACAGAAGAAATTCCTGCGAATTTAGGTACTAAAGTTCTACCTCTAAGTAAGTTCAATCATTGCCTTTGACTACTTAGGATTGGAGTTGGTTAATTGATGACTCAAGATGAGTTTGGATCCTGAAGCTCTTTGCACAATGGTTCAGGTTTAAACACTTAGACAACGGTAGAGATTATTGGTATTTGTCTAAGGTTTAAACATGTCTAAACATGGTTCAAAGATGGTTAAAGTCTAAATCAAGGTTGGAAGACTAAAATACAGCATGTTAAAGGAGTGACACATGTGTGTGCATCCATTTAGGTGCGTGTTCACACCCCTAATCAACAAAGCAAAGTAGTGCGCACTGCTATGTGAAGGGCAGCATCAGTGTATGCCTCACCTCCCCTTCACCAGTGCCTCACCGCCCAGCAAAGAAATAGTTTGGAGAAGGGCAGCGCTGCACCGCCCCTCCACCAGCACCGCGCTGCCCAGAATGTGGTGCAAAGGAGCTTTGCCTAGCGCCTCACTGCCCCCTGTTCAACGCCTAGGCACTAGGCAAACTGATGCACACATGGACAACTTGTTTAAACCTCCTCTTACGTGCATGGATACAAGGTTAAAATGCACAGCACCACTTAAGATTGATGGAGGGCCATGGTTAAGTGGTCATCAAGATCTAAGGGTGGAGATTGACTCACAAGATTGGACAAGAAGTTGGTGCACTATATAAAGGGTCACTTAGCTTCATTATCAATAGATTGTTATGATATACTTTGAGATAAATTTTAAAGAGTGACATACAAGAAAGAATTGTGTAAGAGTGCAAAGACACAAACACAAGAGGGACTCATTGTAGTGAGGCTGGTTATAAAGAGAGATGAGTCTAGAATAGATAGAGAGCATTGTTAGTTCTTATCTTCTTCCTTTCTTCTCTTCTTGGTTTCTTCAAGAACTTGAGCTTCTTGAAGAGGGTTGCTGTAATTGTAAAGAACCATTGATTTAGTGCAAAGAGTTCAAAGGAACTCACGGGGATGTAGGCTATTGCCGAACCTCGATAACAAATCACTTGTCTTCTTTTCTTTCTTTCTTTCGATTGCTGTATTTCTTTCTACAAGTCATTCTAGACTTGGGTGTTTGGAAGATCACCACCTGGGCATTTTGTCAAGGTTATTTTCAATAGATTTTAATCAAGAGGGAAGGAAGTTAGTTGGGATTAAGCTTGAGGGAACTTTGATTTTAAAGGATTTGAAGTTTTATGGAAGGTAAGAAAAATAGGGAGTTCTCGTTCTTTTTTGGGCTTCTGCCCTTAAGACAGTCGATTGTCCAAATTGTACGGTCGACAGTGTGAGGGATGGAAGCTTTAGGTTGACAGCACAGTCAACAATACATTTGGACAATCGATTGTGTTGTCTTCTAAGGGACTTCACAGTTGACTATATGATGAAAGCAATCGATTGAGCAACCTTATTTTTAGTTTTTGGGGTTTTAAATCTTGTCATGTTCAATCCTAAGAGTTAGAGGATGACCTAATGGGTTAGTTGAGAGTTGTAGGCCAATGATTTAAAGTGATTAAATTCTAATTACCTATGTTGGGTTGTAATAAATATTTGCTGTGTTGTTAGGATAATTTAGAATTTAATAAAGAGGCAAGGAAGTGAGTTTGGATTAAGTTTGAGGGAACTTTGGTTTTAAAGGATTTGAAGTTTTATGGAAGATAACAGAAAGAGGGAGTTCTTTATTTATTTTTTTTTTCTGGGCTTCAGCCCATAGGACAGTCGATTTTGCAAATTGAACAACAATCGACTGTGCGAGCGACGAAAGCTTCGGGTTGACAGAATAGTCAATAGTGGATTTGAACAATCGATTGTGTTGTTTTCCAAGGGATTTCACAGTCGACTATATGATGAAAATAATCGATTTTGCATCCTCAGTTTTAGTTTTTAGGTTTTCAAATCTATTCCTTTTCATTCATAAGCGTTAGATGATGACCCAAATGGTTACTTGGGAGTTGTAGACCTTTGATTTGAAGTGAATAAATTCTAATTACCTATGTTGGTTTGTGATAAATATTTGTTATGTCATTAGGATACTTTAGAATTTAATCAAGAGGCAAGGAAGTGAGTTGGGACTAAGGTTGAGGGATCTTTGGTTTTAAAGGATTAGAAGTTTTATGGAAGATTAGAAAAAAGGGAGTTCGGGTTTTTTTTGGGGCTTCAGCCCTTAGGACAGTCGATTGTCCAAATTGCATAGTCGACTGTGCAAGGGACGAAAGCTTCAGGTCGTCAGCACAGTCAATAGTGTATTTGGTCAATTGAGTGTGTTGTTTTCCAAGGGACTTCATAGTCGACTATATGATGAAAACAATTGATTTTGCAGCCTCATTTTTAATTTTTTGGTTTTCAAATCTATTCTTTTTCATTCCTAAGCGTTAGAAGATGACTCAAATGGTTACTTGAGAGTTGTAGACCTTCGATTTGAAGCGATTAATTTCTAATTACCTATGTTGGTTTGTGACAAATATTTGTTGTGTCATTAGGATATTTTGGAATTTAATCAAGAGGCAATGAAGTGAGTTAGGACTAAGGTTGAGGGATCTTTGGTTTTAAAGGATTAGAAGTTTTATGGAATATAAGAAAAAGAGAGAGTTCTGGTTTTTTTTTTAGGCTTCAGCCCTTAGGACAGTCGATTGTTCAAATTCCACAGTTGATAGTGTGAGGGATGAAAGCTATAAGTCGACAGCACAGCCGACAATGCATTTGGTCAATCGATTGTGTTGTTTTCCAAGGGACTTCATAGTCGACTATATGATGAAAAGAATCGATTTTGCAGCCTCATTTTTAGTTTTTGGGTTTTCAAATCTATTCCTTTTCATTCCTAAGAGTTAGATGATGACCTAAATGGTTACTTGGGAGTTGTAGACCTTTGATTTGAAGCGATTAAATTCTAATTACCTATGTTGGTTTCTGATAAATATTTGTTGTGTCGTTAGGATATTTTGGAATTTACTAAAGAGGCAAGGAAGTGAGTTGGGACTAAGTTTAAGGGATCTTTGGTTTGAAAAGATTATAAGTTTTATGGAAGATAAGAAAAAGAGGGAGTTCTCGTGCTTTTTTGGGCTTCAGCCTTTAGGACAGTCGATTGTCCATATTACATAGTCGACCGCGCGAGGGACGGAAAGTTCAGGTCGACAGCACAGTCGACAATGCATTTGAATAATCAACAATGTTGTTTTCCAAGGGACTTCACGGTCGACTATATGATGAAAATAACGGATTGTGCAGCCTTATTTTTAGTTATTGGGTTTTCAAACCTTGGCCTTTTCAATTCTGATCGTTAGAGGATAACCTATTGGGTTAGTTTAGAGTTGTAGGCCTTTGATTTGAAGTAATTAAATTCTAATTACCTATGTTGGGTTGGGATAAATATTTGTTGTGTCATTAAGATATTTTGAAATTTAATGAAGAGGCATGGAACTGAGTTGGGATTAAGCTTGAGGGAACTTTAGTTTTAAAGAATTTGAAGTTTTATAGAAGATAAGAAAAAGAGGGAGTTCTCGTGCTTTTTTGGGCTTCAGCCCTTAGGACAGTCGATTGTCCAAATTGCATAGCTGACTGTGCGAGGGACGGAAGCTTCAGGTCGATAGCACAATGGATAGTGCATTTGGACAATCGACTGTTTTGTTTTCAAAAGGACTTCATAGTCGACGATATGATGACAACAATTGATTTGTGCAACCTTATTTTTTGTTTTTGGGTTTTCAAATCTTATCCTTTTCAATCCTAAGCGTTAGAGGATCACCCAATGGGTTAGTTGAGAGTTCCAGGCCTTTGATTTGAAATGTTTAAATTCTAATTACCTATGTTGGGTTGTGATAAATATTTGTTACGTTGATGAGAGTCGTAAAGTGCATCTTAATAAGTACTATTTGTTAGCATTTTAGGGTTGATGTAGGGTTGAATTTCATATTTATACCTTAACAATTCTAAAGTGTCATTCTTGGATCATTAACTTATTTCGGTGCATTTTCAGGTACTCTGAGTTCAAAAGAGATGGAAAGCTATCATAGCTTAAAGCACAATGATTCAATGCATACCGGAGTGAAGGCATGATCGCGGAAGGACAAAATGAAGAGAACCAAGCTCAAAAGAGCAAGGAAGACATCAGTGTACACCGCGGCTTGGATCAATTTGAGCTGCGGCCTGAAAAGTCTAAAGCTGCTACCTACAGAAAGTTAAAGAAAGTTAGGGTAAGGCTGAGCCGCAGCCTGGATAAGTGAGAGCTGCGGCACACACACGAACCCCTGTTTCCTAATTAGGGTTTTAATGACAGTTTAGACCCAAAAATACCCTAGAACCTTTTGTATTATAAATAGATCACTTAGGTTTTGATAAAGGGGCATCCATTAAGTCTAGAAATGGGAGAGAGACCTCGACATTACGGTGTTCAAGCATCAGCCCCAAGGCCAACTAATCTCTAAGCAAGGCAAATGGATGAATCTCTAGGTGTAGTTGTTCTTATTTTCATTCTTGATTCAGTTGTAAGGATTTATTGTTAAAACATTGTTTATGAGTTATTCTTTGATTAAACAAGAAGAATTTAGGTTCATGTGACAGTTGCACTTTATGTTCTTCTTATCTTAGATTTTCTTAATCCCGTGATTGCATGCTTCTTCTCCATATAAGTCTAGTCAAGCTCTTCTTATGTTAAGTTGTTTGGATGTGATTGAGTCCGGTAAACTTATCTTTTAGGTTTGTCCATTATTGTGATATTGTCATTAAGATATATTGTCGTTTCTTGATAAACTATAGGATAGGTCATGTGTGCTTGAATCGAAATGAAAAAGTACTTCATAGCAATTACATTAGGGTTTTCATGTGCTTTGATTGAATATACACTGATTGCTTGTTTGGGATGTGAAACTAGCAATCGAGATAAAAACAACTGAATCGAGAGTGGAATAAGGCAATGAACCTAGGGAGGATTCCCGGAACCTTGTTGTTTCTCATTTATATTCTTCATTATATCTACACAATTTTGTCATATTACTTTATTATCAAAACTTAGATTTTCTCATTTGGATTTTATCATTTCGTATTAAAGTTTACACTTTTCCTTGTAGTTCGCTTTTCCTCGTGGGATCGACACCTCAACTACACACAATAACCATGTATTAGTTTGAGCGTAATCAAATTTTGGCGCCATTGCCAGGGAAACGCGCTTAAAGTACAAGGAAGATTGTCAACGTTGAGACAAGACGGTAATATCGTTCTTTGCTCTTTTTTTCGATTTTCTAATTTTTTATTTTTCTGTTTTATTTGTTTCCCTCTAATCCCTTTGGTGTATGCATAGACTGAGAGATTCATGAGGCAGATTCATTAAAAGACCCGAATTAGAGTTACCCTCTCCTTCCACGTGCATTAGTGAAACCTCGCCTAGATCAAACCATAATGCACACCCAAGTGAGAATTTAGAGGATTTTGTTAACATGGCCGAAAATCACAATGAAAATGTTGCTAGGACACTTAAAGACTATTTGCACCTTAGCCAAATGGCCACACCATCTTGTATCATGTTCCCCCCTAATGTTCAACAACCTGATTTTAAGCCGGGTATGATCCAATTGCTACCAACCTTCCATGAGTTTGAGAATGAAAACCCCTATATCTATATTAGGGAATTTGAGGAAGTAGTAGCAACCTTTCAAGGTAGGGCTGATATGGTAGACACCGTCAAACTTAGGTTTTTCCCTTTTTCACTTAAGAAAAAGGCCAAAGTTTGGTTGTACTCGTTAAGGCCTAGATCCATAGGTAATTGGGATGAGATGACACGAGTTTTCTTCCAAAAGCACTTCCCAACCCATAAGACCATTAACCTCAAGAGATAAATCTCAAACTTTGCACAAAATGAGAGCGAAACCTTATATCAAGCTTGGGAACATTTCAAGGACCTGTTAAATTCTTGTCCACACCATGGGTATGAGAGTTGGTGGGTAGTTAGCTATTTCTATGATGGACTTCTAAGTAGGGAGAGGCAGTTTATAGAAATGATGTGCAATGGGGATTTTCTTCAAAAAGATCCTGACCAAGCAATAGATTTCATAGATGACCTATCAGAAAAAGTCTATACCTGGACAGGACCAAATGCCATGGAAAGCATTAGGAGAAATCAACCCACTAGGATTTATCAACTTAAAGAAGAGGACAGCCTTTAAGCCCGTTGGAGGGCCCAACTAAGGAAATTGAAGCCTTAAAAACCAAGGATGCTAGAACCCCCGAACTGGTTGCTAGGGTAGAGTCCCACGACCCTTGTTTCATGTGTAATGGGGTAGATCGTTTACCTAAGGATTGTCCAGCTTATTTTGAGATGAAGGGAGAGTGTTGTGCTTTAGGTATACCCTTTAGGAAACTAAACTCGCCCTATTCTAACACCTACAATCCTGGTTGGAAAAATCACCATAATTTTAGTTGGAGATCCGATATACAACCTCATCCCCACTGTAGTACCCAATGGAAACTGGAAGCAACCTCATCTAATGCACCTTAACAATCTTTAACTTTGGAAGATATGTTTAAGTCATTTATGCAGGTACATGCCAAGAGTGTGGAAGAGCAAGGCAAGATAAATCAATGGTTGCTAGAGGAGCAACAAGCGATCAAAGAGGAACAAAAGGTGATAAAGAGTCTACTCACCAAGTTTACTAGTTTCTTGATGGTTCAAGAGCAAGGTCGTTTTCCTTCACAGCCACAACCTAATCTAAGGGGACAACATATGGCACAAACCTCTGAACTTGAAAATCAAAATGTTAGAGAGGTTAATGCCATAATCACCCGTAGCGGTAATAAAATTGACTCTACCATCACACTTGATTCCTAATATCGTGAGCAACAAGGATGAAGCACCTAAGGAACAAGAGGCCTATGATGATTATTCTCCATTGGTGCCTTTCCCTCAAGCTCCCCTTAAACCTAAGGAGAGAAATTCAACATTAAAAGGTGAGATTCTTGAACAATTTCAGCATGTTAAAATTAACCTCCCTCTTCATCATGTCATAAAACAGGTTCCCAATTATGCTAAAGTCATCAAGGATCTATGCACACTCAAGAGGAAGCACAATGTGAAGAAGATGACATTTTTAAAGGAGCAAGCAAGTGCAGTAGTTGATAGCAAGATACCACCCAAATATAAAGATCTGGGCTGTCCAACGGTGGCTTGCCAAATTGGAAACAAATCTTGTGGCCAAGCATTGCTAGATTTAGGTGCTAGTGTGAACCTCATGCCATACTCAATGTACTTGCAGCTCGATCTAGGTGAGATCAAATCAACCTCTGTGGTACTTCAATTAGCAGATAGATCGGTAAGAAAACCAAGAGGTATTGTGGAAGATGTTTTGTTGCAAATTAATCATTTCTACTATCCTGTTGACTTTGTGGTTTTAGATACCGTTTCTACTATGAACACAGAGTAAAAAATTCCTTTGATACTTGGAAGACCATTCCTTGCCACCACCAATGCCCTCATTAATTGTGGGAATGGCCTAATGATATTATCATTTGGAAATATGACTCTAGAGGTAAATGTTTTTCGAGACTCAAGGGAGCCACATGAAGAGGATGAGTACATTAAAGATAATTTTAACTCTTCGGAATTCATTCCTAATAATTTTGAGTTAATAATTCTTCAATTTATCACCATGCTGTTAATGTTATTGATGTTTTTGATAAGTCACAGGGAGTTATTAAGAAATCATGGCAATCATGCTTTGAGGAGTCGCTTAAGAGAAGTCACATTGATGCGGGAATCAAATACCCTACTGCTAATAGTAAATGGGCAACACTAAGAACACTTAAGCCGCATGTGGTGGACTTTAAGTATTCCTTGCCAAAAGACTAGCACTGAGGCCACCGAGTATGGAGCCTCATCTTCAGCACCACAATAAGGCCAACAGTGAGAGTGGTGCAGCGTCTGGCTGAAGACGTAAAACTTAGCGCTAATGGGAGGCACCCCACAACATATCCTTTTATTTTTATTGTTTTTCATATATTTTTTTCTCGTTTACTATTAGTATTTTATTGTTTTCCAGCATTACCTTTGTATTTCTTTTTTAAGGACAAATATGCACAGCAATTCAAATGGTGGTGCACAATTTTCAGCTTCTGTGCACTTTTGGTTACAAAGGAAGTTTCCTTCACTTTTTCTTTCATATTGAGGTCAATTCAATTTTTAAGTTGGGGGTGGAAGAAACATATTTCTTTTTTTCATTGAACTGCTTGGTGTCGTTTTCCTTTTTTGTTTGTTCTTAGCATGCTTTGTGTTAGCCTTGGAGTTAATTCACATGTCAATGATATGAGCTTAATTGAGATAGCATATAGTGTTTAGAAGAAGTTAAATCTTGCTTCGGTTTGAGAATAAGTTAAGTGTCAATCTTCATTTGGCTTGAGACTCTAGTTTACGGTAAGATTGGAAGATTAGTCTAAAACATTTAGAGAAGTTTTATGTGTGATTGTTTTGTGAATAATTTTGCGATCTTGACAAGCTCTAAAACTTATTTGATAATCACTTTAAGAAAATTCCTAGAATGCGCATTACTTAGGATATGATATAGGCCATTTTTGGACCGTTTAAGCCTTTTAAACTGACCCTTGCTATATCTATCGCTAGTCACCTGTTTGAGCATTTTTTTTGAAAAAGAATTTGAGCCTTGTTTCTTTCGATAACCCATTTACTTACATTTATAAGCCTAAAAATATTTTATCCTTACCTTTCTTTTAAAAGAACTTAGTTATATACAATTGTTGAGAAGCACTCAAGAGGAGTAAGGAAGGAAATATGCAATATATATATATATATATATAATATTACCATAACCCAAGTACATTAAAGGAGATAAGTTGGGGCTTGTGGAAAAGAGTAAAAAAAATAAAAAATAAGGTGAATGGTTATGTGCCAAAAAAAATAAAAAAAATAAAAAAGAAGTGAATAATGGCAAAGAAAGAAGAAAAGAAAAAAAAATTGTGATTTATTGGAAGAAATGCTCGAAAAATGGTTGAAAGAGTTGGGTGTTGAAGTAAGGTTATCTAGTGCTTAAAGTGATTGTGTTTAACTTAAGAGACTAAGTTCTTTTATTTGTTTAATTCTGTCCATTCTTTCTTGACCTTTACCTTAGCCTAACGTTACAAGCTTATTAAAGACCTATTGATCTGATGTAATGTGATTTTTCTACATTAGTGGAGAGTGATTTGAAAAGTGAGCCTATGGAGTTTGTTTTTGTGATTGATATCACGCAAATTAATATATTTTTAGAGGCCAAGACTTATATTCATGAATGTTGTGTATAAAATCATCTGAGTGTTTGAATTAATGGATTGTGGTAAGATGGATGTTAAGAGTCGATAACAATTTTAAGATTGATGTTTGGATTACTTTTGGACTTGGGTGATATTTAATGATTCTATGTGCTGTGTGTTATGTGCGATTTTTGAGACAAAAAGTTGAATTACTCTTGGATTAACGCTAGCATTGCTTTACTTTGTTTTGATTTCTACTATAGAATTCATTTCATATTGTCTTGTTTTCGCATGAATTACTAGGGACTAGCAATAAGCTAGTTGGGGGTTATGATGAGAGTCGTAAAGTGCATCTTAATAAGTACTATATGTTAGCATTTTAGGGTTGATCTAGGGTTGAATTACACATTTATACCTTAAAAATTCTAAAGTGTCATTCTTGGATCATTGACTTATTTTGGTGCATTTTCAGGTACTTTAAGTTCAAAAGAGATGGAAAGCTATCATAGCTTAAAGCACGATGATCCAATGCATATCGGAGTGAAGGCATGATCGCGGAAGGACAAAATGAAGAGAACCAAGCTCAAAAGAGCAAGAAAGACATCAATGTATGCCGTGGCCTGGATCAATCTGAGCCGCGGCCTGAAAAGTATAAAGATGCGGTCTCCAGAAAGTTAAAGAAAGTTAAGGTAAGGCTGAGTTGCGGCCTGGATAAGTGTGAGCCGTGGCACGCACATGAACCCCTATTTCCTAATTAGGGTTTAATGATAGTTTAGACCCAAAAATACCCTAGAACCTTTTGTATTATAAATAGATCACTTAGGGATAAAGGGGCATCCATTAAGGCTGGAAACGGGAGAGAGAGCTCGACATTACAGTGTTCAAGCATGAGCCCCATGGCTAACTAATCTCCAAGCAAGGCAAAGGGATGAATCCCTAGGTGTAGTTGTTCTTATTTTCATTCTTGATTCAGTTGTAAGGATTTATTGTTAAAACATTGTTTATGAGTTATTCTTTGATTAAATAAAAAGAATTTAGGTTCATGTGACAGCTGCACTTTATGTTCTTCTTATCTTAGATTTTCTTAATCCGGTGATTACATGCTTCTTCTCTATATAAGTCTAGTCAAGCTCTTCTTATTCAAGTTGTTTGGATGTGATTGAGTCTGGTAAACTTATCTTTTAGGTTTGTCCATTACTGCGATATTGTCATTAAGATATATTGTCGTTTCTTGATAAATCTATAGGATAGGTCATGTGTGCTTGAATCGAAATCAAATAGTACTTCATAGCAATTACATTAGGGTTTTCATGTGCTTTGATTGAATATACACCGATTGCTTGTTTGGGATGTGAAACTAGCAATCGAGATAAAAACAACTTAATCGACAGTGGAATAAGGCAACGAACTAAGGGAGGATTCCCAGAACCTTGTTGTTTTTCATTTATATTCTTCATTATATCTACACAAGTTTCTCACATTACTTTATTATCAAAACTTAGATTTTCTCATTTGGATTTTATCGTTTCGTATTAAAGTTTACACTTTTCCTCGTAGTTCGCTTTTCCTCGTGGGATCGACACCTCAACTATACACAATAACCACGTATTAGTTTGAGCGTAATCATGCGTCGTAGGGTATTTTGGAATTTAATCAAGAGGCAAGGAAGTGAGTTAGGATTAAGCTTGTGGGAAGTTTGGTTTTAAAGGATTTAAAGTTTTATGGAAGATCTACGGGTTTTGGGAAGAAAAAGGGGGAGTTCTCGTGCTTTTGTGGGCTTTAGCCCTTAGTGCAGTCGATTGTCTAAATTGCACAATCGACTATGCGAGGGACGAAAGCTTCATGTCAACACCACAGTCGAAAATGCATTTGTACAATCAACTATATTTTTTTCCAAGGGACTTCACAGTCGACTATATGATGAAAATAATCGATTGTGCAGCCTTATTTTTAGTTTCTGGTCATTCAAATCTTGTCCTTTTCAATCCTAAGCGATTGAGGATGACCTAACAGGTTAGTTGAGAGTTGTAGGCTTTTGATTTTAACTGATTAAATTCTAATTACCTATGTTGGGTTGTGATAATATTTTTTGTGTCGTTAGGATATTTTGGAATTTATTTAAGAGGCAAGGAAGTGAGTTGGGATTAAGCTTGAAGAAACCTTGGTTTTAAAGGATTTGAAGTTTTATGGAAGATCTATGGGTTTTGGGAAGAAAAAGAGGGAGTTCTCGTGATTTTTTGGGCGTTATCCCTTAGGAAAGTCGATAGTCCAAATTGCAAAGCCAACTGTGCGAGGAACGAAAGGTTGAGGAAGACAACACAGTCGAAAGTGCATTTGGACAATCAACTATGTTGTTTTCCAAGGGACTTCATAGTCGACTATATGATGAAAATAATCGATTGTTCAGCCTTATTTTTACTTTTTGGGTTTTCAAATCTTGTCCTTTTTAATCCTAAGGATTAAAGGATGACCAAATGGGTTAGTTGATAGTTTTGGGCCTTTGATTTGAAGTGATTAAATGCTAATTACCTATTTTAGGTTGTGATAAATATTTGTTGTGTCATTAGGATATTTTGAAATTTAATCAAGAGGCATGGAACTGTGTTGGGATTAAGCTTGAGAAAACTTTGGTTTTAAAGGATTTGATGTTTTATAGAAGATAAGAAAAAGAGAGAGTTCTCGTGCCTTTTTGGGCTTCAGCCCTTAGGACAGTCGATTGTCCAAATTGCATAGTCGACTGTGCAAAGGATGGAAGCTTCAGGTAGACAGTGCATTTGGATAATCGACTGTTTTGTTTTCCAAAGAAATTCATAGTTGACTATATTATGGCAACAATCGATTGTGCAACCTTAGTTTTAGTTTTTGGGTTTTCAAATCCTGCCCTTTTCAATTCTAAGCATTAGAGGATGACCCAATGGGTTAGTTGAGAGTTGTAGGCCTTTGATTTGAAGTGATTAAATTCTAATTACCTACGTTGGGTTGTGGTAAATATTTGTTGTGTCATTAGGATATTTTGGAATTTAATCAATTGGCAAGGAAGTGAGTTGGGATTAAGCTTGAGGGAACTTTGGTTTTAAAGGATTTGATATTTTATAGAAGATAAGAAAATGAGGGAGTTATCTTGCTTTTTTTGGCTTCAGCACTTACGAGAGTAGATTATCCAAATTGCACAGTCGACTATACGAGGGATGGAAGCTTCAGGCCTACAGACAATCGACTATGTTGTCTTCCAAGGGACTTCATAGTCGACTATATGATTGAAACAATCGATTTTGTAGTCTTATTTTGAATTTTAAAATCTTGTCCATTTCAATCATAAGCGTTAGATAATGACCTAATCAATTAGGTGAGAGTTGTAGGCCTTTGATTTGAAGTGATTAAATTCTAATTACCTATGTTGGGTTGTGACAAATATTTGTTGTGTCGTTAGGATATTTTGGAATTTAATCAACAAGCAAGGAAGTGAGCTGGGATTAAGCTTGAGGGAACTTTGATTTGAAAAAACTGGAGTTTAATGGAAGATAAGAAAAAGAGGGAGTTCTCCTCCCTTTTTGGGTTTCAGCCCTTAGGACAGTCGATTGTCCGAATTGCATAGTCGACTGTGCGATGGATGAAAGTTTTTGGTTTTCAGCACAGTCGACAGTGCATTTGGACAATCCACTGTGTTGTCTTCCAAGGAACTTAACAGTCGACTATATGATGAAAACAATCGATTGAGTAGCCTTATTTATAGTTTTTAGGTGTTCAAATCTTGTCCTGTTCAATCCTAAGCATTAGTGAATGACCTAATTGGTTAGTTGAGAGTTGTAGGCCTTTGATTTGAAATGAATAAATTCTAATTACCTACGTTGGTTTGTGATAAATATTTGTTGTGTCGTTCGAATATTTTGGAATTAAATCAAGAGGTAAGGAAGTGAGTTAGGATTTAGGTTGAGGGAACTTTGGTTTTAAAGGATTTGAAGTTTTATGGAAGATCTATGGGTTTTGGGAAGAAAAAGAGGGACTTCTCGTGCTTTTTTGGGCTTCAACCGTTAGCATAGTCGATAGTCCAAATTGTACAGTCGACTGTGCGAGGGACGGAACATTCAAGTCGAAAATACAGTCGACAATGCATTTGGACAATCAACTATGTTGTTTTCCAAGGGACTTCACAGTCGACTATATGATGAAAATAATTGATTGTGCAGCCTTATTTTTAGTTTTTGGGTTTTCAAATCTTGTCCTTTTCAATCATAAACATTAGAGGATGACCTAATGGGTTAGTTGAGAGTTGTAGGCCTTTGATTTGAAGCGATTAAATTCTAATTACCTAAGTTAGGTTGTGATTTATATTTGTTGTGTCGTTAGGATATTTTGGAATTCAATCAAGAGGTAGGGTAGTATGTTGGGATTAAGGTTGAGTGAACTTTGGTTTTAATTGATGTGAAGTTTTATGGAGGATCTATGGATTTTGAGAAGAAAAAGAGGGAGTTCTCGTGCTTTTTTGGGCCTCAACCCTTAGGACAGTTGGCTTTCCAAATTGCATAGTCGACTGTGTAGGGATGGAAGCTTCAGTTTGACAGCACAGTCGACAATGCATTTGGACAATCAACTATGTTGTTTTCCAAAGGACTTCACAGTCGACTCTATGATGAAAATAATTGATTGTTGATGAACCAATATTTGTCCTAGTATTTTTTTTTTTTATGTTTTTCAATAATTTATTTATATGTTTAGCTTAGGAATTTGTTACTTTGAGTGTTTCTCGCTGTTTTACAGGTTCACAAGCACTTGGAAAGGAGTTTCACTAAAGTGCTAGAATTGCCCGTACAAATCAGGAAGAACCAGGAGATTAGACATATATGCTTGGAAAGATCCGGATGTCTATTTTTTGGAGAATTTTACGGCTTGTAAATATAATTTTTCTAGAGAAAGTTATGATAGTTTTAGCAGAACTGGGCCTGGACAGCAGCAGAAGCACACAACCCGAACAGAAACCCTAGAACAACTTTTCTGTCTACAAAGCCATCTCCATACAGCTATATATAGGAATTTTAGACTTAGAGAAAACGGGGGACGACTGCGGTTTTTTGGAGAGATATTATCAAGAGGAGTTTTGGGAGATTGAAGGAGGAGATAGTTTCTTTCATCAAGACGGCTTATCAAGAGATTGAAGACGATGATCAATTGCTTCAAGACTTTGAGGATTCATTTTGTAATTTAGGGAAGAAATTCTTTCTTTGCTCCTTTTGTCCTTCAATATGCTTGTAACCCTAGTATTTGAATTCTATGATTGGGATTTAAACATGAATGGCTGAATGCATTGTTCGGCGTTTAGCTTAGCTGCCTTGATTGTTTTGGATATTTTGGTGGATTTAGTTTTATGAAATTTTTCAGATTATTTCTTATTCAATTCTTCATACTTCTTGTGAGTTTTAAATTACTCGCAAGCACATGAGTCATTTTCAATATAGTGTTGTGCAAGTGGGAGGTCAAATCCACAGGGAATTGTATTGTGAAAATATATTTTTATCTAAACTAACCCTATTTTAACCTAGTTCCAAATTTTGGATTGTATCTTGCAAAGAAATATAAACTAAACTAAATTGATTTAAAACAACTGATAAAAACACTATGGTTTTCTGAATCCACCCCACCAAAGTAAAGCATATATCTTCATGTTCTATATACAAATAACTAACAAATCATTCCATGAATCCACCATTATACAAATCACGGAGAATACCCAAACTAAACCAAAACCATCCAACGTATCCGTTTAATTCACAAATCACAATGGATATCCAATCTAATTTGAATGATCCGCCGTATCCGGTAGATGAAACACAAGGAATATACAATTTAACAATTTAAAAACAATCAATCATAAGAGTTTACTCAAAAAATTGAAATAGAACATTTATACTAAAAATATCAGAATTGTATGAACATATATGAAAATATAATGCTAAACAATGGCGATGCTTCATCTTCAACCTTAGATGAAGATTTTAGCCTCGAATAATTATGAACATAATTTTCACAATTACAGTGCTAAGTATTTAAACTTTAAAACTTAAAATAAATTAAAACTAACAATATATGGATAAAGAGATTCTACTCGCAGCTGTCGTGAGGTGCTTCCCCTTTTGGTAGCAAAGCCTTCGAGATCCACCAGAATGCTAGCAGAAGTCCTCCAGATTGCACCCCTTTTGATGAAGTGAAATGGGGCTTTTATAGGAGAACTCCATGAGTGCAATGTGTTTCCAATCCGATGTGGGATGTGTGGATATAGAATGTGTTTCCAATCGATGTGGAATGTGGGATTTAAGCCTTCACATGCCCTTCAAAACTTCTGCCCACACTGAAATCCCACACAGTCTGACCTTTGTCTACTAAAACTACCATAACTTTCTCTAGAAAAATCATATTTATGAGACATAAAATTCCTTAGAAAATAGGCATCCATATCTTTCCAATCATTACAGTTTAAATCCGCAAAAATCACTTCTACCACGCTGAAATCACGCACAGTTTGATCTTTGTCTACTAAAACTGCCATAACTTTCTCTAGAAAAAATACCTTCGATTATTGCTTGTGGATTGACCATCTATTATTGATAGTCAAGGTTAATATTTGAGATTAGGTTGAGGACAAATCATCTAGACTTAATTAAGCTTTCTTGAATAGTAATTTAAATTAGGATTCAAATCAACTTATGATTTAGGGGGTTGCATTTTCCTTATACTTAATTTAACTAATTAATTGATGAACATGATCCATGGGATTTAATTAATTAGTTATAAATTGAGAATAAACATGATCAATGGCATTCTCTAGTCTTATTGGAAATACCAATAGTTTTGGATGTTGATTAATTCATTATATTCACCAAAGGTTCCAAATCATGATTGGACAACAAGGTAAACTACCAATTGTTCTCATTGATTATACCCATCTCTTCATAATTCCTTTTGTTTAATTTACTTAATTTTTTTTATTTCAATTTTCTCTTCACCAATCTTTTAATTAGAGTGTTTGGGATTTAATTTTAGAGTTTGTTTTAGTAATTTTAAGAAATTAATTTAGGATTTAAACCACTGCAATTCCTTGAAAGATCAACCTCAAGAGTAAACTCATCGCAATTCTATTTGTGATTCGTGCACTTGTGAGCATTTAAAATTTGCACATCAATTGCACAACCTTATTTTTAGTTTTTTGGGTTTTCAAATCTTGTCCCTTTCAATCCTAAGTGGATAAGGACGACCCAATGGTTTAGTTGACAGTTGTAGGCCTTTGATTTTAACTGATTAAATTCTAATTACCTATGTTGGGTTGTCATAAATATTTGTTGTGTCGTTACAATATTTTGGAATTTAATCAGTAGGCAAGGAATTAAGTTGGGATTAACCTTGGGGGAACTTTGGTTTTAAAGGATTTGAAGTTTTATGGAAGATCTATGGGTTTTGGGAAGAAAAAAGGGGAGTTCTAGTGTTTTTTTGGGCTTCAGCCTCTAGGATAGTCTATTGTCCAAATTGCACAGCTGACTTGTGAGGGATGAAAGCTTCAGTTCGACAGCACATTCGAAAATGCATTTGGACAATCAACTATATTGTTTTCCAAAGGACTTCATAGTCGACTATATGATGAAAATAATCGATTATGCAGCTTTATTTTTGGTTTTTGTGTTTTCAAATCTTGTCCTTTTCAAACCTAAGCGGTTAAGGATGACCCAATGGTTTACTTGATAGTTGTAGGCCATTTAATTAAACTGATTAAATTGTAATTACCTATGTTGGATTGTGATAAATATTTGTTGTGTCGTTAGGATATTTTGGAATTTAATCAAGAGGCAAAGAAGTGAATTGGGATTAAGCTTTAGGGAACTTTGATTTTAAAGGATTTGAAGTTTTATGAAAGATAAGAAAAATAGGGACTTCTGGATCTGTTTTGGGCTTCAGTTTTAAGACAGTTGATTGTCCAAATTGCATAGTCGATTGTGTGAGGGACAAAAGCTTCAAGTCGACAACACAATCAACAATGCATTTGGACAATCGATTGTGTTGTTTTCTAAAGGACTTCACAAGCACTATATGATGAAAACAATTGATTTTGCAGCCATATTTTTAGTTTTTGGGTTTTCAAATCTATTCGTTTTCAATCCTAAGCATTAGAGGATGACCCAATGGGTTAGTTGAGAGTTGTAGGCCTTTGATTTGAAGTGATTAAATTCTAATTATGCACGTTGGGTTATGATAAATATTTGTTGTGTCGTTATGATATTTTAGAATTTAATCAAGTGGCAAGGAAGTGAGTTAGGATTAAGCTTGAGATAAGAAAAAGAGAAAGAAACTGAAGTTTAATAGAAGATAAGAAAAAGAGGGAGTTCTCATGCTTTTTTGAGCTTCAGCCCTTCGGACAATCGATTGCCTAAATTGCATAGTCGACTATGCGAGGGACATAAGTTTTTGGTTGACAGCACAGTTGATAGTGCATTTGGACAATCGACAGTGTTGTCTTCCAAGGGACTTCACAGTCGGTTATATGATGAAAACAACCGACCGAGCAGCTTTTTTTATAATTTTTGGGTCTTCAAATCTTGTCCTGTTCAATCCTAAGCGTTAAAGGATGACCTAATGGGTTAGTAGAGAGTTATAGGCCTTTGATTTGAAGTGATTAAATTCTAATTACCTAAGTTGGGTTGTGATTTATATTTGTTGTGTGGTTAGGATATTTTGGAATTCAATCAAGAGGTAAAACAGTGAGTTGGGATTAAGGTTGAGGGAACTTTGGTTTTAATTGATTTGAAGTTTTATGGAAGATCTATAGGTTTTGAGAAGAAAAGGATGGAGTTCTCGTGCTTGTTTGGGCCTCAGCCCTTAGGATAGTCGATTGTCCAAATTGCACAGTCGATTGTGTGAGGGATGGAAGCTTCAGGTCGAACACACAATCGACAATGCATTTGGACAATCAACTTTGTTGTTTTCCAATGGACCTCATAGTCGACTATATGATAAAAATAATCGATTGTGCAACCTTATTTTTAGTTTTTGGGTTTTGAAATTTTGTCCTTTTCAATCCTAAGTGGTTAAGAATGACCCAATGGTTTAGTTGACAGTTGTAGGCCTTTGATTTGAACTGATTAAATTTTAATTATCTATGTTGGGTTGTCATAAATATTTGTTGTGTTGTTACGATATTTTGGAATTTAATTAAGAGGCAAGGAATTGCATTGGGGTTAAGCTTGGGGGAGCTATGGTTTTAAAGAATTTGAAGTTTTATGGAAGATCTATGGGTTTTGGGAAGAAAATGGGGGAGTTCTAGTGTTTTTTTGAGCTTCAGCCCCTAGAACAGTCGATTGCCAAATTTCACAGTCGACCGTGCGAGGGACGAAAGCTTTAGTTCGATAGTACAGTCAATAATGCATTTGGACAATCAACTATGTTGTTTCCCAAAGGACTTCACAGTCAAATATATGATGAAAATAATCGATTTTTGAAGCCTTATTTTTAGTTTTTGGGTTTAGTAATCTTGTCCTTTTCAGTCCTAAGCGGCTAAGGTTGACCCAATGGTTTAGTTGATAGTTGTAGGCCACTGATTTGAACTGATTAAATTCTAATTACCTATGTTGGGTTGTGATAAATATTTGTTGTGTCGTTAGGATATTTTGGAATTTAATCAAGAGGCAAGAAAGTGAGTTGGGATTAAGCTTTAGAAAACTTTGATTTTAAAGGATTTGAAGTTTTATGGAAGATAAGAAAAAGACGGACTTCTTGATCTTTTTTGGGCTTCAGCCCTTCAGATAGTCGATTGTCCAAATTGCACAATCGACTGTGCGAGGGTTGAAAGCTTCAGGTCGACAACACAATCAACAGTGCATTTAGACAATCGATTGTGATGTTTTCCAAGGGACTTCATAGGCGACTATATGATGAAAACAATCGATTTTGTAGCCATATTCTTAGTTTTTGGATTTTCAAATCTATTCCTTTTCAATCCTAAGCATTAAAGGATGACCCAATGGGTTAGTTAAGAGTTGTAGGCCTTTGATTTGAAGTGATTAAATTTTAATTACCAATGTTGGGTTGTGATAAATATTTGTTGTGTCGTTAGGATATTTTGGAATTTAATCAAGTGGTAAGGAAGTGAGTTGGGATTAAGCTTGGGGAAACTTTGGTTTTAAAGGATTTTATCTTTTATAGAGGATAAGAAAAAGAGGGAGCTATTGTACTTTTTTGGGCTTCAACACTTAGGACAGTCAATTATCCAAATTGCACAGTCAACTGTCCAAAGGATAGAAGCTTTAGCCCGACAGCAAAGTCGACTGTACATTTTGACAATCCACTGTGTTGTCTTCCAAGGGACTTCACAGTTGACGATATAATGAAAACAATCAATTGTACAGCCTTATTTCGAATTTTAAAATCTTGTCCATTTCAATAATAAGCATTAGATAATGACATAATGGGTTAGTTGAGTGTTGTAGGCCTTTTATTTGAAGTGATTAAATTCTAATTACCTATGTTGGGTTGTGACAAATATTTGTTGTGTTGTTAGGATATTTTGGAATATAATCAACAGGCAAGGAAGTGAGTTGAGATTAAGCTTGAGGGAACTTTGGTTTGAAAGAAATTGAAGTTTAATGTCAGATAATAAAAATAAGGAGTCCTCGTGCTTTTTTGGGCTTCAGCCCTTAGGACAGTCAATTGTCCAAATTATACAGTCGATTATGCGAGGGACAAAAATTTTTGGTTGACAGCACAGTTGACAGTGCACTTGGACAATCGACTGTGTTGTCTTCCAAGGGACTTCACAGTCAACTATATGATGAAAACAATCGACTGAGTAGGCTTTTTTTTTTTTTTTTAGTTTTTGGGTGTTCAAATCTTGTCCTGTTCTATTCAAAGCGTTAGAGGATGACCAAAAGGGTTAGTTGAGAGTTGTAGGCCTTTGATTTGAAGTGATTAAATTCTAATTACCTACATTTGTTTGTGATGAATATTTGTTGTGTTGTTATGATATTTTGGAATTAAATCAAGAGGCAAGGAAGTGAGTTAGGATTTAGGTTGAGGGAACTTTGGTTTTAAAGGATTCGAAGTTTTATTGAAGATTTATGGGTTTTAGGAAGAAAAAGAGGGAGTTCTAGTGTTTTTTTGGGCTTCAGCCCCTAAGACAGTCGATTGTCCATATTACGCAATCGACTGTGCGAGGGACGGAAGCTTCAGGTAAATAGCACAATCGACAATGCGTTTGGACAATACTATGTTGTTTTCCAAAGGACTTAACAGTCGACTATATGATGAAAATAATCGATTGTGAACCTTTATTTTTAGTTTTTGGTTTTTCAAATCTTGTCATTTTCAATCCTAAGTGGTTA
This sequence comes from Bretschneidera sinensis, assembly GCA_023935145.1. Lineage (NCBI taxonomy): Eukaryota > Viridiplantae > Streptophyta > Magnoliopsida > Brassicales > Akaniaceae > Bretschneidera > Bretschneidera sinensis. The sequence continues at coordinate 47,837,483 of CM043702.1, forward strand.
AGGATGACTCAATGGTTTACTTGACAGTTGTAGGCCTTTTATTTGAACTGATTAAATTCTAATTACCTATGTTGGGTTGTCATAAATATTTGTTATGTCATTACGATATTTCTGAATTTAATCAAGAGGCAAGAAATTGCATTGGGATTAAGCTTGGGGGAACTTTGGTTTTAAAGGATTTGAAATTTTATAGAAGATCTATGGGTTTTGGGAAGAAAAAGGGGGAGTTCTAGTGTTTTTTTGGGGCTTCAACCCCTAGGACAGTCAATTGTCCAAATTTTGCAGTCGACTGTGCGAGGGATGGAAGCTTCAGTTCGAAAGCACATTCGATAATGCATTTAGACAATTAACTATGTTGTTTTCCAAAGGACTTCACAGTCGAATATATGATGAAAATAATCGATTGTGCAGCCTTATTTTTAGTTTTTGAGTTTTCAAATCTTGTCATTTTCAATCCTAACCTGCTAAGGATGACCTAATGGTTTAGTTTATAGTTGTAGGCCATTGATTTGAACTGATTAAATTCTAATTACCTATGTTGGGTTGTGATAAATATTTGTTGTGTCGTTAGAATATTTTGGAATTTAATTAAGAGGCAAGGAAGTGAGTTAGGATTAAGCTTTAGGGAACTTTGATTTTAAAGGATTTGATGTTTTATGGAAGATAAGAAAAAAAGGAACTTCTCGATCTTTTTGGGCTTCAGCCCTTAAGACAGTCGTTTGACCAAATTGCACAATCAACTGTGCAAGGGACGAAAGCTTCAGGTCGACATCACAATCAATAGTGCATTTGGATAATTAATTGTGTTGTTTTCCAAGGGACTTCACAGGCCACTATATGATGAAAATAATCGATTTTGCAGCCATATTTTTAGTTTTTGGGTTTTCAAATCTATTCATTTTCAATCCTAAGTGTTAGAGGATGACCTAATGGGTTAGTTGAGAGTTGTAGGCCTTTGATTTGAAGTGATTAAATTCTAATTACCTACGTTTGTTTGTGATAAATATTTGTTGTGTCGTTATGATATTTTGGAATTAAATCAAGAGGCAAGGAAGTGAGTTAGGATTTAGGTTGGGGGAACTGTTGGAAATCACCTTGACAAGATACCCAGGTGGTGATCTTCCAAACACCCAAGTCTAGAATGACTTGTAAAGATTAGGAATAAGAAACAGAAACAGAAATGAAAAAAAGAAAGAAAGAAGACAAGTGATTTGTTATCAAGGTTCGGCAATAGCCTACATCCCCGTGAGTTCACCTGAATTCTCTGCACTAATTAATGGTTCTTTTACGATCACAGCAAGCCCTCCCCAAGAAGCTTAAGTTCTTGAAGAAACAAAGAAGAAGAAGAAACAGAAAGTGATAAGAACTAACCCTGGAATTTCCCCAAGAAAATTCCCTTTACAAGCCCTTCAATCCCCTTTCTATTCTACTCACTCTTCTAAACAACCAGCCTTACAAATGAGTCTCTCTTGTTTTGTGTCTTTGCACTCTTTACAATTCTCTCACTTTTGATCACAAGTTATGTCACATTGTTGTTGAGAATGAAGCTAGGTGACCCTTTATAAAGTGCACCAACTTCTTGTCCAATCTTGAGTGTCTTTCTCCACCCTTAGATCTTGATGACCAATCAACCATGGCCCTTGGTCAATCCTTAGTGATCCTATGTGTTTTGGGCATGTCTCCACGCACTTAACAAAAGTTGAATCAAATGGATTATATGTGCCTTCAAGGTGCGGCCTGAAACAGGGCAAGGTGCGGCCTAGAGCAGGGCACACTTGCTATCCCTCTGGGTGTCGCAGCCTGGACCTCCTCAGCAAACCTCCACCTTCTGGGCGCCACAGCCGGGGGTAGTCTAGGCTGTGTCCTGACTTGATGCACACCCAATTTTGCTGCTTTCGGCTAAGGCACACTCCTAGTGTGCTGAGGCGCCTAGGACAAGTGCTTGAATCTCTTCCGACCTTGTTTAAACCTTAGACAAATATCAACAATCTCTACCTTTGTCTAAGTTTTTAAACTCGAACCATTGTGCAGAGAACTCAGGATCTAAACTCATCTTGAGTCATTAATCAACCGACTCCAATTCTAAGTAGTCCAAGGCGATGATTGAACTTACTTAGGGGTAGAACCTTGGTGCCTAAATCTGCAGGATTTTCCTCCGTGGCTACCTTGTCCACATGAATGCATCCTTCCATAACATTTTCTCGAATGAAATGATATCGAACATCCATGTGCTTTGTCCTCTCATAGAACACTGGATTTTTACACAAGTGCAATGCACTTTGACTATCCGAAAACACCATAACCTGCTCTTATAGGACCTTCAATTCTTCCAACAACCCTTTGCACCACATAGCCTCCTTTATGGCTTCTGTTGCTGCTATGCACTCAGTCTCGGTTGTTAAGAGTGCTACCACAGGCTGTAACTGAGCCTTCTAACTTATACAACATCCGTTTAAGTTGAAGAAGTAGGAGGTAATCGATCTTCTTTTATCCCGGTTTGCTCCATAGTCCAAATCTGCATAACCTTCAAGACAGATGGACTTACCCCTCTTCTCATAAATCTGCCCCACTTCTAGGCTTCCCTTCAAGTACCTCTGCAACCACTTCAACCCAAGCCAATGCTCATTTTCGGGATTACTCATAAACCTACTGAGAACATTTATTGCATGAGCAATATCAGGTCTAGTGCTTACCATGGTGAACATTACAGAACCAACCGCACTAGAGTAGGGGACCTTTTCCATTTCCTTCTTCTCTGCCTCCGATCTCGAACATTGATTGCTGGAGAGCTTGAAATGGCCAGCAAAGGGAACCTTCATTGGTTTACTATCTTCCATAGAGAACTTAGATATCATCTTCTCTATGTAAGAAGTTTGAAAGATCTTCAATATGTTTGTCTCCCTTTCCCAGATGATACACATCCCAAAGATCTTCTGTGCATAGCTAAGATCCTTCATCTTAAACTCCTCACTGAGTTGAGACTTCAATTTTCCTATCCTCTCCATATTGCTCCCAACCAACAACATATCATCAACATAGATGAGGATGATCACCACTTCCTCAACCTTCTGCCCCTTGTAGTACAAGCACGAATCATAGTAGCTCCTCATGAAACCCAAACTGATTACAAAGGAATCAAACGTCTTATTCCATTGCCAAGGTGATTACTTCAGTCCATAGAAAGATTTCCTCAATTTGCACACCAACTCTCCCAGCTTTCTTTCCTCATAGCCTTCGGGTTGCCTCATGTAGATGGTCTCATCAAGCCCTCCATGTAAGAACATTATCTTCACATCCATTTGCTCGATTTCCCAATTAAATTGGACCACTATTGCCAATACTATCCATATCGTCTTGTACTTCACAACCGGTGAGAAGATTTCGGTGAAATCTATGCCTTCTTTTTGTGTGAACCCCTTTACCACTAGCCTAGCTTTATACCGGACTTCATCTCCTGGAGCATTCCCGTCTTTGATCTTGTAGATCCATCTACAATCCACAGCTCTATGTTTTTCTGGTTTGGGCACCAATTCCCAAGAGTTGTTCTTCCTCAAAGAATCCATTTCTTCCTCCATAGCTAGCTGCCACTTTGACAAATCCTTACACTCCATGGCTTCTATGTAGGTTTTTGGTTCAACCATTCCTCATTCTATCCAAGGAGCTGCTAAATTAGCGTCCGTAAACCTATATCTCAAAGGTGGTCTAACCACCCTCATTTCCTGGTCCCTTGTGAGCTGGTAGTCATTCTAACTTGCTGCATCATCCCCTTCCAGTTCAGCCTCCTCTTGAGTTTGTTGAGCTTGGCCTTCATCAATGGGCTCTACCTGGTCAGAATCCTTTTGCCTTCCTTGCTTTACCTGAACTGAATTCTCCTTGATGCGATGCTCCACAAATTTTGGACTGGTTTGCTCACTAGCCCCTGCAGGGTTAGTTTTCTCCAAGTAGGGAAATAACAATTCATTAAAAATAACATCCCTACTTATAATGAGTTTCATTCCTTTTGGTTCTAAGGACCATAACCTATATCCCTTAACCCTATTACCATAACCTAGAAATACACAATTTCTAGACCTTGGGTTAAGTTTATCATCCTTTTGATGTGCATATGCAGCACATCCAAAAGTCCTAAGGCTGTTCAACTCAGAGGGTTTTCCACTCCACATCTCCATGGGAGTCTTAAGGTCTAAAGCCTTAGAGGGTGATCTATTTACCAAGTATGCAGCAGTAGACACAGCTTCCCCCAAAAATATTTTGGTAAACCGGATCCTATTAACATGCACCTAACCTTTTCTATAAGGTTCCTATTCATCCTCTCAGCAACTCCATTTTGTTGAGGTGTTTTTACAACCGTTCTATGCCTTAGAATGCCATTTAATTCACATAATTTATCAAAATCCTTATTGCAAAATTCTAAGCCATTATCGGTTCGTAAAGCCTTAACTACCCTACCCATTTGAGTCTCCAACAACTTTTTCCACACCATAAAATTTATTCAAAGCATCTTATTTATTTTTAAGCAAATAAACCTAAACCTTTCTTGAATAATCATCAATTAAAGACAGAAAGTAAAGATTACCTCCCTGTGTTGGTGTTCTTGCTGGTCCCCAAAGGTCCGAATGAATGTAGTCAAGAATGCCCTTAGACTTGTGCACTCCAATGTTAAAGCTGACTCGGTGTTGCTTCCCAAGAACGCAACACTTACAGAAATCAAGTTTCTCTACTTTGTCACCACCAAGTAGACCATCCTTGCTGAGAACTTACAGGCCATTTTCACTCATATGTCCCAAGCGAGTGTGCCAAAGGGCTGCCCTATCCATCTCAGCCATCAAGCTTGCTGGTTGATCCTTGATTTCTGTCTCTCTGATCATCTCATAAAGACCATCTTTTATTGCTGCTTTGATCACTACCAAAGATCCTTTCGCTACCTTGATCTTTCCTCCCTCTGCTTTGTATGTGTACCCCATGGAATTCAGATGCCCCAATGAGATCAAGTTTCTTCTCAAATCTAGAAGATACCTCACATTCCGCAACAGCCTTGTGACTCCATCAAACATCCTCAACTGGATGTCTCCAATCCCCCTCACTTGGCAAGAATTGTCATTCCCCAAGAAAACTCTTCCATCATTGATCTCTTTGAAATTCTTGAACCATTCCTTGACAGGGCACATGTGATAAGTGCACCCGAAATCCAGAATCCATTTCTCGCTGCCTTGCCCCTTGCTCACATTTGAGCACACAACAAGAACATCATCTTGTTGTTCTCCTTTGGCAATCGAAGCCTCTCCATTGTTGGTATGGCTTCTCCCTCTCTCATCCCACAACCTCTTCTTGCAATCTTTCTTGAAGTAACACTCCTTGTTGCAGTAGAAGCACCTTTTTCCTCTAAATCTTGGTTTGGAATGTGCTCTCCCATGACTCTACCCTCTACCTCGTGATTTCTCCCGGTAGTTGCCATGGTTGCTACTGCCATTTCGAGTTACTGGCCTTCCTCTTACGAACAGCCCTTCCCCACTTGATGCCTCCCTACTCTTGGCTTTGAAATCATGAGCCTTTATAGTATTGACCATAATTTCTTTGGTTAGTGTATCTCTTCCATATTCAATTGCATTAATTAAACTGTCAAAGACATCAAGATTATTAAAGACATCCAATTATTCATCCGGGAATTTAATATTACAACTAGCCAAATCTTGAATTAGTTTATTCAAGACATTAAGATTATCTTGCAACTCTTTACTTGGATCCATTTTAAAAGTAAAGATTCTTTTTAGAAGATAAATCTTGTTAGGGAGAGTTTTGGTAACAAATAACTCATCTAGTTTCTTCTATATGACAGCAGGATCTTTCAAGTCTCCGCACTCCTTTGTGACACTATCTGACATGTGCAAGAAAATGGTACTGTAAGCCATCCTCTTCATCTCAATCTGCTAGTCCTCCGTGATACTTGCTGGAAAATCATCATCTTCTCCAATAGCCAAGTCCACCTTCTATTGCATAAGAACAGCCCCGATCTTCCGCTTCCATAGGGAAAAATCTCCCTTTCCATCAAACTTCTCATCAATGAAATTTGAACCCATCTTGCGGAGATGATCACAGATATGTACAGCACCCACAAATGCTTTCTAACTTCTTCTAAACCTCAAGAACACAATCGAAGATTGATCTCAACACCATTCTTAAATCAACCTCAAGAACACGATCTGATCTTGATCTTTACTCCGTTCTCGAATCACCCAAAAAGTTTGTTCTTTGATTCTTGGAGTCTTGCTCCGATACCTTCTGTTTTTGCTCTGACACTCGGTTGTACTAGCTCCTCCGGCTCTGATACCACTATCCAAAGCTCTGATACCACTGTTGGAAATCATCTTGACAAGATGCCCAGGTGGTGATCTTCCAAACACCCAAGTCTAGAATGACTTGTAAAGATTAGGAATCGAAATAGAAACAAAAATGAAAAAAAGAAAGAAAGAAGACAAGCGATTTGTTATCGAGGTTCGGCAATAGCCTACGTCCCCGTGAGTTCACCTGAACTCTCTGCACTAATCAATAGTTCTTTTACAATCACAGCAACCCCTCTCCAAGAAGCCTAAGTTATTGAAGAAACAAAAAAGAAGAAGAAACAGAAAGTGATAAGAACTAACCCTGGAATTTTCCCAAGAAAATTCCCTTTATAAGCCCTTCAATTCCCTTTCTATTCTACTCACTCTTCTAAACAACCAGCCTTACAAATGAGTCTCTCTTGTTTTGTGTCTTTGCACTCTTTACAATTCTATCACTTTTGATCACAAGTTAGGTTACATTGTTGTTGAGAATGAAGCTAGGTGACCCTTTACATAGTGCACCAACTTTTTGTCCAATCTTGATTGTCATTCTCCACCCTTAGATCTTGATGACTAATCAACCATGGCCCTTGATCAATCCTTAGTGATCCTATGCATTTTGGTCATGTCTCCATGCACTTAAAAAAGGCTGAATCAAATGGACTATGTGTGCCTTTAAGGTGCGGCCTGAAACAAGGCAAGGTGCGGCCTAGAGCAGGGCACATTTGTCGTCCCTTTGGGCACCATGGCCTGGGGTAGGCTACACCGCGACCTAGACCTCCTCAATAAACCTCCACCTTCTGGGTGCCTCGGCCAGGGGTAGTCTGGGCCATGGCCTGACCTGATGCACACCCAATTTTGCTGCTTTGTGCTGAGGCACACTCCTAGTGTGCTGAGGCACCTAGGACAAGTGCTTGAACCTCTTCCAACCTTGTTTAAACCTTAGACAAATACCAACAGGAACTTTGGTTTTAAAAGATTTTAAATTTTATGGAAGATCTATGAGTTTTGGGAAGAAAAAGAGGGAGTTCTCGTGCTTTTTTGGGCTTCAGCCCTTAGCACAATCGATAGTCCAAATTGTACAGTCGATTGTGCTAGGGACGGAAGGTTCAAGTCGACAACACAGTCGATAGTGCATTTTGATAATCAACTATATTGTTTTCCAAGGGACTTCACAGTCGACTATATGATGAAAATAATCGATTGTGCAGCCTTACGTTTAGTTTTTGGTTTTTTAAATCTTGTCTTTTTGAATCCTAAGTGTTAGAGGATGACTCAATGGGTTAGTTGAGAGTTGAAGGCCTTTGATTTGAAGTGATTAAATTCTAATTACCTAAGTTGGGTTGTGATTTATAGTTGTTATGTCATTAGGATATTTTGGAATTCAATCAAAAGCTAAGGCAGTGACTTGGGATTAAGGTTGAGGGAACTTTAGCTTTAATTGATTTGAAGTTTTATGGAAGATCTACGGGTTTTAAGGAAAAAAAGAGGAACTTCTCATGCTTTTTTGGGCCTCAGCCAATAGGACAGTCGATTGTCCAAATTGCATAGTCAACAATGCATTTGGACAATCAACTATGTTGTTTACCAAAGGACTTCATAGTCAACTATATGATGAAAACAATTGATTTTCCAGCCATATTTTTAGTTTTTGGGTTTTCAAATCTATTCCTTTTCAATCCTAAGCATCAGAGGATGAACCAAATGGTTAGTTGGGAGTTGTAGACCTTTGATTTGAAGCGACTAAATTCTAATTACCTATATTGGGTTGTGATAAATATTTGTTGTGTCATTAGGATATTTTGGAATTTAATCAAGAGGAAGGGAATTGAGTTGGGACTAAGGTTGAGGGATATTTGATTTTACAGGATTTGATCTTTTATGGAAGATTTAAGAGTTTTGGGAAGAAAATGAGGGAGTTCTCGTGCTTTTTTGTCTGTCAGCCCTTAGGATAGTCGATTGTCCGAATTGCACAATCAACTGTGCGAGGGATAGAAGTGTAATGCCGACAGTGCATTTGGACAATCAACTGTGTTGTCTTCGAAGGGACTTCACAGTCGACTATATGATGAAAACAATCGACCGAGCAACCTTATTTTAAGTTTTTGGGTTTTCAAATCTTGTCCTATTCAATCCTAAGCGTTAGAGAATGACCCAATGGGTTAGTTGAGAGTTGTAGGCCTTTGATTTGATGTTATAAAATTTTAAATACCTAAGTAGGGTTGTGATAAATATTTGTTAAGTCGTTAGGATATTTTTGAATTTAATCTAGAGGCAAGGAAGTGACTTGGGATTAAGGTTGAGGTAACTTTTGTTTTAAAAGATAATAAATTTTGTGGAAGATTTATGGGTTTTGAGAAGAATAAGAGGGAGTTCTCTTGTTTTTTGGGTTTCAGCCTTTAGGATAGATGATTGTCCAATTTGCACAGTCGATTGTGCGAGGCTTTAGGTTGACAGTGCATTTGGACAATCAACTGTGTTATCTTCCAAGGGTCTTCATAGTCGACTATATGATGAAAGCAATTGACCGAGCAACCTTATTTTTAATTTTTGGGCTTTCAAATCTTGTCCTTTTCAATCCTAAGCGTTAGAGGATGACCGAATGGGTTAGTTGAAAGTTGTAGGCCTTTGACTTGAAGTAATTAAATTGTAATTACCTATGTTTAGTTGTGATTAATATTTGTTGTGTCGTTAGGATATTTTGGATTTTAATCAAGAGGCAAGGAAGTTAGTTGGGATTAAGCTTGACGGAACTTTGGTTTTAATGGATTTGAAGCTTTATGGAAGATAAGAAAAAAAGGGAGTTCCCGTGCTTTTTTGGGCTTCAGCCCTTAGAACAGTCGATTCTCCAAATTTCACAGCTTACTGTGTGAGGGATGGAAGCTTCTAGTTGACCGCACAGTCGACAGTGCGTTTGGATAATTAACGATGTTGTCTTCCAAGCGACTTCACAATCGACTATATGATGAAAACAATCGACCGAGCAGCATTATTTTTAGTTTTTGGGTTTTCAAATCTTGTTATGTTCAATCCTAAGCGTTAGAGGATGACCTAGTAGGTTAGTTGAGAGTTGTAGGCCTTTGATTTGAAGTGATTAAATTCTAATTACCGTTGTTGGGCTGTGATAAATATTTGTTGTGTCGTTAGGATATTTTGGAATTTAATCAAGAGGCAAGGAAGGGAGATGGGATTAAGCTTGGGCAAACTTTGGTTTTTAAGGATTTCAATTTTTACGGAAGATTTATTAGTTTTGGGAAGAAAAAGGAGAAGTTCTCATGCTTTTTTGGCCTTCGGCCCTTAGGACAGTCGATTATGCGAGGGACAAAAGCTTCAAGTCGACAGGACAGTTGACAACGCATTTGGACAATCAACTATGTTGTTTTCCAAAGGACTTCACAGTCGAATATATGATGAAAATAATCGATTGTGCAGCCTTATATTTCGTTTTTAGGTTTTCAAATCTTGTCCTTTTCAATCCTAAGAATTTGAGGATGATTCAATGGATTAGTTGAGAGTTGTAGGCCTTTAAATTGAACTAATTAAATTCTAATTACCTATGATGGGTTGTGATAAATATTTGTTGTGTCGTTTGGATATTTTGGAATTTACTCAAGTGGCAAGGAACGGAGTTGGGATTAAACTTGACGGAACATTGATTTTAAAGGATTTGAATTTTTATGGAAGATAAGAAAAAGGGGTTGTTCTCGTGCATTTTTGGCCTTTAGCCTTTAGGACAGTTGATTGTCCAAATTGCATAGTCGACTGTGCAAGGGATGAAAGCTTCAGGTCAAAAGCACAGTCAATAATGCATTTGGACAATCAACTATTTGTTTTCCAAAGGACTTCACAGTCGACTATATGATGAAGAAAATCGGTTGTGCAAGCTTATTTGTAGTTTTTGGGTTTTCAAATCTTGTCCTTTTCAATCCTATGTGGTTAAAGATGACCCAATGGTTTAGTTGATAGTTGTAGGCCATTTTTTTTGAACTAATTAAATTCTAATTACCTATGTTGGGTTGTGATAAATATTTTTTGTGTCGTTAGGATATTTTGGAATTTAATCAAGAGGCAAGGAAGTGAGTTGGGATAAAGCTTTAGAGAAATTTGATTTGAAAGGATTTGAAGTTTTACAGAAGATAAGAAAAAGAGGGACTTCTCAATCTTTTTTGGGCTTTAGCCCTTGAGACAGTCGATTATCTAAATTGCACAGTCGATTGTGCAAGGGACGAAAGCTTCAGGTCGACTGCACAATCAATAGTGCATTTGGACGATCGATTGTGTTGTTTTCCAAGGGACTTCATAAGCCACTATATGATGAAAATAATCGATTATGCAACCATATTTTTAGTTTTTGGGTTTTCAAATCTATTCTTTTTCAATCCTAAGCATTAGAGGATGACCCAAATGGTAAGTTGGGAGTTGTAGACCTTTGATCTGAAGTGACTAAATTCTAATTACTTATGTTGGGTTGTGATAAATATTTGTTGTGTCATTAGGATATTTTAGAATTTAATCAAGAGGAAAGGAACTGAGTTGGGATTAAGGTTGAGGGATATTTGATTTTAAAGGATTTGAAGTTTTATGGAAGATCTAAAGGTTTTGGGAAGAAAATGAGAGAGTTCTCATTCTTTTATGGGCTTCAGCATTTAGGACAGTCAATTTTTCGAATTGCACAATCGACTATGCGAGGGATGGAAGCTTCATGTCGACAGTACATTTGGACAATTGACTGTGTTGTCTTCCAAAGGACTTCACAGTCGACTTTATGATGAAAACAATCGACTATAAAGCCTTATTTTTAGTTTTTGGGTTTTCAAATTTTTTCCTTTTCAATCCTAATTGTTAGAGGATGACTTAATGGGTTAGTTGAGAGTAGTAGCTTGTTGATTTAAAGTGATTAAATTCTAATTACCTATGTTGGTTGTTTATAAACATTTATTGTGTTGTTAGGATATTTTGGATTTTAATCAAGAGTCAGGGAACTTAGTTGGGATTAAGCTTGAGGGAACTTTGGTTTTAAAGTATTTAAAGTTTTATAGAAGATAAGAAAAAGAGGGAGTTCTAGTGCTTTTTTGGGCTTCATCCCTTAGGACAATCGATTGTCCAAATTGCACAGCTAATTGTGTGAGGGACAGAAGCTTCTGGTCGACAGCATAGTCAACAATGCATTTGGATAATGACGATTTTGTCTTCCAAGGGAGTTCACAGTCGAGTATATGATGAAAACAATCGACCGAGCAACATTATTTTTAGTTTTTGGGTTTTCAATTCTTGTACTGTTCAATCCAAAGCTTTAAAGGATGACCCAATGGGTTAGTTGAGAGTTGTACGCCTTGGATGTGAAATGATTAAATTCTAATTACCTGTATTGGGTTATGATAAATATTTGTTGTGTAGTTAGGATATTTTAGAATTTAATAAAGAGGCAAGGAAGGCAGTTGGGATTAAGCTTGGGGGAACTTTGGTTTTTAAGGATTTGAAGTTTTATGGAAGATGTATTAGTTTTGGGAAGAAAAAGGGGGAGTTCTCATGCGTTTTTGGCCTTCAACCCTTAGGACAGTTGATTGTCGAAATTGCACAGTCAACTGTGCGAGGGACAAAAACTTCAGGTTGACAGCACAGGCGACAACACATTTAGAAAATCAAATATGTTGTTTTCCAGAGGAATTCCCAGTCAAGTATATGACGAAAATAATCGATTGTGCAACCTTATTTTTAGTTTTGGGTTTTGAAATCTTATCCTTTTTTATCCTAAGTGTTTGACGATGACTCAGTTGGTTAATGGAGAGTTGTAGCCCTTTGATTTGAACTGATTAAGTTCTAATCACCTATGTTAGGAAAAATAAATATTTGTTGTGTTGTTTAGATATTTTGGAATTTAGTCTAGAGGCAAAGAAGTGAGTTGGGATTAAGCTTGAGGGAACTTTGGTTTTAAAGGATTTGATGTTTTATGGAAGATAAGAAAAAGTGGGAGTTTTCGTGCTTTTTTGGGCTTCAGCCCTTAGAGCAGTCGATTGTCCAAATTGCACAGTCGACTGTGCGAGGCACGAAAACTTTAGTTTGACAGCACAGTCGACAGTGCATTTGGACAATCAACTGTGGTGTCTTCGAAGGGACTTCACAGTCAACTATATGATGAAAACAATCGACCGAGCAACCTTATTTTAAGTTTTTGGGTTTTCAAATCTTGTCCTGTTCAATCCTAAGCATTAGAGAATGACCCAATGGGTTAGTTAAGAGTTGTAGGCCTTTGATTTGATGTGATAAAATTTTAAATACCTAAGTAAGGTTGTGATAAATATTTGTTAAGTCGTTAGGATATTTTTGAATTTAATCTAGAGGCAAGGAGGTGACTTGGGATTAGGGTTGAGGTAACTTTTGTTTTGAAGAATAAAAAGTTTTACGGAAGATTTATGGGTTTTGAGAAGAAAATGAGGGAGTTCTCGTGCTTTTTTGGGTTTCAGCCTTTAGGATAGTCGATTGTCTAATTTGCACAGTCGACTGTGCGAGGAATGAAAGGATTAGGTTGATAGCACAGTCGATAGTGCATTTGGACAATCGACTATGTTGTCTTCCAAGGGCCTTCACAGTCTACTATATGATGAAAACAATGGACCGAGCAGCCTTATTTTTAGATTTTGGGTTTTAAAATCTTGTCCTTTTCAATCATAAGCGTTTGAGGATGACCGAATAGGTTTGTTGAGAGTTGTATGCCTTTGACTTGAAGTGATTAAATTGTAATTACCTATGTTGGGTTGTGATAAATATTTGTTGTGTCATTAGGATATTTTGGATTTTAATCAAGAGGCAAGGAAGTTAGTTGGGATTAAGCTTGAGGGAACTTTGGTTTTAAAGGATTTGAAGTTTTATGGAAGATAAGAAAAAGAAGGAGTTCTCGTGCTTTTTTGGACTTCAGCCCTTGGAACAGCCGATTCTCCAAATTGCACAACCAATTGTGTAAGGGACAAAAGATTCTCATCGACCGCATAGTCGACAGAACGTTTGGATAATCGATGATGTTGTCTTCCAAGGGACTTCACAGTCGATTATATGATGAAAACAATCGACTGAGCAGCATTATTTTTAGTTTTTCGGTTTTCAAATCTTGTCATGTTCAATCCTAAGCATTAGAGAAGGACCCAATGGGTTAGTTAAGAGTTGTAGGCCTTTGATTTGAAGTGATTAAATTCTAATTACCTATGTTGAGTTGTGATAAATATTTGTTGTGTCGTTAGGATATTTTGGAATTTAATCAAGAGGCAAGGAAGGGAGTTGGGATTAAGCTTGGGCGAACTTTGGTTTTTAAGGATTTGAAGTTTTATGGAAGATCTTTTAGTTTTAGCAAGAAAAAGGGGGAGTTCTCTTGCTTTTTTGGCCTTTAGCCCTTAGGACAACTTATTGTCCAAATTGCACAGTCGACTGTGCGAGGGACAGAAGCTTCAGGTCGACAGCACAATTGACAATGCATTTGGAAAATCAACTATATTGTTTTCCAAAGGACTACATAGTCGACTATATCATAAAAATAGCTGATTATGAAGCCTTATATTTAGTTTTTGGGTTTTCAAATCTCATCCATTTCAATCCTAAGTGTTTGAGAATGACTCAATGGCTTAGTTGAGAGTTGTAGGCCTTTAAATTGAACTGATTAAATTCTAATTACCTATGCTGGGTTGTGATAAACATTTCTTGTGTTGTTTGGATATTTTGTAATTTAGTCAAGAGGCAAGGAACTGAGTAGGGATTACATTTGAGGGAACTCTGATTTTAAAGGATTTGAAGTTTTATGGAAGATAAGAAAAATGGGGAGTTCTCGTGCTTTTTTAGCCTTTTGCCCTTAGGGCAGTCGATTGTCCAAATTGCATAGTCGACTGTGCGAGGGACAAAAGCTTCAAGTCGACAGCACAGTCGACAATGCATTTGGACAATCAACTATGTTGTTTTCCAAAGGACTTCACAATCAACTATATGATGAAAATAATCGATTGTACAACCTTATTTTTAGTTTTTTTATTTTCAAAAGTTGTGCTTTTCAATCCTAGGCGGTTAAGGATGACCCAATGGTTTAGTTGATAGTTGTAGGCCATTTATTTTAACTAATTAAATTTTAATTACCTATGTGGGGTTGTGATAAATATTTTTTGTGTCATTAGGATATTTTGGAATTTAATCAAGAGGCAAGGAAGTGAGTTGGGATTAAGCTTTAGGGAACTTTAATTTTAAAGGATTTGATGTTTTATGGAAGATAAGAAAAAAAAGGGACTTCTTGATCTTTTTTGGGCTTCAGCCCTTAAGATAGTCGATTATCCAAATTGCACAGTCGACTGTGCGAGGGACGAAAGTGTTAGGTCGACAGCATAATCAATAGTGCATTTGGACAATCGATTGTATTGTATTCCATGGGACTTCACAGGCGACTGTATGATGAAAACAATCGATTTTGCCACAATATTTTTATTTTTGGGGGTTTTAAATCTATTCCTTTTCAATCCTAACCGTTAGAGGATGACCCAAATGGTTAGTTGGGAGTTGTAGACCTTTGATTTTAAGCAACTAAATTCTAATTACCTATGTTGGGTTGTGATAAATATTTGTTGTGTCATTAGGATATTTTGGAATTTAATCAAGAGGAAAGGAACTAAGTTTGGACTAAGGTTGAGGGATATTTTGTTTTAAAGGATTCGAAATTTTATGGAAGATCTAAGGGTTTTGGGAAGAAAATGAGGGAGTTCTCATGCTTTTTTGTCTTTCAACCCTTAGGATAATTGATTATCCAAATTGCATAATCGACTGTGCGAGGGATGGAAGCTTCATATCGATAGTGCATTTGGACAATCGACTGTGTTGTCTTCCAAAGGACTTCACAATTGATTATATGATGAAAATAATTGACTGTGCAACCTTATTTTTAGTTTTTGGGTTTTCAAATTTTGTCCTTTTGAATCCTAAGTGTTAGAGGATGACCTAATGGGTTAGTTGAGAGTTGTACCTTGTTGATTTGAAGTCATTAAATTCTACTTACCTATGTTGGTTTGTGATAAATATTTATTGTGTCGTTAGGATATTTTGGAATTTAATCAAGAGGCAAGGAAGTGAGTGGGGATTTAGGTTGAAGGAACTTTGGTTTTAAAGGATTTGAAGTTTTATGGAAGATATATGGGTTTTGGGAAGAAAAAGAGGGAGTTCTCGTGCTTTTTTGGGGTTCAACCCTTAGGATAGTCGATTGTACAAATTGCACAGTCGCCTGTGCAAGGGACGAAAGCTTCAGGTCGACAGCACAGTCAATAGTGCATTTGGATAATCGACGATGTTGTCCTCCAAGGAGCTCTATAATCGATTATATGATGAAACCAATCGACTATGTAGCCTTATTTTTAGTTTTTAGTTTTTGGGTTTTCATATCTTATCCCTTTCAATCTGAAGCATTGGAGGATGACCCAGTGGGTTTGTTGAGTGTTGTAGGCCTTTGATTTGAAGTGATTAAATTCTAAATAAATATTTGTTGTGTTGTTAGGATATTTTGGATTTCAATCAAGAGCCAAGGAAGTTAGTTTGGATTAAGCTTAAGGGAACTTTGTTTTTAAATGATTTAAAGTTTTGTGGAAGATAAGAAAAAGAGGGAGTTCTCGATCTTTTTTGGGCTTCATCCCTTAAGACAGTCGATTGTACAAATTGCATAGTCGACTGTGCAAGGGACAAAAGCTTTCGCTTGACAGCACAATCAACAGTGCATTTGGATAATCGATTGTGTTGTTTTCTAAGGGACTTTACAGGCGACCATATGATGAAAATAATCGATTTTGTAGCCATATTTTTAGTTTTTGGGTTTTCAAATCTATTCCTTTTCAATCCTAAGCGTTAGAGGATGACCCAAATGGTTAGTTGGGAGTTGAAGACCTTTGATTTGATGCGATTAAATTCTAATTACCTATGTTGGGTTGTGATAAATATTTGTTGTGTCATTAGGATAGTTTGGAATTTTAACAAGAGGAAAGGAACTGAGTTGGGACTAAGGTTGAGGGATCTTTGGTTTTAAAGGATTTGTAGTTTTATGAAAGATCTAAGGGTTTTGGGAAGAAAATGAGGGAGTTCTCGTGTGTTTTTTGGTTTCAGCCCTTAGGACAGTCGATTTTTCGAATTGAACAATCGACTGTGCGAGGGATGGAAGCTTTATGTCGACAGTGCATTTGGACAATCGATTGTGTTGTCTTCCAAAGGACTTCACAGCCGACTATATGATGAAAATAATCGACTGTGCAGCCTTATTTTTAGTTTTTGGGTTTTCAAATTTTGTCTTTTTCAATATGAAGTGTCAGAGGATGACCTAATGGGTTAGTTGAGAGTTGTAGGCTGTTGATTTGAAGTGATTAAATTCTAATTACCTATGTTGGTTTGTGATAAATATTTGTTGTGTCATTAGGATATTTTGGATTTTAATCAAGAGGCAAGTAAGTTAGTTGGGATTAAGCTTGAGGGAACTTTGGTTTTAAAGGATTTGAAGTTTTATGGAATATAAGAAAAAGAGGGAGTTCTAGTGCTTTTTATGGCTTCAGCCCTTAGAGCAGTCGATTGTCCAAATTGCATAGCCGATTGTGCGAGAGATAGAAGCTTTTGGTCGACAGCACAGTCGACAGTGCATTTGGATAATCGACCATTTTGTCTTCCAAGGGACTTCACAGTTGAGTATTTGATGAAAACAATCGACCGAGCAACATTATTTTTAGTTTTTGGGTTTTCAAATCTTGTCCTTTTCAATCCTATGCGTTAAAGGATGACCCAATGGGTTAGTTGAGAGTTATAGGCCTTTGATTTGAAGTGATTAAATCCTAATTACCTATATTAGGCTGTGATAAATATTTTTTGTGTCGTTAGGATATTTTGGAATTTAATCAAGAGACAAGGAAGGGAGTTGGGATTAAGCTTGGGGGAACTTTGGCTTTTAAGGATTTGAAGTTTTATGTAAGTTGTATTAGTTTTGGGAAGAAAAATAGGGAGTTCTCATGCTTTTTTTGGCCTCCAGCCCTTAGGACAGCTGATTGCTCAAATTCCACAGTTGTCTGTGCGAAGGATAGAAGCTTCAGGTCGACAGCACAATCGATAATGCATTTAGACAATCAACTATGTTGTTTTCCAAATGAATTCACAGTCTAGTATATGATGAAAATAATCGATTGTGCAGCCTTATTTTTAGTTTTTGGGTTTTCAAATCTTGTCTTTTGCTATCCTAAGTGTTTGAGGAGTACTCTGTGGGTTAGTTGAGAGTTGTAGGCTTTTGATTTGAACTGATTAAATTTAATTACCTATGTTGGTTTGTGATAAATATTTATTGTGTCGTTAGGATATTTTGGAATTTAATCAAGAGGCAAGGAAGTGAGTGGGGTTTTAGGTTGAAGGAACTTTGGTTTTAAAGGATTTGAAGTTTTATGGAAGATCTATGGGTTTTGGGAAGAAAAAGAGGGAGTTCTCGTACTTTTTTGTGGTTCAACCCTTAGGACAGTCGATTGTCCAAATTGCACAGTCGACTGTGCGAGGGACAAAAGCTTCAGGTCGATTGAACAGTCGATAGTGAATTTGGATAATCGACGATGTTGTCCTCCAAGGGGCTTTATAGTCGATTATATGATGAAAATAATCGACTATGTAGCCTTACTTTAAGTTTTTAGTTTTTGGGTTTTCATGTCTTATCCTTTGCAATCCTATGTGTTAGAGGATGACCCAATGGATTAGTTGAGTGTTGTAGGACTTTGATTTGAAGTGATTAAATTCTAATTACCTATGTCGGGTTATGATAAATATTTGTTTTGTTGTTAGGATATTTTGGATTTCAATCAAGAGGCAAGGAAGATAGTTGGGATTAAGCTTAAGGGAACTTTGTTTTTAAATGATTTGAAGTTTTATTGAAGATAAGAAAAAGAGGGAGTTCTCGATCTTTTTTGGGCTTCAGCCCTTAAGACTGTCGATTGTCCAAATTGCACAGTCAACTGTGAGAGGGACAAAAGCTTCAGCTTAACAACACAATCAACAATGCATTTGGACAATCGATTGGGTTGTTTTCCAAGGGACTTCACAGGCGAACATATGATGAAAACAATCGATTTTGTAGGCATATTTTTAGTTTTTGGGTTTTCAAATCTATTCCTTTTCAATCCTAAGCGTTACATGATGACCCAAATGGTTAGTTGGGAGTTGTAGACCTTTGATTTGATGCGATTAAATTCTAATTACCTATGTTGGGTTGTGAAAATATTTGTTGTGTCATTAGCATATTTTGGAATTTAAATAAGAGGAAAGGAACTGAGTTGGGAGAAAGGTTGAGGGATCTTTGGTTTTAAAGGATTTGAAGTTTTATGGAAGATCTAAGGGTTTTGGAAAGAAAATGAGGGAGTTCTGGTGCTTTTTTGGGCTTCAGCCCTTAGGACAGTCGATTTTTTGAATTGCACAATCGACTGTGCGAGGGATGGAAGCATCATGTCGACAGTGCATTTAGACAATCGACTGTGTTGTCTTCCAAAGGACTTCACAGCCAACTCTATGATGAAAACAATCGACTATGCAGCCTTATTTTTAGTTTTTGGGTTTTCAAATTTTTTCCTTTTCAATCCTAAGTGTTAGAGGATGACCTAATGGGTTAATTGAGAGTTGTAGGCTGTTGATTTGATGTAATTAAATTCTAATTACCTATGTTTGTTTGTGATAAATACTTGTTGTGTCGTTAGGATATTTTGGAATTTAATCAAGAGGCAAGGAAGTTAGTTGGGATTAAGCTAGAGAGAACTTTGATTTTAAAGGATTTGAGGTTTCATTGAAGATAAGAAAAAGAGGGAGTTCTAGTGCTTCTTTGGGTTGCAGCCCTTAAGACAGTCGATTGTCCAAATTGCACAGCCGATTGTGCGAGGGACGGAAGCTTCTGGTCGACAACACAGTTGACATTGCATTTGGATAATCGACGATTTTTTCTTCCAAGGGACTTCACAGTCCACTATATGATGAAAACAATCGACTGAGTAGCATTATTTTTAGTTTTTGGGTTTTCAAATCTTATCTTGTTCAATCCTAAGCGTTAGAGGATGACCCAATGGGTTAGTTGAGAGTCGTAGGCCTTTGATTTGAACTGATTAAATTCTAATTACATATGTTAGGTTGTGATAAATATTTGTTGTGTCGTTTAGATATTTTGGAATTTAATCCAGAGGCAAAGAAGTGAGTTGGGATAAAGCTTGAGGGAACTTTAGTTTCAAAGGATTTGAAGTTTTATGGAAGATAAGAAAAAGAGAGTTTTCGTGCTTTTTTGGGATTTAGCCCTTATGATAGCCGGTTGTCCAAATTGCATAGTCGACTGTGTGAGGGATAGAAGCTTCATATCGACAGCATAGTCAACTGTGCATTTAGACAATCGACTGGGTTGTCTTCCAAGGGACTTCACCGTCGACTATATGAAGAAAACAATAGACTATGCAGCCTTATTTTTAGTTTTTGGGTTTTCAAATTTGTCCTTTTAAATCCTAAGCATTAGAAGATGACCTAATGGGTTAGTTGAGAGTTATAGGCCTTTGATTTGAAATGATAAAATTCTAATTACCTATGTTGGTTTGTGATATATATTTGATGTGTCGTTAGGATATTTTGGAATTTAATCAAGAGGCATGGAAGTGAGTTGGGATTTAGGTTGAGGGAACTTTTGTTTTAAAGGATTTGAAGTTTTATGGAAGATCTATAGGTTTTGGGAAGAAAAAGAGGGAGTTCTCGTTGTTTTTTGGGCTTCTGCTCTTAGGATAGTCAATTGTCCAAATTGCACAATCGATTGTGCGAGGGACGGAAGCTTCAGGTTGATAGCACAGTCGACAGTTTATTTGGATAATTAACTTTGTTGTTTTCTAAGGGACTTCACAATCAACTATATGATGAAAACAATCAACTATGCAACCTTATTTTTAGTTTTTGAGTTTTCAAATCTTATCCTTATCAATCCAAAGCGTTAGTGGATAACCCAATGGGTTAGTTGAGAGTAGTAGGGCTTTGATTTGAATTAATTAAATTCTAATTACATATGTTGGGTTATGATAAATATTTGTTATGTTGTTAGGATGTTTTAGAATTTAATCAAGAGGCAAGGAAGTGAGTTTGGATTCAACTCGAGAGAACTTTTGGTTTTAAAGGATTTGAAGTTTTATGGAATATCTATGGGTTTTGAGAAGAAAAAGAGGGAGTTCTCGTGGTTTTTGGGCTTTAGCCTTTAGGACAGTCGTTTGTCGAAATTGCACAATCGACTGTGCGAGGGATCGAAGCTTCAGGACTACAGAATAGTCGATAGTGCATTTGGACAATCAATTGTGTTGTCTTCCAAGGGACTTCACAGTCGACTATATGATGAAAACAATCGACTATACAGCCTTATTTTTAGTTTTTGGGTTCTCAAATCTTGTCCTTTTCAATCCTAAGTGTTACAGGATGTCCCAATGCGTTTGTTGAGAGTTGCAATCCTTTGATTTGAAGTGATTAAATTCTAATTACCTATGTTGGGTTAGGATAAATATTTGTTTTGTTGTTAGGATATTTTAGAATTTAATCAAGTGCTAAAGAAGTGAGTTAGGATTAAGCTTGAGGGAACTTTGGTTTTAATGGATTTGAAGTTTTAAAGAAGATCTATGGGTTTTGGGAAGAAAAAGAGGGAGTTCTTGTGGTTTTTTGGGCTTCAGCCTTTAGGACAGTGGATTGTCGAAATTGTACAGTTGACTGTGCGAGGGACAGAAGCTTCAGGACTACAGCACAGTCGACAGTGCATTTGGACAATCGACTGTGTTGTCTTCTAAGGGATGTCACAGTCGACTATATGATGAAAACAATCGACTGTGTAGCCTTATTTTTAGTTTTTGGGTTTTCAAATTTTATCCTTTTCAATCCTAAGTGTTAGAGAATGACCCAATGGGTTAGTTGAAAGTTGTAGGCCTTTCATTTGAAGTGATTAGATTCTTATTACCTATGTTGGGTTGTGATAAATATTTGTTGTGTCGTTAGGATATTTTGGAATTTAATCAAGGGTCAAGGAAGTGAGTTGGGATTAAGCTTGGCTCAAAGATGTGTGTATCACCTTACTTCTAGTAAGTGTAAGGATATTAAATGAAATGTAAGGCTTAGAATATATATATATATATATATATATATATATATATATATATATATACCTATTATAGACAAAATATTAAAGGAGTAAGAGACACTCATAATATGACTAGTATGTTGAAATTTATATGTTTGAAAGATGTTGCGATGTATTTGATTTTTTGAACTTATACATGAAAAACTATAATGTTGTAAATGCTTTACACATGTTATGAAATTTTGTTGATATTATGATAGTGTTAAATGTATAGAATAATTATGTAATTGTTGGGAATCCACCCCGCAAGGGGTAGGGAGGAGGTCCAAGTTTAATTTTAAGGACTCCCTCGGCAAAGGATGGGGAGGAGATCCAAGTTGTTAATTGTAAGAACTCCCCTCGGCAAGGGGTAGGGTGGAGTTTCAAATTGCTTATGATGGGAGACATCCCCATTGTTTATGATTAGCTCAATGAGAGGCAAGAACTTTGAAGTGAAGTTACATTGCATAATGAATTATTGGTATATAATTGATGAATTTGATTGGCCCATGAGTGGCACAAGTGATATTTGGCCCATGAGGGGCATGTGTTATGATTAGTCCATTAAATGACACTTGTTATAATTAGCTTGTGAAGGGCATGTGATGTGATTCACCCAATAAAGGGTGTTGAATGTATTTGGTTCAGTAAAAGGTATGAAATATTGATTGTTATAGTATGAAAATGTTTGAGATTTGCCATTTACTCTCAAAAGATTGATTGTATAATATATAAGTGATAAGAACTACGTCATTTCTTATTTACTTAAGAAATAAAGAATACTCATAATAACTACTTTGTTAGAAATAAGAAATGAGAAAAGTAAGTTGAAAAGTTTATACTTATAAGTCGTATTATCTTTTGTAGTTAGAAAGAAATAAATATTAAGTTAAGGTTTGAAAAATAAAGAACAAAACTTTCAAAACGATTACTTTTAGTAATGTGTTTCTCAGTGAGCTCTCACTTTTTTATTTTCTAACATTTCAGGTAATACCAGGAGTTTGATAATTAAAGTTGAAGGAAGTCCTAAATAAGGCTCTCGTCGATGGCATCATCGTCTTGTGGGTCTTTTTTAAGAGTCTAAGCCCTTGGTCTTAGCTTAGTCATTGTAAAGAAAGTGTTCAAGGTTTTCTTAAGTGCGGGAGTTTTCTTTCATTTGTGTCTTTTGAAAATTGTAAAATCTTTGACTCTCTTGTATTGTAAAGAATGTTTGGATGTGTAAAAATGTAATATTTTAATATGTGAAGCTTGATAGGATGTTTGTATTCTTGATGAGTATTATATGGTTGCATCTTGAGTCAAGGTGTTTTGAAAGGTAATGGAACTGTTTCGAGTAGGGCCCACTCCGAATGGGTCGTTACAACGTGAGTTCTACCTGTAATGTTTAAGAAAGAAATATTAATTTTTAAGTTCAAATGAAGTTCATCTATCAATCCTCCAACATATTGTTTTTTAAAAGCAAAGAAGAGACTATTATTGATTATTGAAAAATAAAACCACACTTGCAACATGGCGAAAAAAGCCATTTGCATCAAAAACGAAAAATCGAACTTAAGCAAGAAAATTATGCAAAAAACTTAACCACACATAGTACAAACAAACTCTTAAAAAGACAATTACAAAAAAAATGCCAAAAGCCAACCAACCAAGCTAATAGATAGCAAAAAGCCAAACCACTATTGACACCAGCAGATACAAACAAGGAAATTTGTATCATAAACTAAACCCGAATGGAAACCTAGGCCACCACCAATGCACACATCAAACAATCAGAAAGCAGCTTCTTCATTGTCCCCCAACTATATTTGATAAAATTCATCAATCACGGTCTTTTCATCCCCAAAAAACAAAGCCCATCATTTTTCCCAAATCTCATGTATGTTTAAACCAAATATGAACGGAGGATTTATTATTCACTTCCATAGGGCTTGTTCAAGTCTAAAGTAAGGAAAACAAGGCTAGTGGGAACATCTCTGGTCCAGTTTTGGCTTTCTTCTATTTTTATCTTTTTCTTTCCTGCAAGCATTTCAAATATCTAAGATAAGAAACCGAAGATAAAATTAATGTCTGTAAGTATGTAGAATGATGTTCATTAATTATTAAGTACTTAAACATACCATTATTAAATTTGTTCATGAGGTTTTGATATGACTCTTTCAAAAACTTTTCAACTGTTTTCCTTGTTATTGGGGTCTTACTAGAGCCTTCACTTGCCCATTGCTGCAAATTTTATAACATCAATATAACTTAATTAGTACAATTAGACAAGGAAAATCAAACTTTGACAATGCTGAAAGTGTAATAAATTGGTAATTTTTATGATAATAATATTGCAAATAGATATTACTTTACCTTAGATCATTTTGCAACCTTTTTCACCGTTTTGGGTAGTATCCCATTTTCTTCATAATTTTCAATTTCAACCAATGAGCGGCACATAATCCCCAATGTTTTGTGATAATAATACTGAAAATAAACATATTCATATCCTCAATTGTAATTACAACTTAAATTATGTACATTTCAATAGAAAAAATGGAATAAAGCAAGATCAATTTAAAAGTGTAAGTTAGAAAAAAATATATTAAAGAGAAATCGACTTTGTTTAAAGCATATTTACTTTAGGAAATGTGAGAAGCATATATAATTTAAAGTATAACAAAGAGATTATGACGCCGGGCAAAATAGCGATTATTCTGCAGGATAGTCGAACAGATCGTTCACAGGGAGTAACACAAGAAAAACCCTAAAAACAATGCAGAGAAACAGCTCTGATGTTAATTTAAAATTATGCAAATTCAATAATAATATTTATGAAACCCTAAGACCTTATTTATAAGATCGAAACGAAATAGGAAAATTAAATTAAGGCTGAAATTAAAATAACTAAAATAAAAAGTTTCCTAAAAAGTGTAAACTGCCAATTTGGAGGCCTAAACGTCGTTTTTTGGCTAAAATTTTGCCAGGCTGATTAAGATAAATCAAGTTTTGTTCGTTGGCCCATTTCCAATCAGACTAGGGTCTTTTGGGCCTGATCTGAGCCCGTGGCCCGTTCTAAGTAGTCCGCCTACCAGTTCTGCATCATCTGACTTGGATCCTCCTGCGTCAGATTAATAGTAAGGATGGCCATTATGGTTAATTTATCTTTTGGAAGAAGAATATGCTAGAAATTATGATCAACTAAAATATTAAAGTACAGAAAAATTTAGATCACTAAGGAGTAAAATGACACAATCACATACCTTATCAAATTTTCCATTCATTCGTCGTCTAGGTTGACAATACCAGTTTTTCAACCATTTAACTGCTCTATGTTTTCTTGTAGTCCTAGGTCCCCATGTCACTTGTCCCTCTACACGAGGCCTTACAATATCTTGTTCCACATATTTACAAGTGCATAATAAGTGACTATATTACAATGTAAACTTACATCAAATCTATTAAATAAGGTAATTTTCTTATACCATGAATGATACTTGTTTCTTAGAGCTACATATATATTATATTCATTGAAGAACTACCTCGTATATTCTCGAGGTACCACTTAAATGATTTTCAGGAAACTTGAATGATATATAGGTTTCCTCAATTTCATAGTTTGTTGTTGTAGGGTATGTAATCAACAGCTTTAATGATGACATTTTACTTTCAATTGTGTATAATTGGAGAAAAGACTAGACGTTATGGATAATGTGTCGTGTTGAGTGCGTATACATGATACATGTATATATCATTGATGGCATTTTAAACTTAATTTTTTTTTTGGAACTTTGACTTGATCTAAAACAACTAAAAGTTCTCTAAAGAGAAAAAAAATAAGGATAATAATGTTTCTACATCCAACAATAACTTAAAACTAAAGTAATTAAAAAATAATTCAACAATTTTTTTGAAGAAAAAAACTTATATTCTCCTCACTACATCTTTAGATTCTTATGTTGACATGATATGTTATAAATTATACAAGAATTCTAAACCTATATATGAATCAGCTAAAATATAAAGTATTTTCAAGCTTCCTCTCCATTTCATTATTTAACTAGAAAATTTAAGGTTCATGAACCTTCATACTGGACAAATATAATGGTAATTATTTTTTCATCTCATATATGTACTCAATCATTAAAGACTTTACTCACTAAGCATGACAAACAGAAAAAAAAAAAAAAAAAAAGATCTAAATTTAATACAAATATCCAAAAGGGATTTTGTCCCCAAAAATATGAATAAATTAAAAAATAAGGCATGATATAAGCAAAATATGCATAAGCTTAAAAAGCAGTTTAGTTAAAAAAAAGAGGAAAAAATATAACTTAAAACCAATCAAACAAATCTTTATCTTTTAGGCAAAGATTAATTATGACCAAAAAGATAAAGAAAATCAATTCATGTAGCATATAAATGTACCATTTTTTTTTGAGAAAATAAAAAACCAAAAATGGTAGAAATAAGTTACCACATCATTTTCCCTAATATTCAAATAGATTTTGCTTACCAGCTTCATATAAACCATCTTGTCCATGATTGAGAACGAGCACAAAAGTCTCCATGTCCAAACTTAATTTGATTTCATTTGTACATTTAGAAAAAGATCCCATCAGGAAATTTGGTTGAGAGATAGACACCTCTAGAGAAGAACTGATTTGAGATGGTTTCATAAAGTTGTACTATCAGTTTTGGTTAGTGAAGAGAGTGTGGGAGTTACTGGTACATATATTTAAGAGTGTGTTAGAGAAATAAAAAGAATTACCTAGAAAACAGTTCGTCATTTACTTGTATAGAGTGACGTTGCCACGTGTATGACAATAACAGATGAAGCAAGATTCCTCATTACTACATTTTTTTGTGGATTTTTTCTCCTTTTTAATATCTTGAAGTTAATTTTATTTTTTATTTTTTTAGTAGACCTATATCTAATACAAATAAAACTATTACGACACATTTAATGCATAATCATATACTAAAATTTGTGTTTTTGGTATATTTAAGTCGAAGTTTGACTTATAAAAATTTTATGTTACGATTTGATACCAAAATGTACATATTAAATAACCAAAAAAGGCACTTGAGTTAGTACAGAAAGTTAAAATAACAAAACTAATTACGCAAATATCTAATAAGCACAAACAATAATTTTCTTTTTTCTTTTTTATTCCTATATTTAGTTCTTAGTTGACTTGAATGAGGTTAATAGGTGGATAGGTGGGAAGGTAAGGTGAGTTGGAGACAAAATGGGAAAATAACTTTTTCTTACCATATTGCGACAATGGTTAGTTGTTAACACTCAACATTGTTGTATTCACTATAAAGGTTTTGTAATGACCTATCCCCGGGAGGGTTTTACCCAAGATAAAATTGTCACTTTTAAGTTTCAAGCTCTAACCTTAATGTCATGCACACATATTCTCATACAATATAACTTACAATTTTTCATGCTCAATCAAATTTTTACATGTACAATAATAGTCATACAACATAGCTAATGCATCACTTTTTCATTCCATATAGTTTACATACATTTTAAATTCTTCTCTCCTTTTATATAGCATTTTAAAAGAAATTTTCAGACTCAAGATGAGTCTGAGGATGCTATTCCAAACCTCCTGTACAATCTCAAATTATTAACCTTTTGAAGTTAGATTGCTGGACAGGGCCAATGTAGGGAAGATAGTTTTCACTAGCTTTTCAGCCACTAGGACAAGGTTTTCTATGCCTTATAGGATGTTAGCATATTATTTTGTTGGTAAAATAGATTGTTTAGTCTGGCTTGATGTAGGAGGCTATTTTTGTGGGTAGCTAAATACGGCGTTGATTTGGGGGTTGGAAAGATAAAGGAGGTGTAGTTGTTGAGTTACAGCCCCCCTTGCAAAGGGAAATGACGCACAAAAACCATGTAGCAGGTTAGCACGGAACAACAAGCAAGAAACTCAGGTGTGGTTCAGGTGGTGCAGCTAGGGTAGAATAGTGCAACACGGGCTACAGGGTTGCAATGGGTGACCAGGTTTAGTTTAGATGAGGTTTGTAAGCAGTAGGAAAGATAAGGGCTAGGGTTTGCACACAAAATTTTTTTTAGGGCTAGGGTTTGAGAGTGCTATAGTGTTTAGGTTAGGGAAAAATGCGGCTAAGGCTGAGACTGGCAGGTGCGGCACTGCCAAGAAAGTGCAACACAGAGTGGTGCGCCACTTGTTGGACAGTGCTACACTATTAGAGACAATCAGTGATTAGGGTTAGGGTTTAAGAATGGTGGCAGTAGTGTTTTGATTTAGTGTTTAGGGCAAGAGGTAAGTATTAGGTGTGGCAGCATAAGTATTTTGCGATGAAGTAAAATAGAAGGAGATGGTGTGTGAAGCGGTGCTAAATGTTATAATGATAATGCACGGTTCCCATGTATACACTCAATTTCGTTCTAAAATTTTGAATGGGCCACGTGTGGGTTCCAATGATAAACCAATTGCAAGCCATTTTTATTTAATTCACTAAATCAACCTTAAGCTCAAATCAATTTGGTCATATTTGATTATACCAAATTCAAGTTTAAAAGCCTTTAATTCATTTTTAAACCCACTTTACCTCTTCTAGCTTTCACCTAAAAAATTTCCCTTTCTCTTCCCAACATGTTCCTTAAAAAAGGAATTCTTCCTTCCCTTTTTGCTTTGTTAAACCCACCTTACCCTTTCTAGCTTTTACTTTAAAAAGTCCCTTTCTCTTCCCCATGTATAGCCACCCAAAGGAAGAAATCTTCCTCCCTTTTTTTGCTTAGTTAAACCCACCTTACCCTTTCTAACTTTAACATTAAAAAGTCTCATTTCTCTTCCTTATGATCGGCCACCCAAAGGAGGAAGTACATATCTTCTTTTTGCTTTATTAAACCCATATTACCCTTTCTAGCCTTCACCCTTTTCACCTCAAAATTTGTACCCCTCTTTTCCCTCTTCACATGGTCAGCCACCTTCTTTTTTTTTCATTAGATTTTTTTTTGTTTTTAATTCACTCTGAAAATCCGCTTTTCTCCTATAAATACCCCCATGTTAACACAAGCAAAGGGAGAGTTATAGCACACAAAGGACGAGGCATCACAAAGAAAATAGAAAAGGATAGAATGAAGAAGAAAGAAGTATATAATGAAAAAGATAGAAGTGTAGAAAAAAAAGTGAGAAGTATAGAAAGAGTAAAGAGAAAAGTATAAAAAAGATCAAAGAGAAAAGCATAACAAAAGAGAGAATAGCACACAAAAAGTAGAAAAAATCAGGAGAAAGTGAAACAACAAGAAAAACAAAAGAGAGCTCGTCGTATTCGACCATACGCTTGTAATTGGTTTTCTATTCTGAAATCAATCCAATCCTCCAAATTTATCAAATCCACAAGAGTGCATGGAATCTCCGAGGATTATCCCCGAACGTGGAAACTTTCCTTAGCTAAAAAGGTTAGTTAAACTTCTTTTGTTTATGAAATAAAATTGGTAACATGCTTTCTATGTTTCAACCACTTCAAAATGGATCAAACTATTTAGCTTGCTTTTTATCTGATGAAATCCATTATAGTTCCAATGTCACTTTTTAGCTTAGTTCCTTTATGATGCTTATTCAATTTCTTCTAAGTTGTGTGCTTTCCTTCAATTTGTACTAATCACATGCTTAGATTTAGTATATTTATTCAAATTAAATATTTAGCTTAGTTCTAATATGTGTTTGTTTAAATTTTCGTGTCTAGTTAACTTATTTTAATTCGCACGCTTTAATCCATTTCTATTTTTCACACATAACAAGTGATTTTGATCATTCCTTTATTCAATTAAAGCAAATTTTCTTGTCTTAGTTAAGTAATTGTTTATATAAATTTTGGTGCCACCTTGTATGCTTATAAATTATGAATGTCTACCTTTACTTTATTAGTGTATGGTAATAAAACTTGAATGAAAGTTTTGAATAATTTTTCTTGAAACACAAAGGGCTAGACTTTGGTCTAGGCAAGAGAGGGAACTTTAATTCCTCACTCTCTTATACCCAAATCTCTTAGGTCACAGAATCTCTTACGCGGACCAATGATAAGAGATTTGACCATATTCAAGGTTAAATGGTGACTCCTTACCGATCATCCTTGGTTTTTGCTCAGATTACAATAACCACTTGTCCAATACATTAAAAGCACACCTGTAATGGAAGTTTCCTTACTACTTATAAAAGACTTGTATTAGACTTGGTAGGTTTCACTGGTTTCCATATCCCTACTCATCATAATCTGCATCATTATCATACCATCTTTCCTTGATGAGAGTGACTTTGGTAATAGTTGGATGCATGGGTAATTGGTGAAAAAGAGTAGTACCTACATCTTGCAACTCCGCTGGGGAAATTTAACCTTTAAGTGTTTCTTGGAAATTTTTTAGACTTTAATAAGTTATTATTTCATACTTCATTTTACACACAAAAACTTAACTTTTTTCTCACGACTGAGTAAATTAGGGGCCCATTTCTTCTTATTTTTTGTTGTGACCTTTATTCACTTACGTCAGCCCTTAGTGTGAAACAAGTTTCTCTTGGTTCTTATAATTGTAATGAAGGTTTGCAACCATATTTGTACTCTTGTGGTCCATGTATTAGGCCACTCGAGAAGCATAATGGCATCCTTCTAATCACACGGTACTTGAGCCTACTGGAGATATAAGGCAAAGCCTACCTTTTTAAGAAAACCCTAGAACCTTCCCATCTAGAGCTGGGACCCTCTCTACCCTTTTCTTGCTTGCATATGTTTGCGCTCACCTCACATTTTAAATATAAAATCAACTTGTTTGATCATATATGTAATGACCCATCCCGAGTGGGCCCTACCCGAGGAGGTATTACCACTTTTTAGCTCCGAGCGACCCGAAGTAGATGCAATCATACAATTCACAATACAAGTAACATAATTTTCCAATAATTTAATTTCAGTACAACAAATGATTTAGATTTAATAAAATCTTCCAAATACATAATTCGGCTTTTATAACTTTACAAGTACAATGCAATCAACTAAACTTAGACTCTCGAAGAGTCTAAGGGATAAGGATGCCATAGACAAGGTTGCTTCTTAACTCGATCACAGCCTCCCAGACTTAACCTGAAAAGTTAGTAAAATAAAAGAAGAATAAGCTATAAAGCTCGATGAGGAAATCAACTTACTATTGATAATCGTAATGGGACTTAAGTCCTTACATCTTTAAATTTTATTAAACATAATATAAATATTCTTTGCTTAAAAGCATAGTTGTTAAGAAAATTTTGGAACTTAAACCAATTGGTTTTCTCATTTTCTTATTTCACGAAATAGGTTACTCACTACACCAACTATTTGACTAATAGGTTCGTAACTATTTTTCCATACATATCATAGCATCAATTCTTTATAAACAATATAACTCACAATATATTAAATATTATACAATCAATAATTTTACCTTTTTCAAGGGTAAAACACGTCACCCAACCTTTCACATGGCAATTCAAACACACACCCCTTATGTGCCAATCACAATATACACCCCTTATGGGCCAATCATAATATATGCCCCTCATGAGCCAATCACAATGCATTCATAAAATGTAATGCAAGAAAATGCATAATTATATCACTGCTCCTCACTAGGCTAATCTCATCATCACGGGGATGTCTCCCCACGTACACCAGTACATCACAACATCATATGATAATATCAATTTTTTCAGAACACCCTTTGATCTGGGTCGGGTCCTACTCATCAAATATTCATTCGGTACCCTTACACCGCTTGTGGGAAGGGACCTATCGCAATCTCACCACTCCCCCTCCCTCCTTATAATACACTAACTATATATATAGCGTGAAATGCATTCATGAAGCAATGAATATGCAAAATACATTCATCAATCAACCGCATCACATTTTCAAACTAATCCAACCAATCAAACCCATCACCATCAAATATCAACTATTCACAACAAGGCTACTTCAAATCACTTATAGACTCATAGCTCAAAATATAGGATTTTCATATTAACCACATCATTTCGATTTATCAAAGGTAAAACACCTTAAATCTCAACCACTACTATTTATATTTATATTACACTAATGCAACTTGTACTCTTTTAATTCTCTATCTTAGTCCTTCATTAAGGTACTTGTATCATAATTCTTCTTCGAGCTATAACCATATAATATTATTCGTATAGGTATTTAATTATACTTTAGTAATGTTTTCCTCAATTCTTCTTTTTTATACATTTTTAAGTTCTTATTTTTTTTTTATAAGTAAACACTATGCTTACTAAAAGTAAGGTGACACTCACCTTGATACCGAATTTCGAAAAATAGCCCCAACCACTACCTTCGTCTCTCAAGGATTTTCTCCTCATACCTAGGAGTGAATAACACTTAATCTCATTACTTAAATCATTTAAAATAATATCTAGAAACCCCAAGATGTTTTGAACACTTTAAATATTAAGAGCGAACTTCGAACAAAAAATCAAATAAATCAAGCCGTTACACCCTTTTTTCAAATAATTTGCTTTGGGTTTTGGAAATACTTTAATTTCAGAAATAGTAATATGATTAAACATGTTTTAATCATACTTTCAAGGTATATAAACACTAAAATAAATTTGGAAAAGTTCCACATTCAAAATTGATGAAAAAATCACTACTTTGGAAAATCAGCTTGATGTAGTTGACCGAGTACTTGATCCAGTCGACTGGAAAATCTCCAGAAACATTTTTCCACTTTACCTAATCGAGTGGGTACTCATACCAGTCGACTGGTATCTGGATTTTCAGCAAAAT
The DNA here is from genome assembly GCA_023935145.1 of Bretschneidera sinensis. NCBI lineage: Eukaryota > Viridiplantae > Streptophyta > Magnoliopsida > Brassicales > Akaniaceae > Bretschneidera > Bretschneidera sinensis. The sequence goes on from CM043702.1 coordinate 47,869,739, forward strand.
TTCTTCCTAAAAATCATTGTTTTCACCAAATTTCTTCTTGATTTCAGAAGATTCTTTCAATTATTCAAAGATACAAGTTTTTAAGGGTTTAAAGTCACAACTTTATACTACCCAAGAGAAATATTGAACCCAATACTCCCAAATCAACCAACTTTGCACAAAATCCATTTTAAAACAGACTCTTTTTTCTCCAAACTTTTTTGAGAAAAAAATTTAAATCAAAACCCCAAGTTCACAAATCTTTAGCTTAATAAACATACTTGAGTTAAAAAGAAAGAAATAGAAACTTTTACCATGTTTTAAGCAAGAAAACTCCCATATCTTCCTTCTCTTCCTCTTTTCTTCCTTTGTTTCCTCTTCTCTTCCTTTTCTCTCTTTTTCTCATCTCTTTCTCAGTGGTTTTAGAGACTTCCAGAACATTGTGCTGGTTTCTCTCCCAATCCACTTATATTTATAGAACAACTTTCTCTTATTCGCATACCTAGCCTCCAATTCTCCCTTTCTTTTAAAATTCACCCCAAAACTCTTTAAAACCCCAACTCTTATCTAACTTACCTTATTATCTTTCAAAGAAAATAAAGAAAAGAGAAAAAAATTCCCCTAAAAAAATTTTGCTTAATTACAACATATTTTTAATTAAACTCATAGAAAATTCTAAAAGTGAAATTCCACAGATTTAAATAGTCTAATTAAAATACCGGGTCTTACAATATGTTTTGTGATTTTGTAAGTTCCCCTTGATTAAATTGAAATAAAAAAATTTGAGCCCTCTATTGATCTTAGTTTGGTTTAAAATAAAGACTCTATTAGTTACTTCTTGTTAGCTTGACATCATTCAAGATCCCACAAAAAGAAACTATCGATGATTGGGCCTTGACCCAAGAAATCTAAAATGAATGGATGTCTAAGGATCATATGGAATGATCCATGTGATGCAAAATCTTCATCATTCATTTGGGCTTCTTGGGTTTATCCCAAACCACCACTAGGCTCCGACCCCCTTTGAAGACTTATTGATACCAACCTTATTACATTTAAGTATGAGAAATCTAATTTGTGGATTGAAGAGGGCCCAACAAAGATTCTTTTAGTTATGTCTTATTAGCTTGAAATCATTAAGGAGCCCACAAAAAGAAACTAATAATGATTGGGCCCTAACCCAAGAAATCTAAAATAAAAGTGAAAGGATGCCTAAGGATCAAGTGGAATCCTTTTAAGGGGCAATCTTCATCTTTAACTTTGGATTCTTAGGTTTAGCCCAAATTACCACTAGGTTCCGAACCCTTTGGGAGACTGATTGATAGCAAACTCACAACACTTAACTATGAGGAAGCCAATCAACAGATTGAAGAGGTCCAAACTAAGGTTCTCTTAGTTAAGTTTTGTTAGCTTGACATATTAAGAAGCCCACAAAAAAAAAATAATAATGATTAGGCACTAGCCTAAGAGATCTAACATGAAAGTGCAAGGATGCCTAAGGTTCAAGTGGAATGATCCATGTGAGGGGCAATCTTCATCATTCATTTGGGCTTCTTGTTATGATGCTATTTCGATGGACAGTCGCATACAATCTCTTAAGGATACCTTTGGTCTCTCAATTTAGGTGTTGTAAACATCCAAAAATATAATCGATAAATCATTTGCTGGTGTCCAATGAATTAGCTTATGGAGTTTGGAGATACTTTGGGCAACTAGTTAATGTTCCTATCGATATTCCTTCATATTAGGTATGTTGCATGCTTAGCAAGATAATGCGAATACTAAGTCTAAAATTAGTCTTATAGAATTTCCATCCTCAGTTATGGTTTGTACGAAATTCGGAAGGCCCAAAACATGTGTATCCATAATTAGATATTTCAACTGCCTTAAGCCATTATTTCTCATATTTTAAAATTCCTTCAAAAAATTATGCCTTTGTTTTTTCCTCGAGCAACGTTGGGGTTGCATAACTTAATAGCAATTTAAGCTTTAAATCTTACTATTAGTCTGCCTTCGGTTGGGCATGGTAAGTGGATTAAATGGGCAAATCTCCTTCACGATCACTTAAAGCTTAATACAATTGGATCCAGTAAATCAGCTATTTGCATTAGGGGAGGTTTGGTCAGAGATTATAAACGAGACGCTATCATCATTTTTTTCTTGTTCTTTTAGAGAAGGCACCAATATGAAAGATAGGACTATAACTCTTCTTTTCAGATTAAAACTTTGTCTCTCTCATAATTTTCAAGTGGATATAATGGAAAAGGGCTCTCAAGCTTTTATAAAGGCTTGAAAATACTACACACTTGTAGAGAAGTGAACCATCCAGTTGATTTGCTAGCTAACTTCACTCATCACCATCAAAAATCTCGTTTTTAGTACATTAAGCTACATGCCTCATGATTCTATGTCATGAAATGGATGACTGTAATAATGTTAGTTTTTATCTTCTTCTATAATGAAGCATGGTAGGTTTTATTCTACTTTGCGAAGATTGTCTTTTTAATAAAAGTTTTGACTCTATATCCCCTTTCGTTATTTTGTAACCTATTTATAATTTACTAAACAGGTAGGGTCTGCTAAATCCCCACCATAACCAGTGGTGTCCCTTCCCCCCTAAAAAAACGAGAGGTAAATCACATGTAAGCATGGCGTAAAGGATGGGAACACCTAAGGAAAAACATAGTATCTTGATATGTCATGGAAGATTTAAAAAAATATATGATAAGCAATTCAAAGAGGGATGAACATGATAATCATGTTAAAATAGAAACTCATTTGATTCGTTATTAGTGAAGGCATGCACAAGGAAAAAGAAAGCATAGAAGAACATAGATTCATCAAAGACAACTTTTAACTAAACATAGATATTTAGGAATCATGCAAACATAAAAGAGAAATATAACAGAGACCAAACCTATTTCTATCATCATATTTGATCTAAAGGACAAACATAATAATGATAAAGTATTCAAGCAAAGCAATGATAACATGTTGGAGTATGCAATCAAGCATGGGCTTAAATAAGATTAAAAAAAACTCAGTCTATACATGTTGAACACTAAATCATGTTATCATGTAGATTATAGAAGTTATATAAATCACAAAAACATGTTAAAAGACACACAAATAAGTAAACAAATCAAAAGAAGCAGATTATAAATAGAAGAACATCAAAAAAAGGAAAGTATAATCTAGATGCCACCTTGAAATGGATCTAAACCTTTAGGTGCCACTAAGAACTTCTTAGTTGGTGGCAAACTTTCCTCACAAAATTTAAGTTTTGTCTCAGTTTTTTTATTTAATCATGCAATTAAAGATGTTTAAAATTAAAAAAAAAACACTTAAATATGATTACCTGGTCTCATATTAGTGTTTAATTTTCAAAGATTTGAAAGGAGGTTGAAGGGATCCCTTCTAGGTTAAGATATTTATAAGGTTTAAGGGGTTCTCTTAGGGTTAGGAAAAAGCTCTGGCAGATCTTGAGAGACTAGGCAAGTTTTTTGGGTCTTTCCAAATTGATTTTTTTTTCAAAATTCCTAATTTTTTTTTATAAATAAAGCCTAAAATGCCATAACTAGTCAATTATGGGGTAGTTTTAGTAAAACAATTAATTCCTCTTTTATTCCTAATCAAAACAATACCCACAATATATCGAAAGAAAGATAATTAAAAGATCTGTCATGACTTAAAATGTAACTTGTCTGAAATTTGTGAATAAAAAGTTGTAAGGCTCGAAATTTAAGTTCTCAAAAATAATGAAAGCGAGTCTTTTTTCGAAATGAAATTTTTAAGCTTTAAATCAACCCTTGACATGGTAAGCATTTGAATTTAGTTTGGAGAAAACCTCAATCACATGTGACAATTATTTGTTTTTGGTGTTTTGATAGAGTTCTAAGGAGACAAATTATCATTTTTTGAAGGGTATAGAATTAAGTGTCTATAGTGTGTTAGTATTTGTAATCTAAGTATTGAAACAAGTTACAATTCTAAATTTTTTATGAAATTAAGGGGATAAATTATTTTCAAGAAAAATGAAATGAAGAGTTTTATATAGGCTAGAGGGAGTTGGATGGATGATGAGTTACATTTGTTGGAACATAGCAAAAATGTTCTAATGGCTAGGACCAAGTTAAAGGAGTGATTTTGGAGATGTTTCTTTTGGTAAGGAATAGAGTGCTAAAATTGACTAAAAACATTCCAAACATAACAAAAGGATCAGATTAAACATTGGTCTTTAAGAAAATAATTTAGGATCAAATTAAGCGCCAAACAATATGAAATTCTAAAACATTAGGCGTGCAGTCCATAGGTCACACTAGATGACTATTTCTTAGCCAATTGACCAAGTAGAGCTCGATTTTTTAAAAAAGGATATTAAAAATCATAGAGTTCCACTTTGATACGTTTTTGGTATGCTTGTTCAAATTTACGGTAGAAATTTTTTATGATCATTGTATTTGAATTTGTGGAACTTGTGGACAAGTAAATAAACTATGGATCAAGTATTTAAAATAGTTGTCATTTGAGATTGTTGGAAACTTTTAAGGAATAGTAAGAAAAACTAAGTGAAAATAGAATTTTTAAAGAATTATGTGGTGAAAATAAGAAGTGTAAATTAAATGGGTTATTGTGCAATTAGTGAGAAGTTTGGCTATAAATAGATTGGTGTGGGAGAGTGAGAGAACAATCTTATGCTGGAGATCTCTAGAAGGGTCTAGAGAGAGAGAAGAGAAAAAAAAGAAACAGAAAAGAAGAGAAAGATGGAAAGAAAGGAGGATTCTTGCACATCTTAAGGTAAAAGCTTATCTCTCATCCTTTTTAATCATCAAGTATGTTTATTATTCTAAGCTTTGAAGATTTTGGAAGCTTGATTTGAAGAATTTGCTTGAGAAAAAGCTTAAGAACAAAGTTGTTTTCAAAGAAAATGATTTTATGATGGATTTCTAAGTTCGATGCATTTTTATATGAAATATGCTTTGAGTAATGTTTAATCTTTCATTTGAAACCCTTAGGAACTTTTATTTTATTTGGACTGGAAGTCCAATGGGAGACAAAAGGCTATTTTAAAGAAAAATGAAGTTTTGACCGAAATATTTTCTGAAATTACGACCAGACAATCGACTGTCCAATGAGCACAGTCAACTGTAAAACTCTCTGGACCTTAGACAATCGACTATCCACAGTAGATTGTGTAATTCTCTCGGCAGCCTACAATCGACTGCAAAATATGTCAGCTGTCTGAGCCCCTGAACCTATTTTCAGCCCCATTTTTCCCAAAATGATCTACTATTGGTAAATATTTCAACAATAGGCTTCTTCCAAGGTTCTATTAGTTTAAAAACGTGTTAATGTTTTGAAAGCTAAGATCTTCAAAAGATTTCATTTGTTTTAAACCGAGGGAGAAGAAGGCTTATAAAGATTTTGTATAAAAGTTTTATACAAAAGAAAGAAGATTTGTGACTTAACCTTTAGTTTTGTTTGCTAGTGTGAGCTTGATGAAATGCTTTGGTATATTTAAATTATATGTTTCTTGAATAAGTGTACTAAGTAATTATATACGTTAGGTGTGATCAGAGAAAAAAATCAAAGTCGAAGAAGTAATCTAAGGTTAGAGCTTGGTACGACAAAGGTGAGGTTCACCTTACTTTTAGTAAACACTATAGCATGTTTAAAAGTATGCAATATAACTAAATTATGAAATCTTAAATATTAGTATATTTAGATTGATGCATACATAGAGGTTAAGGTTTAGTGATAAGCTATAATGAAATACGTATGAGAATATAATGAGCTTAGCAATTAGGACCATATTCCAAAATTATTTGAAAATAAGTACTTAGTATATAACTATATACATAGACATATATGATTGCTTGTATAAGCTTCTTGGTATAACCTCTCTAGTATGAACAATATACTATTTAAGTTGATGACTATAGAATTGAAAGGTTGTTGAAGTATAAATGATATAGAAACAAGAAATGTTTATACCTACATATATGAAGTGATATGTTTTATATAAGTTATGAATTTAATGATATGAGAAGTTGAAGAATGCTTGATTGAATATTGTTTAGACTATGATTTACAATTATTGCATTTGATTTTAAATGTAAGAACTCTACCTAGTAAGGGGTAAGGAGGAGATCCAATTTGAATTTGGATGTAAGGACTCCGGTTAGTAAGGGGTAGGGAGGAGATCCAAATTTTATTTTAAAATTAGAACTTCGCCTAGTAAGGGGAAGGGAGGAGATCCAAGTTGTTTTAACGTTAGGACCTCACCTAGTAAGGGGTAGGAAGGGGATCCAAATCATTTTATTGGGGAGACATCCTAATTATTACGTGATTAGCCCATGGAAGGAAAATAAAAATGAATTAAGATTGTAATGAAGAGAAGTGAATAAAGAAATTAATTCGCATCGCATCGCATTGCATTCTTCCATTGATGGTTGGTGAGAATTATATTTGGCCCATGAGAGACATGAATTATGTTTGGCCCATGAGTGGCATGCGTTATACTTAGCCCATAAGAGGCATGTGTTATGTTTAGCCCATAAGTGGCATGAATTATACTTAGCCCATAAGAGGCAAAATTTGTGTTTGATCCATAAAGATGTTTTGTGTTTGACCCACGAAGGGTATTTGATTGTTAGCCTATGAAAAGTATACGATTTGACTTATTAAATTAAATACATGCAAATGATAATTACTTGTGATGTAATAAGAATATATAAATAGGTGAACGTTATGAATAAAGAGTTTGCACTAATGTTACGGTAAGATTGTATTTATATAATAAATGTTTACTTTTCTAAAGATTGGACTCTCCTTTGAAAAATATAAAGGATGTAAGTCATTTTACACCTATATCTACTTATAACATATATGATAAGAATTGAAATTTAAGAAGTTTTTCCCTAAAATGACTGCTCTTAGTAAGATGTTTTACTCACTGAGCTTTTTAGCTCACTTATTTCAAGAAAGTCAGCGAAAGATTTGTGGTCAAGGTTAATAAAGACCTGAGTCTCCTTAGGAGTTTTCCTTTTCTTTGTGTCTCTTGTAAAGCCTTAGAGTTGATAAAATGTATTGAAGGATTTATTGTATTCAAGATTGTATGTTGTATTAAATTGAAATGATTGAAAAAATTGTTGTTTGATTTATATGTTTGCATTTTGAGTTAAGGTGCTTAGTGTTGAAGGGTAATGGAGTCGTTCCGAGTAGGACACACTTAGGATGGGTTTTTATAGACTAGGTTTTTAATTGGACAGTCATGTTCCTAATCGATAGGCTAAGGTTCAAACAGGTTGGTTATGATACTGACTCATTTTGACTTGATATATTGGATCTTTTACACGTTTCTCGACTTCAGAACAATTTTTTGATAGGCTTGAACCTCAGGTTTCATAATTTAGACCTATTGAACTTGGTTTTAAACTCTTTGGTTTTGGTTTGGATCAATTATGAGTTTTTTATTTGGGTTTGATCCAATTGTGGGCTTTTATGGTGGGTTTGGATTCTCGAGTTTGATTTTCACTCTTGAGTTAGTTTTGATTCGTTCTTCAAATTTTTATAGCTTTTCCAAATGTTCTCTAAGGAACCAATGTTAAATTCATCATTAGACTCACACGTGTGTGTGTTCACTCTTTTATTCCACAACGATTAAGTAACAAAAAAGTAATAATTCCTTAGGAAAGTCATCTATGGAACCTTTAAAAACAAAACACATGAGTTCTACCAGTAATGTTTAAGAAAGAAATCTTAATTTCTAAGTTCAGATGAATTTCATCTATTGATCCTCAAATATATAGTTTTTTTAAAACCAAATAAGAGAATATTATTGATTATTGAACAATACAACCACACTTGCAACCTGGTGAAAAAAGTCAATTGCATCAAAAAAGAAAATCTAACCTAAGCAAGAAAATAATGCAGAAAAACCAACCAAACATAGTACAAACAAACACTTACAAAGACAAAAAATAAAATAAAATAAAAAGCCAACCAACCAAGCTAACAGGTAGCAAACCAACCAGACCACTACTGACACCAACAGACACAAACAAGGAAATTTGTATCATAAACTAAACCCGAATGAAAACCTAGGCCACCACTAATGCACACACCAAACAATTAGAAAGAAGCCCTATAGTAGTCACAAAACTAATACAAACATGTATTCTCATACTCTTCATTGTCCCCCAACTTTCTTCGATAGAATTCATCAATCACAGTCTTTTCATCCCCAAAAAACAATACCCATCATTTTTCTTGAATCCTATATATGTTTAAACAAAATATGAATGGGAGATCTATTATTCACTTCCTTAAGGCTTGTTCAATTCTAGAGTAAGGTAATCAGGGCTAGTGGGAACATCTCTGGTCTGGTTTAGGCTTTCTTCTAATTTTATCTTTTTCTTTCTTGCAAGCATTTCAAATAGGTAAGACAAGAAACTAAAGAGAAAATTAATGTCTGTAAGTATGTAGAATGATGTTCATTAATTATTAGGTATTTAAACATACAATTATTAAATTTATTCATGAGGATTTCATATGATTCTTTCAAAAACTTTTCAACTATTTTCCTTGTTGTTGGGGTCTTACTAGAGCCTTCACTTGCCCATGGCTGTAAATTTTATAACATCAATATAACTTAATTAGTACAATTAGAAAAGGAAAATCAAACTTCGACAATGTTGAAAGTGTAATAAATTGGTAATTTTTTATGATAATAATATTGCAAATAGGTATTACTTTACCTTAGATCCTTTTGCATTTTTTTTCACTTGTTTAGAAGTTTTGGTTAGTATCCCATATTCTTCACAATTTTCAATTTCAACCAACAAACGACACATGATCCCCAGTGTTTTGTTATAATAATACTAAAAATAAATGTATTCATATCCTCAATCATAATTACAACTTAAATTATGTACATTTCAATAGAAAAAATGGAATTAAGCAAGATCAAGTAAAATGTGTAAGTTAGAAAAAAAATTCTTAAGGAGAAATTAACTTTGTTTAAAGTATGTTTACTTTAGAAAATGTGGGAGGCATATATAATTTGAAGTATAACAAAGAGATTGATAGTAAGGATGGCCATTATGGTTAATTTATCTTTTGGAAGAAGAATATGCTATGAATTATGATCAACTAAAATATTAAAGTACAAAAAAATTCATATCACTAAGGAGTAAAATGACACAATCACATACCTTATCAAATTTTCCATTCGTTCGGCATCTAAGTTGACAATACCAGTTTTTCAACCATTTAACTGCTCTCTGTTTTCATGCAGTCCTAGATCCCCATACCACTTGTCCCTTTACACGAGGCCTTACAATATCTTGTTGTAATATTTACAAATGCATAATAAGTGACTATTAAAATGTAAACTTACATCAAATCTATTAAATAAGGTAATTTTCTTATACCATGAATGATACTTGTTTCTTAGAGCTTCATATATACTATATTCACTGAAGAACTACCTCGTATATTCTCGAGGTACCACTCAAATGATTTTTCTAAAAACTTGAATGACATATAAGTTTCCTCAATTTCATAGTTTCTTTTTGTAGGGTAAGTGTTCAGCAACTTAAATGGATGATATTTTAATTCAAATTGTGTATAATTGGAGAAAAGACTAGATGTTATATATAATGTGTCGTGTTGAGTGCGTATACATGATACATGTCTATATCATTGATGGCATGTTAAACTTATTAATTTTTTTTTTTGGAACTTTGACTTGATCTAAAACAACTATAAGTTCTCTAAAGAGAAAAGGAAAAGGTTATTAATGTTTTTGCATCCAACAATAACATAAAACTAAAGTAATAAAAAATAATTCAATGTTTTTTTTAAAGAAAAAAAAAACTTATATTCTCCTCCCTATATTTTTAGATTCTTGTGTTGACATGATATGTTATAAATTATACAAGATTTCTAAGCCTATATATGAATCAACTAAAATATAAAATATTTAAAGTTTCCTTTCCATTTCATTATTTAGCTAGAAAATATTTTAAGGTTCATGAACCTTCATATTGGACAAAGATAATGGTAATTATTTTTTCATCTCATATATGTACTCAATCATTAAAGACTTCACTCACCAAGCATGACAAATAGAAAAATATAATGATATAAATTTTGTACAGCTATTCAAAAGGGATTTTATCCCCAAAAATATGAATAAATTAATAAATAAGGCATGATATAAGCAAAATACGCAAGTAATTTAGTTAAAAAAAAGGAAAAAAGGAAAACTTAAACCATATCTAATAGATCTTTATCTTTTAGGAAAATAATAACTATGACCAAATACATAAAGAAAATCAATTCATGTAGTATATAAATGCACCAAATTGTTTGTAGAAAACAAAAAACAAAAAATGGTAGCAATAGTTTACCACATCCTTTTCCCTTATATTCAGATAGATTTTGCTTATAGTCTTTGTATAAGCCATTTTGTTCATGATTGGGAACGAGCAAAAAAGTTTCCATGTCCAAACTTGATTTTATTTCATTTGTACATTTAGAAAAAAAAAAAAAAACCCCATCAGGAAATTTGGTTGAGAAAAAGCAATGCCTCTAGAGAAAATCTAATTTGAGATGGTCTCATCAAGTTGTACTGTCGATTTTAGTTAGTGAAGAGAGTGTGGGAGTTATTGGTACATATATTTAAGAGCGTGTTAGAGAAATGAAAAGAATTACCTAAACAGTTGTTCGACATTTACCTATATAGAGTCGCATTGCTACGTGTATGACAATAACAGGTGAAGTAAGATTCCTCATTACTATATTTTTCTTTTTGTGGATTTTTTTTCCTTTTTAATATCTTGACGTTGGATTTTGTTTTTTTTTTTTGTTAATTGACCTATATCTATTATAAATAAAAGTATTACATCACATTTAATGCATAATCATATACTAAAATCTGTGTTTTTAGTATATTTTAAGTCGAAGTTTGACTTTTAAAAATTTTATGTTACAATTTGATACCAAAATTTACATATTAAATAACCAAAAATGACACTTGAGTTGGTATGAAAAGTTAAAATAATAACTAATTACACCACTATCTAATAAGCACAAATAATAATTTTCCTTTTTTTTATTACTATATTTAGTTTTTAGTTGACTTCATATGAGGTTGATAGGTGGGTAGGTGGGAAGGTAAGGTGAGTTGGAGACAAATAGGGAAAGTATTTTTTTCTTACCATATTGCAACAAAATTAAGTTGTTAACACTCAATACTGTTGTACTAACGATAAAGGTTTATTTTTTATATGTCATTTAAGTATGAATATGAATTTACTACTGGAATGGAATTACAAATTTATGAATTCACTACTAGAATGGAAGTACAAATTTACTTGTTATTATATTTCAATAGGCTTGCATGTTGGCCTATGAGTCAACCAACTCTATGATAAGGATTTTGATGGTAACAAAATCTCTATGAAGTGTTTAACTTACATGTTAAGTGTGCAAGTTAAAACTATTTTAAATGAAAATTGCTTTGGACTTCAAAATTGAAAATGATAACAAGGATGGTTTTGACATATTTTATCATAGAAGCTGTAAGGTTACCATGTCAAACAGCCAAAAGGAGTCCAACATTGCAATTCAAAGGACACAACAAACATTTTTTTAGTACACTTTTTATATACCCAATCCAAAGGTATTCTAAAAGCTTGGAATTTTTTAGAATCAAAGGAAAGCATCTTCAAGTCATCATCTATCTTTATTAAGCTAAATCTTGCTAATCTTCTAACAATCTAAGATTTGAGTACTATTGAGTGTACATTTGTAAACCTAAACATTTGTAAGGTTAGATCGTTGTATAGGTTGGAGAATTAACCCGTATAACTCATTTTGAGAATGGGTTATGTGTGAACCCTAGTTTTTTCAGAGAATACCTCCTTATAGTGGAGGTGGGGTTTGGTATAGATCCCTACTAGTTTATTTCGTAATAAAAAGAGAAATACAAATAAGGGGGAAAAAGGCATACTATACCAAGGGGGACATAAAACCTAACCCTAGAGGTGACCATAGGCTTTACCCGATGAAATACATAAATGTAGTACTTACTAGTCCATTAATGATGCAAAACATCTAAATTTCAGACAAAGAATTTAGGGCAATTAAGATATTTCTTCGGTATCGAGGTTAGTGAATCTCATCATGATGTTTTTTTATCTCAACACAAATATATTCTTGATTTGTTGATTGATACTAGAATATTAGGGTGTAAGCCTATAGATAGTCCTATGGATGCTAACACAAAACTTGTAGTTGATCAAGGTGACTTATTATCAGATATCTTAGTCCTATGGATCCTAGTCATTGGGATACTATTATTCTAATTTTAAGATATCTTAAGAGTGCTTCTAGTCATGGTTTACTTTATCAAAATCATGTTCATGCTCAAATTGAAGGTTATACTGGTGCAAAGTGGGCCAGCTCTCCATTTGATAGAAGGTCCACTACTGGATATTTTTTATTTATTAGAGGTAATTTAGTATGTTGGGAAATCACCTCAAGATGCCCAGGTGGTGATCTTCCAAACACCCAAGTCTAGAGTGACTTGTAATGATCAAAAACAAAAACAGAAATCAAAGAAAAGAAATAACACAACAATTGTTATCGAGGTTTGGCAATAGCCTAAGTCCCCGTGAGTTCCTCTGAACTCTCTGCACTAAATCAGTGGTTCTTTACAGATATAGTAACCTCTATTCAAGAATCTCAATTTCTTGAAGAATGAAAGAAGAGAAAACAGAAAGTGATAAGGAACTATTACAAAGCCTTATACTACTCTCTCTCTAAACAACCAGCCTCTCTTGTTGAGATCTATTCTAGTGCCTCTCCAATGTTTTGTGTCATTGCACTCTCACACTTGCACTTGAATTCTCTTATATGATGATGATGTTGATAATCTCTCTTGATGTCTTGTGTTTGAGGCTAATGCGCTGATGAGAGTCATAAAATACATCTTTATAGTACTTAATTGTTAGCATTTTAGGGTTGATCAAGGTTAGAATTGCACTTTTATACCTTAACAACTCTAAAGTGTCATTTTTGGATCATTGATCTATTTTGATGCATTTTCAGGTACTTTAAGTTCAAAAGAGATGGAAAAGCTATCATTGTTTGAAGTACAATGACTCGATGAACACTGGAGTGAAGGTTCACAAGCACTTGGAAAGGAGTTTCACTAAATTGCCAAAATTGCCAGTACAGATCAATCATCTTTGCAAATGAAACTGTATTAATGCAAGAAGAACTAGGAGATTAGCCATATATACTTAGAAAGATCCGGAAGTCTATTTTCTGAAGAATTTATGGCTCGTCAAAACGATTTTCCTAGAGAAAGTTATGGCAGTTTTAGTAGACAAAGGTCAGTCCAGAACAGCACCAGCCAGCACCGTGGTGCCCAAAAACCTCCACATCTTGTCCAATAGCCAGCACCACGGTGCTCCACGGCCAGCACCACGGTGCCCAAAAGCTCACCCAGCCAAATTATGCCTAGCACCGCAGCGCCCATACAGCAGCACTGCAGCGCACACATGCTTTTTCTTCTCCGACCTCTGACCTAATTAGGATTTTAATGACTTTTTGAGCAATGCAGTGCCCAGAAACTCACCCAGTCAAATTATACCTAGCACCGCAGTGCCCATACAATAGCACTGCAGCGCGCACACGCTTTTTCTTCTCCGAACTTAGACCTAATTAGGATTTTAATGAATTTTTAAACCCTAAAACACCCTTGGACCTTGTGTATTATAAATAGACCACTTAGGGTTTGATATTATGATTATAAAAGACAATAGATTAGAGGCCAGAGGCTGGGGAAAACATCATGAAGGCTGCCACACTCTCCCCCATGGCCAACTAATCTCCAAGCATGGTGAAGGGATGAATCCCTATGTGTAGTTGTTCTTGTTTTCTAGTCTTGATTCATTGTAGTTTGGATTTATTATCATTAAACATTGTTATGATTTACTTTTTAATCTAATTAGAAGATTTTCTCTTAATCTAGTGATTGCATGCTTCTCCTAGATATAAGTCTAGTCATGCTCTTCTTATGTCAATCTGTTTGGATGTGATTGAGTCCGGTAGACTTCTCTTTTAGGTTTGTCCATTACTGTGATATTTTCATTAAAGATATATTGTCATTTTTTGATAAACTTATAGGATAGGTCATGTGTGCTTAATTCGAAAGAGCAATTCATATCAATTACATTAGGGTTTACTTATGCTTAATTGAATATTTGCTGATTGCCTGTTTGGGATGAGAAACTTTCAATCGTGATAAAAACAGTTGAATCAAGATTGGAATAAGGCAACGAACCTAGGGAGGATTCCCGAAACCTTGTTCTCGAACATAATCTATCTACACAATTTTCACACAACACTTTATTCTCTCACTTAATCTTTATCGTTTGTGTTAAGGTTCACGCCTTCTCTAGTAGTTAACTTGTTTCCCTGTGGAATCAACACCCCAAAGCTGTGCTACAACTACCGCGTTATATTTTGAGCGTAATCAAATTTTGGCACCGTTGCTAGGGAGACGCACTTACTTACAAGGAAGTTTTCAACTCTAAGACATGACGGTAGAAGAGTTGTAAATAGTTTTTTTCTTTCAGCAGTTTGTAAAGGCGGTAACTTCGTTCCCTCTTTTAGCTTGCTGCATTAATTTTTTTTATTATTATTTTATTTTATCTTACTTTATTCTTTCTTTTTATAGTATTTGTTTTCATTATTTTGTTACCTTGAATGCAAAGACATAGAGATGCTTTGGGTAGATTTGCTAGTAGGCCTGTACTAGAGTTAAAATTAAATTCCTTTCTAAATCCTTTATTTGATAGTCCATCTAGTCCCGAAGACATGAGCGAACATGAATATCAACCCCCTAGGACCCTTCAGGATTACCTCAACCCTACACGCACAGCCACACCATCATGCATTATATTTCCAGCCAACACCTGCCATCAAGATTTTAAAACAGAGATGATACAGTTACTCCCTACATTTCATGGCTTGGATAATGAAAACCCATATGTGTACATTAGAGAGTTTGAGGAAGTAGTTGCGACTTTTCATAGTCAAGATGAAACTCATGACATTATGAAACTTGAGTTTTTTCCTTTCGCTTTGAAGGATAGAACTAAGAGTTGGCTATACTCACTGAGACCACGATCTATTAGGTCGTGGACTAAGATGACTCAAATTTTCTTTAATAAATACTTTCCCCAACATAAAACCAATTCTTTAAAAAGACAAATCTCCACCTTTGCAAAAAAGGACAGTGAGACTTTGTATCAGTCTTGGGAGAGATTTAAGGAGTTATTGAGTATGTGCCCTCACCATGGGTATGAGAGTTGGCGCTTAGTGAGCTATTTTTATGAGGGACTTACACATAGAGAGCGCCAATTCGTAGAGATGATGTGTAATGGTGAGTTTTTAGAGAAAGATCCTGATGAGGCCACAGAGTACCTCAATGAGATTGCTGAAAAAGCTCACACTTAGACTGAGCCTAGTGCTACTGAAAGCACAAATAGGTCACAACCTATAGGGAACCCAAATAGTGGTAGAATTTACCATCTTAGGGAAGAGGATAACCTTAAGGCCAAGGTCGAGATGCTCATTAGGGAACTAAAGGTGTTAAAAACTAAGAGCTTAAAGCCAACACACATTGTTAATCATGCAAAGTTTTTTGAACCATGTTTTGTGTGTGGCGGGGTAGATCATCTCGCCCAAGAGTGCCCCACATTTGCTAAGATGAGAGGGATGTATGAGAAACAATGTAATGCCTTAGGCTTGTACAAGAAGCCTGTAGCACCATTCTCTGATACTTATAATCCGGGATGGCGAAATCACCCAAATTTTAGCTGGAAGTCTGAAAACCAGCAGCTTGCACAACCCTCTGCACCATGTCTTGAAACATATCATGCACCTGTATCTTCTAGGAGTTCTTTAAAAGACACTTTACATGCTTTTATTGAGGCACATGGGAAGACTAATCAAAGGCTTGAATCATTAATTGTGCAGGTTGTTGAAGAACATAAAGATTTAAAGAGCTAAGTGTCCAAGTTGATAAACTACTTGAGTGTGACTGAGCAAGGTAAGTTCCCTTCTCAAGCTCAGTCCATACCCCATGGTCAACACTTAGCACAAAGAATATAAAGGAGGTGAATGCCATTAAGACACTAAGTGGTAAGTTATTAGACATCCCAACAACGAAAAAATCAGAGGATGTGGATGAAACCCACCAAGCATACAGGATTGACTCATTCATGGAAAAGATCTAGCACCTTAATCCATTAGAGTCCACCCTCACCCATGGCTTCACAAGAGCATATCTCGAGCTAGAATTTACGGATGTTACTGATGACATCCTTAAGGCCTCTCCAAAGCATACAAGCACCGAATTTGGCAGTGAAGCAGTGGCTGGTGCATTCAACCCATATTTTTCAAAGAGGGAATAAAAGTGTATGGCTGAAGACGTAAAACTTAGCTCTCATGGGAGGCAACCCACAACATATCTTTTTATTTTTTCTATTTTTCATATTTTATATTTATTTTTCTTATTTATTATTATTATTTTGCTGTTTTCCAGTTTTACTTTTGTATTTCTTTTTCAGGGACAAATATATGAAGCAGTTCAAATGGTGGAGCCCAATTTTTAGCTCCTGTGCACCCTTGACTACAAAGGGAGTTTCCTTTAGTCTTTCTTTTACAGGTCAATGTAATTTTTAAGTTGGGGGTGGAGCAAATGAATCTCTTTGTTTCTATATTCTTTATTTCCATTCATTTTTTTCCTTTTTCCATTGAACTGTTTGGTGTCATTTTCCCTTTTTGTGTGTTTTCAGCATGTTTTGTGTTAGCCTTAAAGTTAATTCACATGTCAATGATATGAACTTGATTGAGATAGCATATAGCATTTAGAAGTAGTTAAATCTTGCTTTGGTTTGAGAATAATTTAAGTGTCAATCTTGATTTGGTTTGAGACTCTAGTGTGTGGTAAGATTGTATGATTAGTCTAAACATTTAGAGAAGTTTTATGTGTGATTGCTTTGTGAATACTTTTGTGGTCTCGACAAGCTCTAGAACTTATTTGATAATCACTTGAGGTGAATTCCTAGAATGCACATTACTTAGGATATGATATAGGCCATTTTTGGACCGTTTGAGCCTTTCAAACTTATCCTTGCTATATCTATCACTAGTCACCTGTTTGAGCCTTTTTCTTGAAAAAGAATTTGAGCCTTGTTTCTTTCGAAAACCCATTTACTTACCCTTATGAGCCTAAAAATATTTTATCCTGACCCTTCTTTTAAAAGAACTTAGTTATATACATTTGTTGAGAAAGCACTCAAGAGGAGTAAGGATGGAAATATGCAAAAGCATATTACTACCATAACCCAAGTACATTAAAGGAGATAAGTTAGGGGTTGTGGAAAAGAAAAAAAAATAATGAAAAAGGAGGTGAATGGTCTTATGTGCCAAAATAAAAAATAAAAAAAAAAGTGAATTATGGCAAAGAAAGAAGAAAAAAAGAAAAAAAAATGGCGATTTGTTGAAAGAAATGCTCGAAAAATGTTTGGAAGAGTTGGGTATTGAAGTAAGGTTATCTAGTGCTTAAAGAGTTGTGCTAAAAACTAAGAGATTAAGTTCTTTTACTTGTTGAATCCTTACCGTTCTTTCTTAACCCTTACCTTAGCCTAACGTTACAAGCTTAGTAAAGACCTATTGATCCAATGTAGTGTGATTCGAAAAGTGAGCCTATGGAGCTTGTTTTTGTGACTGATGTCACGAAATTTATGTTTTTAAAGGCCAAGACTTGTATTCATGATTGTTATGCATAAAATCATTCAGGTGTTCAGATTAATGGATTGTGGTAAGATGGATGTTTAGAGTTGATAACAATTTTAAGACTGATGTTTAGATTACTTTTGGACTTGGGTGAAATTTAATGATTCTATGTGCCGTATGTTATGTGTGATTTTTGAGACAAAAGTGAATCACTCTTGGTTTAACACTAACATTGCTTTAATTTGTTTTGATTCCCACCATAGCATTCATCTCTTGTTTTCGCTTAAATTGCTAGGGACTAGCAATAAGCTAGTTGGGGGTTATGATGAGAGTCATAAAATACATCTTTACAGTACTTAATTGTTAGCATTTTAGGGTTGATCTAGGTTTGAATTGCACTTTTATACCTTAACAACTCTAAAGTGTCATTCTTGGATCATTGATCTATTTTGATGCATTTCCAAGTACTTTAAGTTCAAAAGAGATGGAAAAGCTATCATTGCTTGAAGTACAATGACTCGATGAATACCGGAGTGAAGGTTCACAAGCACTTGGAAAGGAGTTTCACTAAATTGCCAAAATTTCCCATACCATCTTTGCAAATTAAACTGTATTGATGTAAGAAGAACCAGGAGATGTGCCATATATCCTTAGAAAGATCCAGAAGTCTATTTTCTGGAGAATTTTACAACTCATCAAAATGATTTTCCTAGAGAAAGTTATGGTAGTTTTAGTAGACAAATGTCAGTCCAAAACAGCACCAGCAAGCACCGCGGCCAGCACCGCACTGCCCAGAAACCTCCACATCTTGTCCAACAGACAGCACCATGATGCTCCTCAGCCAGCACCGCGGTGCCTAGAAGCTCGCCCAGCCAAATTATGCCTAGCACCACAGTGCCCATACAGCAGCACTGCAGCGCGCACAAGCTTTTTCTTCTCCGAGCTTTGACCTAATTAGGATTTTAATGACTTTTTAAACCCTAAAACACCCTTGGACCTTGTGTATTATAAATAGACGACTTTGGGTTTGATATTATGATTATAAAAGACAATTAATTAGAGGTCGGAGGCTAGAGAAAACATCATGAAGGCTGCCACACTCTCCCTCATGGCCAACTAATCTCTAAGCAAGGCGAAAGGATGAATCCCTAGTTGTAGTTGTTCTTATTTTTTAGTCTTGATTCATTATAGTTTGGATTTATTATCACTAAACATTGTTATGATTTACTTTTTAATCTAATTAAAAGATTTCCTCTTAATCCAGTGATTGCATGCTTCTCCTAGATATAAGTCTAGTCATGCTCTTCTTATGTCAATCTGTTTGGATGTGTTTGAGTCCGGTAGACTTATTTTTTAGGTTTGTCCATTACTGCGATATTGTCATTAAAGATATATTGTCGTTTCTTGATAAACCTATAGGATAGGTCATGTGTGCTTAATTTGAAAGAGCAATTCATATCAATTTCATTAGGTTTTACTTGTGCTTAATTGAATATTTGCCGATTGCCTGTTTGGGATGAGAAACTTGCAATCGATATAAAAACGATTGAATCAAGATTGGAATAAGGCAACGAACCTAGGGAGGATTCCCGAAACCTTGTTCTCGAACATAATCTATCTACACAATTTTCACACAACACTTTATTCTCTCACTTAATCTTTATCGTTTGTGTTAAGGTTCACGCCTTCTCTAGTAGTTAACTTGTTTCCCTGTGGAATCGACACCCCAAAGCTGTGCTATAACTACCGCGTTATACTTTGGGCGTAATCATGCACCAACTTCTTCATCCAATCTTTGAGATCAATTTGAACTCTTAGATCTCAAGAACCAAAGACTCATGGCTCTCTATGAATATGAGTGAACTTGTGTGTTTTAAGTATATCCCACACACTACTCAAAAGGTTGAAACATGAGTGCATCAGTGTGCCGGTGCCATAGCCCAGAAAAGGGCTGGCTGCAGTGCACACAGGGCTGCATTGCACCATTCTTCTTTAGTTGCTAGGCGCCGCGGCTTGGGGAGGCTGGGCCATGGCGCTGCCTGGAGGTTGAACTTCCTGGAGCTGCTGAAGGCCATGGCGCACAAGGCCGAGCTGCGGTGGACACCTCCAGACCTGATGCTGAATTTCTTCCCATTTAATCCTTAGATAAATACCAACAATCTCTACCTTTGTCTAAGAGATTAAACCTGAACCCATGTGCAAAGAAATAAGGATCCAAACTCATCTTGAGTCACCATATCAACCGACTCCAATCCTAAGAAGTCCAAGGCAATGATTGAACTTACTTAGAGGTACAACCTTGGTGCCTAAATCTGCAGGATTTTCCTCCATGGCCACCTTGTCCACATGAATGCATACTTCCATAACATTTTCCCAAATGAAATGATACCGAACATCCATATGCTTTGTCATCTCATGGAACACCGGATTCTTACATAAGTGCAACGCACTTTAGCTATCCGAATACACCATCACCTGCTCTTTCAGGACCTTCAACTCTTATAATAACCTTTTGCACCACATAGCTTCCTTTATGGCTTCCGTAGCCACTATGTACTCAGCCTCGGTCGTTGAGAGTGCTACCACCGGCTGCAACTGAGCCTTCCAACTTATACAACATCCATTTAAGTTGAAGAAGTAGGACGTAATCGATCTTCTTTTATCCTGGTCTGCTCCATAGTCTGAATCAGCATAACCCTCAAGACAGATGGACTTACCCCTCTTCTCATAAACCAGCCCCATATCTGGGCTTCCCTTCAAGTACCTCAGCAACCACTTCATCCTCAGCCAATGCCCCTTTTCGGGATTACTCATAAACCTGCTAAGAACACTTATTGCATGAGCAATGTTAGGTTTAGTGCTTACCATGGTGAACATAACTGAACCAACCGCACTAGAGTAAGGGACCTTCTTCATTTCCTTCTTCTCCACCTCTGATCTCGGACATTGATCGCTGGAGAACTTGAAATGACCAGCAAGTGAAACCTTCACTGGTTTGCTATCTTCTATAGAGAACTTAGATATCATCTTCTTTATGTAGGAAGTCTGAGAAATCTTCAATCTATTTCTCTCCCTTTCCTGGATTATGCTCATCCCAAGGATCTTCTGTGCATGGCCAAGATCCTTAATCTTAAACTCCAAACTGAGTTGAGACTTCAATTCTTCTACCATCTCCCTACTGTTCCCAACCAATAGCATATCATTGACATAGATGAGGATGATCACCATTTCCTCCACCTTGTACCCCTTGTAGTACAAGCATGAATCATAGTAGCTCCTCATGAAACCCAAGCTAGTTACAAAAGAATCGAACCACTTATTCCATTGTCGAGATGATTGCTTCGGGCCATAGAGAGATTTTTTTAATTGGCACACCAACTCTCCCTGCCTTCCTTCCTTATAACCTTTAAGTTGCCTCATATAGATGGTCTCATCAAGCTCTCCATGCAAGAATGTTGTCTTCACATCCATTTGCTCGATCTCCCAATCAAATTAGCCTCCTTTTGAGTGTCCTAAGCTTGGCCTTCATCAATGGGCTCTACCTGGTCTGAACCCTCTTGCCATCCTTGCTCTACCTGAACTGAATTTTCCTTAATGCTATGCTCCACAAATTCCGGACTGGTTTGCTCATTAGCCTCTACAGCGTTAGTTTTCTTTGAATAAGAAAATAACAATTCATTAAAAATAATATCCCTACTTATTATGAGTTTCATTCCTTTTGACTCTAAGGACCACAACCTATACCCCTTAACCCCATCACCATACCCTAGAAACACACATTTTCTAGACCTTGGGCTAAGTTTATCAGCCTTTTGATGTGCAAATGCAGCACATCCAAAAGTCCTAAGGTTGCTCAACTCAGGGGGTTTCCCACTCCACATCTCTTCGGTAGTCTTGAGCTCTAAAGCTCTAGAGTGTGATCTATTAACCAAGTATGCAGCAGTAGACACAGATTCCTCCTAAAAATATTTTGGTAAATCGGACCCAATTAAAATGCATCTAACCTTTTCCATAAGGGTCCTATTCATCCTCTCAGCAACTCCATTTTGCTGAGGTGTTTTTACAACCGTTCTATGTCTAAGAATCCCATTTAACTCACAAAAATTATAAAAATCTTGATCGCAAAATTCTAAGCCATTATCGGTTCGTAAAGCCTTAACTACCCTACCCGTTTGAGTCTCCAGCAACTTTTTCCACACCACAAATTTATTCAAAGAATCTGATTTATTTTTAAGCAAATAAACCCAAACCTTTCTTGAATAATCATCAATTAAAGACAGAAAGTAATGATTACCTCTTTGTGTTGGTGTTCTTGCTGGTCTCCAAAGGTCTGAATGAATGTAGTCAAGAATGCCCTTAGACTTGTGCAATCCGGTGTTGAAGTTGACCTGGTGTTGCTTCCCAAGAACACAACATTCACAGAAATTGAGTTTCTCTACTTTGTCACCACCAAGTAGACCATCTTTTCTGAGAACTTGCAAGCCCTTTTCGCTCATATGTCTCCAAGCGAGTGTGCCAAAGGATTGCCCTATCCATCTCAGCCATCAAGCTTGTTGCTTGATCCTTGATTTCTGTATCTTCGATCATCTCATAGAGACCATCCTTTATTGCTACTTTGATCACTATCAAAGATCCCTTGGTTACCTTGATCTTTCCTCCCTCTGCCTTGTATGTGTACCCCATGGAATCTAGCTGCCCCAATGAGATCAAATTCCTTTTCAAATCCGGAAGATACCTCATATTCCACAGCAACCTTGTGACTCCATCAAACATACTCAACTGGATGTCTCATATCCTGTCACTTGGCAAGAAGTATCATTCCTCAAGAAAACCTTTCCTTCATTGGTTTCCTGGAAATTCTTGAACCAATTCTGGTGAGGGCACATGTGATAAGTGCACCCAGAATCAAGATCCATTTCTCGCTGCCTTGCCTCCTGCTCACATTTGAGCACACAACAAGAACATTATCTAGTTGTTCTCCTTTGGCAACCGAAGCCTCTCCGTTGCTGGTATGGCTTCTTTCTCTCTCATCCTACATCTTTTTCTTGCAATCTTTCTTGAAATGACCCTCCTTATTGCAGTAGAAGCATCGTTTCCCTCCAAACTTTGGTTTAGAATGCGATCTCCTATGGCTCTGCCCTCTACCCTTTGATTTCTCCCGGTAGTTGCCATGTATGCTACTACCATTCCGAGTTGTTGGCCTTCCTCTAATGAACAACCCTTCTCCACTTGATACTTCCCTCATCTTGGCTTTGAAATCTTGAGCCCTTATAGCATTGATCACAATTTCCTTGGTTAGTGTATCTCTTCCATATTCAATTGCATTAATTAAACTTTCAAAACAATCAGAAAGAGAATTTAACAAAATAACAGTCAATTGTTCATCTGGGAACTTTTTACTACAACTAGCCAAATCTTGGACTAGTTTATTAAACACATCAATACTATCTTGCAACTCTTTATTAGGATTCATTTTAAAAGAAAAGATTCATTTAAGAAGATAAATCTTATAAGGGAGAGTTTTGGAAAGAAACAACTCATCTAGTTTCTTCCATATGACAGCTGGATCTTTCGAGTCTCCACACTCCCTTGTCACACTATCTGATATGTGCAAGAAAATGGTGTTGTATGCCATCTTCTTCATCTCAATCCGTTGGACCTCCGTGATACTTGCTGGAAAAGCATCATCTTCTCCAATAGCCAAGTCCACCTTCTGTTGCATAAGAACAACCTTGATCTTCCGCTTCCAAAAGGCAAAGTCTCCCTTTCCATCAAACTTCTCAACAATGAAGTTTAAACCCATCTTGCAGAGAAAATCTCAGATTTATGCAGCACCCATAATTACTTTCTAACTTCTTCTAAATCTCAAGAACACGATCAGAGATTGATCTCAATACCATTCTCGAATCACCCTCAAGAACACAACCAGATCTTGATCTTTACTTCGTTCTTGAATCACCCAAGAAGTTGATCTTTGATTCTTGGAGTCTTGCTCCGATACCTTCTATTCCAGCTCTGATACCCAGCTGTTCTTGGACCATAGCTTTGATACCACTGTTGGGAAATCACCTCGAGATGCCCAGGTGGTGATCTTCCAAAAACCCAATTCTAGAGTGACTTGTAATGATCAGAAACAGAAACATAAATCACAGAAAAGAAAGAACACAACAATTTTTATCGAGGTTCAGCAATAGCCTACGTCCCCGTGAGTTCCTTTGAACTCTCTGCACTAAATCAATGGTTCTTTATAGATACAATAACCTCTCTTCAAGAATCTCAAGTTATTGAAGAATGAAAAAAGAGAAAACATAAAGTGATAAGGAACTATTACAAAGCCCTTCTCCCCAATCTATACTACTCTCTCTCTAAACAACTAGCGTCTCTTGTTGAGATCTATTCTAGTGCCTCTCCTGTGTTTTCTATCTTTGCACTCTCACACTTGCACTTGAATTCTCTTGTATGATGATGATGTTGATAAATTCTCTTGATGTCTTGTGTTTGAGGCTAGGTGATCCCTTATATAGTGCACAAACTTCTTCATCCAATCTTTGAGATCAATCTCAACTTTTAGATCTCAAGATCCAAAGACTCATGGCTCTCTATGAATATGAGTGAACATGTGCATTTTAAGTATGTCCTACGTAACACTCAAAAGGCTGAAACATGAGTGCATCAGTGTGCCTAGCACCGCAGCCCAGAACAGAGCTAGCCGTGGCGCACACAGAGCTGAAATGCACCATTCTTCTTCAGTTGCTGGGCACCGCGGCATGGGGAGGCTAAGCTGCGGCATGGCCTGGAGACTGAACTTCCTAGAGCTACTGGAGGCCTCGGCGCACGAGGCTGGGCCACGACGCACACCTCTAGACCTGATGCTGAATTTCTTCCCGTTTAATCCTTAGAAAAATACCAACATAGTATCATGGAAATGTGTGAAGCAAACTGTGGTTACTAGGTCTAGTGTTGAATCCGAATATAGAGAAATGGCACATACTAGCTGTGAGATGGTTTGGCTAAAGTAGTTGTTAATAGAAATTAGGGTTAACCAGTCAAGTCCTATGAGCTTGGTATGTGACAATTAAGCAGCTATTCATATTGCAAATAATCTAGTGTTTCATGGGATAACTAAACATATTAAATTTGATTGTCATGTTGTTCAAGAAAAGCTTCTACAAATTTATTTACTAAACTATTAGATGGTTCTCGAGTTCGATTTATTTGTAACAAGTTGGGTGCATATGATATCTATGATCCAACTTGTGGGAGAGTGTTGAGAATCCTATTAGGATTCTTAATAAGTGTTCTAGTAGACTTGGATCATATCTAATTGTTGTGTTTTAGTCCTATTAGACTTAGTATTCATAAGTCTATATATTAGGTCAGTTGTATTCTTTTCATTCAATCAATAAGATAGAGAATTTCTTTTCAATTCTTAATTTCAATAGTAAACAAGAAATAAAATACTACCTTTATCATTTTAAACCCGAAGCACCTCCAACTCACAACAATCTGCATAGACAATGGCCTTATCTTTTCCGGAACGCGGCATGACCTCACTTGTCATTGTTAAAAGCTAGTTTGCAACTACTAGGTACCAAACCATGAGACTAGAAGAGATCTAAATGCTCATGCACATGACTATATTTAGATAATGAGTCAACTAATTGATTTCCCTCTCTAAAAGAATGATTGATACAAAAAAATAGATGGAAGTAGTGTTTTTATCTCTCGAATACAATAAGTTAAATTCCATGGAGTATTGCAAGAATTGTTTAAAATGTCCACCAGAACTTATGAATCACTCTCAATACAATGTATATGAATATTATGTCTTACCGTAAGATTAAGCCCATCAAGTAGTGCTCGAGCTTCTACCTATATGTTAGTATAGTTACCATAATAATTCGAATAAGCAAGAAGAATAAAGGAATGATTAGACATAAAAATATCACAACCCTCTCCTCTACTTGCCATAGCCGACCAATCACAATTTAACTCAACCTGACCTATATCAAAAGGATGCCATTTGATCCATCTACCACAATGAATTCGAATGTTGCACACAGAAAAATAGAGAGCTTACAAATACGTGATGCCATAGAAATTAGGAAAATACTCTAGCACAAAACCATTTTGAAGCTCCAAAATCCTGCCAAACACCTTGGCAATAATAACATTGGATGACATCAAGGAATCCACATAAATTTCCCCATTCCACCCAATATATAATTCCCAACATACCATATTGAGCACAATTATTCTAGTCAAACCCATCTGAGTAGAGACCGAAGCTTGATTAAGCCAAGCTGTTACAAAAGCCTAAACCAAGTTTAGTTGAACTACATTCAACCAAATACAAAAATAATTCTAAATCGTAGATGCTACTTCATTGTCAATAAATAAGTGTGAGCAATTTTACTTTTAACACCTTATAGAATACACATTTAGAAACTAGACTAATACCAAGGAATTATAAATTTTGGTCCATTGATAATCATTTATGTAACATCCTCCACACCAAACGTGTTATCTTTCTTGGGATCCAATTATTTCAAATCTTTTTTCGTGCTATATAAACATCAGACCCCACACTCTACACTTGTCCCAATATTCTTTAGTAGAAAATAACCTAGAAACTGAGTGATCCACATTAATTTAATTGGTTACCATTTGGATATTCTCAAGATCACTTGATAATAAGGGGAAAATCTTTAATACCCTACAATCTATCCGAGTTATGAAGAATCTCAGTTACTGAACTCTTTGAAAAATGAGGACATTCCACAAAAACGACTGCATTATGCCATCTAGAGGACCAAAAAGGAATATTACCTTTACTAATATTCCAATAAGTATTTCATAGAATTATCTTGATATGAGGGAGGATGGAACACTAGCAGTGAGAACTGTACCATGGAGTTGATAAGGACCCAAAAGGAGAACCATATTTGTGCCTCATAAACTCTACCTAAACCAAATTACCCTAAATAAATTTCTAAGTTAATTTTCCTTGAAGAGAATACATTGTTTCCTGCAAAGCTTTGATACTCAACCCACCTTCATTGTACGGCTTACACATAGTCTCCGAACACATCCAATGATGTTGGCTATAGGAATCATTGTTCCCAAAAAAACCAAAAAATTTATTTTCTACATTCTGAAGGTAAACTTGAGGCATATAAACCATAGCCAAGGTGTGAATTGGAACAGAGGTCAACACACTCTTAATGAGAATAAATTTACCTCCAGCAGATAATAATTTGGCTTTCCAATTTTCCAGCTTCTTCCAAATTTTCTCATCTAAGTATAGGAAATATCTCCCTAAACTTCTACCATTAAATAATGAAACCCTTAGATATTGAATGGGTAATAAGGAACAGGAAAAGAAAGTCCATCCCTTCATCAAAGTAACTCGAGTCTTGGTACATTTTTTACTAGCAATAATAGAGCTTTTATCCCAATTGACTCTCTGACTGGAAACCTCCTTATACATTTTCAATAAAATAGTGCACACATCCACCGACACTTTATGATTACGAGAGAAGACCTTTTTAGCTAGATCAAGTAATAGAGGACAGAGGGGATAACCTTGACGCAGACCCCTCGTCGAAGTTAAAAAAACAATGTTTTTTGCCATTGAGCATGACCGAATACTAGACATTACAAATGCCCCTATAAATCAAATAATATCAATATTCTGCAAAATCAAACTTCCTCAACACTCAAATCAAAAAAGCCGATTCCAAATTATCATATGCCTTAGACATGTAAATCTTGAAGAAAACATTTGATCCCGATATTTTTTTTTATCAATATCCTAAATTAACTCCTATGCCAACGCAATATTCTCGTGAATACTCTATCCCGACACAAAACCTGATTGTTCTTGAGATATCAAATCCGACAACAGAGAACAAAGAATTTTAGTCGGGATCCTTGGTGTTATCTTATACATGAAAGTACACAAGCTTATAAGATGCAAGTCTGTCAGAGTAACTTGATTCGTAACCTTAGGTAACATAATCAAATTTCTTGAAGTAAAAGATTTAGGCAGATGACCTCCTTTGAAGAAATCTTGCACAACATTCAGCATATCCACTATGATAATATTCTAGTATTTCCTAAAGAAAGAACTTGTAAATTTGTCCACCCTAGGAGCATTGTCTGGATTCAAACTGTGAACTACATTAAAAATTTCCTCAGATTCAGGAATTGCACATAAAGATTAGTTTTGATCTGCCGTAATTAGAGTTGGTACACACTGAAGGAGCTTATTAAGCAACACTTGAGAATTGGAAATTGAGAATAAATCGGCAAAATAGGAGTAAGTTGTCTCCCCCAGCTAGTTTTCATCTGTCTTTCATGTTATATCCTATAATTTCAACTTAAATTTTGACTATATCCTATTGTTTAAGATGAATATGATAGAAATTAGTGTTATGAACTCCTTCGAACGACCATTTTGCTCGGAATTTGTCCCTAACCATGGACTTTTCTCGATCCAACAAGCATTCCAAGTTCTTTTTAGCCTCCCAAACTCCAGATACATGGTCTGTGGAGCATGCAAGTTAAAGCTTACATTCCATTCTAATTAACTCATCTTAGGTTCTGTGAATTTTCTCCGTAACATTACCACATACTATCCAGCTCCAGCCTCTAATCTGTTTCTGGACTTGTTTTAACTTCTGATGAACAACAAGCATAAGTGGCTCACTGAAAACTTTCTCCCAATAATCTAAATAAACATAATAAAATTTTCATAGCCACACTAAGCTTTAAAGAACTATAAAGGCCTAGGCTTAGTGTAATAACCCATCCCAGGTTGGCCACCCCCGAGACGGTGTCGTCACATTTTGAAATCCCAGCACAACACATATATAAAACAATATAAATACATACATTGACTGAAAATATATATATAGACACACACACACACACACATCAAACTTCAACCCTCAACAGAGGAGTTACATTATCAATATCTTATATGAAACAATATTTACAACATAGTCAAGATGCATGAATATCTATTTTTTTTCTTTTCTTCTTCCTCCATTAGTCTGAGGATGCAGACCACGAGACATACATATAATAACTCAGTATGAATCTTAGCTTACAAATGTATATGTCTTGCTCGCTACCTAAAATTATTTAACAATGAGGAGTGAGCTTCACAAGCTCAGTGAGTTAAATTTACTAGAAATACTCGATTTGTATACTTCTAATTATATTCAATCATTGTTAAATCAACATAATTAATCATCTATCTCTTCTCACATACTAATTCAATTATTTGTCAATCTCTTAATAAATAAATTATCAGGTTATCCTCTTTCAATACATATATCTCATATATTTTATCAATTTATTATCATCATAAGGTTCACATCGTACAAACAATTGATCATATAATTCTTTAATATATCATCCTTTCTATTTATTTATCATTAAAGTTGTCTCATTATGACAGTCATCTGTATATCAATCATTTCATAATCAAAACTGATTCTTTAGCATCTTAGCCATCAATAATAAATATTTAAAGCAAATATAATGCATGAATTTAAATTGTATTTATTTCTTTCTCATCATATCATTTCATACTATCATATGGAAGCATCTTCCCATATGTCGACATGTTTCAGCAAGACCAGCTACATTTTTGGTCTTCTTAGCCAAACCAGTTGCTTCCCTAGTCTTCATTTTTACGCTTATGAGCAATAACATGCTAGCAAACATACATCAAAGCATTCAATTTAACTATCTCTTTCTCAAAATTATTATTTTTATCATATTTATTAAATTGTCTCCTCATATATCTTATCAAATTTTCAATCATATTTTTCAAAAATTACATATATTTCCTCAACATGTTTTTCAGTAATCCGTCATTTTTAAAATATAAATTCTTATATAATTAATTTTCAATATATTATTTAATTCCTAATCAATAAATCAATCAATTCTCATCCATAAAAGAAAATACATCATCCAATTATTATAATTCAACAATTTATTCAAATATCATAAATTTATATTTTTATTGGTCTCGATTACTAAAAGTAAATCTAACTCACCTCGTAGCACTTAAAGCTACAAGTGGATCACCTCATTGCCTTTCCTGCTCCTTTCAGCAATTTTATAGGATTGCTAATCACCAATATCTAACATAAACTTTTATAAATCTTACTATTTCATAACTTAATTCAAATAATATAATTATTTAGTTATGAGTCTTATTGAAAATTTACTTCAAATGTGATGAAATCTTGCTATTGTGATTGGATGGCTGTAATTATCTCTAATATTGAAGAAATTTTCTTTATAACTTTTTTCTAAGAATTTGAATTGAAGAAAGAAGAAACCAAACAGGAATTTGAAAGAAAATAATGTCTTTAAGCTTCAGAGACTTAAAAACTTTGCAAGATATTTTTTAATAAGAAAAAAATTAAAAAATCTAAATCTAATGATTATGTTCACGTGAACATAATCATCCCTTTAACCGTTTACCTCTTCATTTTTTTAAATATTATATATTTTTTTCTTTACCTTCACGTGAACATTTTCACTCTTGTCCCTTTTTATTTATTTATTTTTAACTTACCGTCACCGTTTCACCGCTTTCACGTGAAGCTTGCCTTCTTTAAATATAATTGACATATTTGCCATCGATTATTTATAGTTCTGCCATCATTTTAAATTTATTGTTTTGCCATTTTCCCTCTAAAAATCAATTTTTCATATTTTCTTCCATCCATAAATTTTATAAAAATTACAGGAAATTATAAAAAAAATTATATTTTCTTCCATAATTTTTTTAATTATTTTTCTCAACTTAAGTCCATATTTTTCTTTCAAAATCTTTCATTTTAACTTCAAATTTCGAATTTTTTCAGTACTTTTGTCTTAAAAAATTTCTAACTCTTTTCAACAAAATGATCAATATCATCTTTCAAATATTATTTCAAATCAATATTAAATCTTTCATGTATGGATTACTTAATTCAATATGATATTTTTAAAATTACTTCTTTACCTTTAGTTTATGAATACGAATATTATAATTCTACTCACCTTATAAAAATTTCGTCCCGGAAATTCTCTTACCTAACTCATGAAAAAACTAGGGGTACTCTTTCATCATTCTTGCCTCATGCTCCTAAGTAATTGCTTCAACATCTTTGTTCGGCCATAACAATTGAACTAAATGAATAACTTTATTGTGCAAGACTTGTTCCTTTCTGTCTAGAATTCTGACTAGTACTTGCATAAAGGTCAAATCTTTCTAAAGTTCTACAGCCTGACTCGGGATATTTTGGGATTCATCCTGTAAACACTTTCTCAAAAGTGAAACATGAAACAAATTGTGCATTTTCTTTAACTCCGAAGGCAAATCCAATCTACAGGCTACTAGTCTAACTCTTTCAATCACCTCATAGGGCCCCACAAATCTCGGACTCAATTTCCCTTTCTTTTTAAATCTCAATACACTCTTCCACTAAGATATCTTCAAATATACCTAGTCACCAACCTAAAACTCAAAATGTCGTCTTCTATTATCAGCATATCCTTTATGTCTGTTCTGTGCTGCTCTAAGGTTCTCTCTAACCAGTTTGACCCTCTCAGTAGTCAAACCTATCGTTTCTGAGCCAAATATCTTTTTTTTTCTCTAACCTCTTCCCAACATACTCGAGTTTTGCACCTTCACCAACCTGATATTAATGATTGTATGCAAACTCGATCAAAGGTAAATAAGCATCTCATCTCACTGAAAAATTCAATACATTTGCCCTCAACATATCCTCCAATATTTTGATGCTCCTCTCTGTCTACCCATCAGTTTGAGGATGAAAAGTTGTACAAAACTGCATCTGTGTACCCACAGCTTTCTAAAAAACCCTCCAAAATCTAGAAGTAAATCTAAAATCTCTATCTGATACAATGCTCAGAGGTACTCCATGTAATCTCATAATCTCCGTTATATACCACTCAACCAATTTTTCAAGACTCGAAGTAGTTTTAATAGGAAGGAAATGCGAAGACTTAGAAAGTACTTCCACTATAACCCATACAACATCATGACCTCTTTGAGTATGGGAAAAACCAGAAATAAAATCCATACTAACATTCTCCCATGGCCATTTAGGGACTAGAAGATGCCGTAATAAACCTGTCGGATGTCTATTCTCAGACTTTACCTACTGATAAATCACACATCTAGAATTATACTCAGCTACATCATTCTTCATCCCTGACCACCAATAATTCTATCTCCACCCACTATACATCTTATTATTATTACTCGAGTGCATAGAATACACAGAATCATGAGCCTCTCCTAGTATCTCCTTTCTCATCTCAACATCATTGCGAATACAAACTCTATATCCTAATACCACCATACTATCCTCTCTAATTCTAAACTCAGTCGACTTTCCACTCAATACTTCATGTTT
Source organism: Bretschneidera sinensis (assembly GCA_023935145.1). Taxonomy (NCBI): domain Eukaryota; kingdom Viridiplantae; phylum Streptophyta; class Magnoliopsida; order Brassicales; family Akaniaceae; genus Bretschneidera; species Bretschneidera sinensis. The sequence goes on from CM043702.1 coordinate 47,901,994, forward strand.
GATCTTCTCTATCTCTTCATCTCTACTCTGCATTTGTAACAAGAGATCAATAATAGAATATTGTACTACCAAATTTGCCATCAATACTCCTTTATCACTGGTACTCAACTGCATTCTCATTTCTCTCAATTCTACCATCAAGCTAATATCATGACTCCCAATAGCAGCTAATCTCCCTGTAGACTTTCTACTCAATGCATCAGCTACTACATTAGCCTTCTCTGGATGATAGTGAATTGTACAGTCACAATGACTAATCAACTCCATCCACCTCCTCTACCTGAAATTCAACTCTCTCTGTGTAGGTAAATGCGTCAAACTTTTATGATAAGTAAAAATTTCCTAAGTGGCTCCATATAAATGATGTTTCTAAATATTCAAAGAAGAAACTACGGCAACCAATTCTAAATCATGGATCGAGTAATTTCTCTCATAGTTCTTCAATTGCCTATAAGTATAAGCTATAACTCTCCCGTGTTGCATCAACACACATCCCAACCCCTGATGCGATGCACCACTATATACTATAAATCCTTCATCACCAGAAGAAAGCACTAATACCGGAGCAGTAGTCAACTTCTCTTTCAATAGCTGAAAACTCTTCACACATTCGTCTGACCACATAAACTTCACTTCCTTCCTGGTCAATCTGGTCAATGGTATAACAGTAATAGAAAAATTATGAATAAACCTTCTATAATAACCAGCCAACCCCAAAAAGCTTCTAATTTCAATCACACTAGTTGGTCTTTCCCAATTCAACAATGCCTCCACTTTCTATGGGTCAACTGCTATACAATCTCTTGACATAACATGTTCCAAGAAAGATATTTCATTCATTCAAAACTCACACGTAGAAAACTTTGCATACAATTTCTCTCTCCTCAGAATTTCCAAAACTATCTCTAAATGTCTCACATGCTCCTCTTCATTCATGGAATATACTAGAATATTATCAATATATATAATTATAAATCTATCCAAGAATGGTTTAAACACTTGATTCATTAGGTCCATAAATGCCACAAGACAATTAATCAACCTAAATAGCATCATAAGGAACTCATGATGGCCAAAATGTGTCATAAAAGCAGTCTTAAGCATGTCCTCCTCCTTTATCCTCAACTGATGATAGCTCAATCTCAGGTCTGTCTTAGAAAACATCCTAGCCCCCTGTAGCTGCTCGAATAAATCATCTATCCTAGGAAAATGATATTTATTTTTTATGGTGATCTTATTGAACTGTCTATAATCAATGCATAATGTCATTGTTCCATCATTTTTTCTCACAAACAATACAAGAGCTCCCCAAGGTGACATACTAGGTCGAATAAATTGTTTATCTAACAACTCCTAAAGCTGAACTTTCAATTCTCTCAAGTCAGGTGGTGCCATTATGTAAGGTGCTATAGATATAGGTGTTGATCCCAGAATCACATCAATAGAAAACTCAATCTCCCTGTTGGGAGGCAAACTAGACAACTCCTCAAGGAACACATCAAAAAAATCTTTCACTACTAAGATTTCTTCTAACTTCCTAATGTCCTTTCTAGAACCCACCATATATGCCAAATACCCCTCACAATCCTTCCTCAACCATCTACTAGTAATCAAGGCAAAAATAAGAAAGTTGGCATGTATCTTATGTTCTCCCTAAAAATTAAACTCCTTCTGTCTTGGTATCTTGTACACCACATTTGTCCTAAAATAATCTACCAAAGCATGATATGGAAATAACCAATTCATCCCCAAAATTAAATCAAAATATGTCATATCTAAAGGTAACAAATCAACTTCAAATTCTCGATCAGCCATACTAATCACAAAACCCCGATAAATAGTCCTGATAATAACCCTATCCCCAGTAGGAACCTCAACAATAACAACATGCATCAAAGATCTAACACAAGCATTAATAGATTTCATATAAACACTGGATGAAAACAATGGGTTGCACTAGGATCAATCAATAATCTAGCAGGTTTATTAAGAATAGATACCATACCCATAACAATATCAGGAGTACCCTGTGCATCATGTTGGATCAAGGCATAGACTATGCTGTCACTAGGCTGTAATTGACTACCACATCCCCTCTCAGCTACTGGTCCTCTGCCTCTGCCCTGCAAACTCCCTAATCCACCACATCTCTCCACTTGTTTTCTCCCAACACCTCCAGCACTTATCTTAAAAAAAAATTTCCCATTTGACAATCTACATTAATATGTCCTCCTTTACCACATACAAAGCACATTAGAGTAGGACAATTCCAAGATAGATGTCATATCTGAATAAATCTATAGCAAACTCTTATCTCTCGATCACATATAAGATTACTACTTCCCCTTGGTTGCATACTTACTCCTCTACCATAACTTCAAGTTCCCATAGCCTGTCTCCCAAATCTAGGAGTCCCACCAATATTACTCTAAGCTATAGAAGCAACAAATCTTACTTGCCTCTAACTCTGCATCATAATTCCCTATGACAAAGAACGACCCTTTTGGGGTGGTCTCCCACCCTTCACACTCATACTACTTCCACCTCTGGATCCTTGAAATTTAGACCTCTTCAGCCAATCCCTCTTATCTCTAAACTCCATCACATTTTTCTAAATCTGTAATGTTTTATCCACCATTATAGCATAATTCACAATACCCATATAAGAGAGTTTAGTTCAAATATCATAGTGTAATCAGTTTAAAAATCTCTTACATTTCTTCTCCAATGTATTTACTAACTCAGTTACAAACCCCAACAAGGCTATAAATCTCCTGTTGTGCTCAAAACATATCTGGAAAATATTTCACAAAGAACACATCCTTAAACTTACACCAAGTTAAAGGTTGGTCTCCCTGTGTACTTATAACGACCCATCCTGGGTTGGCCACCCCCGAGACGGTGTCATCACATTTTGAAAATCCCAGCACGACACATATATGCAACAATAAAAATTTATCAACTGCAAGTATTTACATTAAATCCTCAACCCTTAACAAGGGAGACACATCATTCATATCTCAGCTTAAACGTTATATACAACATAATATTCATGAATATTTACAAATGTTTTTTTTTCTCATTAGTTTGAGGATTGGACCATGTGGCTTACAGATAATGAATCTGTCTGAATCTCAGCTCACCAATTATCTATCTTGCCTATTGCTTGAAATCATTTAACATTGATGGATGAGATTCACAAGCCCAGTGAATTAAATTTACTAGAAGTATTCAATTTGCATAAATAGTCTTTTAATATTTAATCTTTTATATCTCATATAACTTAATAATAGCATTCTACTATCACTACACATGTTATAAGCCTCATTCTCTATCAATCTCTTCTTCTTATATATTTGTTCACCTTAAGACCATAAATTATATCTCATAATTTCCTTGTTATAAGGTTTACAGCATATAGTCTACCATTTAGATAGTTTTTATCATGTCATACTTCCATGTTTCTTTCTCACCATAACTGTCTCTTTGTGAGACTCATTAATCTATAAATAAATTTACAATAACAAACAACACATTAGCATTTCAGTAATACTATCAATATTTAAAACAGATGCAATGCATGAATTATTATTAGGGAACATTTTCCCATATGTTGACATGTTTTTATCTTAGACCGACTATCTTCCCAGTTCTTTTATTTTACTTACACCTGCTGCCCTCCCTGTTCTTTTATTTCAAACATATACTAGCTGTCACAGTTTTTCATTTAGACCCCTCCTCCCCGACTCTTTTATTTCATGCGTATGCATATGAGCAAATCTATAAAAACAAGCATGTATTCAAACATTCAATTTAGTTATCATGGTTTTTCTCATATTATTATTTGATCAATTTTACTAAATTCTTCTCCTCATATATCATGTCAATTTATCAATCATAACTCGTCAAGAATATCATTTATCACCTTCATTATTAAATCGACTCATTATTCCAATAATATTACTTCTCATATAGTAACTTTCCATATATCAATTATACCTATATACCCATCAAACAACTTTCATCTATCATCAAATCATAGGTTAATAATTTATTCAAATATTATCACTATATATTTCATATTTATCTTGGTTACTTAAAGTAAATCTAACTCACCACGTAGCACTTAGAGCTACCCGTGGATCACCTCCTTGTCTTTCATACTCCTCTCAGAAATTTCCCCCGGTTGCCAATCGTCAACACCTGACATAATATTTATGTTAAAATTTCTAATTTATTCTTCAATTCCTTCATAATTCACACCCTTCAAAAATTCCCACATTGAATTCTGGGAAATCTCATGTATTCTAAATTTCAAAAATAAACTTCATGTTATTACCTTCTGTCTTTCTTAGAGCTTCTCGTGACTCTCTATAAAATTTTCCCATAAACCCTTTTAAAATTTTACTCTTTCAATCTTTCTTTCGGTCCCTAAGTGTTTAAAGAAATACAGTAGTTTAGATTTGAGATTGAAGAAAACAAAACAGGATTTGGTAAAACTAATAAAACAATTAAATATAAATAATAAAATTACATGGCACCATTCACCGCTTTCCTTATCTCTGCTGTTCAACATGCAAAGAATTTCAATTTCTTTGGCAACACCTAGTCTAGGTGTTGCCACATCCCTTTTTTTAAAAAATGATTTGTTTTATAAAAATTAAATCTTTCGCATATACGTATTATTTTGACTCCATGTCATATTTATTAAATTACATCTTTACCCTTTCTTTACGAATACGGGTATTACAGTACTCAATCTACGCAGAATATCCTCTCACCATTGAGAAGCCTCACCAGCTTAAATGAAGCAATGACAACCTTCTGCCTATCTGTCACTATTAAGACTTCAAAATATTTCTCAACATGTTTAATCCACTGCTCAGCCTCAATAGGATTTACAGATCCTCTAAAAGACTAGGACTTATATTTAATAAATCTCATAACACAATGCCTTTGCATCTCATGTGCAAACACACCATCTCCCTCATAAACCTCTTGTCTCACCACATCATGTTATGTTCTAGCCTTTTCCTCTAGTCTCATTTGTCAATTATCAACACTTTTTTCTGATGCATTCATTCTCTCTATAGCACAATCAAGAACTTCTCTCAACTCATCTTTCCTAATATCAGATTCTCTTACACCTCTACTAGTACAAGTTGTACTAGCAACCTATTCCCTTGCATGAACCATAGACTCGACCTCAATCTTAGCTTCAGCTCTTCTAAATATAGGGGGTCTACCACGTCCTCTCTACTTCAGTACTCTACCTCTAGATCTAGCTCGTCCACGTGTCATCATCAGACTCTACATTAAAATATAATTTATTTAGATCTTCTACTTCTTTAAAGTTTTATACAGTCTACAGAATCATAAAAACCTAATGCTCTGATACCAAAATTGTAACAACCCATCCCGAGTTGGCCACCCTCGAAATTGTGTCGTTAGGTTTTGAAATCCCAGCACGACACATATATGCAACGATATAAATATATATATCAACTGAGTATACATACATATATATATATATACACACACACACATACACACATCAAATCTCAACCCTCAACAAAGGAGTTACATTATCAATATCCTATCAGAAACAATATATACAACATATTCAAGATGCACAAATATCTAAATTGTTTTCTTCTCTTCTTCTTCCATTAGTCTGAGGATGTGGACCACGAGACTTACAGATATTAACTCATCTGAATCTCAGCTTACAAATTTATCTGTTCTGCCCACTACCTAAAATTATTTAACTATGAGAAGTGAGCTTCATAAGCTCAGTGAATTAAATTTACTAGAAGTGCACGAGTTGTATACTTCTAGTTATATTCAATCATTATTAAATCAGTATAATTAATCATCTATCTCTTCTCACATACTAATTCAATTATTTGTCAATCTCTTAATAAATATATTATCAGACTATCCTCTTTTAATACATATATCTCATATTTTTTAGCAATTTAATATCATTATAAGGTTCACATCATACAAATAATTGATCATATAATTCTTTATTATATCATCATTTCTATTTATTTATCATCAAAGTTGTCTCATTATGAGACTCATCTATTTATCAATCATTTGATAATCAAGACTAATTGTTTAGCATCTCAGCCATCAATAATAAATATTTAAAACAAATATAGTGCATGAATTTACATTGTCTTTCTTTCTTTCTCATCAGATCATTTCATACTATCATCCGGGAATGTCTTCCCACATGTCGACATGTTTTAGCCAAACCAGCTACCTTTCTAGTCTTTTCAGCCGGACCAGTTGCCTTCCTAGTATTCCCTTTTATGCATATGAGTAATAACATGCAAGAAAGCATACATCAAAGCATTCAATTTAACTATCTTTATCTCAAAATTATTATTTTTATCATATTTATTAAATTGTCTCCTCATATATCATATCAATTTTTCAATCATATTTTTCAAGAATTTCATATATCTTCTCAGCATATTTTTGATTAATTTGTCCTTTTTAAAATATAAATTCTTATATAATTAATTTTCAACATATTATTTAATTCTTAATCAATAAATAAATCAATTATCATACATAAAAGAAAATACATCATCCAATCATTATAATTCAACAATTTATTCAAATATCATAAATTCATATTTTTATTGGTCATGATCAGTAAAAGTAAATCTAACTCACTGTGTAGCACTTAAAGCTACTTACGGATCACCTCATTGCCTTTTCTGCTCCTTTCAGCAGTTTCTTGGGATTGCTGATGTAACGACCCATCCCGGCTTGGCCATCCCCCGAGACAATGTCGTCACGTTTTGAAATCCCAACACGACACATATATGCAACAATATAAAAACATCAACTGAAATTATATACATACATAAATCCTCAACCCTCAACAGGGGAGTTACATTATTAAAATCCCAACTGAAACCATATATACTACATATTATGCATGAATATTTACAATAAAAAAAATCTTCCATTAGTGTAAGGATGTGGACCACGAGGCTTATCGATAATCACTCAGTCTGAATCACAGCTCACAAATCTATATGTCCTGCGCACTACCTGAAATTATTTGACAATGAGGAGTGAGCTTCACAAGCTCAGTGAATTAAATTTACTAGAAGTATTCGATTTGTATACTTCTAATCACATCTTATAATTCAATTGTTTCTAATTCACCAATATTAATCATCTATTTTTTCACATATAATAATTCAATCTATCTAATAACCTTCCAATATTAATTCATATATTATCTCATATAATTCAACAATAACATTATATTATCACTACTCATATCATGATTCCAACCATTTATCAATCTCTTCTTAAATTAATCATTAGACATATTAATTTTTCTTCTCATATATTTAATCATCTTGAGATTATCAACTCAACATTAATTATTTACCTTGTTATGAGGTTCACAACATATAATCAATCAATCAAATAATTTTTATCATATCATATTTTCATATTTCTTTCTCATCATATATGTCTTTCTATAAGACTCATTTGTCTATCAATAATTTCACAATCAAGACTGATACTTTAGCATCTCAATCAATAATAATCAATAATTAAAACAAATGTAATGCACGAATTTAAATTATCTTTCTTTCTTTCTCATTAGATCATTTCATATTATCATATGGGAACGTCTTCCCACATTTCGACATGTTTTAGCTAGACCAGCTTCCTTCTTGGTCTTTTCAGCTAGACCAGCTGCCTTCTTTATTTTTTTTTAGTTAGACCAATTGTCTTCCTAATCTTTTTAGCTAGACCAACTGCTTTCCTGGTCTTTTTTTTTTTTTTAGCTAGATCAGTTTCCTTCATGGTCTTTTCTTTTATGCATATGAGCAATACTATTCAAGCAAGCATACATTAAAACATTCAATTCAATTATCTAGCTTTTTCTCAAAATTATTATTTTTAGCATATTTATTAAATTTTCTCCTCATTTATCATATCAACTTTTCTTTCATATTTTTTTGAAATTTTATATAACTTTTCAACACATTTTTCATTTATTCATATAATTAATATTCAACATATTATTAAATCCATAATCAATAAACCAAATCAATTATCATACTTATAAAAAAATACATCGTTAAATCATTATAATTCAATCGTTTATTCAAATATTAAATTCATATTTTTATTAGCTTCGATTATGAAAAGTAAATATAACTCACCACATAGCACTTAAATCTACATGTGGATCACCTCCATGTCTTTTCTGCTCCTTTCAACAATTTCTTGAGATTACTAATCACCAACACCTTAAATATGATGAAGTCTTGCTATTGTAATTGAATGACTGTACTATCTCTAATATTAAAGAAATTTTTTTTATAATTGTTTTCTAAGAAATTTGAATTGAAGAAAGAAGAAAACCAAACGGGATTTGGTAAAAATTAACAAAACCTAAACAAAACTTAACTGTTTATACCAAAACTGTTTAACACCTGCCACCACTTATTTTCTAAATGGTTAGTTGTCAAACATGCAATCCTTGCATGTTTTGTAACCTACACCAGGACTAAGTGTCCAAGTGTATAACCACTCTTTTTTTTTTCCTTGTTGCAGCAAAGGTTACAGCTGGACTTTGGTTTTTTTTTTTTTCTTTCTTTCTTTTTTCTTTTCGGTCTCCTTGTGACACCAAACGTCCAGGTGTCTTGTTTTTTCAAAAGAATTATTTTATTCAATAGTAAATATTTCATATATATATATATATATATATATTATTTTAATTTTATTTCATATCTATCAAATTACTTCTTTACCCTTACTTTAAGAACATGGGTATTACAATTCTACTCACCTTATAAAAATTTCGTCTCCGAAATTTTCTTACCTAACTCATGAAAAAACTGGGGGTACTCTTTCCTCATTCTTGCCTCATGCTCCCAAGTAATTTCTTCAACATCTTTGTTTGGCCATAATACTTGAATCAAAGGAATAACTTGCAGAAAGTTCAAATCTTCCTGAAGTTCTACAGCCTAATTCAGAATACTATGGGATTCATTATGTAAACATTTTCTCAAAAGTGAAACATGAAACACAATGTGTAATTGCTTTATCTCCGGAGGTAAATCCAATCCATATGCTATTGGTCTAACTCTTTCAATCACCTCATAGGGCCCCACAAATCTCGGACTCAACTTCCCTTTCTTTTTAAATCTCAATGCACCCTTCCACTGAGATATCTTCAAATATACCCAGTCACTAATCTAAAACTCAAAAGGTCATCTTCTATTATTAGCATATCCTTTATGTCTGTTCTGTGCTGCTCTAAGGTTCTCTCTAACTAGTTTGAACCTCACAGTAGTCAAACCTATCATTTCTGAACCAAATATCTTTTTTTCCTCAACCTCTTCCCAACATACTCGAGTTTTGCACCTTCTACCATATAAAGCCTCAAATAGTGCCATCCCAATACTCGCTTGATACTGATGATTGTATGCAAACTCGATCAAAGGTAAATAAGCATCCTAGCTCACTAAAAAAGTCAATACACTTGCCCTCAGCATATCCTCCAGTATTATGATGATCCTCTCTATCTTCCCATCAGTTTGAGGATGAAAAGTTGTACTAAACTGCATCTGTGTACCCATAGCTTTCTAAAAAAAACCCTCCAAAATCTAGAAGTAAATCTAAAATCTATATTTGATAAAATGCTAAAAGGTACTCCATGTAATCTTGTCAGGAATTTGTCTAAGAATTAAACGGTTAGAAGAATGAAGCTTTAGCAGCATCAAATGAAGCTTGGCGCCTTAGCACAAGTGGTGTGCGCTGTGGCCACCAGCAGTCAGGAGACAAACCTTCAGGTGTGCGTCGCAGCATAGCCTCCCCTACACCACGACCGGCAGAGAGTCGGCTTCCCATCACTTGAAGTGCGTCGTGGCCTCCCCTGTTCTGCACCGCGGCTCAAAGCCACCTGATACATGTTTTCAGTCTCATTCTCTTGGTGTGTGGGACTTGGTTAAAATGCACAGGATTACTTAGACCTCTTGGAGGGCCATGATTGTTTGGTTATCAAGATTTAAGGGTTGAGATTGACTTCAAGATTGGTTAAAGAAGTTATTGCTCTATATAAAGGGTCATCTAGGAGCAATAACAACATAACAAACAAGAGAGACATAAGAGTGCAAAGTCACAAGTGTCAAGAATAAACACAAGAAAAGGTCTCATTCCAAAGTGGCTGGTGTTGAGAGTGATAGGCTCTCAAATCTTCAGAGGTGTTTCTAGTGAGAGAGAGTAGTCAAGATTGGGGATTCAAGGACTTTGTAATTGGCATTTTCTTGGGGAAAATTCCAGGGAAACACTTAGTTCTTATCTTTTTCTTTTCTCATATTTCATTCATCAAGAATAGGAGAGTTCTTGAGGAGGTGTTGCTATAATTGTAAGAACTCCATTGATTTAGTGCAGAGAGCTCGGAGGAGCTCACGAGGACGTAAGCATTTACCGAACCTCGATAACAATTGCTTATGTTTTCTCTTTTATGGTTTGATTCTTGTTTTAGTACAAATCATTCTGGATTTAAGGGTTTAGAAAGATCACAACCTGAGATTCTTGCAAAGGTGATTTTCCAACAGTGGTATCAGAGTTACAATAGTGGTATTAGAGCAAGGCTCCAAGAATCAAAGGAAACTTCTTGGGTGATTCAAGAATGGTGTTTGGATCAAGATCTGATTGGGTTCTTGAGGTTCAAGAATGGTGTTGGAATCAAGATTTGATCTGGTTATTAAGGTTTAGAAGTTAGAAAGCAATTGTCGGTGCTGCATAAATCTTAGGATTTTCTTCGCAAAATGGGTTCAAACTTTATTGTTGAGAAGCTTGATGGAAAGGGAGAATTTACCCATTGGAAGCAGAAAATCAAGGCAGTTCTTATGCAACAAAAGGTGGACTTGGCTATTGGAGAAGATGATGATTTTTCAGCAAGTATCACGGAGCTCCAGCGGAATGAGATGAAGAAGATGGCATACAACCCCATCTTTCTGCACATGCCAGATAGTGTGACAAGGGAGTATGGAGACTCGGAAGATCCAGCTATCATTTGGAAGAAACTAGATGAGTTATTTCTTACCAAGACTCTCCCTAATATGATTTATCTTCTGAAACGTATCTTTGGTTTTAAAATGGAACCTAATAAAGAGTTGCAAGATAATCTTGATATGTTTAATAAACTAGTTCAAGATTTGACTAGTTATAGTATAACATTCCCGGATGAACAATTGGTTGTTATATTGTCGAATTCTCTTCTTGATTGTTTTGAAAGCTTGATTAATGCTATTAAATATGGAAGGGATACACTAACCAAAGAAATTGTGATTAATGCTATAAGGGCTCATGATTTCAAAGCCAAGATGAGGGAAGGATCAAGTAGAGAAGGTCTGTTCATTAGAGGAAGACCTGCAACTCGGAATGGCAGCAGTATCTATGATAACTACCGGGACAAACCAAAGGGTAGAGGGTAGAGCCATGGAAGATCGCATTCTAAAACGAAGTTTTGAGGAAAGCAATGCTACTACTGCAATAAAGAGGGTCATTTCAAGAATGATTGCAAGAAGATGATAAGGGATGAGAAAGGAAGAGGTCATACCAATAATGGAGAGGCTTTGATTGCAAAGGGAGAACAGCAAGATGATGATTTTCTTGTTGTGTGTTCAAATGTGAGCAAGAGGCAAGGCAGAGAGAAATGGATCTTGGATTCCTGGTGCACTTATCACATCTGCCCTCACCGGGATTGGCTCAAGAAATTCAAGGATACTTCTTGCCAAGTGAGGGGGATAAGAGACATCAAATTGAGGATGTTTGATGGAATTACAAGGCTGCTGTGGAATATGAGATATCTTTCGGATTTGAGAAGAATTTTGATTTCATTGGCGCAGCTAGATTCTATGGGGTACACATACAAAGCAGAGGGATGAAAGATCAAGGTAACTAAGGGATCTTTGATAGTGATTAAAGTAGCAATAAAGGATGGTTTCTATGAGATGATAGGAGACACAAACATCAAGGATCAAGCAGCAAGCAGTAAGCTTGATGGTTAAGATGGATAAGATGGTTCTTTGGCACAATCGCTTGGGACACATAAGCCAAAATGGCCTGCAAGTTCTCAGCAAGAATGGTTTACTTGATGGTGATAGGTAGAGAAAATTGATTTCCACGAATGTTGTGTTCTTGGGAAGCAACATCGGGTCAGCTTCAACACCGAAGTGCCCAAGTCTAAGGGTATTCTTAACTACATTCATGCCGATCTTTGGGGACCAGCAAGAACACCAACACAAGGAGGTAATCTTTACTTTCTTTCTTTAATTGATGATTATTCTAGAAAGGTTTGGGTTTATTTGTTTAAAAATAAATCAGATGCTATGAATAAGTTTGTGGTGTGGAAAAAATTGCTGGAAACTCAAACAGGTAAGGTAGTTAAGGTTTTAAGAACCAATAATGGCTTAGAATTTTACAATCAGGATTTTGACAAATTTTGTGAGTTAAATGGGATTCTAAGACATAGAACGGTTGTGAAAACCCCTCAGCAAAATGGAGTTGCTGAGAGGATGAATAGGACCCTTATGGAAAAAGTTAGGTGCATGATTATTGGTTCCGGGTTAACCAAATATTTTTGGGGGGAAGCTGTGTCTACTACTGCGTATTTGGTTAATAGATCACGCTTTAGAGCTTTGGATCTTAAGACTCCCAAGGAGATGTGGAGTGGAAAAACCCTTGAGTTAAGTAACCTTAGGACTTTTGGGTGTGCTGCGTATGCACATCAAAAGGATGATAAACTTAGCCCAAGATCTAGAAAGTGTGTGTTTATAGGATATGATGAAGGGGTTAAGGGGTATAGGTTATGGTCCTTAGAGCCAAAAGGAACTAAACTCATAATAAATAGGGATGTCATTTTTAATGAGCATTTATTTCCCTATTTGGATAAAACTAACCCTACAGGGGAAAGTGAGCAAACTAGTCCGATTTATGTGGAGCGTAGCATCAAAGAAAATTCAGTTCAGGTAGAGTAAGGAAGGCAAGAGCGTTCAGACTAGATAGAGCCCATTGATGAAGGCCAAGCTCAGGACACTCAAGAGGAGGCTGAACTAGAAGGGGATGATGTAGCAAATCAGAATGATTATTAGCTCATAAGGGACTGGGAAAAGAGGCTGGTCAGACCACCTTTGAGATATGGTTTTGCGGATGCTAATGTAACAGCTCTTTATTTAGAAGGAGGGAGTGAACCAAAAACTTATATTGATTCCATGGGATGTAAAGATTCGTCAAGATGGAAGCTAGCTATAGAGGAGGAAATGCATTCTTTGAGGAAAAACAACTATTGGGAATTGGTGCCGAAACCAGAAAAACAGAGAGTTATGGATTGTAAGTGGATTTATAAGATCAAAGAAGGGAACACTCTAGGGGATAAAGTCTGGTATAAGGCTAGGCTAGTGGCGAAAGGGTTCACACAAAGAGAAGGCATAAATTTCACTGAAATATTCTCACTAGTTGTTAAATACAAGACGATAAGGATAGTGTTAGCTATGGTGGTCCAATTTAATTGGGAGATCGAGCAAATTGATATGAAGACGGCATTCTTACATGGAGAGCTTGATGAGACCATCTACACGAGGCAACCTGAAGGCTATGAGGAAGGAAGGCAGGGAGATTTGGTGTGCCAATTAAAGAAATCTCTCTATGGCCTGAAGCAATCACCTCGCAATGGAATAAGAGGTTTGATTCCTTTGTAACTAGCTTGGGATTCATGAGGAGCTACTATGATTCGTGCTTGTACTACAAAGGTCACAAGGAGGAGGAAATGGTGATTATCCTCATCTATGTTGATGATATGCTATTGGTTGGTAATAGCAAGGAGAGGATAGAAAAGTTGAAGTCTCAACTCAATTCAGAGTTTGAGATGAAGGATCTTAGTCATGCATAAAAGATCCTTGGGATGAGTATAATCCGAGAAAGGGAGAGAAACAGGTTGAAGGTTTCTTAGTCTTTCGACATAGAAAAAATAATATATAAGTTTTCTATGGAAGATAGCAAACCAGTAAAGCTTCCTCTTGCTGGTCATTTCAAGTTCTCCAGCGATCAATGTCCTAGAATAGATAAGGAGAAGAAAGAAATGGAAAAGGTCCCTTACTCTAGTGCGGTTGGATTAGTCATGTTCATGATGGTAAGCACTAGACTCGACATTGCTCATGCCATTAGTATTCTCAGCAGGTTTATGAGTAATATTGGAAAAGAGCATTGGCTTGGGATGAAGTGGTTGCTGAGGTATTTGAAGGGAAGCTCAGATGTCGGGCTTGTATACGAGAAAAGGGGTAAGTCCATCTGGTTAAAAGGTTATGTTGATTCGGACTACAGAGCAGACCGGGATAAGAGAAGACCGATTACCTCATACTTCTTTAACTTAAATTGATGTTGTATAAGTTGGAAGGCTAGATTGCAGCCGGTGGTAGCACTCTCAACAACCGAGGCAGAGTACATAGCAGCAACGGAAGCGATTAAGGAAGCTATATGGTGTAAAGGGTTGTTGGAAGAGTTAAAGGCCCTAAGAGAGCAGGTGGTGGTGTATTCGGATAGCCAAAGTGCATTGCATTTGTTTAAGAATCCAGTGTTCCATGAGAGGACTAAGCATATGGATGTTCGGTATCATTTCATTCGGGAAAATGTTACGGAAGGATGCATTCATGTGGACAAAGTGGCCACGGAAGAAAATCCTACAGATTTAGGCACTAAAGTTCTACCTCTAAGTAAGTTCAATCATTGCCTTAGACTTCATAGGATTGGAGTCAGATGATTTGGTGACTTGATGAGAGTCATAAAATTCATTTTAACATAACTTAATTGTTTGCATTTTAGGGTTGATCTAGGTTTTAATTGCACTTTTATACGTTAACAACTCTAAAGTATCATTCTTGGATCATTGATCTATTTCGGTGCATTTTCAAGTACTTTAAGTTCAAAAGAGGAGGAAAAGTTATCATTGCTTGAAGCATAAAGACTCAAGGCATACCAAAGTGAAGGCATGGTTGTGGAAGGACAAATGAAGAGAAATCAAGTCTTGAGTATGTGCGCTGCGGCCTGAAAATATCTAAGCCTCGGCCTCCAGAGCCAAGCCAAAAGAACAAGAAAGGAGCTTCAGTGAGTGCTGCAACCTGGACCAGGCAGGGCCGTAGCCTCCAAAAAGTGAGGAAACTAAAGACCAGGCAGAGCTGCGGCACAAGGAAGTAAGAGCCGCGGCGCGCACATGATCACCTTCTCCGAGTTATGACCTAATTAGGACGTTTGTTTAAAACCCTAAAACACCCTTAGACCTTTTGTATTATAAATAGATCACTTAGGGTTTGAGAAGAGAACAATCATTAAGGTTGGAAAACACAAGAAGGCTGCCACACTCTTCATCAAAGTGTTCAAGCATGAACGCCATGGCCAACTAATCTCCAAGCAAGGCGAAGAGATGAATCTCTAGGTGTAGTTGTTCTTATTTCCTCTATTGATTCAGTTGTAATTATGATTTATTGTCAAAACATTGTTATGATTTACTCTTTAATTTAATTAGAAGATTTTCTCTTAATCTGGTGATTATATCTTTCTCCTCGATATAAGTCTAATCATGCTCTTCTTATGCCAAGATTGTTTGGATGTGATTGAGTCCAGTAGATTTATCTTTTAGGTTTGTCCATTACTGTAATATTTTCAATAAAATATATTTTCATTTCTTGATAAATCTATAGGATAGGTCATGTGTGCTTAAATCAGAAGTAAAGAGTAATTCATATCAATTACATTAGGGTTTACATATGCTTTGATTGAATATTTGCCGATTGCCTATTTGGGATGTAAAACTTGCAATTGAGATAAAAACAACTTAATCAAGATTGGAATAAGGCAACGAACCTAGGGTGGATTCTTAGAACCTTGTTCTTCCTTTATTATATTCTTCAATCTATTGACACAATTTCCTTCACACAATTTCATTATCAAACTTAGATTTACTCATTTGGATTTTATCGTTTCGTATTAAAGTTTACATTTTCTCTTGTAGTTCGCTTTTCCTTGTGGGATCGACACCTCAGCTATACACAATAACCTCGTGTTAGTTTGAGCATAATCAAATTTTGGTGCCGTTGCTGAGGAAAACACGCTTACATACAAGGAAGATTGTCAACTTTAAGACAAAACGGTACTATTGTTCCTTTCTTTAAGTTTTTGATTTTCTAATTTCTTTTATTTGTTCTGTTTTATTTATTTCATTTTAACTCATTTGGTATATGCTTAGACCAAGAGATTCATGAGGTAGATTTATTAAAGGAGCCGAAGTAGAGCTACCCTTTCCTTCCACGTCCGTTAGTGAAACCTCACCTAGATCAAACCCTAGTGTACATATTCCGCTTATGGATCCGGTCTATTCACCTTGACCACACCACAATGGTATGTTCTTATTTATTTTTCTTTTGTTTATTTTGTTTTTAATTAAGTTCATTTCAATTTTAATTTTTAGTTCTTTTTTTAGTTTGATTTAATCTAATTTTTACTTTAACATTTATTTTTATTTTGCTAATACTTTTATTTGGCACACAAACAAGTTTTTTTCTAAAAAATCAGGAGCCCGTGCGCTTAGGCCTAGCCCACAGCGGCTTGGCCCACGGCACTAGGCCCAGGTCATACCACCATGCACACCAGCTCGCACCTAGGCCATACACTTTGCACACTGCAGCGCAAAGTGTGCTCGCACACATGCCCCTTAGCCCAAGCCGCGACGCCCACAAGAGCAAGCCGCGGCGCCCACTCATGCCCTGCACATTTTAACCCAAAAATTACAGCTCTCTTCTTCATTTCTCTTTGAGAATACACAGCACACCTCACTCTCTCTCATCCTCTCTCCAAGCCCTCACTTACCCACTCATTTTTGCTCAAAATTTCTTGATTCTAACATCATTTCTTGAAGGATTAACACTAATATTGCAGATTTTATTAGAAATTTCTCCAAAAAGCTTGGTACTAAGAGAATTTTGGGTTCATCAAGAAAACTTCAAGTTGGTGGGTACTCATTCTTCTCTCCACTTTTGGGCATCAAGTAAGACCAATTTCTTCTCTTTGTTGTTCATTTGTGCTATTTGGGTCGTTGATTTTGAATTAGTTCTATTATTCTGTAAATTTGAGTCAAATGGCCCCTAAAACCAAGAGACCAAGTGGGAAACAACCTCAAGAGTATAATGAGAGCAAATTTGTTAGTTTTGAGGCTAGTGAGAGATATGTTAGGATGATGCACACTAGAAAACCTAATCCTGAGAGAGGATTCAATATCGTAGAGAAGGGGAACCCAACCTTGTTTAGAATGATTATTGATAGGCATTAGAGTACATTTACTAGACAACCATCTCATTCCCTCACAAATGTGGTTAAGAATTCTATGCTAATGCAGACGAACATAGGAATGGTAAGGTGAGGGTGAGGGGCAAAACAGTTTCTTTTAGCAGCACATCTATAAATAGATTCTATGGGCTACCTGACATAGAAAATAGTGAGTATATTGCATATACGTCTAATATTAATTATGAAGAGATTTGCAATACTCTTTGTATTTCAAGCACTACATGGAAAATGATGAGTGATACCCCTATAACCTTGCCCGATACTTCTCTGACTGTCAATGCTCGAGCTTGGAAATATTTTGTATGTCAGAGATTGATGCCTGCCACGCACTATAGTGACCTTACTATTGAGAGAGCTATTCTAATTTATGCCATTTTGATAGGCATGACTATTGATGTGGGCCAGATCATATTTAATTCTATCATATACACTATACAACAAAAGCTTATATTGTATTTCCCTTCCTTAATTACCCAATTATGCATCCAAGCCAGAGTCCAGTACAGTCCTGATGAGGACGCCCAGCAACCAAAGAAGCCCATCGATGATAGCATGCTCACTCTGATTAAAGCCTCAAGGCTGCCAGTTCCGGGAGAGAGAGTAGCGATTGCTGTCCTTCCTCCCCCTAGGCATTTCATTGTTGCAGAATGCCTTGAGCGTTCAGAGATTCGTTTTGACGAGCATTAGAAATTCTTGCATGATCGATTTGATCATCAAGAACGATTATTGGCTAGGCAAGCTGATTATCAGGCGGGAGTATACTCTTCTTTCGGTCAGATGTACCAACACCTTGCCTTCGCTACTGGTTGTGACATGGATAACTTTCCCACTTTGCCACCCTATCTGGGTTCGTCTTTTGATCCAACTCCAGAGGAAGGTGATGAGAATGAAGAGAATGAAGAGGAGGATGAAGACATAGAAGATTAGTTTGGGTTATATCTTTTTTGTTCCCTTTTATTTTATTTTTTTCTTATTATTATCGGATAATTGTACTAACATTTGTTGTGTCTTTCTTTTTATTATTTTATTTTGTTTTTCTTACTTTATTTTAGTTTTTATTTATTTCCATTTCATGTGTTAACCTAACATACAGTGGGAATCTTAATGTTACACCGCAATTGCTTTCTTTTTGTTCGTTTTGTTCTATGTTATAGATCGAAATTTCAGCAAGAAGCACGGCATGCAAATCAAATGGTGGTGCACAATTTTCAGCTTCTATATTGGAAATCACCTAAGTAAGATGCCCAGGTGGTGATCTTCTAAATACCCAATTCTTGATTGACTTGTAGAAATAATTTCAGTAATCGAACACAAGAACAGAAAATCAAAGAAAGAAAAGAAGACAAGCAATTGTTGTCGAGGTTCGGCAATGTGCCTACGTCCCCGTGAGTTCCTCCGAACTCTCTGCACTAATCAATGGTTCTTACAAAGTTACAGCAATCCCCTTCAAGAACCCACAATGGTCTTGAAGAAACAAGAAGAAAAGAAAGGAGATTACAACTCACTCTATATACTACTCTCTCTTGTTTACAACCAGCCTAACAAAGAGTCCCTCTTGTGTTTGTCACTCTTACATAATTCTCTCTAAGTGTTTACAATTGATCTCATAATGTCACATCAATCTCATGTGTTGTTCTATCTTATCTTATCTTGTGTGAAAAGTGAGGCTTGAGAACCCATTTTATAGCCTTTCATTTCTTGGACAAGCTTGTCAATCAATCTCACCCCTTTGATATTGATTTCCTTAAAATCCTAGCCCTTCATTTATCTCCAAGTTATGTTGTGCATATTGATCTTGTGCACACATATTTTGGAGTGCCTTGAAGCCTCCTATATGCTTGCAAAGGAGTGTGCCTAGCGTTGCGCAGCTCAGCAGGGTGCGGTGCGCCGTTAGGGTAGAGTGCGCTGGTGGAGCTTTTGGAGGGTGTGCCACTGCCTGCTGTGTGGTGTGCCCCTCACCCAGTCTTGGAAAATGCCTCTCTAGAAGGTGCACTACCTGGTGTGAGCGGTGCACTGCACACTGGTGCTGTGTCTTCTTGCTTCAGCTGCTATGCACACTAGTTTCTGCCTAGGTGCAGAAGTGCGCACACTAGTGTGCATGATCTTCCCATGTTCCAAATTGATGCACACACATGTGTGAAACCTTCTACCTTGCTAAAATTTGATATTCCATAATTTTTTTAGACTTTAAGCAAATTAGGCCATGGATGAACCTGCTTGAACCTTAGACAAATAACAACAATCTCTACCTTTGTTTAAGTGTTCTAAAAACCTGAACCATTGTGCAGAAAGCTTCAGGATCCAAACTCATCTAGAGTCTCCAATTAACCAACTCCAATCCTAAGTAATTCAAGGCAATGATTGAACTTGCTTAGAGGTAGAACTTTAGTACCCAAGTCAGTAGGATTTTCTTCCGTGGCAACCTTGTCCACATGGATGCATCCTTTCGTAACATTTTCCCGAATGAAATGGTACCGAACATCCATATGCTTCGTCCTCTCATGGAACACTAGATTTTTACATAAGTGCCACATACTTTGGCTATCCAAATACACTAAAACCTACTCTTTTAGGACCTCCCACTCGTCCAACAAACCTTTGCACCCTATAGCCTCCTTTATGGCTTCCGTAGCCGCTATGCATTCTGCCCCGGTTGTTATGAGTGCTACCATTGGCTGCTACTGAGCCTTCAAATACCTCAGTAACCTCTTTATCCCAAACTAATGCTTCTTTTCAGGATTACTCACAAATTTGCTGAGAACACCCATTGCCTAAGAAACCCTCAACCGGTTTCTCTCTTTTTCTTGGATTCTACACATCCCAAGGATCTTTTCTGTAAGGCTGAGATCTTTCCTCTCGAACTCCTCTCTGAGTTGAGATGTAAACCTTTTCATCCTCTTCCTACTGTTCCAAACCAATAGCCCATCAATGACATAGGTGAGGATACTCACAATTTTTTCCACCTTGTGTCCAGGTGAGAAAGTTTCTGTGACACTTATGTCTTCTCTTCTTGTGAACCCATTCACCACCATTCTAGCTTTGTCCTAGACTTCATCCCCTGGAGGGTACCCTTCTTTGATCTTGTAAGTGCACTTACATTCCACAACTCTCTGATTTCCTGGAATTTTTATCAATTCCCAAAAGTTGTTCTTCCTCAAAGAATCCATTTCTTCCTCCATAGCTAGCTGCCACTTTGATGAATCCCTACATTCCATGGCATCCGTGTAAGTTTTTGGTTCAACCTCTCCTTCTATCCAAGGAGCTGCTACATTAGCATCCGCAAACCCATATCTCAAGGGTGGTCTAACCACTCTCCTTTCTTGGTTTAGTGTGAGCTAGTAGTCATTTACTGCATCAACAACTTCTTGTTCAGCCTCTCCTTCTTGAGTTTCTTGAGCTTCTTGGCCTTCATCCATGGGCTCTACCTGGTCCGAACCCTCTTGCCTCATCTGCTCTACCTGAACTGAGTTCTCCTTGATGCGATGCTCCACAACTTCTAGTTTGGTTTGCTCACTAGCCCCTATAGGGTTAGTTTTCTCCAAGTAGGGAAATAACAATTCATTAAAAATAATATCCCTATTTACAATCAGTTTCATGCCCTTATTTTCTAAGGACCACAACCTATATCCCTTAACCCCATCACCATATCCTAGAAATACACATTTTCTAGATCTTGGGTTAAGTTTATCCTCCTTTTGATGTGCATATGTAGCACAACCAAAAGTCTTAAGGTTGTTTAATTCAGGGGGTTTTCCACTCCATATCTCCATGGGAGTCTTGAGCTCTAAAGCTCTAGAGGGTGATCTATTTACCAAGTATGCAGCTGTAGCCACAGCTTCTCCCCAAAAATATTTTGGTAAACCATATCCATTTAACATACACCTAACCTTCTCCATAAGAGTTCTATTCATTCTTTCAGCAAGTCCATTTTGCTGAGGGGTTTTCACAACCGTCCTATGTCTTAGAATGCCATTTAACCTATAGAATTAATCAAGTTCTTGGTTAAAAATTTCTAAGCCATTATCGATTCTTATCCCCTTAACTACTTTAACCATTTGAGTCTCAACCAGCCCTTTCTACACCACTAACTTATTCAAGGCATCTGATTTATTTCTAACCAAATAAACCCACACTCTTCTTGAATAATCATCAATTAAAGACAGAAAGTAAATGTTATCTCCCTGTGTTGGTGTCCTTGTTGGTCCCCAAAGGTCCGCATGAATGTAGTCAAGAATCCCTTTAGATTTGTCCACTCTGGTGTTGAAGCTGACCCGATGTTGCTTCCCAAGAATGCAACTCTCATAGAAATCAAGTTCCTCTACTTTGTCTCCACCAAGTAGGCCATCATTGCTAAGAACTTCCAGGCCCTCTTCGCTCATATGTCCCAAGCGAGTATGCCAAAGGGCTACCTTGTCCATCTCAACCATCAAGCTTGCTGCTTAATCATTGATTTTTGTCTCTCCGATCATCTCATAGAGTCCATCGCTTCTTGCTGCCTTGATCACTACCAAAGATCCCTTGGCCACTTTGATCTTTCCTCCCTTTACTTTGCATGTGTATCCTATGGAATCCAGCTGCCCTAATGAGATCAAATTTCTCTTTAAATCTGGAACATATCTCACATTTTCCAGTAGCCTTGTGACTCCATCAAACATCCTCAATTAGATGTCTCCAATCCCTCTCACTTGGCAAGAATTATCATTCCCCAAGAAGACCCTTCCATCATTAATCTCTTTGAAATTCTTGAACTATTTCTTGTGAGGGTACATATGATAAGTGCACCCGGTATCCAATATCCATTTCCCGCTGCCTTCTTACCCCTTTCTCATATCTGAGCACACAACAAGAACATCATCACCTTGCTGTTCTTCCATGGCAACCGAAGCCTCTCCATTATTGGTATGGCTTCTCCTCTCATCCCATAACCTCTTCTTGCAATCTTTCTTGAAATGGCCCTCTTTGTTGCAGTAGAAGCATCTCTTTCCTCCTCTAAGTCTTGTCTTGGAATGAGATCTCCCATGGTTCTACCCTCTACCTCTTGGTTTCTCCCAGTAGTTGCTATGGTTGCTACTGCCATTCCGAGTTGTTGGCCTTCCTCTTACGAACAGCCCATCACCAGTTGATGTCTCCTTCATCTTAGCCTTGAAATCATGTGCCTTTATGGCATTGATCACAATCTCCTTTGTCAAAGTATCCCTTCCATACTCAATGGCATTAATCAAGTTATCAAAGCAATCAGGAAGAGAATTTAACAAAATAATAGCCAATTTTTCATCCGGAAAAATAATGCTACAGCTATTCAAATCTTGAACTAGCTTTTAAAGACATCAAGATTATCTTGCAACTCTTTACTAGGATCCATTTTAAAAGCAAAGATTCTTTTAAGAAGATAAATCTTGTTAGGGAGAGTTTTAGTAAAAACAACTCATCTAGTTTCTTCCATATGACAGCAGGATCCTCCGAGTCTTTGCACTCCCTTGTGACACTATCCGACATGTGCAAGAAAATGGTGCTACAAGCCGTCTTCTTCATCTTGGTCCGCTGGTCCTCCATGACACTTGCTGGAAAAGCATCATCTTCTCCAATGGCCAAGTCCACTTTCTGTACCCGCCTTGATCTTCCGCTTCCAAAGAGCAAAGTCTCCCTTTCCATCAAACTTCTCTACACAGAAATATGAAACCATCTTTTGTGGACAAGATCCAAGATTTATGCACTACCCACAAATGCTTTCTTCAACCTCAAGAATGCAAATCAAAGATGGATTTTAACACCGTTCTTGCATCAACTTTCAAGAACACGACCAGATCTTGATCTTTACACCATTCTTGAATCACCCAAGAAGTTAATCTTTGATTCTTGGAGTCTTGGCTCCGTACCTTCTACTTTTTACTTCGATGACCAACTGTGCAGCTCTGATTCTACTGACCAAAGCTCTGATACTACTGTTGGAAATCACCTAAGTAAGATGCCCAGGTGGTGATCTTCCAAACACCCAAGTCTTGAGTGACTTGTAGAAAGAATTTCAGCAATCGAACACAAGAACAGAAAATCAAAGAAAGAAAAGAAGACAAGCAATTGTTGTCGAGGTTCGACAATGTGCCTTTGTCCCCGTGAGTTCCTCCGAACTCTCTGCACTAATCAATGGTTCTTACAAAGTTACAACAATCCCCTTGAAGAACCCACAATGGTCTTGAAGAAACAAGAAGAAAAGAAAGGAGATTACAACTCACTCTCTATACTACTCTCTCTTGTTTACAACCAGCCTAACAAAGAGTCCCTCTTGTGTTTGTCACTCTTACAAAATTCTCTCTAAGTGTTTACAATTGATCTCACAATGTCACATCAATCTCATGTGTTGTTCTATCTTATATTATCTTGTGTGAAAAGTGAGGCTTGAGAACCTCTTTTATAGCCTTTTATTTCTTGGACAATCTTGTGAATCAATCTCACCCCTTTGATCTTGATTTCCTTGAAATCCTAACTGTTCATTTATCTCCAAGTTATGCTGTGCATTTTGGCCTTGTGCGCACTGGCTTTAGAGTGCCTTGAAGCCTCCTATATGCTTGCAAAGGAGTGTGCCTAGCGGTACGGTGCGCCGCTAGGGTAGAGTGCGCTGGTGGAGCTTCTGGACAGTGCGCCAGTGGCCTGCTGTGTGGCACACCCCTCACCCAGTCCTAGAACATGCCTCTCTAGAAGGCGCACTGCCTGGTGTGAATGGCGTGCCGCACAATGGTGCTGTGCCTTATTGCTTCAGCTACTGTGCAGACTAGTTTCTGCCTAGGTGCAGAAGAGCACACACTAGTGCGCATGGTCTTCCCATGCTCTAAATTGATGCACACACATGTGTGCAACCTTCTAACTTGCTGAAATTTTATATCCCATAATTGGTTTGGATTTTAACCAATTTTAAACCATGGATGAACCTGCTTAAACCTTAGACAAATAACAACATTCTGTGCACTTTTTCTTACAAAGGGAGTTTCTTTTACCTTTTCTTTCACATTGAGGCCAATGCAATTTTTAAGTTGGTGGTGGTGGAAACATATTTCATTTTTTTCCATTGAGCTGCTTAGTGACATTTTCCCTTTTTGTTTGTTCTTAGCATGCTTTGTGTTAAGCCTTAGAGTTAATTCACGTGTCAATGATATGAACTTAATTGAGATAGTATATAGCATTTAGAAGAAATTAAATCTTGCTTCAGTTTGAGAATGATTTAAGTGTCAATCTTCATTTGGTTCGAGACTCTAGTTTACGGTAAGATTGTATGCTCTTATAAAAAAAATGGTTGAAAGAGTTGGGTGTTGAAGTAAGGTTATCCAGTGCTTAAAAGAATGTTGTGTTTAAAACTAAGAGATTAAGTTCTTTTATTGATTGAAACCTTCCCGTTCTTTCTTAACCTTTACCTTAGCTTAACGCTACAAGCTTATTAAAGACCTATTGATCCAATATAGTATGACTTTTCTACAATAGTGGAGAGTGATTTGAAAAATAAGCCTATGGAGCTTGATTTGTGATTGATGTCACGCAATTTATTATGTTTTTAGAGGCCAAGACTTGTATTCATGAAAGTTATGCATAAAATCATCCGGGTGTTCGGATTAATGGATTATGGTAAGATAAATGTTAAGAGTCGATAACAATTTTAAGATTGATGTTTGGATTACTTTTGGACTTGGGTAATATTTAATGATTCTATGTGCTATGTGTTATGTGTGATTTATGAGAAAAAAAAGTGAATTACTCCTAGTTTAACACTAACATTGCTTTACTTTGTTTTGATTCCTACCATAGAATTCATCTCTTGTTTTCGCTTGAATTGCTAGGGACTAGCAATAAGCTAGTTGGGGGTTGTGATGAGACTCATAAAATGAATCTTAATTGTTAGCATTTTAGGGTTGATCTAGGTTTTAATTGCACTTTAATACGTTAACAACTCTAAAGTGTCATTCTTGGATCATTGATCTATTTCGGTGCATTTTCAGGTACTTTAAGTTCAAAAGAGGAGGAAAAGTTATCGTTGCTTGAAGCACAAAGACTCAAGGCATACCGGAGTGAAGGCATGGTTGTGAAAGGACAAATGAATTGAAATCTTCCTCGGGTTGAAGTTCGAGGTCCATTTAAGCATACAGTAAAGAGAATTAGCTACTTGGTGATTCCAATGAGACCAAGCAGTAACAAGATCCTCCTCTGAGGCCAATCGGATGACAACTTGTCGTTGATCAATACACCTAAAATTGGATCATGGTGTAATTTCTAAGCTATAATGTGTTTCTTAATCTGACTCATCGTAGACATGCCTGAGTAAAATTTCATAACAAAAATAGTTGCAAAAGCTGAAACAGCTTCTCAAAATTTTATAGGTGAAAGAATGAAAGTCAGTTCACTGTTAACCTTTGCAGTTAGATTACTGATCAAGGTTAATGTAGGGAGGATAATTTTGGTAGCTTTTGGGCCACTAGCATAGGGTTTTCTATGCCTTACAAGATGTTAGCATATGATATTGTAGGTAAAATAGGTTGTTTAGTCTAGTTTGATGTAGGTGGCTATTTTTGTGGGTTGGCCAAATATGGAATTGATTTGGGAGGTTAGGAAGATGAGGGATGTGCGGTTGTTGAGTTATGACCCGTCTTGCAAGGGGAAATGATGCGTAACAACCATGTAGCAGTGTAGCACAAAACAACAAGCATGAAAGTAAGGTGTGGTTCAGGTGGCGCGGCTACGGGTGAATAGTGTGATGTGGGCTACAGGGCAGAGGTGGGTGACTGAGTTGAGTTTAGGCTAGGTTTGTAAGTAGCAAGAAAAATTAAGGCTAGGGTTTGAGCATGGCAGAATTTTTAGGGCTATGATTTTATGAGCGTTGTAGTGTTTAGGTTAGAGCAAAGTGTAGCTCATTAATTCAAATCCTTATAAGAGAAAGAATTGGTGTAACTATTGCAAGTGTTTATGTGTTAAACACTTTAGAGAAATTTTATTTGAAAGAGAATATTGTAAAGGCTTGGGCAACACCTTGGAAGTTTCTTGTTTGATATAGTGGAAACCTTCAAGGAAAATCATTGAAGAGAGTGGACGTAGGGTCAGAGAGATTCTGATATTACCGAACCACTATAAACTGAGTTTGAACTTTTTTCTCCCTTGCTTCCTTAATTTCCAACAATTAAATATTTATTGCTTGATTTCATATTTGTGTGAACTTGTTTGCTTTTTGTAAGAAAATTTTAAAACACAATTCACCCCTCTTATATTACATCTTAGTTAACAATTGGTATCAGAGCTTAGTTCTCATTAATTGGCTTAAAATCCTTGAGTATATCCTATAGCATCTAATAGTATAACGAAGGTCACTCTTATACTAGGCCCTCTTTGTTTAATGGAACTAATTATAACTATTGCAAAAATAAAACGAAATGTTTTATAGAAAGTCAAGATTATACCTTGTGGAGAATAATTGAAGATGGACCTAGAATTCCTACGAAAAAGATAAAAGACAAAAAAAAGCAGAAATTTTATTTCCTACTAAACAAGAATTTGATGATCATTATTATAGAATAATGTCTTTGAATAGTAGAGCTATAAGTATGCTTCATTGTGCCTTAGATATAAATTAGTACAATAAAATTTTTGCTTGTTCTTCTGCTAAGGAAATTTGGAACAAACTTCAAATTACATATGAAGGTACCAATGAAGTGAATAAATTACATATGAAGGTACCAATGGAGTGATGATGAAGAGGACATTTCAGATGAAGAAATTAACAATCAAGAGATTGTCAATCTTTGCTTGATGGAAATTGGTGATGAGGTAACCAACTCTTCCTTAACTAATGGCCTTGATAATGAAAATGCAAATGAAGAATTAATAGAGGCTATAAATGAATTACATGAAGAATTAAAGAAATTTGATGCTAAAAAATATTTCTCTCAAAACTGAAGTTTTATAAGGTACGTAGTAATGATCACAGTGTTCCCTTGAAAAAGGCTAGGAAGCCCAAGAATTCAAATGTCAATTCTTATAGTAGAAATTCTTATGCCAATGCTAGGAATAGATATTCAAGAAGTACATATGCTCATATGTATACTCATTCTAGAAATGCAAATACAAGGTATGCTCATTCAAGAAATTCATATACTAGGAATGCATGTCATAGAACTATTATTCATATTCTATAAACAATATGTATTAACATAACTCTTATAATGCTAGAAACATGTATTCTAGAAATGCAATATATTCACATCCAAGGAATGATAGATTTGTGTATTCTAGATATCTTAGAAATTAGCATAATTATTAATATAGAACCGCGCGTCATCCATTTCATTACAATTATGGAAAAGTTATAAAATTAAAAAGGTATGGGTTCCTAAAGGATTTGTATTTTCAAGGACTAACCCGGAAGGACCTAAGAAATTTTAGGTACCTAAAAGTTCCATTATGTATCCTTGTGGGAAGCATAAGTGTCTTCACACAAAGATAGAAGGTCACCATTGCTACCTTGATAGCAAATGATCAAGGCATATGACCGGTGATCAAAGCATCTTTGTGGAGTTGACTCTAAAGGATGGCAGACATGTCACCATTGGAGATAACATCAAGATGAAGATCATTAGACATGGAAAAGTTTGTAAAAATTCTTTAAGCATTGTTCATGTTTTACTTGTGCAAAGTCTTAAGAATAATTTACTTAGCATTAGTCAATTATGTGATAAAGGTAATAGAGTCATATTTGAATCTTTTTTATTGTCTTATAATAGACATCAGGAGTAAGAAGATCATACTTGTTAGCCAAAGATATGAAAATGTCTGTATAGTTGATCTCAAATCTTTGCCTTCGAAAAATGAAAAGTGTTTTTCAGCTTTTTGTGAAAATTCATGGTTATAGCAAGAAGGCTTAGCCATGTGAGCATGGATTTAATCAAAATTCTTTCTAAAAAAATTTTGGTTGTTGGTCTTCCTAGAATTAAATTTGAAAAAGAAAAGGCTTGCGATGCTTGTCAAATGGGAAAACAAACTATAATCTCTTTTAAATCCAAAAATGTGGTTTCAACTTCTAAACCTTTAAAGCTTTTGCACATGGAATTGTTTGGTCCAATAAGTGCTATTAGTCTAGGTAGCCATCAATATACTCTTTTTATTTTAGGTGACTATTCTAGATATACATTTCTTATCTTTATAACTTATATGGATAAAGCTTTTAAAACTTTTGTAAAAATGTTTAAAATGAAAAAGACTACTATTTCTAGCATAATAAATGATCATAGAAAAAGATTTTGAAAACGAAAGCTTTTCAAAAATTGTAATGATCATGCCATTGGTCACAATTTTGCAACTCCTAGAACCCCTTAACAAAAGGGTGTTGTTGAAAGGAAAAATAGAGTTCTATAAGAAATTGGTTGAACTCTACTTTGTGAAAATAGTTTGCCAAAATACTTTTGGGAGGAAGCTATAAATATCGCTTGCTATGTTTTAAACATAGTTTTAATTAGGCTTATACTCAAGAAAACTCAGTATGAACTATGGAAGGGTATAAAGCCTAATATTTCTTACTTTCATTCTTTTGGTTGCAAAACCTTGAATAATAATAAAGCTAACTTAGGTAAATTTGATTTTAAAACCGATGAAGAAATTTTCTTGGTTTATTCAACCACTAACAAAGCTTATAGTGTCTTTAACAAAAGAAATCTAGTGGTTGAATAATTCGATCATGTTATTTTTAATGAAACTAACCTTCTTTGTAGTAGAAGAGTTTTCCTTGATGATGATATATGTTTCACGCCAAGAGCGGAGACCACCATTCCCATTTTTGACCCCAAGGAGAATCAACCTCAAATGAATCAAGGGGAAGATGTATTTAGGCTTGATCAACCATCAACAAAAACATGATCTTCCTAAATATTAAAGGTATATGAATTATCACCCAATCGATCAAATGATTAGTGATCCTTCATAAAGGGTAAGAACTCACTATCTTATTAGAAATGTATGCAATTATGTTGTTTTCTTGTCTCAAATTGAACCTAAGACCTTTTGTTGGTATTTGTCTAAGGTTTAAACAAGGTTGGAAGAGGTTCAACATTTGTCATTGGTGCCTCAGCACACTAGGTGTGCACCTCAGCACACAGTAAGGCAAAAAGGTCCAGCACCAGTGTGTGCCATGGCCCAGCTCTTTCCTGACCATGGTACCCAGCATGGAGGAGGCCCAGCACTAGGTGTGCGCCGTGGCTCAGACTCCCCTAGGCTGCAGCGCCTAGAAAGGTGATAAGAGGAGATGCTTCAGCCCTTCTTCAAGCCACGGCTTGGAGGCACACTGACGCACACTGATTCAACAATTCGAAGGGTGCGTGAGGCATGTTTAAAATGCATAGCTTTACCAAGGATTGATGAAGGGCTATGGTTAATTGGTCATCAAGATCTAAGGGAGGATATTAACCCTCAAGATTGGTCAAGAAGTTGGTGCACTATATAAAGGGTCACCTAGTTTCAATCTAAAACATATAACACATTGTGACATACAAGTGATCATCATACAAGAGAGTTAAAGTGCAAGTGTGAGAGTGCAAAGACACAAAACACTAAGAGGCACTAGAATAGATCTCAAAAGAAAGGCTGATTGTAAAGAGAGAAGTAGTATAGATTGTGGGTAGAGTGCTTTTGTAATAGTTCTATCACTTTCTTTCTTCTCTTCTTGTTCTTCAAGAACCTATGAGTTCTTGGAAGGGTGTTGCTGATTGTAAAGAACTCCATTGATAAGATAGTGCAGAGATCTCACAGGAGCTCACAGGGATGTAGTCATATTGTCGAACCTCGTCAACAAATTGCTTGTGTTCTTTTCTTTCTTGCTTTGATTGGTTGCTGTCTCTTTTCTTTATACAAGTCACTCTAGACTTGGGTATTTGGAAGATCACCTCCTAGGCATCATCTAAAGTTGTTTCCCAATAGTGGCATCAGAGCCGGAGGAGCTTTGGACAACCGGGTATCAAAGCAAGAACAGAAGGTATCGGAGCAAGACTCCAAGAATTCAAAGAACAAACTTCTTGGCTTATTCAAGAACGGAGTAAAGATCAAGATCAGATTGTGTTCTTGAGGGTGATTCAAGAATGGCACTGAGATTAATCTTCGATCGTGTTCTTGAGGTTTAGAAGAAGTTGGAAAGCATTTGTGGGTGCTGCACGAATCTAGGATCATCTCTGCAAGATGGGTTCAAATTTTGTTGTTCAGAATTTTGATGGAAAGGGAGATTTTTCCTTGTGGAAGTGGAAGATCAAGGCTGTTCTTATGCAACAGAAGGCGGACTTGGCTATTGGAGAAGATGATGCTTTTCCAGCAAGTGTCATGGAGGACCAGCGGATTGAGATGAAGAAGATGGCATACAACACCATCTTCCCACACATGTCAGATAGTGTCACAAGGGAGTGCAGAGACTCGAAAGATACTGCTGTCATTTGGAAGAGACTAGATGAGTTATTTCTTACCAAAACTCTTCCTAACAAGATTTATCTTCTTAAAAGAATCTTTGCTTTTAAAATGGATCCTAATAAAGAGTTGCAAGATAATCTTGATGTCTTTAATAAACTAGTTCAAATATTTGGCTAGTTGTAGTATTAAATTCCCGGATGAACAATTGGCTATTATGTTATTAAATTCTCTTTCTGATTATTTTGATAGTTTAAGTAATGCAATTGAATATGGAAGAGATACACTAACCAAAGAAATTATGGTCAATGCTATAAAGGCTCATGATTTCAAAGCCAAGAGTAGGGAGGCATCAAGTGGGGAAGGGCTATTTGTATGAGGAAGACTAGCAACTCGAAATGGTAGTTGCAACCATGGCAACTACCCGGAGAAATCAAAGGGTAGAGGCAGAGCCACAGGAGAGCACGTTCCAAACCAAGATTTGGAGGAAAGATGTGCTTCTACTACAATAAGGAGGGTCACTTTAAGAAAGATTGCAAGAAGAGGTTCTGGGATGAGAGAGGGAGAAGCTATACCAACAATGGAGAGGCTTCGGTTGCCAAAGGAGAACTGCAAGATGATGTTCTTGTTGTGTACTCAAATGTGAGCAGGAGGCAAGGCAACGAGAAATGGATTTTGGATTTCAAGTGCACTTATCACATGTGCCCTCACAAGGAATGGTTCAAGAATTTCAAGGAGATCAATGATGGAAGGGTTTTCTTGGGGAATGACAATTCTTGCCAAGTGAGGGGGATAGGAGACATCTAGTTAAGGATGTTTGATGGAGTCACAAGTCTGCTACGAAATGTAAGGTATCTCTCGGATTTGAGGAGGAATTTGATCTCATTGGGATAGCTGGATTCCATGGGGTATACATACAAAGCTGAGGGAGGAAAGATCAAGGTAACCAAGGGTTCTTTGATAGTGATCAAAGATGGACTTTATGAGATGATCGGTGAGACAGAAATCAACGATCAAGCAGCAAGCTTGATGGTTGAGATGGATAAGGCAGCACTTTGGCACAATCATTTGGGATATATAAGCGAAAAAGGGCTGCAAGTTCTCAGCAAGAATGGTCTACTTGGTGGTGACAAAGTAGAGAAACTGGATTTCTGTGAGAGTTGCATTCTTGGGAAGTAACATCGGATCAGCTTCAACACCGGAGTGCACAAGTCTAAAGGGATTCTTGACTACATCCATACAGATCTTTGGGTACTAGCAAGGACACCAACATAGGGAGGTAATCATTACTTTCTATATTTATTGATGATTATTCAAGAATGATTTGGGTTTATTTGCTTAAAAATAAATCAGATGCTTTGAATAAATTTGTGGTGTGGAAAAAGTTGCTGGTGACTCAAATGGGCAGGGTAGTTCAGGTGTTAAGAACCGATAATGGCTTAGAATTTTTTAATAAGGATTTTGATAAATTCTGTGAATTAAATGGCATTCTAAGACATAGAACGGTTGTGAAAACCCCTCAGCAAAATGGAGTTACTGAGAGGATGAATAGAACCCTTATGGAAAAGGTTAGGTGCATATTAATTGGGTTCGGTTTACCAAATATTTTTGGGGAGAAGTTGTGTCTATAATTGCATACTTGGTTAATAGATCATCCTCTAGAGCTTTAGAGCTCAAGACTCCCATGGAGATGTGGAGTGGGAAACCCCCTGAGTTGAGCAACCTTAGGACTTTTGGGTGTGCTGCATATGCACATCAAAAGGATGATAAACTTAACCCAAGGTCTAGAAAATGTGTATTTCTAGGGTATGGTGATGGGGTTAAGGGGTATAGGTTGTGGTCCTTAGAACCAAAAGGAATGAAACTAATAATAAGTAGGGATGTTATTTTTAATGAATTGTTATTTCCCTACTTGGAGAAAACTAATCTTGCAGGGGCTAGTGAGCAAACCAGTCCGGAATTTATGGAGCACCGCATCAAGGAGAATTCGGTTCAGGTAGACCAAGGAAAGCAAGAGGGTTCAGACCAGGTAGAGCTCATTGATGAAGGCTAAGCTCAAGAAACTCAAGATAAGGCTGAACTGGAAGGAGTTGATGCAGCAAGTCAGAATGACTACCAGCTCACAAGGGACCGGGAAAGAAGGGTGGTTAGATCACCTTTGAGATATGGGTTTGCGGATGCTAATGTAGCAGCTCCCTCGACAGAAGGAGAGGTTGAACCAGAAACTTACATGGATGCCATGGAGTGTAAGGATTCGTCAAAGTGGCAGCTAGCTATGGAGGAAGAAATAGATTCTTTGAGAAAGAACAACTCTTGGGTATTGGTGCCCAAACCAGAAAAATATAGAGTTGTGGATTGTAGATGGATCTACAAGATCAAAGAAGGGAACACTCCAGGGGATGAAATCTGGTATAAAGCTAGGATGGTGGCGAAGGGGTTCACACAAAGAGAAGGCATAAACTTCACTGAAATATTCTCACCAGTTGTGAAATACAAGACAATCAGGATAGTGTTAGCATTGGTAGTTCAATTCAATTGGGAAATTGAGCAAATGGATGTGAAGACAGCGTTCTTACATGGAAAGCTTGATGAGACCATTTGTTGTGAGTTTTAAATTACTTGCAAGCGCACAAGTCGTTTGCAATATAGTGTTGTGCAAGTGCGAGGTCGAATCCACAGGGAATTGCGTTGTGAAAATGTAATTTTATCTAAACTAAACTTATCTTAACCTAGTTCCGAGTTTTGAATTATATGTTGCAAAACAAATAAAAACTAAACTAAATTGATTTAAAACTAATAATAAAGACACTAAGGTTTCTGAATCCACCCCACCAAAGTTAAGCATATATCTTCATGTTATAAAAATAGTCTATCAAAACATTCCATGAATCCAACTTAAAACAAAAAACAACAAATATTCCAATTAAACCAAAAGCATCCAATGTATCGGCTTTTAACAAATCGCAAAGGAAATCCAATTTAATCAAAAACAATTTGATGTATCCATCAGATGAAACACATAGAATATCCAACAGAATAATTTAAACGCAATCAATCATAAGATTTTACTCAAATAATTGACAGAACATTTATACTAAAAAAAACATCAGAATTATATAAACAAATCTGAAACTATTATGCCAAACAACGGCGAGGCTTCATCTTCAACCTTAGTTGAAGATTTTAGCCACTCATAATCATGAAACTAGAGTTCATAATAAAAGTGCTAAATATTAAACTAAAAAAAACAGTAAATTAAAACTGACTATACATGGGAGAAATTCCACTCGCTGTTGGGCGGCACTTCCCCTCGTGGTAGCAAAGCCTTCAGGATCCACCAGAATGCAAGCAAACGTCCACCGGATTACACCAAATGGCACCAGGAATTGCACACTGAATGATGAAGTGAGTAGGTGCTTTTATTGGGAAAGTCCCATGGCAATATGGGTTGCAGATTCGATGTGGGATACTGACCGAGTGCGATCGATCGCATAATGGTGCGATCGAGCGAACATGCAATATTTAAGATTCATCAAATACTCCCAAACTTATATTTTGCTAGTCCCTTAGCAAAACAAAATAAAAAACTAAATGAAAACCAAAGAATCACAAAGATAAATTCAATACTCATGGTATTCAAAAATTTGAAGAGCACTCAAAATCATGAAATTCGTAAATGAGCAAGCTTAAAAAATCTAACCCATTTTCACAATGAATAAGAATATAAAACCTAATTACTCGTAAGAGGCATGCTAAGACATCACAAGCTCGAATCAATGTAAAGTGAATTAGCATATACTGATGAGGTTTCCAAATAAGTTCAATGTACAATGTTTCCACATCTCAAGATTCACAGAATTTCTCATTAGAATGAACAACGATGGCATAGTTTTATTTTATTTTATTTCCTTTTTTTTATATAAGGCCCTGCTATGTTTAGTTCCCTTAAGCTTTCTAATTGACCCATGTAATGAGTGTTGAGTCAATGACTCCCAAGCCAGATGGTTTTAGGGTATTAGATTTAAAGACACCCCTAAGGACTTACTAACTCGAGTTAAAAAGGCTACGAAACTAAACTGGCCTTAATGCTACCAAGCAAAATTTCCATCTTTTGACGTGAACACTCCCTGCTTGCTGAGGTAAGAGGTCCAGTTACTCAGCGGAAAGTTTCGTAATGATCATTATGAATAAAATTCTCACCTTTTGACGTGAACACTCACTGCTTACTGAGGCAAGAGGTACAGTTACTCAATGGAAAGTTTATTGATGATGATCAATTTTTTTTTTATATGCCTAAGTGTTAATCCCACAAGTCATCCCATTTCAGTTAAGATAAGAAACATACACATTAACATCACATGTCATACCTCACACAAATATGTGCTAATGTGCACGTGTTAGATTGGCTCAAACGTGTGAATTCTCAAATGCCTAAAGTAAGTAACTAAAGTTTAAGCTCTATCATCAGATCATGTGTTCAAAGTTTTAAACTCACCAATGAAATCACATCACAATTTTTCAGACCAACCAAAATTTTCAGACGAACATGAACATGCATTTATCTTCATGAAGAAAAAACAAAAATAAATTAAGACAAAGTGTGTGTAACGTGTCTCCCATACCCCCAAACTTAAATTACACATTGACTCCAATGTGTGAATAATTTGGAAAGAGTTGACCTGAGATATGGAGAACTATCTGGACTAGTATGGCTCGTAGTATACCTCTCAAACTTGAACTGAAGTACGCATTGTCCCTGAAAAATAAATACTGGAAAACAAAAAATACTAGAAACAAATATTAATCATAAATGTGTAAAATAATAAATAAACAGAAAGGATAAGCTGTGGAGTGCCTCCCATTAGCGCTAAGTTTAACGTCTTCAGCCAGACCCAACATTAGTAATCATGCCCAACTAAACGCTACACCATCTGATCAATAAATGGGAGTGAAAAATGATCCTTCAGTGTGGTAGCATTCAACTTACGGTAGTCTAGACACATTCTCCATCTTGACTGCACTCGAGTTGGAACCAACTCGACATCTTTATTTATTACTACCGTCAATCTAGCCTGTTTTGGCACGACATGAATCGGGCTCACCCACTCGCTATCAAAGATCGGATAAAGGATCATAACCTCTTGTATTGCTGGGTTGAGCCCCCTTTGTGGCTCCTTCGATAACTTGACATTCTCCTCAAAATGTAACTTGTGCATCACCACCGAGGGGCTTATCCCCTTGATATCCTCAATAGTCCAGCCGATAGCTTCATTGTGCTCTCTTAAAACGTCCAATAATTTATCCTCTTGAGCATCAACCAAATCTGAAGCTATAGTCACAGGCAAAGAATCTGCTGGACCTAGGAACTTATACTTAAGATTGTCCGGTAAAGGCTTAAGTTCCTTCTTGGGGGGTTCAGATATTGTGGTTTCCTCCGTCTCACTAATCTTTTGAGGAGCAGACTCCAAAGTAGCATTTGCTTGCTCAAACAACTTATCCAAATCCAAATCCTCTTCAAATTGAGCTAAGCATGCCTCCAAAATATCCTCAGACTCCCATTCTTCCTTGGGCGCTTGTAATCTCTCAGGGTAAGGTGCTTTAGGTAAAAACATCCTAGGGAGATCCTTAATAATAGGTGTGGCTGTAGATGGCTCAGCATCTCTCTTTTCTTTGTTGCCACTTTCTTGCCCTTGTATAGAAGTTGATAAATTTCCCTCCGCAAACTATTCCTTCGGGTTAGGATCAGATTGACTGAGGAACTTTTCGTTCTCTCCTTCACCCAAGTGACTTGTGATTTGACCCATTTGACTCTCTAGCTTGGCAATCACTTGGTGTTTACTATTGTTGCACTCCTCACTTCCCTCATAGATTGGCTAGTCATTTTCATAACATCATTGAGAGCGTCCTCCAATGACTGTGAAACCGACACTGGCGCTTGAATGGGAGCTTGGTAAGCGGGTGATAGTGCTGGATAGGCTGAGTGACCATAACTTGGAATTGGTGGAGGAAATTTGGGAGGGTATTGATTGTGAGCATGATAAGGGGTTCCTCCCTGATTCATCAGTTGGTTCTGCTCCCATGAAAAATTTGAGTGGTTCCACCACCCTGGATTGTATGTTTCGAAGTAAGATCCATTTGATTGCCAACAACAGTCATTGAAAGCATTCGTTTGTTCTATGGGATACTCGGCAAAAGCCGGCATTGATGAACAATTCTGTGCTAAATGCATAGGACTAGCACAGATGGAACAGCTATCAACATTGAATGTATTGGCTACACTGATGGACTGATCGGTCATCCTCATGAAATCCTTGAGGGCGTCCTTTAAATATTGTGAAACCGGTGCCAGATTCATCCACATTTTTGTTCTATTTTTTAATTCATTTTTTTCAGCAATTTTAAATAAAATAAAATAAATCAAAAATCAAAATCAAAATTAAAATTAAAATTAAAATGAAAAATTATAAAAATAAAACAAAAATGCTAACTAAACTAGTAGAAAAATAAAATCAATTCAAACAAAAATTTCATAAACAAAACAATTCCCCGGCAACGGCGCCAAAAACTTGTTGTGAGTTTTAAATTACTCGTAAGCACACGAGTCGTTTGCAATATAGTGTTGTGCAAGTGCGAGGTCGAATCCACAGGGAATTGCGTTGTGAAAATGTAATTTTATCTAAACTAAACTTATCTTAACCTAGTTCCGAGTTTTGAATTATATGTTGCAAAACAAATAAAAACTAAACTAAATTGATTTAAAACTAATAATAAAGACACTAAGGTTTCTGAATCCATCCCACCAAAGTTAAGCATATATCTTCATGTTATAAAAATAGCCTACCAAAACATTCCATGAATCCAACTTAAAACAAAAAACAACAAATATCCTAATTAAACCAAAAGCATCCAATGTATTCGCTTTTAACAAATCACAAAGGAAATCCAATTTAATCAAAAAAAAATTTGATGTATCCATCAGATGAAACACACAGAATATCCAACAGAACAATTTAAATGCAATCAATCATAAGATTTTACTCAAATAATTGACAGAACATTTATACTAAAAAAACATCAGAATTGTATAAACAAATCTGAAACTATTATGCCAAACAACGGCGAGGCTTCATCTTCAACCTTAGTTGAAGATTTTAGCCACTCATAATCATGAAACTAGAGTTCATAATAAAAGTACTAAATATTAAAATAAAAAAACAGTAAATTAAAACTGACTATACATTGGAGAAATTCCACTAGCTGTTGGGCAGCACTTCCCCTCGTGGTAGCAAAGCCTTCGGGATTCACCAGAATGCTAGCAGACGTCCACTGGATTACACCAAATGGCACCAGGAATTGCACACTGAATGATGAAGTGAGTTGGTGCTTTTATAGGGGAAGTCCCGGAGTAATATGGGTTGTAGATTTGATGTAGGATACTGACCGAGTGCGATCAATCGCATAATGGTGCGATCGATCGCATGTCTATTACGATCGATCGCAGATGCACTGAACTGCAAATATTTTGATGTGGGATGTTGGCCATGCGCTCGTTCGTAGGCAGGTGCACTTGAACGCAGGTGCACTCGATCGCATATCTCGTGCGATCAATCGCACTATGCATCCTCAGCCTTTGCTCTTGAAGCTTGATATCTCCAGAAATGCTTCATTTTCTCCACAAACCTATAAAAATACACAAGACAAAGAAAAAACATAAAATAAAGTGAAATAATACAAACTAAGAGCTTAACACATATAATTTAAGGGCTTAAATATGCAATATTTAAGACTCATCACCATTTACATGAGGTAACCCGAAGGCTATGAGGAAGGAAGGTAGGGAGATCATCCTAATCTATGTTGATGATATGTTGTTGGTTAGGAGCAGCATGGAGAGGATAAGAAAATTAAAGACTCAACTTAGTAAGAGTTCGAGATGAAGGATCTTGGCTATGCACAGAAGATCCTTGGGATGTGTATCATCCACGAGAGACACAGATTAAAGATCTCTCAAACTTCCTACATAGAGAAAATGATATCTAAGTTCTTTATAGAAGATAGCAAACCAGTGAAGGTTCCCCTTACTGGTCATTTCAAGTTCTCCAGCGATTAATGTCCAAGATCGAATGAGGAGAAGAAGAAAATGGAAAAGGTCCCCTACTCTAGTGTGGTTGGTTCTGTAATGTTCACCATGGTAAGCACTAGGCCTGATATTGCTAATGTAATAAGTGTCCTCAGTAGGTTTACGAGTAATCCCAGAAAGGAGCATTGGCTTAGGATAAAGTGGCTGCTGAGGTACTTAAAGGGAAGCCCAGATATGGGGCTAGTTTATAAGAAGAGAGGTAAGTCCATCTGCCTTGAAGGTTATGCTAATTCGGACTATGGAGCAGACCGGGATAAAAGGAGATCGATGACTTCCTACTTCTTCAACTTAAATGGATGTTGTGTAAGTTAGAAGGCTTAGTTGCAGCCGGTGGTAGCACTCTCAACAACCGATGTTGAGTACATAGCGGCTACGAAAGCCATCAAGGAGGCTATATGGTGTAAAGGATTGCTGGAAGAGTTGAAGGTACTAGAGGAGCAGGTTGTGGTGTATTTGGATAGCCAAAG
The DNA here is from genome assembly GCA_023935145.1 of Bretschneidera sinensis. Taxonomy (NCBI): domain Eukaryota; kingdom Viridiplantae; phylum Streptophyta; class Magnoliopsida; order Brassicales; family Akaniaceae; genus Bretschneidera; species Bretschneidera sinensis. The sequence continues at coordinate 47,941,408 of CM043702.1, forward strand.
TGCATTGCACTTATGCAAGAATCTGGTGTTCCATGAGAGGACAAAGCACATGGATGTTTGGTACCTTTTCATTCAGGAAAATGTTACAGAAGGATGCATTCATGTGGACAAGGTGGCCACAGAAGAAAACCCTGCGGATTTAGATACTAAGGTTCACCTCTAAGTAAGTTCAATCATTGCCTTGGACTACTTAGGATTGAAGTCGATTGATATGATGACTCAATATGAGTTTGGATCCTAAGTTCTCTGCATAATGGGTTCGGGTTTAAACACTTAGACAAAGGTAGAGATTGTTGGTATTTGTCTAAGGTTTAAACAAGGTAGGAAGAGGTTCAACATTTGTTATTAGCGCCTCAGCACACAGCAAAGCAAAAAGGTCCAGCACCAGTGTGCACCGCTACCCAGCTCTTTCCAAGCCACGATGCCTAGCATGGAGGAGGCCCAACACTAGGTGTGTGCCACAGTTCAGACTCCCCCAGATTGCGACGCCCAGAAAGGTAATAAGAGGAGATGCTTAAGCCTTTCTTCAGGCCGCGACTTGCCCTGTTCTAGGCCGCAGCTTGAAGGCACACTGATGCACACTGATTCAGCAATTCAAAGGGTGCGTAAAGCATGTTTAAAATGCACAGCTTTACTAAGGATTGATGAAGGGCTATGGTTAATTGGTTATCAAGATCTAAGGGTGGATATTAACCCTCAAGATTGGTCAAGAAGTTGGTGCACTATATAAAGGGTCACCTAGCTTCAATCTAAAATATATAACACATTGTGACATACAAGTGATCATCATATAAGAGAGTTAAAGTGCAAGTGTGAGAGTGCAAATACACAAAAAACTGAGAGGCACTATAATAGATCTCAAAAGAAAGACTGATTGTAAAGAGAGAAGTAGTATAGATTGTGGGTAGAGTGCTTTTGTAATACTTCTATCACTTTCTTTCTTCTCTTCTTATTCTTCAAGAACTTGTGAGTTCTTGGAAGGGTGTTACTGATTGTAAAGAACTCCATTGATAAGATAGTACAAAGAGCTCGGAGGAGCTCACGGGGACGTAGGCATATCGTCGAACCTCGTCAACAAATTGCTTGTGTTCTTTTCTTTCTTGCTTTGATTGGTTGCTGTCTCTTTTCTTTATACAAGTCACTCTAGACTTGGGTGTTTGGAAGATCACCTCTTGGGCATCATCTAAGGTGGTTTCCCAACACCTTTGATGAAGCAGAACATTATGAAAATTGGTTAATAGCTATACAAGAAAAACTAAATCAATTTGAAAAAAAATAAAGTTTGAACTTTAGTTCCTAGACCTAAAGATCATTCGGTAATTATAACTAAATGAATTTATAGAAATAAAATGGATGAAAATGGTGTAGTTACAAGGAATAAGGCTAGGCTTGTAGAAAAAGGATAAAATCAAGAAGAGTGAATTGGTTTTGATGAAACTTTTCCTCTCGTAGCTAGATTAGAAGCTATTTGCATGTTGCTTGCCTTTGCATGTTTTAAGAACTACAAATTATTTCAAGTGGATGTAAAAAAAAATCATTTTTTAAATGGTTTTATAGAAGAAGAGGTTTAGATTGAACAACCTCTTGGTTTTAAAGATCCTAATTTTCCAAACTATGTCTATAAAATTTCTAAAACTTTTTGTGGGTTGAAGCAAGCTCCTAGAGCATGGTATGGAAGATTAAGTAAGTTTTTACTTGATAATGGGTTTACAAGAGGAAGAATTGACACTAATCTTTTTATAAAAATTCATGAGCATGACATTCTCATGTTACAAATATATGTGGATGTTATTACATTTGGTGATGCTAATGAGTCTATGTGTCAAGATTTTGCTAAGTGTATGCAAGGTGAATTTGAGATCAGCATTATGGGAGAACCCAATTACTTCATTGGTCTTCAAATCAAACAATGAAAGGAATGAATCTTCATCAACCAATCCAAGTATACAAAGGACTTGCTACTTCAACAAAGCTTGACTTAGATGAAATAGGAAAAAGTGTTGATATTAAGAATTATAGAAGTATGATAGGAGCTTTACTTTATTTAACAACAAGTAGAACCGATATTATGTTTTGTGTGTACGTGATCTAGATTTCAATCTAATCCTAAAGAATCTCACTTAATGACTGTTAAAAACATCTTAAGATACTTGCTAGGAACTCAAAATTTAGGATTATGGTATTCTAAAGAATCATGTTTTGATTTAATTGGGTACTCGGATGTTGACTTTGCTAGTTGTAAGTTAAATAGAAAAATTACTAGTACAACATGCCAATTTCTTGGTTGTACGTTAACTTCTTGATTTTCAAATAAACAAAATTCAGTTGCGTTATCAACAGCCGAAGCAGAATCTGTAGCCATCAGTAGTTATTATGTACAAATTTTATAGATAAAACAAGAACTAGAAGACTTTGGCATCAATTTTGAAAATGTTCCTATTTTATGTGATAACACTAGTGCCATCAATCTAACTAAGAATCCAATTCAACATTCAAGGACAAAACACATTGAAATTAAGCATCATTTTATAAGAGATCACACTAAAAATGTGATATTAAACTTAAATTCATTAGCACTGAAAAAAATTAGCTGATATTTTCACTAAACCATTAAATAAGGATAGGTTTTGTATGATAAGAATGGAATTAGGAAAGAGAAATTTTGCGTGATTATTGATTGCATTTTGCATTCATTCCTTTGAGTGCATGAAGATTAATTCTCACTTTGATGTTCTTTCACTAAAAAATGGCATAAAGTAATCTATTCTTGCCAAAGTTCTTTTTGGAGTTCAAAGTTGTTCAAAATTCTGCCAACCCAGTCGGCTGGATGCATCTCCAGAAGTTTTTGCTTATCCATGTAGTCGATTGGACCATTCACCCAGTTGACTAGATGCTAGCCCAATAAATTTCATAAACATTTCTACATTCGATTAAATAGAGGACCCATTTAACTAGATACCCAAAATCTTTACCTTCAAAACCCTAATTCAACACATCCAGTCAACTAGATGAAGCACCTGGTCAACTGGATTTGTGATCTATAAATACTTCTCTTTGAATTTTCACTTCATTTTTCACCCAAATTTCATATCCCTAGCCATCATCTCTCCCTCAAACATTTCTAAAAAAACTATTCATCTAAATCCTCTCTTTTCAATCCCTTTTGTTGGTATTTGTCTAAGATTTAAACATGTATAAACATGGTTCAAAGATGGTTAAAGTCTAAACCAAGGTTGGAGTATTAAAATACAGCAAGTTAAAAGACTACACACATATGTGTGCATCACTTTGGAGCAAGGAAAGGGTAGTTCAGCACACAAACAGGAAAAGTGTGCGCACTACTATGTGAAGGGGCAGCATCAGTGTGTGCCACACTGCCCCTTCACCAGCTCCTAGGCATCTAGAATGAAGACCCCCTGACCTGAGCCAGTGCCATGCCACTCCCCACTGGTGCCGCGCCTTCCAGAATGGGTTGCAAGTTTGCCCTGCTCAGCGCCATGCCTCCCCCTGTTGAGCGCCTAGGCGCTAGGCACACCAAAGCACACATGGATAGCATGCTTTAACCTCCTCTTGGGTTTGTGGGTGCAAGGTTAAAATGCACAGCACCACTTAGGATTGATGGAGGGTCATGGTTAAGTGGCAATCAAGATCTAAGGGTGGAGATTGACTCACAAGAATGGACAAGAAGTGGGTGCACTATATAAGGGGTTACCTAGCTTCATTCTCATGTAACAAGTACAAGAATTACATTATGACATTGTGTGAGATCAATTGTAATACAAGAGATAATTGTGTGAGAGTGAGAAAGATCAAACATAAGAGGGACTCACTGTAGTGAGGTTGGTCGTAAAGAGAGAGAAGTCTAGATTAGATAGAGAGCATTGTTAGTTCTTATCTTCTTCCTTTCTTCTCTTCTTGGTTTCTTCAAGAACTTGAGCTTCTTGAAGAGGGTTGCTGCAATTGTAAAGAACCATTGATTTAGTGTAGAGAGTTCAGAGGAACTCACGAGGACGTAGGCACATTGCGGAACCTCGATAACAATTACTTGTCTTTTTTCTTTCTTTGATTTTCTGTGCTTGTCTTTGATTGTCGTATTTCTTTCTTCAAGTCATTCTAGACCTGGGTGTTTGGAAGATCACCACTTGGGTATCTTGTCAAGGTGATTTCCAACACCTTTTCACTTTTTCCTCAAAATGTTATAATGACCTTGCCTAAAAAATGACCATCATTTCAGAGGAAACCTTTAGAGCATCTAAAAGGAAATGAGTGCTAGTGAGTCAAGCAAGAAGGCTCATCATGATTTGCATGCCACTAGTTTCAGGGATTCTAAGTCAAAAAAAATGTATGATGCTACAATTTGTTTAAAGTTTATTACCAAGGGTAGATATGTTGATTTAAGTTCTATTCAATTCGATTCAATAACCTTGATATTCGATTGTTCTTTAAAAAACTTGGTTGGGTTCCCTTAGTTACCCTCAATCAAAAGACATTCACTATGTTAATCCACCAATTTTACTCCAATATGGTGAGACCCTCAACCTTTGTCCTTAGTTTTAAAACAATGGTGATTGGTATAGAGTTCAAAGTGACCCCTGATATCTTAAAATCAATTCTTAAGATACCCATTGAAGGCATTACTTGGTCTTCTAGTGGCTGGCATAATGACTTTGATCCGGAGGTGGCATGTTGGCTAGTAGAAATGATTCCTTATATATCTTTGAGGCTCAAACTTATAAAAATTATGTTAGGTTGCCTTTAAACTCTCAGATGATGAATTTGATTATAAGCTATTGTGTCAATCCTAGACTACGAAGCCGAGACTACCTCTATAAGTTGGATATCCTTCTCTTTCGGTGTTTGAGGACTAGAACCCCATATAATATTTACCCTTGATCCTATCCTATATGATTGAAGGTACGTATAGTAACTCGAGTGGGTTCCCTTATGGGATGCTCATTGCCCACATTTTGGCCCATTTTAAGGTTCCTCTCTATGAGGATGAGTCCCAAGATATGAGTTAGAAGGATTTTATCAGCGTTTCCACACTTAAGAGAATAGAATGTGAGATCAAAGATAACATGGTTGTCCACAAACGTGGAAAGAAAGTTCTTATAGGGTCTAAAGAGAGTGATGAGGAGGGTAACGGTCAAGAGGTTAGAGATGCTGAGATGATTGGTCAAGAAACTGCTGGTTAAGAGGATGTTGGCCAAGGTAGTCAAGCAACTGGTCTGTGTACAGCAGAAACTGGTGTTCATGATGACATCTTTTAAGCCCTTATTGGACTTCAAGTTTCACTCAACAGCAGACGAACTGAATTCGATTCTAGTTTCCAAAACTTGAATTATTTCTGGCTTCTAGTCTATAAGAACAGACCTTGGCGCTTTGCGAGATGATTTCAAGGTGTTCAAGTCTCGCTCGGAGGGTTTCTTTGCTGAGATCCGAGATCTTCTATTTGATCACTCCGATTTGGCTCCTTGATGTGCTTCATCCCTTATTCCTTTATCGTTTCTTTCCTTTTTACTACTCCTAAGACTTTTGCAAGTACATTTTTTATTAACATATGCATATTTTACTTTGGCATGGCTCATAGGATCCTCTTTTTATTTCATGTATGTTGAATATTTTCTGGAAGTTATTATCTATGCTTTATGCATGTTTTATGGATGTTATGGCTTATTGTTGTTGATTATGTTTGCTATCTTTTAAATATATGTTTGAGGGGAAGCTATCTTCGCTAACCCTTTTTGTGATGATGTCAAAAATGAGGAGAAAAAGTTTCCAAGTTAAGGGGAGTGGTTTAAAAAGTTGAAAAGTTAAGGGGGGTTTAGTTAAGGGGTTGTTTAGTTAAGTTAAACTTGATTTGAGTGTTCTTTATTATGTTTGGTTCTAGTCGATTGGTATCCTTTTTAAGCTCTGCATGAGGTTTTATAAAAAATAAAGAGAAAACTCTGTCCAATTTTTTATAAAAACCAATCACTTAGATTTTTCTTTTCTTTTTTTTAGTTTTTCACGAAATTGTTTTGTTATCATTAAAAAAGGGAAGATTTTTTATTCTATAATGATTTTGATAATGAGAAAACTAACTTAAATTGATCTAACTAAATTTATCTAAGTATGTTAGTTGTTAATGAGCATTCTTTGTACATTAGAAGGAGTACACGCGCTCAAGATGACTCACACCAACCTTGAAGATAGTTCAAGATTAGTAGCTTATAAGGTAGTTGAAATTTTATGTAATCTCTTCTTAATTACCTAGCTTTAGTTTGGCCCAATTTTATTTTAAAATATTTTGATAAAAATCCAAACAACTTTCTTTAAAAGAGAAACACAAAACTAATTTACAAAAAAATATGTTTTTGAAGGGACCTAGTCGACTAGACCTTTGATGCAGTCGACTGGATGGGTGGTCAGTAGGTTTCTACCCCTAAGCTTAGTTGATTGGACAGAGTACATAGTCAACTAGATCTTGCCTCAGACACCTCTCTTCTAGTTTATAAAAGCCCCAATTGACTGGATCAAAGATACAATCGACTAGACCTTAAAAAATAACGGCTAGTTTTTAAAAATTAAAGCTTTCAAAACATCTTCTTGAGCCATCATTAAAACTTTGTTCTTAAAAGAAATATATTCTTCAGCTGTAAGCATTAAATATAATCTCCCTCATACCAAAATCAACTCATTAATTTCAATCCTGGTAAGAGAAAGAGTTTGTGTAACTATTATTGTCTGTTTATGTGTTAAATACTTGAGAGAGATTTTCTCTGTAAAAGAATATTGTAAAGGTTTAGGCAACACCTTGGAACTTTCTTGTTTGATATAGAGGAAACTTTCAAGGAAAATCCATGAAAAGAGTGGACATAGAGTCGGAGAGATTCTAATATTGCTGAACCATTATATACTGAGTTTGCACTTTCTTCCCCCTTGCTTCCTTAATTTCTAACAATTCAATATTATTGTTTGGTTTCCTATTTGTATGAACTTGTTTTCTTCGTGTAAAATTTTTTTAAAACCCAATTCACCTCTTCTTGGGTTGCATCTTAGTTAACATACCCAAATCTCCTGAGCCTCGAAATCTCTCACACAGACTAATGACAAGGGATTTGACCCATTTCAAGGTCAAATGGAGACTCATTACCCGTCATACTTGCTTTGTGCTCGAACAACAATAAAAATTTGTGTAATACATTGAAAGAACACCTGTAATAAGAGCCTCCTTACTACTTATAATGGGCTTGTATTAGATTTGGTAGGTTTCACTCGTTTCCATATATCTACTCATTGTAATTCGTACCCTTAGCATATCATTCTTCCTTGAAGAGACTGACCTTTGATAATGAGATGAATGCATAGGTAATCAATAGAAAAGAGTTGTACCTATAGTCTCATGTAGCTAGGAAGAAGGGAGAGAAAAACTTTCAGCAGAGGTAGGTGCAACACACTACAGAAATGAGGAAGGTAGTTGTTGATGGCCAAAGTGAAAGAAGGGTGACAAGAGGATGTAGGCACGACTAGGCTGAAGTGTGTGGCTCATGGCAAAATGGTATAGACCTGTAAAGTTCGTGAACCTTCAGAGAGAAAACTTGGCTTGCTCAGAGATCCATATTTCTCTTATGTGAACCCTATTGATGCTCAAAGCCTTATAGTCATTGGATAAGGGATATTTATGCTCCCAGACCCTCGAGGGAGGTTCAAGGATGTGTATGGATTTGGACGCCTACTTGCTTGCTTGTTAAGAACTTGAAAATGGTAAGTGAGGAACCAAAGTTTTATCTCTGGGGTCATTCCAATGCCTAATTCAGTACTGGTGCAATGTATAGAACTCTAGAAAGAGAAAGTTTATAATAGGTGTCAAACCTGAAATAGAATAAAAAATGTTTGGAATCTCTTTACACCTTAAAATCTTTATTTATCCAACACTTATATCTTTGTTTGGGTTCTGACGATGTTTAGATCTAGCTTAAAGTCAACTTTAAGTTGAAGTTTAGTTTTTAAAATTTGCCAAAAATTTAATCAAATCAACCAACTATTAATTGATGTTTTATTATAATTTAAATAAATTTAATAATATTTGATTCAATTTGACTAACTTTTTGGTAAATTTTAAAATGTAAGCTCCAACTTAAAGTTGTCTTTAAGCTGGACCCAAAATCAACCCTCTGCGTGCTTGAGTTTAGGTTTTTTGCTTGCTATTTTATTTGTTTAAATCAATTATTTCGCATTTGTTGTAAGCAAAAAGTTCTAACTCTGTGAAAAAGTTTTTAAGTTTTCATAAAACCAAATTCACCCCCTCTTAGGTTGTGCCACGTCATCCTTTGATTAGAGAGTGGATTTTTATCCACAACAAGCCTACAAAACACACAGTGAAAATGTTTGAGAATGAACCCACAAAACTCTTGTTGTAATTGCTATTTGGATAATAGTGCAAATTAAAGGGGTTATCTTGATAAATGGACGTAAGTATTCGTGTTAAAGGCTAAACCACGATAAGGTTTTTTTTTTTTTTTAATCTCTTTGCACCTTAATCTCTTTATTTTTTTTCCAACACTTATATCTTCTTTGAGTTCTATATTCTTGGGTTTTTGATTATTGAGTTCGGATATTTTCCTTTCTTTTTTATTTGCTTAAATATATTATTTCACGTATGTAAGGTTTTAACTTTGTGAAATTTTTAATTTTTCGTAAAAACCTAGTTCACCCCATCTTGGGTTCTGACATTCATTGTTTTAGGGCCAACAATTGGCATCAGGGCTTTGGTTTGTATTTTCAATGTTTAATTGTTTTTAGAAAATATTTCAAAATGACAAGTTTTTATGAAAATGCTTATACCTCTATTTCTTCAAATTGTTCAACTATGTTTGATGGAACTTATTATTTGAATTGGAAAACTAGGATGGAATATTTTTTTTTAAAGCTTAGGATAATGATGTTGGAAAAAATATTTGGTATGGAATTGATTTTCCTACTAATCATGAAAATGATTATATTTCTAGTGATATGAAAACAGTTCAATCTAATGCAAAAGTAATGAATATAGTCTAGAAAGCTTTAAGTGAAAATATCTTTAGTATAATATTCTTATGTGAATTCGATAAATGGAATTTGGAAAATATTGAAAACTATATTTAAAAGAGCTTATCAATATAAGAATCTAAGTTGGAAACATTTTGCATATGATTTAGAAAAGTTTTGTGTATGAGTCAATTATTTCTATAAGTGCTCGTTTCACAAGTCGTATTAACTCTTTGAGTTAACTTGATAGAACTTAGACTAATCACTACAACAGAATTGTTAAATGCCGGCGCTTCTATACCGGCGTTTTCCACAAACGCCGCAATATAGTACCCGCTTGCGCTTGTTTTGTGGCGCTTAACAAAGCGTCACAATATGCTCATTGTCAAATACCGGCGCTTCAAAGCGCCGGAATACGAAATGGGTTTCGAGCATATACCGACGCTTGAGAAAGCGCAATACAAAATGGGTTTCGAGCATATACCGACGCTTGAGAAAGCGCCGGTATCAAGCACCGGTATATGATCGAAACCCATTTCGTATTTCGGCGCTTTGAAGCGCCGGTATTTAACAATGAGCATATTGCGGCGCTTTGAAGCGCTGGTATTTGACAATGGGCATATTCCGGCGCTTGTAAGCGCCGGTAATGTACACTATAATTTTCCAGTGCCAGATTTTTCCCCATTTCCAGCGCCAGATTTTTTCTTCTGCTCGCCCTTCCCTCCACCGCGCCCTTCACTCCACCGCGTCGTTCCCTCCACTGCGCCGTTCCCTCCACCGCCAGATTTTTCCCCATTTCCAGTGCCAGATTTTTTCTTCTGCTCGCCCTTCCCTCCACCGCGCCCTTCACTCCACCGCGCCGTTCCCTCCACCGCGCCCTTCCCTTCATTGCGCCATTCCCTCCACCGGGCTCTTCCCTCCACCGGTGAGTAGTATCTCTCTTGAGTTTTTTTATGTCTTTATTCTTGCTGGATTTCTGAGCCTCAAGGCTTTTGGAAAGAGGGAATAAAATGGTTAATGAGTATTTAGATTCTTAATGTTTGTGCACCTTGAAAAATCTTTCCTCATTGCATAAATGGAATTGACGAGTTAAGTAAAGATCTTAAGTGCTTGCAAGACTACTGCAAGAGGAAGAATTAGTGAACTTTAGGGGGAAAAATGAACAGATTTAAATCTTGGGTAGTAATTGGATGAGGTGGAGCATGGGATGAGAGTAAGATTTTCATTTGGTGATGATATTATAAATCATCTCATTTTCAGAAGTAAGATGAGATATCTCTTGTTTTTACTCATCAATCTCATTTTATTTTTTCTGTTGTTTTATCCATTAAACGCACACTATGGATTTGTTCAGAAATTTGTTATCCCTGTTCACATAGCCTATAAATCTTGTCGTTGGGTGATGAAGCTCCAAGCTTTTGATTGGCAAACTATTAACAACGCTAGCAGTGACATTTATATTGACCTTCTTCTTTAAGGTTTAGTAAATTAACAGTCTCTCTCCATTTAGTTTAAAATGTTACACGCAGCTCGCTTGCTCTTTGATTTGCCATCACAGATCACAAAACAGAGCTTTATGGTCAAATGTATATGTTATGTCCAAAATACCCTTTAAATTATTATCGACCATTTTATCCTTGACAATAAGAATTTTGCCGACCATTTTATCCATACATATCCATATTATATATATATATATATATATATATATATATATATATCTAATGTGTATAAATATATTTATATTTGTGTGTATTATGTATATATAAATGTTATATGAATATATATATATATAAAAGTAGAATTGAAAATAAATTTTATGGTCAAATGTATATGTTATATCCAACAAAAATGAGATTTTGCTTTTACAAACCTATTTGTCTTCATCATATATGATTATATTGTAATGTGTGAAGCTCTTTTATCAGACATGATGATGTACATAATTACAATCACGTGGGAGGATTTCTAATGTTAAGAGAAGCAGGCTAGCTGTTACTTCTAGTATCAGAGGAGTGCCTATGAAGTGATTTGGAGTTGCTTCCTTCAATCTCCATGAATACACTTCTTACTTTCATTTTATAAATGTCCATTTTATAAATATTCATTTTAAAAATAATATGTTATTAATTTAGTAAATTATTATAATAAAATGAAATTAGTAATAATCATATTTTAATAATAATAAATATTTATAATAAATTACTATAAAAACATACAATTATTATAAATACTTATATATATTTATTATCATTATTAATGTATTATTATTATGATTTCAATAATTTTTGTGTTACTAATTTATAATAAGACAGTAATAATTAATAATATTAAGAATTTGCTGAGACCAATTGCCAACATGAGTTTGTATCAATTTGTTGTTATCAATTTCAGTTCATCCACTTACCAATCAAATCGAAGTTTGTGATTATGCATACTTTTGCCAAAAATATTACAATACTGACTTGATTAACATTGTTTTAGGAAAGTCTATTGGCGTCAACTAAAAATGGATAAAAGTTGGATAGATAAACCGAGGTCGAGTAAAGCCTATATGGATGGTGTTGCAAACTTCATTAGATTTGCGTGTCAGAAGGCTTGTGCTCGTGGTAGTATTGTTTGTCCATGTAGGAGATGTGGTAATTGTTATTCATTCGAACCAGAAATTGTTCATGAGCATCTATTGTATAATGGGTTTAGTCCCGGTTACACCGAGTGGGTTTTTCATGGGGAAAAAGTCTCTCGTATAGACCACCCTCACACTAGTTCACAACCCACTAGTGTTCTAGGTGGCTTCATGGGACGAGATGACGTGTTGGGTTTGCTCTGAGGTGCCTTCCAGGTTACTTGTGAAAACTCAAACAATGAACCGTTAAGTTTAGGAATCGAAGTGGGATCTTCAAATGAGCATGGTGAAGAGAAACAGGCTCATTGTGCGGTTGAGTTCAATAATTGTGGTAATCCTTCAGACGTCGAACATCCAGTTCCTTCTACTATTGATGAGACGACTTAGTATCGCAACTTGATGAAAGATTACGATACTGAACTTTATCCGGGTTGTCAGAATTTCACAAAGTTAAGTTTCATGTTATATTTACTACACTTCAAATGTTTGAATGGGTGGTCTGGCAAATCTCTGACTATGTTTCTTGAGTTTATCAACATGGCATTTCCGATGTGTGCACCATTGCCATCAAATTATTATGAAGCCATGAAGATTATCAAAGGATTGGGTCTTGGGTATGAGAAGATTCATGTTTGTCGTAATGACTGCACACTGTATTGGGGCGAGCATTTGAATGATGAATTTTGTCATGCGTGTGGCGTGGCACGGTGGGTCAAAAACACAGTTGATGATGAGGATCCATTGAATGAGATGGATGGTCAATCGAAAAAGAAAAAGTCAGCTAAGGTATTGCGTTATTTTTCGCTAATACTGAGATTGAAGAGGTTATATATGTCATCTAAAACGGCTTCGTTGATGAGATGGCATGACAAAGATCGGACAAAGGATGGGATTTTAAGACATCCTGCGGATGGATTAGCCTGGAATGAATTAGATAGATTGTATCCCGATTTTGCAGCTGATCCTCGGAGTGTTAGGCTTGGCTTAGCTAGTGATGGGTTCAATCCCTTTCGAACAATGAGTTCAACCTATAGCACATGGCCCGTTCTTTTGGTTCCATACAACTTGCCACCGTGGCTTTGCATGAAGCAAACATCTTTCATCCTTTCAATGGTGATTCCTGGTGAGAGAAGCCCCGGTAATGATATTGATATCTTTTTGCAGCCTCTAATTGAAGAGTTGAAACAATTATGGGATGGTGTTGATGCGTTTGATGCGTCCACCAATCAAAGCTTTAAGCTTCGCGCTTCTCTTCTTTGGACCATTAATGATTTTCCAGCCTATGCAAACTTATCTGGTTGGAGCACCAAGGGTCGGGTTGTTTGTCCATGTTGTGGGGAATCTACATATTCTGTATGGTTAAAGCACGGGGGAAAGTTTTGCTATATGGGTCATCGTCGATGATTAGCAGAAAACCATGAGTTTCGTTTTCAAAAGGATCAGTTTGATGGCACCATAGAGTTGGGATCTGCTCCTGTTCCACCGTCTGGGCACGATGTTTTAAGACAACTAGAGGGTGGAAACTATAGCTATGGTAAAACCTCGAAGCTTTCTAAGAATAGGACAAGAGAGGATGTTGGTGTCTCTACGGGGCAAGTCCTAGTGGATGAAGGTGATAATCTTTTTGAAGATGTGGACGAATTTCTTGATAATGTTGATAATGAGGATATTCCCATGGATGAGGGAGTTGTAGATACGGTGTGGAAAAAAAGAAGCATTTTTTGAGTTACCATATTGGAAAGACAATCTATTACGTCATAATTTAGATGTGATGCATATAGAGAAGAATGTATGTGATAATTTAATTGGAACAATATTGAATATAGATGGTAAGACTAAAGATAATAAGAAGGCATGCCGCGATCTCTAGGAAATTGGTATTAGGAAAGACCTCCATTTAGTTGTTCTTCCTAATGAAAAAGATCACTCGCCTCCAGCATGCTACACTATGTCCACGAAGGAGAAGCAGAATTTCTTAACAGTTTTGGCAAATCTTAAAGTTCTTGATGGGTATGCATCAAACATCCTGTTAAACTTAAAGAGTCATGACGGTCACATATTGATGCAAGAAATCCTTCCGATTGCCTTAAGAGCATCTTTACCTAGACATGTTCTAGCACTAGTCTCTGAGTTATCATCATTTTTCAAAGCTTTATGCTCTAAAGCCCTTGATCCCCATGAGCTTGACTTATTGGAGTCGCGTGTTGCTTTGACACTCTGCCATTTGGAAAAAAATTTCCACCCGGGTTTCTTTACCATTATGGTTCATCTTATCGTTCACTTAGCCTCCGAGGCTAGACTTGGGGGTCCCGTACACTACAGGTGGATGTATCCTGTTGAGAGGTTAGATGTTCAAAGATATTTTGTGCACTTTGTTTTTTTTTTGTTATATATTGGATACTTAATTAATCTTTATAATTTTTGGCTTTGCAAGGTATTTAGTGCGCTTGAAAGCTTACATACGTAATAGAAGTTGACCCGAGGGGTCAATTGCTGAAGGGTACAATGGGGAAGAGTGTCTAATATATTGCTCCCAATACTTCAAAGGTGTAGAGACAAGATTCAACCGTCCCAAAAGGAACAATGATACTGTAAATTTCCCGGATGAATACATGTTTTCCTCTAGTGGACGGATAATGGGAAAGATTGTGAGTGTTGAGCTCGATGACATGTCATTGGCTCAAGCGCATCGTTATGTGTTGCTCCATAATGATAAACTTTCTGACCTTCGTAGGTTAGTATCGATAAATGAACTTAATATGATATCATGTGTTTAAATTGAGTTTTTATTCTTGTTGTTAGCACTGTGATGGCTAACAGTTACATAAAAACATCAATTATTGCAGCTCATTTTTGGCTGCTCAAAGGCTAACCAACCGTTCCAATCGACCAATACAAAGTCTCGAACAAAAGTGGTTGGTTGAGAAATTTCCCTCATGGCTTATGAGGCAGGTTAGGCATAATAACAAGAGTCTTCGATTTCTATAAGTGTTATAAATAAAACATGTTGTCTCATATTAATTGTTGGAAATTGTTTAGGTGCCGTGGATGGTGGATAACAATTATTCAGATGAACTAATTGCCTTTGCTCGAGGTCCCAATAATGTTATTAGGAGATTCAATGGATTCAACATCAACGGCTTTAAATTCCACACAAAGGAACGTGAGAGGTGTAGACGATCTCAAAATTCGGGAGTGATGGTTGAAGCGGATGATAAAATGTATTATGGTGTGCTCAACGATATCATCGAGCTGGATTACTATGGGACGTTTAAGATTATGTTGTTCCGTTGTGATTGGGTAGATCTACCCAGGGGTTTAAAGAAAGATGCAAGTGGTTGCATTCTTGTGAACTTGAATAGGTTAATACACACTGGTCATTTATTGAAGGATGACCCGTTCGTACTTTCATCTCAAGCGAAGCAAGTGTTTTATGTGCAAGACCCAACAATGAAGGAATGGTATCATGTTGTGATCACGAAGCCAAGGGACCTATATGAAATGGAGGAAAAAATGCAGGAAGAGGACGATGACACTTACAATCAGTGCATGCCTTCTAATGTAGTGGTAGACGATGAATTAGATTGTATCTTAACTTGGGCTAGGATGGACATTGACGAAGATACCAACTAATCTTATGTGCATTTCCGTGTAATTATATTTGGATGTGTATTTATGTGATGGACATGTGTGTCAACGAGTTTTGTAAGGTTTTATTGTAATCTATCCGGTTACTGCTGCTTTCTATCACACGTAACAAGAGTCCTGAATTTTTTTGCGTACAGTTTGTGAATGTTACTTTAGACTGTCGTAAATGTCTGTTTTGGTTATATCATTGATTATTGTTTGTTCTTTAAATCCAATTTGAATCATTTATTTGTTCATAACTTCTCAGGTACTCAGAAGTAATTGATTGCTGCATTTGCTGCGACTCCTTGACCATTTCTATCTTTCAGGTGTGGTTCTTCTAATTATTGTTAACTTTCATAGTATTTTTGATAGTGTGAGATATAATCATTTTAATGTTTTTATCTCTACAGATTGCAAGATGTATAGGTCAAAAAATATTCCTCCATCGGTTAGAGATAACATGTCAAACCAGTATGCAGCTGAGTCTTCACACCCTCAAGAAGATATTCACAATGAGCATGACTATCACCTTGACGATGATGATGACACGCAACTTGATTCTGATACCGATCCAATAACATCGGGAAGTGAGCACAATGATAGTGAACAATACGAGATAATTGGTAATTTCTGTAGTACAATACATTCTATCTATAACTAGTTTGATACCACATTGTTATACTAATTATATAATTTATGTCTTCAATGTATAGATTCTGAAGGGAGAGTGAGGAAGCAGACACGTGTCTTGAGAACCTCACAAGTGTGGTCTCTTGAACGTGGAGAAAAAATTGTGGTCCACTTCAATGCACGTCATCAACCTATTAA